>JAQPZY010001665.1:2362500-3587500 GCA_029931535.1 Margaritifera margaritifera
AAAGACATACAAACAGAGCAATATGGAATCTACTCTAGACATTACTAGAGAAGTCAGACTTGAGTACTTCCCAAATTACAACATTCTGCCCAAAGGGAGACCAGTCTATTCTGTGAAAATTATGGCATCAGTACAATATATGCAAATGTACCTAAATCATTAGCATACTCTTCGACACTAGTAATGGTTTATATATAAATCTCGGAGAAAAACTAACCCCCCGGAATTGCGCGCAGTGCGCGCACTGGGGGTATATAGACGTACATGGCAGAATGGCCGAACACGTCTCAAATTAAATTAAAAAAACAACAAGTATAGAGAACTGTGTGAATGTCCAATGATCTTGTGGGTTGAGTGTATGCCCATGCTAAACGATAACACTCATTTGCCTTCATTATTCCGGTAGATCGTGTAGTAGACGTACCCATGCTAAACGAGAACACTCATTTGCCTTCATTATTCCGGTAGAGAGTGCAGTAGACGTACGTTGTGAAACTCCGACGAAATGTAACTAATCAACATCTTACACCTCGTCAGCTATAAAAGCCAATGTCTAATATCTAAGAAGAAAATAATATAAACATATTGTCCAATGTTAATAAAAGCCAAAATTTGTATGTATCTTTTAATTGTCCAAATCTCGTCTTTAACAGGTATATGATAAAAGTATATGTTGGTCCAGATACAAAACAAACATCAGATGCTTTTATTAACAATCCTTTCTCTTCTGCTCATTTTGAAGAGTACATGTTTACTCGCTGAGTTCGGATTCCGTATCAATAACCTTTGTGAACAAATTTGAAACGAAAACTTAACAAATCAAAGCTGCAATTATTACGAGACTTATATTGTGCCTTTTGTGTAATATTCACTTACGATTACAGCAGTAAGCTCAACATCAAATCGCCTTTTTGACTTTGATTTTCAGAATATGGATTTTTTTATCTCGTTAAATACTTTCGATAAATCGGTATCTGTAACAAGTCTGAGTAGAAAGAGTCAAATTAAATTGCAGGAAAAGGATAAGGGACGCTGCTTATTAGCTGTTGAAACCTGGCACCCGTTAACTCGTTTATTTTATCCAATTATAACATATCTTCTAAAAACTTTAGGCCGATCATACATTATTTAGATTCAAAAACTCCGTGTGAATTTCGCTTGTCTTTTGCAAATATATTTATTGTCTTCCCATATTCTGTGATTATTTAGTTCTTTAATCTTTTAATTTCTTCCACTGCATTTACGTTTTCATCTCGTTTCTTTGACACAATCATTACATATCTGGTATTCTGTATTTCGTTGTTCCTTTTTATTTCATTTCCTCTATCAGATTTTCTCGTTTGCATTTGTAACATTTTACAATTGATTTGACTTTGCAGACATAATTTATTTGTTTAATTTAATTTTAATTACTACTAAATGCTAGATGAAAGCTCTACTTGAAAAATAGCACCCTCAAAATCGTTTACCTACACACTGTGAACGATGTACTGGATTTTACTTCATAAGGTGTAAAGATTATTCCCATATCAACTGATTTTGTTTAATATTGTGGTACATCTAAATGATTTAAAGCTCTATTGATGCACTGAAATTGTATATGGCATTTTGTCAAGAAAAATATGCATAATGTTTGGTATAGCTGCTTTATCGTTATGAAATAAAATCTGAGAGACGTTTATATGCCCTCATGATTGTATCAACATCTCTGTGGTTTTCCATTCCTCTGATCTAGATCAAAATCCCATAGGCTAATTTGTAAGGTTATATCTGGGCTGTTTTAGCTTTCGAGAGCCGCAATTTGAATATTATCTCATTCAATTCTGTTGATTGTTGTCGCCTTATCACGTTTAGTATGTGTATCATTTTTGTCAGAGTAAACCGAAAAGTAATCAGTGTTTTCTTTTTCCAACATATTGTTTGATTTCCTCTGACGAAACTATTTTCCTTCATCAAGCTTCGTCTGTTCAAGTTTTCGCTCCTAAAGACTCATCTGAAAGCATCGGGTTTGTCATGTCCCTTTACTCGTTTTTACTTTTCAACCCAACCGTATTTTGAGAAAATATATATGTCTGATAAAATGTATTTATGTCCGTTCTTCTACATTTTATATGATTGAATGTCGTCATCCATGTGGGTGAAATAAACTCTTTTGTATTTATGTTTTCTGTTTTGTTTTGTTCTTTCTCGATTGCTAGTGTAATGTGGAGGCAAACTGCTTATTTGACCATTCGTTTAATTCATTGTCTTTAATTTTCTTCCTGTCAAGTTTAAGTTATTGCCATAATTGATTGATATTTGTCCAGCGACTGAACTTTCGGAATCGTAGTAATGGTATCTTAATTAAAACTCTTTTTAGGCCTGTTAAAACGATATAAATTTTCCAAGGGATAATTTATGCCTGATAACTGTCTTTATGTGTTATCAACAAGCCAACATGAAGACTGTCTAAGGCAAGTACTTTTATATTCAACAATTTGTACCCTTCCTTTTTTTTCCTTCAAACAAACGAATGACTGAGATTTATGTCCCATTCCTATGGTTTAACGTCAAAACAGCTATTTCATACTGAGTCATCATGTGTTATTTTAAATCGAACATTGTGTTCCATAAATTCCATCTCTGTTTTTTTTTTTTTTGTTTTTTTTTGTGAAACCATTATAGATTAGTCCCGTAAACGTTTCGAGATCTCAAAATTGTACTGTACATTTTAATGAATATAAATTGATACGTTTACCTACATCTAATACTTAGTTTATTCTTTTATGTTGCGATGTTTCAACCTTCTTGCTAATATGGCTGTAGCTGCTTATTTCAATGATATCAACCTTAAAAGCAATCTGTACATCGAAGGAATTTTCCAAAACACTGGACGTCATCCCCTCTAGATGTTTGAATCAAGCCATTGACATATGTATTCTTTTGAATGTTATTTTTTGCCCTGCCTACAATCGTATCATGTATAAAGTTGCAAATACAAAGGCATTATTACTAGATACATGCATTATTGATTTCAAGTTAAACTTGTGAAATATTTCATTACCTCTCCGGGAACTTGATTCATGGCTCTATGACTTTCTTAAACACTCGTAGACATATTTGTTTGGTCGCTGAGAAATCCTTGAAATAAGTGGGGAAACGTCTTTTTTGTCCATGTAAATGTTTCTTTCTTCACACGGATCTGTAATCAGCGTGGTAAAAGTCATTACTTTTGTAATAAAAGGGCATTGTTAAATATTGTTTTTAGACAACATTGAATTATTAGCACAGGTCCAAAGTTTTGCATTTCTATCCATTATCGCATACTGAGGTAGCAAATAAATGCTATTTGGTTGACTTTCCGTGTATAACCCTCCTTAGAGACAAACGTCATGAGACTTTGCAACAAACTAAATTAGACAATCAGTTAATTGAACCTTTATTACCACAATTTCTTTTAACTGATCATATGTATGGACATTTTCTTATGTCTGTTCTTAATTATGAAATATATTTCAGAATAAACTCTCGAAATTGTAACCTAACCCTGTTTGACAAAGTAATTGTCGAATTTTGCAAATATTTTTATTCGAAAAGTGGTTTGTAAACCTATTTACTGCAAAATAAAGAAACCAGGTGCTGTTAATAATGATACTATTCCGCAATATTTACGATTCAAAAATTTTACAAAGAATTATGCGAATTCTTCATTTAGGACATATAACCTCTCTACAAAAGAAGTGTGTCCTTTGGTTAAAAGCAATGAATACTTTCAATCATATAGTTTTACCCAATTTCATAGATTTAGTGATCTAGGCATCCCTTTCTCAAAGGCCAGGATAACTAATAATTAGCATACACATAAATACAAATGAACAAATGAAAATAGATTGTAACACTGTGCAAATATGTCATAAAACTACACTACGGGCTTTCACTAACTTGTGAATATTACAGAATTGTCAACACTGGGGAGCACTGGACTTTCGATGACACATCGATTGATGAATCACTACTGAAAACAGATGAAATTATGTAGCAGTATATAGCACCACCTATCGACGCCGCCTAAGGGTTTATGAGAGCTAATTCATCCGGAAAATGATATGCTGATAAAAAAATATTTTTGCAAGTAATAATCTTTCGTGAAATCTAATTGAAATGATATAACTGCCTATGGTGTGTACAATTACTCCCCTTGGCCAGCGCCAGCAGGGGTGAGCTTTTTGAGCTTTCTGAGGCGTCGAAACCAGTAAGTTTCCTAATCTCTCCTGGTTGCGAGTGTCCAGTTTCCATTGAGACTATACCGGTTAAGATAAAGTTATCAAAATGCTGGCCAGGAGATGAAAAATAGATTCCTACAGGGTTCTTTTCAACTGTTTTGGTATGCCAGTCATCTATGTTCAGATTCATCCGCATATTGATTTGTCTGCCTCTCCAACTTACTTGATCAGACTTTGTATTTAACGAGTTAGATGACGTTTTCTGTTATGAACAAAATTATATGGCTGAGGGTGATAACATTTTTCGTCCGTGACTGTTTTGCAAAAGGTATATGTCTTGATCACGTGTTTGCACTTTTTGCATCGTTTGTCCCAGCAGGATTTTGAAGTAGCCAAAGGGATGTTTTTTTGCCTCAGATTGTAGTTTAGCTCCAACAAGTACGTCTCTTATATTGTTACGTCTTGGGTCCGCAAGTACAGGTGTGTTTGGGAAGATCTCCCTCAAAAGTCTTTGAGAATTCAATGACATGTTTGTTTTCGGATGATTCAACACCGAATTTGACTTTTCATGCAAGGTTTTAAATTCAGACTTGCAGTTCCATACAGCCGTCCGATTTGCGATGAACTTCAGTATACGGTCTGCAACAATTATATCAGATATATATAATTGTATATGTGATTGATATTAGCTTTTTATTATTTAGCTTTTGATGTCTGAATTTTGAAAACGCGTGCATCAATAGCCAAATAACGAAAAGACAAATCTCGTAAGATTAATAAAACTTGGTCTAGGTCACATCTGTGTGTGTGCAAGAGAGACAGACAGACAGACAGATAGAGACAACGAGAGAATTCAAACCAAATTGGCGCTTGATCATATATTTTATACAAAAGAAAATTGGAATGGATTTTCTTATGTTTTATTGACACTCAAAAACAATATACAGCGATTAGATCTCTTTTGAGACGTTGATTTGCCGAAGACTTATTTTTGGTCTACTTCCATAATTTTGTGCATCTTGATGATAATCTGAAAAGGAAAAGGTTAAACGATACTGGCTCGGAGCGTTCTAAGAAAAAAAGTAATAATTGGAAATGTTAAAATTTAAATGTTAAACATAAATTCTTAAATTATGTTCTGTTGCCTTAGAGATTGTGAGTCAGAATAATAAAAAGGCTAGTAAATGAGTCAATTAGCGATCATTTCTACCTTTGGAATGTATTATGTGTTGATCTTTAAGAAATTGATTCATGTTTAAGCCGTGTATAATAAGTTCTTATTCATACTATATTAAGAAGACATTTCTTAAGCAAAAAGTATCAATCCACAAAGAACGTTTTCTTATTAGGAATTTACAAATACCCAATAAACTTTCTAAGTTCAATCGTGCAGCAAACTTCATTATACTTTAAATCAAACTTAAAGATGTCTAAATGTATACGTTCATTGCTAAATGTTTCGATTTCATTTCGGATATATGTACAATAAATGTACAGCATACAGCATGAATATAAATCAATTTTAAATTTATGTCTTATGAAACCAAGAAGTAAAACAAACGCATCAAAAAATAGTGATTCTATGAGGCTGCCAATGTTAGAAACTTGTATAAACAAATTTACAACAAAATCGTCTAGTATACCGACAGAATGAACACCTTAGATTCAGATTTCACCAGTGGGTCTTACTGTTTTGGCATTAAGGCATCTGATCTGCTGAATTTAAATCGGACCTAATTCCGGAGCAATTGGATTCCTGAATTATAGATTTAAGTTTATGTTCATAGTCAGGCTCAATCGGTGAAATTCCATTCAATTTTTCTTATGCTTAATAATCAGACTCTTTAAATTTGATTGGATAAGCCTACGTCATACTTTAGTTCAGTCCAATAAAAACACTAGCTTCATGACATAAGTTTAATTCTACACCTAATGTTTTTTGAAGAATTCCAGACCAAGTCTTGTATAGTTATACTTTCTGAGTAAAAATATCAAACTCAGAGTTATAATACAACATAATAAACAATAAAATAAAACTGGAACCACATACCTTTCAAGGATTTCCTTTAATGTAATTTCTCTCCTTGGAGATATTAATCGTACACAATCATTTAAAATAAAGTCACCATTTTGTACTAGACTTGTGCTAAATTCCACTAGTATGGGATGCAAGCTAGATGTTATGATTGTTTAAAAGCACATACATACTGCATGCCAAGCGATGACACCGTATGTTAGACCCATTTAACAGATAGCGTCTTCCATACATATACATAATACGAGACAAAGATAGGAAATGGAAAAATAACAGTTTCACACCCAGTCCTCTATTTCATAATGGTATCCACGTTTACAATAAAACGTTTCCATAATCTATGTGTCATTTTAATGCGATTTTTCATTAAAAAAAGTCTTTTAGCTTTTATAGGAAAGGATAATTTCAAGTTCGTTCGCAGATTTTCACCTACTTTCGTGCGATGTATGCCATTGTATTCTTACCTCCATTTCTAGAGAGCTACTCAGGGGTCGCATAACAGCGGGACAATTTGCTAATCGGCCAAAATATTTGGACGGTCTCTACGGCATGATTCAATACACGTTTTACTACCAGCCGATGTCTCGACATTCGATGAAGTAAAAGTGGATTACAATGACGTGAATTGCGCGAAAGCATGTTAAAATCTACGGAGGCACTTAAAGTAGTCCTTTGTTTCTAGACCCACGACTTTCTGTGTGAAAAGTAATTACATACTTGTCGAACATATGCTAACATCTTCGTTTTTGTGTGAAAATGTCTAAATAAACTGCACAGGCATGTAAATACCAGTAACCTGCACAGGCATGTAAATACCAGTAACTCGGGGCGAGTTTGACCCAGTCCGACCAGACAAAAGTCACGAAATGTTGACATGCACTGGCGCTAAACTTATCATAGGTGTAACACATCAAAATGCGTAATAGCTCGCTGAAAGAAAAATTTCCCACATTAAAATGGCACTTAGATTATTGACAAGTTTCACTGTAAATGTGGATACTGTTACGAAATCGAGGGTTGGGTGTGAATATGTTGAAAGGGCCATATTGTACAAGGATCTATAGCCCGCTGTCTTTACTCTACATGTAACATTTTCATGATTTTGACCCATTTCAGCTGGACGTTTGTGTCAGATATCCGTTTAGAAATCATGTTTGCAGCCAGTAAGTTTGGAGAACGCAGTATCACGAGAGCCCGGGTTTGAGAATATATATATATATATATATATATATATATATATATATATATATATATATATATATATATATATATATATATATATATATATTTACCTTGAATCAGTCGTTCTTTAGTCATACTATGCCACTGTATTCTACAGTATCCTTTTCCTCTAAAATATAAGTTCATTCAACAGAGAAGTTCCAAGTTCCGCCAAGAAGCCGTCATTAGTGTTGCTATATTAGAAACTTATGAGGGATTCACTACTAATTCTTGTTACACATTTAATTTCAGGCCTATAAGTGGGTGTCATTTTTCTGCAGAACTTGAGTCCTCAATTAATAGCAACATTCTTGTTTCCGTTGTATTTCACTCAGAAATTATCTAAATATCTCTGTCCTTCATCTCTCCCTGCCCGGACGTGGACTGTTGCTTTCCAGGGTACGTCACAGTAAGACAACCCTGCCGTGTTCCCATTTTAGTGGTACTTGAGACAGATGATGAATTTCCGAAGACAATGTTGTCTGTAGCAGCACGCACTAAGTAAAACTAGCCATATGCTTTGCTCGGGGAAATATAATCAAATCAAATAAATGTTAGACAAATATACAGTGGAAAACTACAACAATTGCGATTTGGAGTTCTAAAACAACACAAGGGACTTCAGGTCAACATTTCTTTTGATATAAACAGGTGAATTCGGGATCCTGGTGTTACGTCATTTCAGCCTACTAACCTGATATCTGTTACTCTGTGGTTGCTTCGATTTTGTTATATGCCGTAACCATATTGTCATCAATACTTCGAAAGTGATTGTTAAAATGATATACGTTATTGGGACATATTGGATAGCCTACCATTGATAAAGAAAGAAGAGTATTAAACTGCATGCTGTCTGTCGAAGCACGCACTAAGTAAAACTTGCCATATGCTTTGCCACCCGGTGCTAGGGAGAAATATAATCAAATCAAATCAATGTTAGACAAATATACAGTGGACAACAACATGAAACAAGTTTACCAATAAATAATATAATAAAGTAAAAAGTAATATTTTCACTATTGTGACAATCTCTCACTCAAAAGTCTGAACTAAAGTAGATCTATTTTTAAAAAAAGGAGTAAAACGAAAGAAAGTTACGGTAACAAATGATATGTCCGTAACTGACAAAACGAAAGAGAGAGGAAGGGAGCTGGCTGACATATCTCTATGCAACAGGTGTTATCTGCTTCTGACTGACAAAGAGACGCAGGAAAGTCGCTCAGTATCTTATATCTTTTTGCACTGAAAACAACAATACTTTATAGTCAATATGAAATTGGACTTATGAAAATTGTAGCAAATTCAGTCGTAATAGTTCTGTATATATTTATTTTCATCTTTAGCCGCATGACATGCTTAGGTATTCTTATTTAATCTATAAAACACACGAATATCATCTTAGCGAGATTATCTAACAGATATGAATGTTGCAAGGAGTTACTATAACTATCTCGTTTTCCATGTTTTTATACGAATATCTTGAGGATGCGTTTCAAATTCACGTCAACAACCAAGATGCTTGCTAGCTGTATTTTACTGACACCAAGATTACGCAATAGCGTGCAGTATATTTAGTATCATTTCGAGGATTTACGCGTAACAAAGCGATTGTTTTCACCGGTTATTGGGGTTATTGAGTGCCCAGATTCTGACCAAGGGCCTGGATGTGGATGTCTTAAAGTGCACCTTATTAATCTTGAGATTCACCGAATCCTGAGATCATTAAAATCCATTTGGCTGGTAAAGATCAAGTATCCCATATTATTTTTTTACTTAAATTAAGGTAATATAGATAAACTGTATAAGTTATTGTCATGCATCCAACAAAAGAAGATCACACATTTATGCAAACGTTTAAATGTCTTTATCAAATCCGGATGTCTTTCATATTTATAGTTGATAATCCTGATTCTTGATCAATCTTAAAGATATGTTTGCTTTGTAGTAATTATTGATGATGATCAACAATGAGTGGCAGACCTAATTATGAAAGAATATAATGTAATCCTAACAGGACAGACAGGTAGTGGCAAATTTTTCATTATCAGAAATGTGGCCAATCAATGTGAAAGTTGTATTGACTTCTTCGTCAGGGATAGGGGACTCTGTATATGGGGGTTTACAAATGGCCAGGAAGATAAAAGGCATACACACGAAGATTTACTGCATTTGGTCATGGTGAAAGAGACGTTCAGCAAAATGATAGACAACATAATGTCAGCTGATTGATTATAGATGAGGTGTCTATAATAAGCGCTAAGATTCTTAAACAACTTGATTTCCTTTTTAGACAAGTTCAAGAGAGCCCTCGTTTTTTGCAGGTATACAAGTAGTCACTGAAAAGAGTAGTCCACTTCCGGGCATGGAGAGACGAAGGGGATATATATTTATATATATGTTGAAGTTAAAAACAACCGAGACACAAAAATTTTTTTATATTAATTACGGACTTCAGTTCTGCAGAAAAGATCTGAAGTTAACTGTTTAAAGAGAATTAGTAGGGAATCTCTCATGTGTACTAAATATATAACATCAATGATATATAACATCAATGGCAGCTACGTTGTTTTCTTTCTGAGTGAACGGTGGACACATTTATATTTTAATGGCAAGGAAATTGTAGAACACCATCATAGTCTGACACAACAAAGACGTATTCAATGTATATAACGCTGGAAATGTGAATATATATATATTGGAAATGTGAATATATATATATATATATATATATATATATATATATATATATATATATATATATAAATATATAAGTTTACGTAGCAGTATGTACATAAAATATATAAATTCCTTTTTGCATATATATATATATATATATATATATATATATATATATATATATCGAGAGAGAGAGAGAGAGAGAGACAGAGTGAGAGAGAATTACAAATATAAACAAAACAGAGCGGAAAGTACTATCCCTGGATTCTACAGGAGAATGTTTGATAACTTTAACAGAATTTTTAAATACGAATAAATAACAGTATCATACTGGTTAGAGAATTTGAATTTGTACTCTACGTAGATTCAAACCCGAATCTGCGGATTACGGCACCCATCGCCTTGCCTGTAAGCACCAACCCCTATTCAATCTCGACCATGCACACATCACCAACAGATGACGCTACAAAGTCGGTTGTATAGGCATCCGTGCGAAGCAGACATACCCTCATGTCGACCAGTAATTAATTCTCATCTAAGTAAGCGGACCATCTGGATTCCTACTACCGAAACCAAGGTATATAGAAGTTATTATAGATAATTTCAAATATACACCAAACAGAGCGGAAAGTGCTATCCCTGGATTCTACAGGAGAATGCTTGATTATATATATATATATATATATATATATATATATATATATATATATATATATATATATATATTTATATATATATATATATTCTATATATATATACAAAGGAAATTTATATATGTTGTGTACATGCTTCTACGTAAACTTAAAAACTGATTTTTGAACGTTCAGCTGAAATTATTTAAATCACTTTGTTCTAATAATGTACTGCACACCCTAAAGGTAGAAATTTATTAAATGTTTAGAAATTAAGTGATTTGTTATAATATTAGATCACGTTGGTTACTAAGCTTACAAATATAGAGCAATGATACTACAGTTTTTGTAAGTTACTGTATTAAATGCTTTAATGAATTATTGCGAGCATGTGTATTTTCTGTGCAGACAAGAATACTGAACAGTGTGACCAATATATTAGCGTCTATTTGAAATAATGAAATACATATGAATTCATATACCAGTATTACATTTGAATAACATACTGTATAGATCTAATAGTTTTAGATAAAACTTGTTTGAATGCTGATAAGATATTTTTAAGAAAGTTATTAGAGTTTATAACCTATATATGTTTTCCTACATCAAATATGTATTTCTATTTATCATTTGAATATTTTATCTAACATATGTATTGTATGCACCTATAGACCAATGAGTCTGAAATCAAGAATATTTATCTTATATATTAAATTCATCACTCGGGCGCATATGAACAGGATCAGTCATTCAACGTACCGTTTTCACAGCTAGGGCCCGTTCACGAAAAACAGACAGCGACATTGGCCATCGATACAGTGCTCATCTGGGTATCTAAAAGAAGGACAAATGTTTCTCTGGCAATCTGTTTGGGCAGTGCAGCCTGAAAAATTGATAGATATGACACCGTCAACGTGGAAGGTTTGCAAATTCATTTTAAAGGATTTTGATTGAGATTCCTATGTATGATAAACGGGCATAACGTTGTACGAAATAATTTTGTTTCTGTACAATGAACGTCTCTCATATGTAATGATGTGCTCAATCGTTGAAAAACAAAACAGCATTTAATAATTACAGAATAAGCCTGGTATATTGTGAATAATTGTGTATAGTATGTTTCAGGCACCTTTACAGGCCATAAAATACAAATATTGAAGGACGAAAATTGCTCACAACATTTCTCAGTCATATATGAGTTTCTTCATAGATAAGGATTTTCGAATGTTCATTTTCAAATTTAAAATGTCAACTACCTTTTCATCATCATATTTAGGTTAATCTGTCACATCAGGTAATCCATACAAAATGAACAGTCAACAAAAGGGATAACGGTTCCAACAATGAAACCCGAAAGACTGCAACTTGAAGCGGGAAGAATTGTAACCGGACTTACCCGTAACGCTTCTACTAACAATATTTACGAAGAAACCGGTTGGCTCCCATTATCGGAAAGAAGAAAATTTCAAACACTCTGTACCTTTCACAAAATTGTATATGGTTGTTATAACTCTTACCTCCAAGATCTTGTACCTCCGTTAGTTGGACACACAACACAATATAATTTGCGATATAGAAGTAATTTTCAACAAATACATGCTAGACTAGAAATCTCCAGAAATTCTTATATATCTTCTACAATAAAAGTTTGGAACACTCTGCCGGATCCAATAAAACGTGAAACAGATTATCTGATATTTAAACGTAAAATTTCACCTACACATAATCTTCCAGACTTATATGAAAGATACTAAAAGATTTTAATAATCGTCCAAGACAAACTATCTACTGGCATGATATCCCTCCAACACCCGCCACGGAATCCATTTATCGACCCCCCCCCCCCCTTCTCCCCATTTCTCTTCTTTAAATTAGTTGTTATACACTTATTTTGTATTAACTTTTCTAGTACGATGAATTTTTCGATATTTATTTTATTGCACTGTATTTCTGATTCATGCATAAGTATATACACGTACTGTTAGTCCTTGCCACTTTTCATGTATCTACTTTTGTATTTGGGGAGGCTGTTGTTAAGTTGTGAGAACTTGTAGCCCGACACCTTGTGCTGTAAATATGGCAATAAAATACGTTTAAACCAACAATGTTTAGCTGATGCTCACTGTACCTGAGTTGTGCGATAACCTTTCACATATTGGCGCTATGTTTTTAACACTCTGAACCGGGTTCAATCTTTCATATTTTCTTACAATTCACAGATCCTTTAACTATGTCAAGCATAAAAGCTAACTGGAATCTTGGCGATAAAAGTGGACATACTTTTTAAGACATATCTTTCCCCGTGTCCACATACTTTTCACGACATCTTTTTCCCCATGTCAACATACGTTTTACTACATCTTTTTAACCCGTGTCAACATACGTTTTACGAAATTTTTGTCCGGTGTCAACATAGAAAGTATCGTGCTTTTTTAAATCGAACGACCAACATGGATTAAGACTGAGGCAATCAACTCTTGAATTAGATCATTAAACCCAAACAACGACTTCTGATTGGTTGAATGCTGGTGATGAGATAATGACAAAACTATAAGCAATCCGTACAAAATGACGAAATTACATTAAAAACTCGTAATGCTTATTTGTACATTTGGATTGTATATTACATTTTTCCTTCCCATAATTTATCTAAACGCAAGTACGTTGTTCTGAGCGTATGGAAGTTCTCTCGACAGTATTTTCACAGAAGCCGCATGAAAATCAACTTCCCTTTCTTGCTGGTGTATATTGCTAATCTCACCGTTACGGACAAGGCTGACCCAGATATGCCAAAATAACGTCAGGAGACAAGTCTATTCGGGGTCTACGTTGTTCTCTCTAGCTACAATTTCAAAAGAACTGCTTGGACCCTGATCTGCTGGTGCATTATAGAACTGTGAAATCTGTGTCAACGATGTTCACACTTGTGTGGGTGTTATACAAGGATAAATACCGAACATTGAAATACAAGTCCAAATGAACGTGGCCCCGTACAACACAGATAGTCCTGATTTGATACGAAAATGTTACGTGTCACGAATTTCAATTTATAACATTATGAACCATTACACCATGAGTTTAGTGTACTGTTTTCCACGACTGTGTAATAAAAGGCTAATTATGTATTTGGAAGAAATTGTGTAATTTTAAAACTGAGAAGATTGCAAGTAAAATAAACTAAACTCCGATGTATATAAGTTCTATATTGGTGAGATGTAAACGAAAATTTCTCTCAGATTTTTTCAGTCCCATAAAATCTTGAGTCGTGTAATACTGATGTGTTACAAATTACTGAACTATTTGCGACAAAATATGTGTTATATACGACCGGTCTTTAAAAAGTTCTGAATATTTTTGCGCTGTTGAACAAAGTTCTTGATTAGTGAACAGTACATCAGTGAACAGTACATCAGTGAACAGCACATCAGGATATCCCCTCAAAGCACTCTTCACGCACCTCTATACACTTTATCAGTTTGATTATTCAAATATTAAATGACATTTTGTATTCACCTTTTGGTATTTTGTTCATCCACTGGAAAACTACACTTCTAACCACATGACGGCTTTAAAATCGTCTTCACTTCAGCGATTCTTTGATAACGGGATTCAGCCAAAATCACATGGAGCTAAATCAGGACTGTATGGAGGATGTGGCAAAGTTTGGATGCTGTGCTCCTAAAAACGGCGGATTTATGAGCCGGTGCGTTGTCAAGGAGTAGATGGATACCTCGGGTACCAGTGCGCTGACCCGTGGCCAGGTAGTGTTCCAGTGACACTAGCAGAGTCAGACACATGTAACTGGACGTCCTGACCTTTTGCATCAAATAATAATGTGTATAAAACTCTCGTAGCAGTCCGACTACGTCCAGCGATTTGTGATCTCTGCTCATTTTCTCAGATCCAAACTTCTTTATTTTCTCTTGAATCGGACTCAAAAAATAAATATTTGTATCATCACCTGTGACAATCTCAAACGTCTCTGGTCACTCTTTTCATGTTTGGCGAGTCGCTGTGTGTCGATTTCAACCCGAGTCCGTTTTTGGTCAGCAGACAACAAATGTGGAATCCATCTTGCACGAAACTTTCTGTCCTTCAAATGATTCTTCAATATATTAAAAATAGCTGCCAAATTAATGCCTCTGATAATAGAAATATCTTAAAATGTGTATCGAGCATCTTCATCAGTTTTCCCCCTCGCAGCAGCCACTTTCCTCTCGCCAATCGCTGACAACAGTCTTCCAAAACGTGGGCCATTTTCCATTGATTTGCGACTATCTTTAAAACGATGAAACCACCCAAAATTGTAAGATATGACGGAGAATTATATGCGTAAACGTTATTCAAGTCAGCCTTGATATCAATCACGGATTGTATAATATGTTCTTTGCTCAATAGCAGAATTTTCTCCGTCTCCGACATTTTCACGTCACTGTCATTTATTTATTACGTCACACGCGAATATATGTAGGTGTACAGCGTGCTACCGCAAATCATTTTATAGAACATTATTTTGTCTATTATTCGGCATTGAATTTATTGACAGGTTCAAGGAAACAAAACTGTTATAACAGAATTTTCAAAACTTTTGAAATACCCCTCGTGTGTGTGTGTCTGTGTGTCTGTGTGTGTGTGTGTGTGTGTGTGTGTATGAGGCACCGGTATTACCGGTTTAAAGCGGTATTTTTTTCAGGTGGTACGTAGCACGGTACTTTTTCATTGTACCGGTACTTCGGTAGTTTCCGTCTGTAAGGAATGTACGAGAATTCCCGAGTAATCTTGTTACGAATTTAATGATATTAACAGCATGTTTTCAATTTTCATGACAAAATAATTAAAGAAATTATTATATTTTATACTACACAGTTGTATTTGTCACAAATTAATTTTGAATATTACAAAATTATATTTATGATCCTTTAATCACATGTTTGACATGTGTCACGTATGCCAACGTGATGGCCAAGTGGGATGTCGTGAAAGATATTCGGGCCAAATCCAACTTGTGCAAAAAATTTAGGATTTTGAAAAAAAGAGTCATTTTGTTAGTTATTTAATAGCGTATGCTAATGTGTTAAGCACATGTATTCCTTTGTAAGACTGCGAATCATTCGAAGATTTTCAGCTTGTTTTCTGTTTGAATTTTACGTAAACAATTTGTCAATTCCACTTAATGTTTTTTCTCGTTTGTTGAGTCAATGTGTTTTATGTTTACTGGTCCTCTCTGATAAATATCTTGTCCGGGTGTTGGCATCCCACTCAAAGTTTCCCTGCCTATTATATTAATAGTGTAGCTAGTAAATTGTAGGCTTCAGTGTCAGTACTTCCTATTTTTATCAACAAGCTCTCTAATGTCAGCACAAAGTCTTTAACAGGGTGTCAGCTATAGTGTAAGCTTAATCATCCCTATTTAGTTACAGATTTTAGATTACAACTTATGGAACAATTAACATACACATAGCAAATTTATCTAGTAAAAGGTACTGACCATTTAAGTTGGGGGTGGGGCTGCGATTTTCCTTTGAGCTGAGATATTGTATTTTATCTCAAGATAATTAGTTTTCCTTCAAATAATATAATGTATATAATATGGTGTTATTTTGCTATAAATCAGAGCTAGATAATTTTTTCACCTCTTGACAGATGGAATTTTTTTTTTAAATTGTCAGGCCCCTGCCCCAAAAAAATCCATTTTTGGTCCCTAATATAATTGCGGTATACCGTGCTACATATCGCGGTATTTTCGGAAATTATACCTCGGTACAAAAATATTCGTGGTACCCAGCTCTAATTTATATATGTATATATATATATATATATATATATATATATATATATATATATATATATATATATTGTTTCGGAATTATGTATCATCTTGTAAATTATTATAGTTTTCATTTGGGCTTATAACCATTGTATTATAATTCCTTAATTCAGTAGCCTACGCTATTGTAAAGTACACATGTACATCAACAATGAGTCAGTGTTTATGTCTAGGGAAAATTAATAATTATATCGGTCAACTTAACATAACAATGAGTCACGTGGGTGGCGCGTGATGGATCGACATCAAGTTGATTTGAGATTGGGGTAATTTTATTGTATTGCGATGGTACTTTTAGAGTATCATGCGTGACCTGGCTTCTCATTGGTTAGAATAACTTGTTTACTGGATAGTGCTAGAACGTAGTTTCCGAGTCATGGGTTATTCTCTCATACGCATTAACAGTCTATATAATAATATTTAATCGCTGCGTTCCTCGTTCCTATACAGTTACATCAGATATAAAGAGAGAGGAAAATAATTTATTGTCCGAGATTGAGCTTAGTGGAAAATCTATTCTATACATAGTGCAATTTGGATTTAAGTACAATTATTCAAGGAACTCAACAATACTCTACATTCACAGGAGTTTACCTGGGACTATTGATATTTTGGATTTAGAACTGAAAAGCATTCGTATATCATAACATTACAGACTCATTCATTCGGAACAATCTTTCATTCGGAACATTCATTAAATCGGAACATTCATTCATTCGGAATACTTTGGATAAACTTCTGGATTGTTGAAGTGTATAGGACAATTTGGGGCTTATTAAGGAAATTCTAAACTGAAAGTTATATTTAATTCTTTCACTTTGTTTAAAATATTTTATATTTTAGGAAATTAAATTTGTATTTTAGAAATTGTGCAAGTTTGTTTCAGTCGTTCTTTCTTTTGTTCCATTTACCCCTAGTCGTAACAATATATATATATATATATATATATATATATATATATATATATATATATTGTTACGACTCTATGGTCTAAAAAAAAATGTAACAGAAAGAAAGTGAACCCAACAAATCAAGTAAAAATCAACAAGCAATTTATTACTAGATAATTAAAATGAAAATCAAAAAGTCACTTACAGTAATGTGTTTTGAAATCCTAATAATCCAATAAGAATGATTGTTCTAATCACAAGTCCTAAATATAGAATGTGTCCTTGAATGTTATTATGTGCCAATGGTCTCCAAAGTCCTGATGTACTAGAAATCTTGATGTGCTGAAGTCAAAATGAAGTATTCCAAAATCTCTGAATAAGTTCACATAAATTCCAAAATTGTCAATTAAAAATCCAAAATCCAAAAGTTTATGAGCACTGTTATAATCCAATGAATATTTAAAATAATTCTTCTCTTAGAATTTGGAATGAATTTTCACAACTGTAATAGCTCTTTACAAGACTGATGGTAATGTCGAACTGAAAAAATGTCCACCAAACATGGTATATATAAAGATTGGTCACATGACAGAATGTTCCAGAATATGAGTCATCTTAATGGAATTCTAACTGTAAACAAAATTCAACTTTGACCTTCAAATTGAGAAAACATATTGATCAAAACAACCTAATTCAAGGACACTAGTTAAACATGTTTTTCCTGATAACATTAAGATTTAAGCATATATTAAAGTGAAGAAACATTTACAATTTCCTAAAATATTTATAATATTATATAAACATCATACATAACACCTCCCCTCATAAAGAAAAAGAAAGATTTATATAATAAAGCTTTCTTTTGAATATACATCTAATACTACAATAACCAAAATTACATAAGAACATGTTTTATGATACTGGACTTAATTACATCAAGCAATATTACATTTCTAGGCACGTGAGAGTGCATCTGCAATCATATTGTCTTTTCCCCTGATGTGTTTGATGTCAATGTTATATTCCTGCAATATCAAACTCCATCTCAACAATCTCCGATTTTTATCTTTCATTTTGTTGATGAAAGTAAGGGGATTGTGATCACTGTACACAATAATTGGAGAAAGAGCTGAGGTGACATACACTTCAAAATGCTGTAAAGCCAATATCAAAGCCAAACATTCCTTCTCAATTGTGGAATAATTTTTCTGGTGCTTGTTTAGTTTTTTAGAAAAATAACACACAGGGTGATCCACACCACTTTTGTCTTCCTTAATCAATACTCCACCAACCCCTACATCACTTGCATCAACAGATAATTTAAATGATTGGCTAAAATTTGGTGCAGAAAGAACTGGTGCATTCTTAAGCATGGCCTCTAACTTGTCAAAAGATTCCTGACACTTGTCAGACCAATAAATTTGGCTTTCTTACTCAATAAACTTGTCAAAGGTTCAGCAATTTTGGAAAAATTGGAACAAAATTTCCGATAATATCCAGCCATACCTAGAAATCGCATCAGTTGCTTTTTACAAATTGGAACTTGAAATTCAGAGATAGCTTTGACCTTAGCTTCTATAGGTTTAACTTGACCTTGTCCCACAATATGTCCTAAAAATGTGACACAAGCATGGCAAAACTCACTTTTGCTCAAATTAATTGTCAGATTCGCATCACTGAGTCGATCGAGAATTTTCGAATGGTTTCCAAATGATCTTCCCAGGTGTTGTTGTAGATAATGACGTCATCGATATAAGCGTCACAATTATCAAGACCAAATGTTATCATGTTCATCAGACGTTGAAACGTTGCAGGCGAATTTTTCATTCCAAACGGCATGACTTTATATTGATAAAGTCCATCTGGAGTTGCAAATGCTGAAATTTCTTTTGCCCTTTCCGTCAGTGGAATTTGCCAGAATCCTTTTAAAAGGTCAAACTTGGTGACATATTTAGCATTTCCAATTTTATCAATGCAATCGTCCATTCTTGGGATTGGAAATGAATCAGTTTTGGTGACACTGTTGACTTTTCTATAGTCAGTACACATACGGAATGTATTATCTGGCTTGGGAACAAGAATACATGGTGAACTCCAATTACTTTTACTTGGTTCTATGAAATCATTCTCCAGTAGATACTGAATTTCTTTCTTCAGATAGTTCTGTTTGAGAGGATTCATCCTATAAGGATGCTGTTTCACAGGCGCAGAATCTACAATGTCAACGTCATGATAAATTTTACTTGTTCGTGTTGGAACATCAGGAAACAAGTGCTCATAGTCATGTAATAGCTGTTTTAGTTCATTTCTTTCCTGTTGTTGTAGATGTGAAAGTTTCTGGTCTAGGTTGTTCAATATTTCTGAATTCCGAAGATTGGTTATACCAGAGTCACTATAGTCTGATCGTACTCCATCGTTGATATCTTCACTGTGTGGGACAGGTACAACTAAATTAACAGAATAATTAGCTGAGCTATCTCTGTCAAAATATTCCTTTAACATATTTATATGACAAAGTTGTTTCTGTTTCCGTCTCCCAGGAGTGTTAATGATATAATTTAAGTCATTTACTGTCTTTGCAACGGTATAAGGACCATAAAATTTAGCCTGAAGAGGATTTTGAGGTATGGGAAAGAGAGCCAGAACTTTGTCACCAGGTTTAAAACTCCTTTCCTGTGTATTTCTGTCATACCTTAATTTCATTTTTGACTGAGTAGTGTGAAGATTAGTTCTTGCTACTTCACAGGCCTTTGACAACTTGTATTTGAAATCAGAGACATAATCAAGAAGATTAATCTTTGAATCTTCATTTGAAAGAAGTTTCTCTTTCAATAATTTCAATGGTCCACGGACAGTATGACCAAAAACTAGTTCAAAGGGACTAAAACCCAACGACTCTTGAACTGATTCCCTAACAGCAAACAACAACAAATGAACACCCTCATCCCAATCCTTTTCTGTATCAAAGCAATATGATCGAATCATATTCTTCAAAGTTTGATGAAATCTTTCCAAAGCACCTTGACTTTCAGGGTGATAGGCAGAAGATTTAAACTGTTGGATGCCTAATTCATGCATAACTTGTTGGAAAATTCCAGACATAAAATTTGACCCTTGATCCAACTGGACAGATTTGGGAAGGCCAACAAGTGTAAAAAAACTTCACCAAAGCTTTCACAATAGTTTTAGTTTTTATATTTCTCAGAGGAATTGATTCTGGAAATCTTGTAGATGCACACATGATGGTCAACAAGTATTGGTTGCCTGACTTGGTTTTCGGTAAAGGACCAACGCAGTCTACAATTATTCTACTAAATGGTTCATCAAATGCAGGAATAGGTTGCAGATGAGCCTTAGGTATTTTCTGATTGGGTTTTCCTACCATTTGACAAGTGTGACAAGATCTGCAGTATTTAGAAACATCACTTTTTAGTTTCGGCCAATAAAAATGATTCAAGATCTTGTGATAAGTCTTACGGACTCCTAAATGACCAGCCAAAGGAGTTTCATTGGCTAAATTAAGAATTTCCTGTCGATATAACTTAGGAACAACAATTTGATAGCTCACTGACCACTCGTCACCAGCGGGTACATCAGGTGGTCTCCATTTCCTCATAAGGACCCCATTTTTCACAAAGTAACACACTGGAACTTGTGTGGCTTCAGTTTCACTAATAGCCCTCTGAAACAAACAAGATATCTCGGGATCTTGCTCCTGTTCAACGACAAGAGATTGTCGTTTGTCACCCTGAGTAGGACAAAGAGAATGAGTTGCCAAAAGAGGATCACTGTGATCAATACCATTTGATTGATCAATACCTGAGGAAAAAGTGACCTCATCAAAAAACTGACCAATACATGTGTCAGCTAAAGGAATAATATCCTGATCAACATCAATCTCAAGAGCTCTTTTTACCATAGCTCTAGTAACTGCACAAGCAGGGTACAAATCAGGGATTTCAGTTTCGACAGGATCAACTTTCTGATCCAAACAAGGCTTGTCAGTTACAAGTGGATTAACCACAACCTTATCTCCAGCTAGGTCATTGCCTAGTAATAAATGAACACCTTCTATGGGTAAAGAAGTCACTGCCCCAACAGTCACAGGTCCAGAAACTAAGTCTGATGCCAAATTTACACAATGAAGAGGAACATTTACAAAGCCGCACTCAACTCCCTGAACAAGAACACTTTCACTTGAAGAAGACTCCTCAGACAAAGGCAAAGTACCTGATAATAAAAGACTCTGAGAAGCTCCAGTGTCCCTTAATATTTTAATTGGGATAGGTTTGGCAGAATCACCAATAAGTGATATAGAACCTTCTGACATGAATGGTTCATAAGCCTCCAAAATAGAATCAGACTGGGGTTTCTTTGACCCAACAAATGTATTGCTTTCAATACAAGACCGTGACCTTGACCTCGTAGAAATAAGAGCATTTGGAAAAGCTCTGTCTTTTCTCTGTTGCTTATTTTTCAACTTGAAGCAATCAGAAATAACGTGCCCTTTCGTTTTACAATAAGTGCACGTAGGAAGAGATAAGGATTTCTGATCAGTCTTATCAGATGTTTGATTCCTAACAGTTGTGCTGTTGTGAAATTTGGAAGTACTCGAATGAGATTGAAATGGTTTTTTACCAGAAAACTGCTGAGAGGACGATTTATTGCCAAATGAAATTTTGTGAGTCAAGGAATAATCATCAGCCATACGAGCAGCATTTTCCAAAGTTTCCACATTCTGCTCGTCAAGATAGGTTTTAACATCACTATGGACGCACCTCTTGAACTCTTCAATTAATACGAGCTGTCTGAGGTTATCATAACCTTGATCAACTTTCTTGGCTGAGCACCACCTATCAAATAGTTGTTCTTTATCCCTTGCAAATTCGACATGAGTTTGTCCAGTTTCTTTTCTACAATTCCTAAACCTTTGTCGATATGCCTCTGGTACCAACTCATAAGCTTTCAAGATGTACTCCTTAACCACATCATAATCAGTGCTTTGTTGTACTGACAGTGAAGTGTAGACTTCACGAGCTTTGCCAATAAGTACACTTTGTAATAACAAAGTCCAATGCTCTCTGGGCCATTTCAAGTTTTCAGCTATTTTCTCGAAATGAAGAAAGTATTTATCTACTTCTTTTTCCTGAAAAGGGGGTACTAACCTAATATATCTAGTAACATCAAAACCTGAACTTGTATTTAAGGGAGTGGAGTGTGCTCTGTTTGCCAGTTCTAATTCTCTTAACTTAAATTGCATTTCCCTTTCTTCTCTTTGCATCTGCATTTGCCTTTCTTCATTCTCTCTCTCTCTCCATCTGCATTTGTATCTGCCTCTCTTCCTTATGAATTTGTATCTGCCTCTCTTCCTTCTGCATTTGTATCTGCCTCTCTTCTTTCTCTCTCTCCATCTGTATCTGCCTCTCTTCTTTCTCTCTCTCTCTCTCTCTCTCTCTCTGAATCTGAAGCTTTGCCAATTCTAAATCCATCTGGTTCTTTAACTCTAATTCCCTTAATTTCCTGTCAGAACCAGATACAGGCTTTCTCTTCAAACTTAAAGCACTATTTTCAAAAATTCCCTTTCCTACTAAATACTGAATTAAAATAATCTTTATCTCCTGTTTTGTCAATGATACTTTTGCCTCAGATAGACTGTATTTTCTGCAAGCTCGAGCAACTCATCCTCTCTCATGCACTCTAACCCCTCCTGGGTAGGTTTTGAAATGAAATTCTGAACATTAGATGCCATTGTAAATGCTTGTTGGTTTCACACACACAAAAAATTCTCTATTAAAAATCTTTGCCAAAGACAAAAAAAATTCAGAGACAAAATCAATATGAATTTCAAAGATAAATTTAATATCTCTAATATGCTTTAAAGAAATTCAATCTCGGATGACGACGAGCCCCCAATTTCTGTTACGACTCTATGGTCTAAAAAAAAATGTAACAGAAAGAAAGTGAAACCAACAAATCAAGTAAAAATCAACAAGCAATTTATTACTAGATAATTAAAATGAAAAATCAAAAAGTCACTTACAGTAATGTGTTTTGAAATCCTAATAATCCAATAAGAATGATTGTTCTAATCACAAGTCCTAAATATAGAATGTGTCCTTGAATGTTATTATAAGCCAATGGTCAAAAAAGTCCTGATGTACTAGAAATCTTGATGTGCTGAAGTCAAAATGAAGTATTCCAAAATCTCTGAATAAGTTCACATAAATTCCAAAATTGTCAATTAAAAATCCAAAATCCAAAAGTTTATGAGCACTGTTATAATCCAATGAATATTTAAAATAATTCCTCTCTTAGAATTTGGAATGAATTTTCACAACTGTAATAGCTCTTTACAAGAC
Organism: Margaritifera margaritifera; assembly: GCA_029931535.1. NCBI lineage: Eukaryota > Metazoa > Mollusca > Bivalvia > Unionida > Margaritiferidae > Margaritifera > Margaritifera margaritifera. The sequence goes on from JAQPZY010001665.1 coordinate 2,386,343, forward strand.
TGATGGTAATGTCGAACTGAAAAAATGTCCACCAAACATGGTATATATAAAGATTGGTCACATGACAGAATGTTCTAGAATATGAGTCATCTTAATGGAATTCTAACTGTAAACAAAATTCAACCTTGACCTCCAAATTGAGAAAACATATTGATCAAAACAACCTAATTCAAGGACACTAGTTAAACATGTTTTTCCTGATAACATTAAGATTTAAGCAAATATTAAAGTGAAGAAACATTTACAATTTCCTAAAATATTTATAATATTATATAAACATAATAAATAACAATATATATATATATATATATATATATATATATATATATATATATATATATATATATATATATATATATATATATATAACACGATTTAGTATATAATTGAAGTCTTTGAATTGTCATACTTGTACATGTTTCATAGTGATTCTCTATAAAATCGTGACCGCATTTTTCTTCTGTAAATAAGTTCTCATGAAGCTTAGATGCTTGAGCTTAGGATGCTATTAATGCTATAGAAAATATAAATATTGGATCTGAATTGATTATGGACGCTGCAGATTGTAGAAGTATGTAAGGAAATCTGAATGTACAAGAGTGAATTGCTTTTCTGTTTATACTGAGTTGAATATTGCATGCACTAAAATTATCTCAGAAGTACCCAGTTTTTGAATTGTATGTTTCTTCCCAATCCCATTGCACAAATTCTGGTAACATACAACAAGTAGACATTCGACAGTCCAGTGTAGTGGTGTAAAGTCTTTTTTCTTGTTGTTGATGGTGGTGATGGTGGTTGTAATGAAGGGGTGAATGGTTTGGAGTGAGGGGAGGGCGATTTTTTTTTAATTCTGCAAGCCTAAAATGCTACATTTTTATTTAATGTAACCGATATTTGGATGAAAAAGGACATAGGAGGTAACTTCTTTCTTTATCCAAAGCAGAGTGACCACCCCTTCGAATTTTTCGGCATCGCGTTTTGTACCAAGTTTGTGTATTAACAGCGGTATTGACAATTTTGCGAATTGTTTCCTCAACTTTGTGATTTCCTGTATCTCTTAACTCTTCCCTGGAGTTTTTGGTAAATATTTGTGAATATTTTAAGCCTTGAAAGTGTCAAAATGTTAGACATTACAATGATCAAGACGAATAACATGTACGGTTCACTTATTAGAATTTAAAATGTCCATGCATCATGAAAGAAGGAACTAATAACAAAAAATAAAAGCAATTGCAGAGCGCTCCTGAATGTAAAATGCAAAATAAAATGGAATTCGCTCAAGGTTGAAGAATTTTAAAATTTTTGGATTTTGGTAGTATAAATTCATATTTTTCTTTAAGATTTTGTTATTAGCCTGGCGAAGCACCCATACCATTCTGGGTTTAACTTTATATTTGATGTGTGTGTGTGTCTGAGAGAGAGAGAGAGAGAGAGAGAGAGAGAGAGAGAGAGAGAGAGAGAGAGATTTACTGGTAACGGAAATTCCGGCCCCGACACAGGTGCAAACCATGGTGGTAGAATCACTGGGCGTTACACATATCATGGTTGTTCCGGGACCACATATGAGATGATTGCAATCAGCCACCTCAAAGCAGTTCTCTGCCTGAATGACGGCTGAAGAAATAAGATTTAGAATGAACAGCAAACAGTTTTAGGTCATATCATAGTCACATTATGGAAATTAAAACATAAAAGACATTTATCAATCTATCTAGCTATTTATCTAGGTTGATATGTATAAAAATATACAAATTTTTGAGTGAATTTGGGATCACCATACATGTACTTTTGCTAAGTCACGGAGCAACATCGTTTTTGGTAGACCCTGGCGTCGTAGGTGTGTGGATCTAGGCAGGCTTCTGGAGGTCATGGTGGCGTGGGTGACTATTAGCAACACACCAATCAGAAACGCGTCTCTATTAAAGCAGCGCTGGAGCAAGAGCATATTCAAGCCTAACCAGTGACGAACGTAATCTCATTTTCAGAGAAAGGCTAGGTACCATAGCATACATAGCATCACACCAGGGTCGCCAGTGAGGGCTGTCCTAAGTCAGTAACAACCAGCGACAATTTTCTAATTAGAGAAAGGCTGTGTATTATAAACATCATAGCCAACGTACATCCTGGCGATCAACATGCCTAGCATAGAGCGAATGAACGCCCTGCACAGGCATGGGCACATCACTGAAAGCGCATACAATGATATGCTGGAGGAGGTACTATCCGTCAGAACACGGCAGCCAACCGCAGCAGCTACCGTTCGGCCCACGCCAACAAAAGCCCACATCAGCTCCAAGGCAGCCACCCATAGCGGCTACAAGGCAGACACCCATTCCGGCCCCGATACCATCCAAAGTGGCTAACCGACTCGATAGACCGAAGGTCACCAAGGAAGCAAAGGCCATTCCCTCAGTCCCTGCAACACGCTTCTCTTTGCCCACTCTCATACATAAAGAGGGTCGTTCTTGAAAGGATAAAATCGTCGTCGACTATCAAGCCGTAAAAACACGAGACCACCCCCTACAAGTGGACCTCTCCAAAAAAACTCAGGGCAATGACCCCGGACTGATCAACATCCTGACACAGGAGATCGGAGAGAAGGGCGTCAAGTTTAACCTTAGCGTTAAAATGCATTTGAAACAGATTACAGCAGAAGGGGAAGCTATCTTCATGCCTGCCTACTTGTCGGCCAGCCGAGCAGAAGTGGCGCCTTTCGCTGACGACCTCGATGAGCTGATCCTTAAGGCCATATCTAAGATTGAGGAGCGATTGGAAAAGTTTACCAACAAAGGTTCGGGCTGGCGGCTTGTCAGATGCAAGGAGATAAAGCTCTACATTTCGCAGTACCGGCCGTTTCGACGCAAGGGACATATATCCACCCCCAACACCCCCAAGTGGAGTTCGTAGAGAGCCGTCATTAACGTAGAAAACCACGACCCCCGATGTTTTGAATGGACCATTCTTTCCTCCATTGACCCGACCGATGACCACACCAATCGTACCAGTAATTACAGTAAGTATACGGTAAAGCTATGCTTTGACAAGCTTAAGTTTCCGATGAAGGTCTATGACATTACTAAGTTTGAGAACCTCAACCCCGCCATCGCCGTCAACGTCTTTGGCCAGGAACACGCTCTTTACCCTATACGCATCTCCGATAAAGCTCTGGATCAAACCATCAACCTGCTGCTGCTGTCGAACGATGACAATTAACACTACATATGGATCAAAGACCTTTCCCGGATAGTGTATAGTAGTAACAAGCATACAGATAGAAAGCACGTCTGCTGCCGATGCCTCCATGCCTTCTTCAGACCTGACCTTTTCGAAAGCCACGTCAAAGACTGTCAGAGTATAAGCTCAAAGCCACAAAGGTCCTTTCTTCCAGAGCCTGGAAAGAATAAGCTTTACTTTAAGCACCTCTTTCATCAGATGGTAGTACCCTACTTTATCTATGCTAATCTCGAGGCTCTTAACGTGTCTGTGAAAAGGGAAGAGATTGGCCCCACGTACAGCGATGCCTATAAGAGCGCCAGCCAGCCTCCCTGCGGCTTCTGCTACATCATCAAGCAATGTGACGGCAAAACTAAATCCCCGTGGTATACAGAGGAAAAGACGCCGTAGTCCAACTGATTAAAAGTCTGGAGAAAGAAATGGTAAGCCTCCGAGAGGAATTATTCCACCGCCGTCCACTGGTGATGACGCCACCCCAGCACCGCAGCGTTTGAAGCGGCTAAGGTCTCTCACTGTCACATCTGCCGAAAGCGCCTAGGTGATGACCGGGTGAGAGGCCATTACCACATCACAGGCTGATACCGCGGAGCCGCCCATAACAGCTGTAACCTCCAGCTACGACTAAGCTCAGAAAAACCCAAGTCCCCTTTATCTGAGGAAATACGACGGGCATCTGCTGTTGGCAGCTCTGGGGACGGCCTCAACAGCAGGCACCAGTGCATAGCCACTAACGTGGAAAAATACCCTTTTCCATGGGCTAGCTCCAGTTTATAGACAGCTACCAGTTTCTACCCTGCAGCCTGGCCAAACTTGCTACCGATCTTCCTCAGAAAACCTTTCACATCACCCATCGATATACCGCAAACGATGTCCCACTTCTGACCACCAAGGGTGTCTATCCGAACGAGTATTTGGATTAGTCTAAGCTACCCCTACTGAGACTTTTAACACCTCCATCGGCCGTACGAACATGTATTCCGAGGAATGTCAGCGCTCCCAGAAAGTATGGGATGCCTTTGGCTGCAAGACGATGGAAGACGATCACATCCTTTACCTCAAGACAGAGGTACTCCTTCTGGCCAATGTCTTTGAGACGTTTCGGGACACCCCCCTAAAGACATATGGCATATACCCTTCACATTACTTTAGCACCGCCGGTATGAGCTGGGACGCCTTTCTCGAAGCCACACCTGGAGCTACTGACATACATGACTGTCAATGAAATGGCTGCGACAAGGTATGTTGTCGAATAGGTCGCTCTCTGGATGGCCAAGGCCAGCGACACCATGGCCGGCGATACGAACATGCCGGCAGACAGGATCATGTGTCTAGCGGTCCCTAATGGCAACCACAACGCGCCAAGAAAAAATACGTAGACGCCGCGGTCGCAATCTTAGAAGAATATGTTAACCGCCGAGCCCCGTCAATCAGTGGCGCTTACGCGATTAGGAAACAATACCTTAAAAGAATATGTAAACCACCAAGATCCGGAAAGGGTCTCCAAGTCCGGCGACAGCATGGTAGGCCTCCTGGATATGGCCTCTAATAGGATAGTGTCCGTGCCAGAGCCTGCAAGCGTCCAAAATGCGACAACTAAAGCTGAGCCAGTGTCCCATTAGGTGCGATCACAAAAAAAAAAGATTTATGTCGAGACTGCTGCCAGGCCATCCAACTTTGCACTCTTTTTGACGATACGAGGACTGGATGTCATCAAGGTTTTGCATGAAGAAAAAAAACATATTATACAGTTTGAGTACAAACAAGAAAATCCGCTTTGGTGCCTGCCGGTGCGCCTGGAGTATGCTTCCTGACCGACGCCTCGGCAGTCAGTAGAATTGCGGATCCAAGCGCATCGTTTTTTCACCGCTGGAGCGCGACGCAGAACGTTGGCGTGTTCGTCCTCGGCAACAACTGCGACACCATCACCGTCCCAAGGCCGGAATTCTATCTGATAAACTTCCACAGCGCCAGGGTCACGCAACATGGGATGCACTCTCAATTCGAGTGAACGGGGACTTGCGGACGCAGAACGTTAGCGGTGGCCAGGCGGTCGGCATAGAATAATAGAGCTTCTCGACTACGTGCGCATCCATGCTGGTCCCGGGGGACGCCATCCGGTGAGACGGCCTCAACGTCGACTCACAGGCCGCCGGCGCCTTGGCCACCTTAACCATTCTTGGTTACCACAGTTAGATCCAGCGGCAACATAATAAGTCATGGCTGATAGACCTGGTAGCCCAGAAAACGACGACACATGGACTCTACTAGCAAAACAAGCGTCCGACGTCAACAAAAGTACGCTTGCTTGTGCAACTCAGGGTCAGCGTGTTCAGATTCCGGCTTGGGTGTGAAGAGGCTGCGTGCCAGGTAGCTATAGACTAGTGGGGTCATCCTGAGCATCCTAGGCCTTGCCGCGGCCAGCTGGGAATAATCGCACTTTCGCCGCAGCAGCAAACTGTAAGGCCTCGGGGGCATCCCGTGCGTGATTAAGTCTGCAACGACCATAAGGGTCCGGGAAAATATCGACATCTACTTCAAACTCATTACCGTCGTACAGGAGGGCCAAAGTGTAAGGCTTGAGGTCTGCGCCAAGGGGCTTGCCCGAATTCCGGCGGTTGCTGGAGAACAAATTAAAGTTTTACCCCTACCTGCTCAACGAAGAGCTATGAGTCTGTTTCCAAAGCTTGAAGACCCGCAAGACTTTCGAATCACAGAATATCACTGGTCTACAGCCGAAATGCTTCCGCAATAAATGTTGTCAAATTTTACTAATTCTGGGTCACTGAGAACGAAAAAGTTTGCTTAAAATTGTTGATTGGCTTTAGTTTTAAAGATATGATACTGGGTCAGTATATACGAACCTTGACTTGGGAATAGCGACGATAAGTGAGTTATAAAGGGAAGGGATCTCAATTTAAACAAGAAATGACTAAAATACATCTTTGACTGGATCTATGAATAAATCTATGACTGGATTTGGACAGTACTTGCTTTTTAGGCAAAACAATGAATGATGCAATCTGAAGCTGGTATTGCGTCATACATGATATGAATTGCATCATGTTATTCCTAGAAGTCATGGATGATGCAATCATAACTAAGCTTACATCACTCTGCTGAAGAAATTGCCCTATATCAGCTCTACAATTCATATAGTGTCATGCTCTCTTATTTGTCAGTGTTCGATTTTGCAAAACGACACATTTCTGTTTAGCCAAAGTGAGCAGAGATGCCTCGAACTTGTGTGAACAATGCAGATAACTTCTGCTATGTTTGTGGTGAAGTAACTTTTGCATCACAAAAGCGCACTATAACAACTATGGTTAAGAAGGCCTATCACCTTTATTTTAGCTGCAAAATTGGAGATCAGGACAAGAGGTGGGCCCCACACATATGTTGCAACACTTGTGCAACAAATCGTCGACAGTGGTTGAACAGGAAGAGGAAATCTATGCCTTTTGCAGTGCCAATGATTTGGAGAGAGCCAATAGATCATATCAGCAATTGTTACTTCTGCATGGTGCCTCCAGTTGGGAAAGGTGTGTCAAAGAAGAAAAAGTGGACTGTGCATTATCCAAACATTCCATCAGCTATACGCCCAGTACCCCACGGAGAAGGACAGTCGGTTCCTGATGCACCAAAATCATTCTCACTTGAGTCAGACGAGGAAGAGAAAGAGGATGAAACTTCTACTCCTGAACCATCAATGTCACATGACCCATATTTTCTCCCATCCTCCTCCTCCTCCGAACCACATCTCATAACAAAAGGTGAACTGAATGACCTTGTCAGGGATTTGCAACTACCCAAGAGTAAGGCAGAGCTGTTGGGCTCCAGACTATAGCAGTGGAATCTCCGGGCAGGTGATGTTAGGGTTTCCATGTTCCGTGAGCGTCAAAAGGATCTTGTCCCATTCTTCTTCATGGAAGGTGATCTTGTAGCCTGCAACAACATCGATGGTGTGATGGCAGCCCTCAATATCGTTCATGATCCAGATGAGTGGAGACTATTCATTGATTCATCGAAGACGAGTCTTAAATCTGTTTTGCTGCATAATGGCAGTGTTTTGCCATCAATTCCAGTTGGTCATGCAGTCCATATGAAGGAAATCTATGAAAACACGAAACAACATTTGAGGTGCATAAACATCAGTGGCAGCTTTGTGGCGGTTTCAAGGTTCTTGCTCTCTTGCTTGGTCTGCAGACTGGATACACAAAGTACTGCTGTTTTCTCTGCGAATGGGATAGTCGTGCGAGAGATTCCCACTACATCAAGAGAGATTGGCCACTCCGACAGTCATTGGAGCCTGGGATGAAAAGTGTTCAGCATCCACCACTTGTTGAATCAAGGAAGATTTTGTTACCACCCTTCAACATCAATCTGGATCTGATGAAGAACTTTGTCAAGGCCATGGACAAAACACAAGTATCTTTCAAGTACCTCCGTAGAAAATTTCCAAGGTTATGTGAAGTTAAGATAAAGGAAGGTGTCTTTGTTAGTTCTCGGATTCGTGAACTTCTTCGAGATGATGCATTTCACGGTGCACTGCGTGGCAAGGAAAAGATGGCATGGTAAGACTTCCAGTTAGTGGCAAAATATTTCTCGGAAACAACAAGGCAGACAACTACAGGGAGTTGGTGGAAAACCTCCTCAAGGCATACAAAAGCCTTAGTTACAACATGTCACTAAAGATACATTGTTTGCACTCTCATCTAGATTCGTTTCCACCGAACTGCGGAGCAGTGAGCGACGAGCACAGCGAGCGATTTCACCAGGACATTGCAACAATGGAGAAACGTTATCAGGGCAAATGGAGCACATCAATGCTTGCAGACTATTGCTCGACAATGACAAGAGATGCTCCATTTAATGAATACAAGAGACAAGCTAAGAAGCGCCGAGTCGACACTGAATAAGGGCTAAACTATGTACTAATATATACATAATAGTATTTTTACTTTTGTTTCAATATAGTTTTTATTTATATAACCCTTTTGCTGTTTTTTAAAGTGTTACATAAACAGGACAGGTGAAATATTATCATGTAAAGCAACCATGAAAAGACCTAGGTTTACAATTTATGATTAAAACTCTACTATGTACAAAATATACATAGACGTAAAATGTAAAAACTTAAATATCTTGGAAACAGTATCCAATCAGTTGTTTTAATTGTCATATTTGAATTCAGCACATCAAAATCCCTAATAAATAGCACATTTTATATCTGAAGCAGACGACTTCGAAAAAATTGTAGACCAGTGATATCAAAGGTAGAGGCCGCCCAGCGAAGACAAAGCAGCGACGGGGCCTCTACAAGAAGTACCACCGTGCCGCCAGCCGCTCATCCTCGACCAGCGCGACAAGTACGAGGTGGCTAAGGCTAAGAACGAGATCCGGGCAAACACGCAGATGGCGCAGGCTGCTCGATCCCTCAATGATGTGGCAAAACAAGGGTTGATCGCCTGCGCAAAAGACGAGGCTCGCGCAAAGATCCTGGCAATCCTGGGTGCCGTAAGAAAGTCTTCTTGACAGTTCGCCGCCGGCCCATGAGCCATAAAAGGGTGGCATCCCGCCTGCAAGGTTGATGGCATTATTGAGCGGACCAGTTTCGTACGGGTCATCGAGCATTTATACATGCTCCGTAAATTCTTCTTCAGAGGCGCTAAAGAAAAATTTGTGCAGGGCAACTATGGCATGGAGTTGGACGGAATAACTACATCGCGTAAGGTAAGGGCCTTGGGTCCAGTTGTATTGAGTAAGATACGTGATTCCAAGGCGAGTTAAATAAATGTTGACGGAAACTGGAAATAAGGTCTCGAAGGTTTCTGGTGGTTCTATCTAGTCCTCAACCTTCTCTTCCGGATAGCCACATAACTCTGCACAAATTAACGGTAATGCCTTCGTTGCTAGAGGACTCCTACCCCACGCTGTCTTCCCGCTTACGATTCAGACTGTCCTGGACGGTATTCCATAGACACACCGAATCTCTAATTGGTGTGTTGTTGATATACAACCACGCTACCATGAACGCCAGAGGCCTGCCTAGACCCACCCTCACACGATGTCCAGGGTCTAACAAAAACGTTGCTGCTCCGTGTCTAAGCAAAATGTCATGTATGGAATCAAAAATGTCCATTTCACTTCTTGTCAGGAAAACCATATCAAACAAAATCATCATGTAGGTAGCATTACTTTTACTTTCTAAGTGAAGTCTAATAATTGATAAATAAATTAATCAGTTACATGCCGTCGCTCGTGTGATTGTATGTATGTGTGTGTTTGTGTGTGTGTGTGTGTGTGTGTGGAGGGGGGGGCGGTATCTATCATCTAATCAGTTTCCTTTCACATGCATTTCTTTTTTATTCGTAAATGCTTCATCCTATCTATCTTAGAACATGTTCCACGCTTACTTCTGCATTGGTGTATATTAATTACTTGCAAGAATTACGAATTCGTAGTAAAGTTATGAAATAACTACACTGCTTTCCTATCAACTTTTACTTTGTTTGTTCAATTGTATTTTTCAAACAACCGTAAGCATATGTATACTTCACATATAGATCTCGTTCACATCGCAAGCATTTCACTATATATATATATATATATATATATATATATATATATATATATATATATATATATATATATATATCGTAAATCGCAAGGACGCCCAATACCGAGCGAAGCTCGATGTTTCCTATTTCCAAGCACATCAAAAAAGCTCTTATTAACTGAAGGGTTCTTAAACACGCATATTATACAAATAATTTTCCTATAATCATCTAATGACCACACATCACGAAACTCTAATTTCATACTTGCATGGAATCTTGGCTTTACATTTGCATGACTCAGTAGTAAGACTTTGCAAGCCGAAGATTGGTACTTTTATGGCATGCACCACAAAACACGACCCAAACACCTAATGCAAAGATTTATTTGTATCTCAAATTACTAAACATTTATTCGTGAAAATATACCGATACATTTTTATATTAAGAAATTAGAGAGGGTCCAATTTACGAAACTAATCCTTGCTACCATAAAGTCTCGTGAATACTGTACATTATGCCGCCTGCTCATAGAAACTGGCTAATTACTCGGTTTGACAAATACCTTCCCATCACCGACTCCCCATAATCAACAAATAATCGCTAAAATCTAACAAAGCTATAAACGGAGACGCAAATACAAATAAAACATACTCGAGGTTTATAACTATATATATATATATATATATATATATATATATATATATATATATGACAATTATAAAAAAAACTGTAGATGGAATTAGATTTTGATAGTGAATGCTATTATATGTATCTGTGGAGCCGTTTTAGCCTGGGTAAGTCACAAATAGATCACGTCACTGACACCACTGAAAATGATCTACAACTTATGACAGTAACATATAGGTTGTCGTGCCAAGATAAATTTATATAACGTAAAAACTCATGAAAATTGCTTGAAGTTGGACATTGTAAGCCATATTTGTTTCCTCGAGCTCTTAATATTAATCTAACCCTCCTCTGTGTTAACAAATCATTCCTACAAAATAAAGATAATATGAGTAAGAGTCCATCGTAATGTCTGACGCATTTTAATGCAGAATATTTTAGTTATCAAACCAAAAATGTGCTTCAGTTATAAGTATTCCATTATCACACCCGAGCCCTCTTTATGTCCATGCTAACCTATAACGTTCATTTGCCTTGATTATTCTTGTACAGCGTAGAGGAGAGCCACCTTGCGGAAATTCAAGAAACGCAACTTATCAGTATCTTACATCTAGTCGGCTATAAAAGCCAATGTCTACTGTCTAAGGACAAAATCATATAAACATATTGTCCAATGTTGTCTCTAACAGACATATGTTAGAGGTATATCTAGAATCAGATACCAACAAACATCACATGCTTTTGCTAACAATTCTATCATTCCCTCATTTTGAAGATAACTTATTTAATCGCCGAGTTCAGATTCTTCATAAGTAACCTTTTAGCAAGAATTTGTATCGAAAACTTACCAATCAAAGCTGCAATTAGCACAATACTTATCTTCATGTTGGTGCTTGTACTTAGACGAAAGCTTTGTCTAGAAGGCAGCACAATCCCTGTCCTTACTGGTATATACACTGCTAAACAAATATCGTGACTTTTCTCTATATTTCAATCATGATTACAGTATTAAGTACAACACGACATGACTTGCTTTTATCAAACTGTATTAAATGCTGTATAGTCTATTTCAATGATACTGTATGGATACATAAAAACTACTGATATAAAATAATATATTCCTTATATTTTGTTGAAACTAAATGACGGCAATCTTTATTATACTTATCGTTGAAATTCCTATTGCGCACACCTAAAACTGAATCATGTCTATGGAAAAATCTTTCTATGGGAAAATCTGTGTAAGTCTCTGTGATCAAACCGTTCGGATAATTGGTTATCGGGATAATGAATAATGACATTAACACTGAATCATGTTTATTAGAAACTAGTTGTTAGTTTGCATGATCAAACCGTCCGGACAATTGGTTGTCGTGATAATGAATAATGACATTAAGATTCAGTCATTTATCTGGGAACGCTTTGTCAGTCTATATGATTAAAATGTCCGGATAATTAGTTATCATGATAATGAATCATGACATTAAGACTAAGTCATGTATATGAGAAGTTATTGTATGATCAAACCGTCCGGATAATTGTAAACTCTTTTTAAGTATGTACAATCAAAACGTCTGGATAATTGGTTGTCGTGATAATGAATAATGGCATTTAGACTGAATCATATATATGGGGAACTCATGGTAAGTCCGTATGATCAGAACGTCTGTAATCGATATCCGGATTGTAAACGCTTTACTGAACTTCTATATGTGGGGTGTCTGTGGTTCGAAATGATTTCAGACCTGTTACGTTACAGATAATGTGGACGTGACTGAAAGAGCGAATTTTGTTCCTTCATATGCTGATTTTGCCACCAGCTTGTAGGCCGGTAAATAACATGGGTAAACTAATCCTTTGCTTCAAATGATCACAAATGGAATAACTAAAAACAATTAATTCCATGGAGTATGAAAGGTACGACATATTAATTGTATCACCATTGACGATTTTTGTGCTAACATCTCACGTAAATTTCCTTGTTTTTCTTGTCTAATATGAAATCCCTGCCCTGTACCCAATGCAGCTCAGTGACTCTAACTTCAATTACGTGGAAGAAGGTCAATGAAAATGACGTCGATAGTTACCTGTGGTGGATATCTAGTTATTACATGCTTTTATGTATAAGCCCCAGCGAGTAAAGATACGGCTAAGTTTAACTACCTTTAATACTCAAATATTATCTGAAATACTTGTATTAAAGTAATTTTATTGTTTTTACATGATATATGTGGTACAAAAAAGCATTAAAATATAATGATTTAGAGGATTTCCCTCAACTATAAAATTTCAAATTGATCGGACGAACGCATGTTCTTTGTAATTCCTATCTATTTTAAATGATTGTCTTGTTAACGAAATCCATCTAGATCGTCCAGTAAGGTATTTTTCGTTTTTGGAGACAATAGGGTGTTCAGGTTAACAATTTGTATTGAGTACACTCAGTGGAGTGGAAGATTTGAACACGAGGTCCAGACAGTAAACATTCACTTTGTTCATAAATTTGTTTTGGTAAATGGCTGTGTTCATTTCCATAGCATTTGTTGGACAGGGTGTGGATCCAGCACGGTAATCATGCAAATCCTATGCAATTGACATTGGGATACCAAAACAAGTTCCTGTATCTTTGCTCTGCTAACTTTCGTGTCAATAATGGGTGCCTGTTTACTGTTGCATGGGTCACGCTAACTTTCTCGTCGTTTCCCTTCCATCGTAATAAGTGTGCTTTAATCTGATTTCCATGGTAGCTTATAACGCAGGCGGATAATAGGAACGCACAAACTTCCCAACCCCACTTTGCTGATTCTAGTGAACGCTTTCGCAAAATCACCTGTAATTGTTCTTTATTCAGAGAAACATACTACTACTTTATATGTTTTTACCTCAGTTCACCATTATTTTTGAGCGAATGTAGGTTTGAAGTATATCGTTTGCTTTCACCTCTTCTGTCGTTTCCTCAAAAATTGATACAACTTAATTTTTTAGTATTGTAGAACTGATCTGCATGTATTCGCTGTTAGACATTTCAGTTGGAGCAAAATTGCATCAAGATACAGCTTGTCATAGCTCCAGAGTGAATTGTTTTGTGTATCTGATCGCGCAACTCCACCACACGGATTTTTTCTTTCTGACAATTACATTACCATTACAAATACATTCCGATTTTAATATAACCGATATGATGACCTTGGTCATTCGAAAAACAAATGTACTGAGACAAAGTGGTCCGAATCAGAAGGTGGTCTTAATTCAGTTGATAAACTAGTGGACAGATACTGCGATTCCTAAACCACCTATCCTGTACTATCCACTTTAAAGCGGTTTACCCTTGAATGTAGAAGAAAACAAGAATTAAAAAGACTGGCACATTGGTACGAGGACCATATGGTTTTGTTTTTTTCAACAACAAAAAAAATAGACCAACACTAAAAATTATTTTTAATTTTTTTGGTTGTTTTGTTTTGCTTTTATGAAAAAGACATACGCGATAAAGATTTTTAAAAAAACAACCTGGACATCATTTTTTTTAATAGAAAGTCCTAGACCATCAACATTTTTCAATAAACTTGGACCACCATATTCAATATTAAAGTTATTTATCAAATCAAGAGGTCATAATCATTAAAATTTATCGAAAATAAAGAGTAACTGCATTGTCATTATTCTTAAATTTCCAACATCAACAGAATTTACATAAACTGCTAGTCATCTTTCTTCTTGCGCAGAAAATAATTATAAAACTGTGTCCTTCATAATTTTCTCTGTCGAAGTCGTTTCATTGTTTATTAATTTCTCTTTCATAGTCAATATTTTCTTGCTAACATTATCATGTAATTCTCTTACATCATTCAATACTTCCTTTTCTGTCAACTTGCACTGTTATTGTTTGACTTTGCTTAGCCTCTATTGGTATAACTGGACTAAGAGTTTCTTGTGTCATTTTATTATTTTCATTTAGTTATATCTACGTATTTCCTTCTCTAGTTAAACTTAACGATCTTGGAAATTAACGTCCACCTCTGTGCGCAGCAATAGAGTTAAGCAATAATATTTTTTGGACTACCTTTTTACAGATATCTATATTATCTTTACCTTTTTCATCATCACCGAATGTTTTATCCTCATCTTTTAAATGATGACTAATCAAATTAATTTGAGTTTCATCTATACCTAAACTATCTTCGATAAATCCTTTATATTCATGGGCCGTTTTATTCATCACTAACCTTCCAAAAATCTGAAATCCCTCATCAGATAAATTATCAATACAAGGCTCATCAATTTCCATGTTCCCCATGTGTTCCTCATAATCATGTTTGTATTGAAGATCTTCAAATGCCATTTCCACTAGAATCCATTTTTAAAATATATTACTTTTCACTATTTAAATGAATCACACAAACAAAATTGAAAACGAATTGGGTTTTTTCAACGACAGTGATAGAGAGCGTTGCAAATGAGTTCTAGAACAAGTTTAAGAACAAGAGTAAGACTAAAAACAATAGTTGAAAATGTTTATTGTAAATGGAGTATACAAAGAGATAATTGGTACGCATTTAGCAGAATAAAATGTAGAGAAAATGGATAGAAAACACATTTTAAAAGAAAAAAGAACATTTTTATATCCTATCTTAGCCAACATATAAGAATCATTCCCAGGTGCAATACTATTGGGCAAATTTCTTCCATTTGACAATTTAAACGATATACAGACGGAGTTAAAAGAGCTTACATAATAACAAATTGAACAAGATATTTTACTGGATTTTTATCATTTACCCTGGGATTATCTCTATCTGCATTGGGTGCAAGTTTAATAACATTTATTAATCTTAAAAAGAGTGAGCAAGACCAAAGAAAGAGAGCAAAATTATTGAAGTTATTCCTAAATAATTAGGCTGTGCTTGAATTTCATAATGTGTCTTAATGATTAACTTGCACTTGTGAGTGAAGTGAGAGAGTAATGCAAACAAGTTCTCAAGTTCTCATACAATGGCAGTAATTTCAGGTTGCAAAAAACAAATCTATGACATTAAAAGCAATTAGATTGAATATTACAGAGGTGTTAGAAGAAAGTATAAAAACCATATACGTTTTTTTTAACTGGGTAGACAGCGTCAGGAATAGCAACAGGATTATTATTCCTATAGCTTTACTGGGTTTGTTACTAAATCTTTCAAGGAGAAGATAGTATACAGTAATGTTTTTAATCAGGATGAGATAGTAACGTGTAGTATAAGAAGTTAAACAGTATTGATGATATGGTTAGTATTAGAATAAGTGATGATGATATAAACTCATGAGAAACTTGATTTAATAATTACAGAGTATAACATATACAAGAAAATGACAAATTCCATTAGGAAACCAAATATACATTTTTCTGGACCAGATACATAGTTCCAAAAATTTATTTGGTGGTAGATACTCTACTCTACTAGAGTTTTACCTGTTAAAATATTTTTATGGTAACTTTCTTTCATACAAAGTTAATGTAAATCGTCACGGAATTATGTGAACAAAATTGACATGTATTTTTATTGTAAATATAGTATCGGTCCTGTGCCTTGTACAGTATTACCCATAGTGTATGTCTTTGTTGCTTTTGTTCTTGTTGTTGTTGTTGTTGTTGTTGTGGTGGTGGTGGTGGTGGTGGTGGTGGTGGTGGGTTTTTTATTTTTTTTATTTATTTAATTATTTTTTTTTCTTGTATATAGTGAACGTTCAGACACGTTCTAGCTTGTTATAGTCACATGTGATTGTTCTTTTTGTTGATAGATTCATGTGTGAGATTGGTTATCATGTAATTCCATATAGTATTTCTTAATGGAGAACAGTTTTAATATTCAACCAAAGTTTTTCTTGGGTATTCATACATAGCATGTATAGTGGTATTTATTCTAAAACACGCTAGAGTTTATGGCTCGTGTATTACACGGCTTAGTTGTGTATTTGCAGCTGATTCCAGTGATATTAGTATAACCAATGGTGTTGGCTCCACACAGTGCTAGAGTCAACGTGTGTCTGTGATGAAGTAAGGTTTGCAGCGGGTTCGTTGGAAGAAAAGAAATGAATGAGATACATATCGAATCATTTCTTGTGTGCGCTCTATTTGTTTGAAATAGAGCGACTTCATATCCGTTACTGTACGGTGTAATTTAATGATTGTTACATGAATGACATTACACTTCAATATCATATCTGTTGTTTTTATTGGACGTAATATTCTCATGTATTCATGTATTCATATGTTTGACAACATCAAATTTCACATATTCATATATCAAAATTCATTATCGAAGATCCATACTTTCATGACGTCAGCATAGACTCGCAATATCATTGAATGAACTGAAAAAATTAGTATCGGTTATGTTAACAGATTTTTACAAACCATGTTTATTACACGCACAAGCTAATGTGCATCATTAACTGGGCAACGTGTGAAAAAGACGTCTAAATACTTCATTTTGGATTCAAAATGTCATTGAAATAGTAGTATTTGGTGCATATGTAGACTAATTGTAGTAAGGATTTGCCTAATCTTAATGAAGTACTAGATATAAATGTTTTTAGCTAGGGTGTTAGAATTGCAAATATTAGAGTAATACCGAATTCTCTACGGTATAGATATATGTGTATATAAATATATCATTTCATATCAGATGTGTTGTCTCGTCACAATTTTAAAAACCAATCAGTCTATCCTGCGACGGAAATTGCAAGAAATTACAAAGAGGTACCACAACAGATTAAATGTCATCATTGTAGATGAATACTTGAAAGAAATAGATTTTCATGGAATGCCTATAACATACTGTTCTCGCATTAGTTAAATGGCGGTCGAAATATTATTCAGAGGTCTTAGTGATTTTAGAAAGATTGTTGAACCAGCTGAGTAGTAGAAGTCGCTAGATCAATAAAAAAACAGTTTTCTAAACTTAAACAATAACCGTATTACAAATATAGGTGAAACGGTCAAAATAATTTATGTAGCTAATCGTATGTTTATTCAATGATGTTTTAATGCAAAAATACGTAAGAGTTGATGGGATAATAATTAAAAAGATACAAAAGCATGGAAAGTATAAGGCGGATAAAAAAATTAACAACTTTTGATCAGAGTATAAAAGAAACGTTACAAATACAGATTGATGAGAACAAGAGAAATAGTATAGATGCAAAAAAGATATTTTAACAGAGATATAATATCCTGTTTAATTCTCAAAGAATATTGGAGACTGTAAAAGAAAGATTGAGAGAACAAATCGTAAAAGTCTGAGATACCAAATATTCAACAATACTTACAACCTGTTGAACAAAGGATACATTCAGAGATATATGTTTTATAGGTTGATGTGGAAGGAATAAAGAAATCTCTATGGAACCATTCTAGTTTACAAACACAGGTAACTAATGTAGATATAAACACGATTCCTGAAACTGAAAAGAAAATTATGAGATTAGAAACTTAATTAATGCTTTTAAAAGTGCTTTAACAAAAGGGAAGAAAAGATATCTGCTAACACTAATATTTAATCTCTGTTGCAAACAATGATTTAGCAGAAATAACAAACATATAGATGATAACAAAAACAAAAAAAGAGTGAGTGAAACTAAGATTTAAGTCATGAGAACTACTTGCGATTTATCTATTACTGACCTAAGTGATAAAATAAAGTTTATAAATGATCAGATTTCACCAGCTTTAAACAGTTACATTACTACTGGAATATAATATGTTCTAATACATTGTAAACAATATACTTCTCAGTAAATTCTTAAGAATCTTGGTGTTGTGCAAGAAAAAATATTTTCTTTATATTGAACAAACGTTTACAGAAACACAAAAAATTATACCTAATTAAATGAAAAGGTTTGAACGTTAAGTGAAAGAAATAATACATTTCGTTCGGAAATAGAAGGAGACATAGAGACATTTACAACTGAATCAAAGACAGGAACGAGAATAAGGAGTATGGCAGCAAATAGTAAAATTGAAGAAATTAAAAGATGTGAGAAGCGAGAGCAAAGCAAACAATTCCAAACGGGTTATTAAAAAATCAGATAGCGAACTGACACCTGGTTTCTATATTACTTTATGATTTACGCAGTAAAACAAATCTTTTTGTTTTAGTTAGCATAGAAAATGCACTTAGTTTGCTAGATGTTAAAAAGTGTTGTAACTGACACAAATGGTTTGTTTCGTTTATTATCTACAAATGCAAACCTGCGTTTTACATATGTATTTAGTTCCATTACGTTTTACTGTGAACAAGACGTAAAGCACTTCATATTTAGTTGATATTCATGTAATTCATTAAAAAAAATATCATGTTTATATACATTTTGGGAACTCGAATATTGAATCACAAACTGATATTCAATTGGTAATATTAGTGCTTCCTACTCATTAATATCACTAGAGAACCTGAAAATAAAGCAACTAAATTAAAACATCAAAGAATACAAGAATCACAAACATATTATTTTGAAGAGACAATATTTTATACATTGCAATGAAAAGAGTTATTGAAAGTGAGGAAGCATTTGTATTCTTATTTGATATTGGATACAGTACTAGAATTCGCTACCTTAAATGGTTACAGGAGCCATTATGATTAGTGGAGCATTTGTTAATGTTTTAGCATTCACAAGAAGTAATTTTCTATTTCAAATTTTCAAACCTGTGGCAAATGTGAAAGAATAAGGCATGATAAAATACTTGAAAAATTGCAAAAGAAAACTAATGAATTTGATGCAAACAGATTAAAATCACTCAATGACCTTCATGAAAAATTAATGGAACATAACTAATTTGGATCAGGCTTTTCTTTTTAATCTCATCCTGACGCTTTTTAGATATAACTATACAACATAAACTTAATGATCTTCAGCAGCCTTCTGGTAAGCAGATGTTTACGACTGTTGATTTATCGGTGTTGTAATGGGTGCTGTTATTCATATTGGGTAAAAGTATATCTGATCATTGGTCGAACTTTGTAAGTAAATAAATAGAAGCAAAGCGAACAAGTAATGTCGATATACGGAGAATATGTAATTCCTCACAAGAGCAAACACAATAAGCTGTAAAATAACTTAATACTACTCATCACTGATTTACTTAAATTCCGAGGCGTATTAAACCTGAACAACATCTATGTGTGGTAATACCTCGATTACTATCTAATTTATTGATTGTACATGCTTTATTTGGTTTTTTGTGTTTCCCTATTTGATTGTTTGTTTGTTTGTTTATTTGTTTGTTTGTTCGGTGAGTTTTTCTATGTTGTTGTTTTTTGTTTTTTTGTTTTGTTTTGTTTTGTTTTTTTGTTTTTTTTCTTCTATATCGAGGTTAAGGAAGAAGATGCTAACAACTCCTCTGCGAACAATTTAGGAAGAATGTTTGTTAAAGTATAACCATTTGTATAGTAGTCATGATATTTTCAAGCTAAATGATTATAATAGTTTAATAATATTTAAAGATTTGTGGTTACCAACATATGTCAGAATGAATAGAGCAGGGTATAATGAACGAAAATCCAAGAACTGAAACTGATCAGTGTATCGTACACGATAAGAATTTTAGAATGCCACTCTATCTCCAGATACTGAACCGTCAGTGCTCATTTAATTCTTTTATTCTTCCTCGGGTCTATAGATTTACGATTACATTAGAGAAAACATCTGAAGTGATAGATGGCACTAAACCAGCATTATTAATTGGAGAATATTTGTCTTCAATACCACACGATTACTTTAGATATAATGGCTTACTCTCTTAACGAAAAGTATAAAAATAGACTACCTTGCTTTTATGACCACATTAAGAGAGCTAGAATTATTGATGCAGCTGCTAATACAACCCCAACAAATTTCATACTTGATTCACCAAGAACGAGTTTAAAACGAGTATTGACTCTATGTAGAAAAGACAGATAGGCTAATCAGAACGAGTTTAAAACGAGTATTGATTCTATGTAGAAAAGACAGATCATAAAGAGTATTTAAATTCAGCGACGGATAAAGTAATGATTTACTGGAGAAGGATTACCAAAAATGTTTTATTCAAAGGGTTATAAAATGAAACAACAGTTTAATGAAGCAAAGAAATATTTCTTTGATGAACTACAAAAGAACTTTGGAGATTAGCGATATCACTGTGAATAATATTTACACAAGTCACCACTCTGTACTGCTGGATCTAAGATGCTCACATGATAATAGATTACATGAATAACATAGATTAAACACAAGAGAAAACGTAGACGTGCACAAGATGTATGTTTATTTTGTTTCTGTTGCACTTGTAAAAATACAGAAAAAAGCTATAATGTTCAAGATAGTAGTAATTATCGAGAACAAGTTCTTGAGGAGAAGTTCTTCTTTATTGAAACGTTTACAATATTGACAAGTGGATAAAATATAAGTGAACGGAAAGAAGAAGTTCTTTAGCAAAAGCGAAAGAAAAAAGTGAATAAGTTCACCATTTAGCGACTGGGTTTCAGCTACGATATACAAAAAGTGTGTAACATGAAATAAAAATGGAGTATTTGATGATGATTGTATAATATGTGGATATGGAAAAATAATAATTAAAAGAAACTATTTGTTAACTTTACACAGATAAGATACACAAATCCTAAACCTATAAACTATTCATTCTTTTAAGTAAAATATTCTCATTATATGATCTAGGAAGAGTTCAAGTTAAAATAAGAAAGTCATCAAAAATTAAATCGCTACCAATATATTTGAGAAGAATTTGTTTTCTTTCTCAACGATAGTGCTAGGACTTCATGTCATTCATCAAGCCGAGATTTTTCGGGTGCTTTGATGATAAGATAGAACCTTTATATGGTATATTTAAACTAAATTTGTTCAATAATAAATATTGCACTAGATTTAATAAAAACTGATTCTAAAGGA
Organism: Margaritifera margaritifera; assembly: GCA_029931535.1. Lineage (NCBI taxonomy): Eukaryota > Metazoa > Mollusca > Bivalvia > Unionida > Margaritiferidae > Margaritifera > Margaritifera margaritifera. The sequence continues at coordinate 2,407,690 of JAQPZY010001665.1, forward strand.
TTTTTTTTAACTTTCTTGTTCGATTGTTTGTTTTTGTTGTTTTTGGTATTTTGTTTTTAGGGGGGTTTTGGGAGGGGGGTTTGAGGGGGTTTGTTGGTTTTTTGTTTTGTCAAAAAATGTATCTAGAGCAAAACTTTTAATATTTAATTTAACTGTGAAATTATTTATTTCGTTTATTTCACGACCATTTCTTATAATAACCGCTGTTAATAATTTTTTAGTAACACGTTTATCGGAACTTTTTCAGAATTTTTCATTATTTTTTATTCCATTTTTATTCAGGGTTTTTGCTCAAATTTATTTTCTCTGATGTCTCCTAACTGTTAAAAGAATCATCAAATCCTTTCCATTAAACTAAATAATGTTTTTTTTTTCTTTTTCTTTTACAATTAGTAAGTTTACTCTGTAAATTGTGTTTATCCTAAATAAACCCTCCTGTTTAGTGTAAAGAGATAAGTCATCTTCATAAAATGTTCCTCTAATTTCTCCAACACTGATTCATCTAATTACACACAGTAGGATTTTCTAAAATTATTATCTTACAAAATCCCTTTGGAAGATATCCTTTACCCTTAAAATTTATATCTCAAAATCCTAACACTCTGTCCAATTTTGAAATTAGGTATTCCAATACAATCAACTATTAAAAACAAATTTAATCATCACTTTTGATCTCTTTCTCTCTTTCATAGATGAATAATAAGTACTGTCGTATCCAAGAATTAAGTCTTGTACAACATCTATTCATTTGCTAGTTTCGTTTTTTAGTAAATCATTTCACATTCTAGTTTGTAGTGTTGTATTAAATCTCTCTACTACTGATTTTTAATTCTCTGGAAATGTAGAAAAGTATTCTACATCTTTCTTTTCAAGAAGGTCTTTTAAATCATTGCTATAAAATTTTCTTCATTCATCAAGTTGTAATTTATCTGGTTTCCTTTCTCTAAAATATGTTTAGATGCATCTCATACTTCTCCTGTCTTTCTTATAAATTTACAGCCAACACTTTTTTCGAAAGTAGATCTATCATTGAAAAAAAAGTTATATCCGTTTTTTTTCTTTTTATAGCCTTTCATATCATCAATATTTGCCTGCCATTTGTCATTTGCTTGCTATTGATCATCGGTATGTGTAACATAAATGTGTCTAGCTGAAACTCTCTTTTTTTGTGTGCCTGATTATGTTGTGTATATTTCACCCGTTCTGTTAGCCATATATTTATATCAGACTATTTTATTACTTTTAATCCATTGCTATCTGACTCCATAACCGTTTGATATTTATGTACGCAACTGGACCTTTTACATCATAACTCAGAAGTCTTAATAACTCTCGTCATCCATGTATTTAAAAACAAAGTTTTGTACTTAAATATCAAAAATATTGGATGAAATTGTTACTATACTCTTTGACTTCTGTGAGAAGGCAACTATGATAATATCAGAAACTAATATTTTCATATACGATGTCTTAAATATGTAAAAGTATCGTCTAAAGCAATAATTCAAATCCAGACACAGAAAAAAGTACAAACATTTTTTAAAAAAATGAATAATAAGAAAGCATAATTTCTTGGTTTTTAATATCTGAAGAAATCCACCCATTATTTACATATATATATATATATATATATATATATATATATATATATATATATATATATATATATATATATATATATATATATATATATATTAAAAACAATTTGTAAAATCACATGGAAATTACTTCTGTGAACAAAGATGTCCGGTGATTTTTTAAAACATTTGAAAATGGTGGCCTAGTTTGTTTTTGTTAAATTGTTGTCCTAGGTTTTTTTGAAAGTTAGTGCTCTAGGTTTAAAAAAAAATAAATGATGGTCTACGTTTTTTTTCTTTTTTGAAGAATGAAAACTTCCAATACTCAATTAATAACCTGTACTTATATGGTATTACGGCATCAATGAGTTACCCAGAGGAATTGCAAACCTGTCTTAAGCAGCCATCTCTGAGAATAATGGCCTCTCAGTAAAACTGGTCCCTTAATAGAGACTTTGTTCCACAACAATTAAGGTCCAACTTGGAAAGGTGGAAAGGTGGCAACGACAGATGACATTTTATGGCCGGTTTGACTTTATCCAAATAAGGTGTCAGAAAAAAACCAAAAACATCAACAGAATCCAGAGGGGAAATGGCGGGGGAACAGGGAGTAGAGTCAGGTAGTATTGCGAAATATTTCTTTTTTACTTTCAATTATGTAAAATCAGATTTATTGATTTTATATGCTATATATACCTAAGACTATGCATATGATATTTGGCATAAGAATACAATAAATCAATTAAATTTATTTCTGGATTGAAAATGATCATTCTTATTGATAGAAATCATGGAGAACAAAATTTAAAAGGGATCTGACACCCGGAGTACAAGGGGAAATTTAACGTTAGTCCATACGTATCCGATGATGCACAACAATCATAACCAACAGAATGACACTCTGGGTACGAGAAAAATGGTAATGTTAAAAATGTCCATAGGAATAATATGATGGGACTGTCTGGGGACAAAAGGGAAAATGCAATTTTAAAATTACAACTATAATGCAATACGCAATTTTGACTGACCAACACCCAGTCATCTACTGACCAATATCTTCAGTTTCTAACCTACAAAAAGATGAAAAAGGTAGGAGTACTGACACATACACACATATACTATCACCCTGAAAATGGTGGGAATGTTCACACAAATATCTACTAACCAACACGCCGTCTGACTGACCAGCACCAACTCATCTACTGACCAACACTTGCACCTACTACTCAACAAAAAGGGTAGGAGTGTTAACACGTACAAAAACATGCTATCACTCTGAAAAGAGTAGGAATGTTCACATACATACCTACTAACCAGCACGCCGTCTGACTGACTAGCATCAACACCTACTAACTAACGAAACAGGTAGGAATATATACACGCGATAACCATACACACACTAATATCCTGTCATACATGGAGTAAAAGGAGAGAAAAAGATAGGAGTATGCACACTATACCCACAAATACACTTATATACTATTATACACAATGATAGGAGTGCTCACGCACTATGCACACAAATCTCCATGGGGATTTACGCTTAAGCTATGAAAGACAAAGACATACAAACATCGCAATGGTTGAGTATTATCTCTGTTTCTGAAAGAAGGGGGTGGCCCTGAAAAGGACCGTTGGAGGTTAACCAACAATGATTAATATACATCACACCTCTTCAATTTTCTCTGTATCAAGCTTCTCCTTACTGCTGGTCCATACACCAAGACTCGCTTCAGGCAGCCTTGTCTCTCCACATATACTCTTCGCTTCCAGACTGCTGTATCGGTAATCTCTGTGATGGCCCACGTCGCCTTCACGTATACCTGGCAGTCAGGATGGAATAACATCGCTGAAATCATTGTTACGACTCTATGGTCTAAGAAAAATGTAACAGAAAGAAAGTGAAACCAACAAATCAAGTAAAAATCAACAAGCAATTTATTACTAGATAATTAAAATCAAAAATCAAAAAGTCACTTACAGTAATGTGTTTTGAAATCCTAATAATCCAATAAGAATGATTGTTCTAATCACAAGTCCTAAATATCGAATGTGTCCTTGAATGTTATTATGTGCCAATGGTCTCCAAAGTCCTGATGTACTAGAAATCTTGATGTGCTGAAGTCAAAATGAAGTATTCCAAAATCTCTGAATAAGTTCACATAAATTCCAAAATTGTCAGTTAAAAATCCAAAATCCAAAAGTTTATGAGCACTGTTATAATCCAATGAATATTTAAAATAATTCCTCTCTTAGAATTTGGAATGAATTTTCACAACTGTAATAGCTCTTTACAAAACTGATGGTAATGTCAAAACTGAAAAAATGTCCACCAAAACATGATATATATAAAGATTGGTCACATGACAGAATGTTCTAGATTGGTCACATGACAGAATGTTCTAGAATGTGTGTCATCTTAATGGAATTTTTACTTGTAAACAAAAATCAACCTTGACCTTCAAATTGAGAAAACATATTGATCAAAACAACCTAATTCAAGGACACTAGTTAAACATATTTTTCCTGATAACATTAAGATGTAAGCAAATATTAAAGTGAAGAAACATTTATAATTTCCTAAAACACCCACAATATTATATAAACATCATACATAACACCTCCCCTCATAAAGAAAAAGAAAGATTTATATAATAAAGCTTTCTTTTGAATATACATCTAATACTACAGTAACCAAAATTACATAAGAACATGTTTTATGATACTGGACTTAATTACATCAAGCAATATTACATTTCTAGGCACGTGAGAGTGCATCTGCAATCATATTGTCTTTTCCCCTGATGTGTTTGATGTCAATGTTATATTCCTGCAATATCAAACTCCATCTCAACAATCTCCGATTTTTATCTTTCATTTTGTTGATGAAAGTAAGGGGATTGTGATCACTGTACACAATAATTGGAGAAAGAGCTGAGGTAACATACACTTCAAAATGCTGTAAAGCCAATATCAAAGCCAAACATTCCTTCTCAATTGTGGAATAATTTTTCTGGTGCTTGTTTAGTTTTTTAGAAAAATAACACACAGGGTGATCCACACCACTTTTGTCTTCCTGAATCAATACTCCACCAACCCCTACATCACTTGCATCAACAGATAATTTAAATGATTGGCTAAAATTTGGTGCAGAAAGAACTGGTGCATTCCTAAGCATGGCCTTTAACTTGTCAAAAGACTCCTGACACTTGTCAGACCAATAAATTTGGCTTTCTTACTCAATAAACTTGTCAAAGGTTCAGCAATTTTGGAGAAATTGGAACAAAATTTCCGATAATATCCAGCCATACCTAGAAATCGCATCAGTTGCTTTTTACAAATTGGAACTTGAAATTCAGAGATAGCTTTGACCTTAGCTTCTATAGGTTTAACTTGACCTTGTCCCACAATATGTCCTAAAAATGTGACACAAGCATGGCAAAACTCACTTTTGCTCAAATTAATTGTCAGATTCGCATCGCTGAGTCGATCGAAGAATGTTCGAATGGTTTCCAAATGATCTTCCCAGGTGTTGTTGTAGATAATGACGTCATCGATATAAGCGTCACAATTATCAAGACCAAATGTTATCATGTTCATCAGACGTTGAAACGTTGCAGGCGAATTTTTCATTCCAAACGGCATGACTTTATATTGATAAAGTCCATCTGGAGTTGCAAATGCTGAAATTTCTTTTGCCCTTTCCGTCAGTGGAATTTGCCAGAATCCTTTTAAAAGGTCAAACTTGGTGACATATTCCGCATTTCCAATTTTATCAATGCAATCGTCCATTCTTGGGATTGGAAATGAATCAGTTTTGGTGACACTGTTGACTTTTCTATAGTCAGTACACATACGGAATGTATTATATGGCTTGGGAACAAGAATACATGGTGAACTCCAGTTACTTTTACTTGGTTCTATGAAATCATTCTCCAGTAGATACTGAATTTCTTTCTTCAGATAGTTCTGTTTGAGAGGATTCATCCTATAAGGATGCTGTTTCACAGGCGCAGAATCTACAATGTCAACGTCATGATAAATTTTACTTGTTCGTGTTGGAACATCAGGAAACAAGTGCTCATAGTCATGTAATAGCTGTTTTAGTTCATTTCTTTCCTGTTGTTGTAGATGTGAAAGTTTCTGGTCTAGGTTGTTCAATATTTCTGAATTCCGAATATTGGTTATACCAGAGTCACTATAGTCTGATCGTACTCCATCGTTGATATCTTCACTGTGTGGGACAGGTACAACTAAATTAACAGAATAATTAGCTGAGCTATCTCTGTCAAAATATTCCTTTAACATATTTATATGACAAAGTTGTTTCTGTTTCCGTCTCCCAGGAGTGTTAATGATATAATTTAAGTCATTTACTGTCTTTGCAACGGTATAAGGACCATAAAATTTAGCCTGAAGAGGATTTTGAGGTATGGGAAAGAGAGCCAGAACTTTGTCACCAGGTTTAAAACTCCTTTCCTGTGTATTTCTGTCATACCTTAATTTCATTTTTGACTGAGTAGTGTGAAGATTAGTTCTTGCTACTTCACAGGCCTTTGACAACTTGTATTTGAAATCAGAGACATAATCAAGAAGATTAATCTTTGAATCTTCATTTGAAAGAAGTTTCTCTTTCAATAATTTCAATGGTCCACGGACAGTATGACCAAAAACTAGTTCAAAGGGACTAAAACCCAACGACTCTTGAACTGATTCCCTAACAGCAAACAACAACAAATGAACACCCTCATCCCAATCCTTTTCTGTATCAAAGCAATATGATCGAATCATATTCTTCAAAGTTTGATGAAATCTTTCCAAAGCACCTTGACTTTCAGGGTGATAGGCAGAAGATTTAAACTGTTGGATGCCTAATTCATGCATAACTTGTTGGAAAATTCCAGACATAAAATTTGACCCTTGATCCGACTGGACAGATTTGGGAAGGCCAACAAGTGTAAAAAACTTCACCAAAGCTTTCACAATAGTTTTAGTTTTTATATTTCTCAGAGGAATTGCTTCTGGAAATCTTGTAGATGTACACATGATGGTCAACAAGTATTGGTTGCCTGGCTTGGTTTTAGGTAAAGGACCAAAACAGTCTACCATTATTCTACTAAATTGTTCATCAAATGCAGGAATAGGTTGCAGATGAGCCTTAGGTATCTTCTGATTGGGTTTTCCTACCATTTGACAGGTGTGACAAGATCTGCAGTATTTAGAAACATCACTTTTTAGTTTCGGCCAATAAAAATGATTCAAGATCTTGTGATAAGTCTTACGGACTCCTAAATGACCAGCCAAAGGAGTTTCATTGGCTAAATTAAGAATTTCCTGTCGATATGACTTAGGAACAACAATTTGATAGCTCACTGACCACTCGTCACCAGCGGGTACATCAGGTGGTCTCCATTTCCTCATAAGGACCCCATTTTTCACAAAGTAACACACTGGAACTTGTGTGGCTTCAGTTTCACTAATAGCCCTCTGAAACAAACAAGATATCTCGGGATCTTGCTCCTGTTCAACGACAATGGATTGTCGTTTGTCAACCTGAGTAGGACAAAGAGAATGAGTTGCCAAAAGAGGATCACTGTGATCAATACCATTTGATTGATCAATACCTGAGGAAAAAGTGACCTCATCAAAAAACTGACCAATACATGTGTCAGCTAAAGGAATAATATCCTGATCAACATCACTCTCAAGAGCTCTTTTTGCCATAGCTCTAGTAACTGCACAAGCAGGGTACAAATCAGGGATTTCAGTTTCGACAGGATCAACTTTCTGATCCAAACAAGGCTTGTCAGTTACAAGTGGATTAACCACAACCTTATCTCCAGCTAGGTCATTGCCTAGTAATAAATGAACACCCTCTATGGGTAAAGAAGTCACTGCCCCAACAGTCACAGGTCCAGAATACTAAGTCTGATGCCAAATTTACACAATGGAGAGGAACATTTACAAAGCCGCACTCAACTCCCTGAACAAGAACACTTTCACTTGAAGAAGACTCCTCAGACAAAGGCAAAGTACCTGATAATAAAAGACTCTGAGAAGCTCCAGTGTCCCTTAATATTTTAATTGGGATAGGTTTGGCAGAATCACCAATAAGTGATATAGAACCTTCTGACATGAATGGTTCATAAGCCTCCAAAATAGAATCAGACTGGGGTTTGTTTGACCCAACAAATGTATTGCTTTCAATACAAGACCGTGACCTTGACCTCGTAGAAATAAGAGCATTTGGAAAAGCTCTGTCTTTTCTCTGTTGCTTATTTTTCAACTTGAAGCAATCAGAAATAACGTGCCCTTTCTTTTTACAATAAGTGCACGTAGGAAGAGATAAGGATTTCTGATCAGTCTTATCAGATGTTTGATTCCTAACAGTTGTGCCGTTGTGAAATTTGGAAGTACTCGAATGAGATTGAAATGGTTTATTACCAGAAAACTGCTGAGAGGACGACTTATTGCCAAATGAAATTTTGTGAGTCAAGGAATAATCATCAGCCATACGAGCAGCATTTTCCAAAGTTTCCACATTCTGCTCGTCAAGATAGGTTTTAACATCACTATGGACGCACCTCTTGAACTCTTCAATTAATACGAGCTGTCGGAGGTTATCATAACCTTGATCAACTTTCTTGGCTAAGCACCACCTATGAAATTGTCGTTCTTTTTCCCATGCAAATTCGACATAAGTTTGTCCAGTTTCTTTTCTACAATTCCTAAACCTTTGTCGATATGCCTCTGGTACCAACTCATAAGCTTTCAAGATGTACTCCTTAACCACATCATAATCAGTGCTTTGTTGTACTGACAGTGAAGTGTAGACTTCACGAGCTTTGCCAATTAGTACACTTTGTAATAACAAAGTCCAATGCTCTCTGGGCCATTTCAAGTTTTCAGCTATTTTCTCGAAATGAAGAAAGTATTTATCTACTTCTTTTTCCTGAAAAGGGGGTACTAACCTAATATATCTAGTAACATCAAAACCTGGACTTGTGTTTAAAGGAGTGGAGTGTGCTCTGTTTGCCAGTTCTAATTCTCTTAATTTAAATTGCATTTCCCTTTCTTCTCTTTGCATTTGTATCTGCCTCTCTTCTTTCTCTCTCTCCATCTGTATCCGCATTTGTCTCTCTTCTTTCTCTCTCTCCAACTGCCTCTCTTCTTTTTCTCTCTCTCTCTCTCTCTCTGAATCTGAAGCTTTGCCAATTCTAAATCCATCTGGTTCTTTAACTCTAATTCCCTTAATTTCCTGTCAGAACCAGATACAGGCTTTCTCTTGAAACTTAAAGCACTATTTTCAAAAATTCCCTTTCCTACTAAATACTGAATTAAAATAATCTTTATCTCCTGTTTTGTCAATGATACTTTTGCCTCAGATAGACTGTATTTTCTGCAAGCTCGAGCAACTCATCCTTTCTCATGCACTCTAACCCCTCCTGGGTAGGTTTTGAAATGAAATTCTGAACATTAGATGCCATTGTAAATGCTTGTTGGTTTCACACAAAAAAAATTTCTCTATTAAAAATCTTTGCCAAAGACAAAAAAAAATTCCAAGACAAAATCAATATGAATTTCAAAGATAAATTTAATATCTCTAATATGCTTTAAAGAAATTCAGATCCCGGACGAGCCCCCAATTTCTGTTACGACTCTATGGTCTAAGAGAAATGTAACAGAAAGAAAGTGAAACCAACAAATCAAGTAAAAATCAACAAGCAATTTATTACTAGATAATTAAAATGAAAAATCAAAAAGTCACTTACAGTAATGTGTTTTGAAATCCTAATAATCCAATAAGAATGATTGTTCTAATCACAAGTCCTAAATATAGAATGTGTCCTTGAATGTTAGTATGTGCCAATGGTCTCCAAAGTCCTGATATACTAGAAATCTTGATGTGCTGAAGTCAAAATGAAGTATTCCAAAATCTCTGAATAAGTTCACATAAATTCCAAAATTGTCAGTTAAAAATCCAAATACCAAAAGTTTATGAGCACTGTTATAATCCAATGAATATTTAAAATAATTCCTCTCTTAGAATTTGGAATGAATTTTCACAACTGTAATAGCTCTTTACAAGACTGATGGTAATGTCAAAACTGAAAAAATGTCCACCAAACATGATATATATAAAGATTGGTCACATGACAGAATGTTCTAGATTGGTCACATGACAGAATGTTCTAGAATATGTGTCATCTTAATGGAATTTTTACTTGTAAACAAAAATCAACCTTGACCTTCAAATTGAGAAAACATATTGATCAAAACAACCTAATTCAAGGACACTAGTTAAACATGTTTTTCCTGATAACATTAAGATTTAAGCAAATATTAAAGTGAAGAAACATTTACAATTTCCTAAAACACCCACAATATTATATAAACATCATACATAACATCATAGTATTACATTCATCTTGGTAGATTATCTTGAAAGCAGATGACAAACGATGCAAGCGCACTTCTATATATGAGCATTCCTACGATTTACAAGTGCGGAACAGTGCGAGTACAGTAAAACATGGCTGAAATGAAGACATGTGTTGGGGTGCGCCTGCAGTCGATATTTCTTATACTCATAGTGATAGCACGACAACTGCTGCTGTAGCAAGTATTATTCCAAAGAAGAATGGCTTCAATTGGCTGTTTTGCGATTTCTTATCTTCTTTCGCCGGTACCACCATCATAACGCTAAAAAGAAGAAGAACATATGTGTTCCATAACAACAACTTGAAGAGGAAATCAGAAAGCAACACAGGGAGATGAAAACTTTGAACAGTAAACAGAAGGAAGGTAGTTGAAACAAACTGTCAGTTTGTTACAGGACATCTGACGGAGTTAAAACATCTGAGAAACACGTATTAAACTTCCTTGGCGAAACCTAGGAGAATGAGACCATAACAATCCAAGATTTATCAACCTTCCATGACTACGACTGTCACCACTGAGACGCCAACACTACTACCAGTACATCAGCAGTATGACTTAGACGTGGACAAGATTTAATGCAGTCACAGCTGATATTGTCAAGTCTATAATTTCTTTTTGAAAACCCAACGGACCTTCTCATGGTCATCCAGAGCATTTAGAAAAAGATTCTACTCAATGTTTGCCAAGTCAAGAAAAACAAAGCCCATCACAAAAATGTGTGTATGAATATGTCATCAATACTAAAATTAAAATAAGAATCACATTGAAATTTTAGACACATCACGAAAGTCCATTTTGTCATCTCATTACTGTCTTTCTGTTTTGAATGTCTTCACTGGAATGGATCTTCTGCTTGTTTTGCTTTGAATTTCTTCCCTGGAGTGCGTTCTCCCGCTTCTGAATGCTCCTGCTTGTTCTCTTTTTATCCTTTCTTGGGACACTCTGAAGACCAATGTCCTTTTCCTTGCCAATGATAACAGGTATCTTTACTTTTGTCTCTGGACCTGCTTTCTCCTGTCTTTGAGGTTCCTTTTCTTTGACGTTGTCGACATTCTGTAGCTCAGTGTCCTTTCTCTTGACAGACATAAGATGTATCTTGACTTTCATCTCGAGGGGAGTAGTCGGGAATTTCTTCAGAAATCTTGTTGTACGTGTATTTTCAAAAAAACTCTCTGCAAATCTGACTAGAAGTGTGATGTGTTGTGGCCTTTTTATCTTCACAGATGGAAACTGAATGAGTGTATTCTCTTAAGTAGATGGTGCTCTGTATATAGGGAGAGAGACGTAACTTAGTCAAAGCAAATTTGGATCATCTAACGTCATGAAAAGATCACACCTTTCCAAGGCGAAACCAGAAGACAAGCGACGACGACGTTCTGTGTAACCCATCACTGTCCAACAAGTTTTGGCACAAGTTCATCATAGTGATTTTCAAGATCGGCTAAGAAAGAAAGTCATTTTTCAGCACCTGAATATTATTTCCACATTCGAGCTACCCACAAAGTTCCTTCCAGAACATTTGGTATAATTATATGAAAGAAAATAAATAGCCATACTTATCACTTATTTGTAAACATATCAATCGACCGATGACCATTTGACGTCTAAGACTTAATTTACGCACATTCATGCGCTTTTTATATTTGTAGTAAAATTATATGAATGCCTGGATGCATTAATTTTCTATATTTCCTTATTTTTCATTACGCGCTTATTTTTCAGATTTCACAGTAATTAACATTCGAATTTATTCATCATTAAAATAGAACCAAACAGTTGAAGAACGTCCGTATCTTACTCATACAATAGCTCTAAGGGAGTGCTAATTCGGTTTTTGGAGAGTTGCGAAAACAGTTGGAGGAAACTTGTAGAATTTGAAGTCCGACAACTGTGAAAAGCACTAAGACTACATGTACACCATGCAGGCATTTTGCTGATGTCGTAATTTAACATGAAATGTTAGTCTCAATCCCTTGTTTCATTTAATATCAGTTGTTTTTCTTACTTGTCTTTCAAATGCTGTCATTAATCTTCATTGAACCACAGGAAACCATGATGTCACAGGAGTTCCAAGTTCTGCGGTGTTTCAGTTGCCACACCTTCCCAGTTCATCAAGTGAAGACAAGCAAAAAGTGGAACTACAAACTATGTGGAGAGAAACAATCAATTGTAAAAGTAAAATTAGCAAGTAAAGCTATTATCTCCATTGATGTGTGGGACTGGAAAAAGATACAGATACGTTTGAAATGAAACCGATATATAAAGGATGGTAAATGGTCCACAAAATAGTTTCCTTTATAAACAGGTGTTCTCCATAAAGAGGCGAAATATGTACATTAAATTTTAAAAATGGATTCATAACTGTCTGTTATAAACAGGTGTTCTCCATAAAGAGGTTAAAAATGTACATTAACTTCAGAAAATGGACTCAAAATGTCCTTTATAAATAGGCTCTCCTTTATATGGAGGTATTTCAAGTGAAGACAAGCAAAAAGATACTGTACAATACATTGTTCAGTAGGAGATTACAAGATGAGTATTGACAGAATAACCCAGGAAAAACAAATATGGGGTAATTGCCTTAAAACTTGTAATTTGTCTCTTATCCCTCAACTAAAATGGTCTAGTTGTATGAAAGATTACTCACCCAACAGTGACCTTTAGATTTTAATTTTGTCCGTGTATTGCAATTGTCATTCCGTGTCCAGCAGTAAATTTAATGTAAATTTCTGTTATAATACACAATAAATACTCCGCGTTATCAGATTTGAATATCCTGCCCAAATGGAAAATGTTGAAAATGTTGAAAATATTATGAGACTTTTCCTATTCTGGTGCCACCTAAATGAATGCAGGTAAGCTTTGCATTAACGTTTTCCATTATCTTTTAAAGCAGAATGTCACCTTAATGATTGCAGGTAGACAAGCCTTTGCATTAATGTCTTACATTATCTTTTGAAATAGAATGTCACCGTAATGATTACCGGTAGGCCAGCCTTTGCATTAATGTCTTCCATTATCTTTTGAAATAGAATGTTACCTTAATGATTACCGGTAGGCCAGCCTTTGTATTAACGTCTTCCATTATCTTTTGAAATAGAATGCTACCCCAATAATTGCAGGTAGGCAAGCCTTTGCATTAATGTCTTCCGTTATCTTTTGAAATACAATGTCACCTCAATCATTGCATTAATATATTCCATTATCTTTTGAAATAGAAGGCTAAATTTGAAAACTGAATGGCTTGGACAACTAATCTACATGAAACTCTAGGGTAGCCAGCAGACATTGAAAGTCTGGGTTTTTTTTCTCTTGTCCTGTCTGTTCATCCATTTATTTGTTCATCAGTCTGCTCTCCAAGCCATTAAATAGTGTCAAAAACGTCTTATTCACAAATGGTATCGGATCCTTATTGATAAAATACATGTTAGGGCTACATCACCATGTACTAATTTTTCATGAATAAACAATGTTGATACTACAGTCATTTCTTGAATGTTATGTCGGGTCCACGCTATGGGGGGGGGGGGGTCAAGCGAAGTAGTTGCCCCACTGCTTGTTACTCACCCCAATACACAGAAAAAGCAAAATGTATGTCTAACCACCAGCCTTATTTTGCCATTCAATGCTTTTGTATTCTGAGTACAGTATCAACATTTGTGTCATTTTTCTTTCCAAATAACAATATAAAACAGTTTCAACATAGTATTTTCAGGCTTATCGTCAACTCTTAAGTTGATTTAATGATTATTTATGTCTGCAATTACGTTTCAATGTACGACATTCTCGTCGAAAATTCACGCATTAAGCTCAAACTAAAATGATTGAAATTCCATGCATTCACAGCCTAATCAAAAGCCAGTTATTACTCTGTGGAGTTGTATTAGCTGATTTCTAGTAAATGTAAACAACTTTTTACTTCATATTTCACCCTGTAAAGGTAATGGGTAGATTTGTATATTTATATATGTCACATGTTTTCGATAGTAATCTATTTTTGACAATTTTACTGAATGAAATATTAAAATATTTTACTATTTTCATAAAATTTAATGAGTATTTATTCTGTTCTTTTTATACTATTTGACTCAATGGTTTAGTAAAAACTGCTGTTTAAACACTATAAAAATAGACCACTCTACTCTCACTTCTCCCTGTTTTCCCACCTTTTCAACTATTCCGGAGGGGCTAGAGAAGTCACTTCGCTCAAAAATTTGACTTTTTGTCCACATGTCATACACAGTAACACAATATACTAAGTAGAACCGTATCGCCAGCTATGTTGTATCACAATATGTATCGTGACAATAGCAATCGATTCGATATGTATCGCGGTAGTAGATTGTAAAATATCCAAGTGTGTTCATGTCTACTTGTATCATTGCAGAACTATATGGGCGGAATTACCGGAATGAACCGAAACAAAGTTTCTTCTTTTCTTTCTGTCTTTCTTTTTATATTCTCTGAAAATTGTACAAATAAGAGGACAGTTTTTAAAAACACTTTAAGGTAAGTTAGATTAATAATAAATGCATTGGGCAAAGGTACCAATCCAAATAATGATCAATTCTATTTCGGAGTGGAAGGGGGGGGGGAGAAAAAAAACGTTCAAACTTATAGCGGATTAACAACTGTGAAATTCTTTGTAATATGGAATTAAAAAGATCATGTAGCAGTTACTTATATAATATTGGATGTATGTGCAGTAAAAGGAGATCGACCGTTTTTATACTTGCTTTATGCAGTCTTGTTGTTCACTTCTTTCAAAGGGATAGAAAGACCACAAGAAAATGTTCATTTTTGGAGAGTTTATATCATTTAGTTTCTCTTTCATTATAGTATTGTCCTGTATTGATAGTGTGAGTCTTTATCATGATAGAAAATTTCCAGAAAAAATATTGAGATTTATCAATGCATCAATGATATCAAACTACCTGTAATGCTAAAGGCACAAGATGTAATTAACAGCCACTTTGAATTTTTGCATTTATTTCAATTACATTAAACTTTACAATACACAAAGAGGATTAAGCACATGTACAAGTAATCAGGGCTAAGCATATATTTTTATTCACATGTTCTTGATAAATGACTTTTGAAAAGTCATTTATTCTTCAGAATTGATCACTTGTCCATGGATTTGAGTTAGATACAAAACACAGCTGCTATTGTGATTTACTTCGTTTTCATTTCAAATTCAAATCCTTCAATTGTACAGAACAAGATTGAAATTTGTTTGCAGAAATATTCCATTTAGAACTTTTTTAAGATAAATAAAAAATCAAGACCAGTATATTAGGTTTTGATTATCTCATAAATAAATGCAAAGCAAGTGTAACTGAATGCCTATTACTTGTGAGAAGAGAGTTAGTAGTTATTTTGTATTGTTTAGTTGCTTTTTTTTGTTTTTTTGTTTGTTTTTTTTTTTTTTTTTTTGAGGGGGCGGGTTTTTTGTTTGTTTATTTTGGGGGTTGTTGTTTTTTTGTTTTTTTTCTGTAAATTTAAAAGATAAAAAGAAAGGTCATGCTATGAATGTGTCTATTGATCCATGATCCAAAATAATATATAATAAATGTCCCAAGGAATAAGAACCTTATAAGATGCTACGGTGTGTGTGTGTGTATATATATATATATATATATATATATATATATATATATATATATATATATATATATATATATATTAATGTTACAGTAATTTCAGCATAACCAAATAAGGTCTGCTTGGTCTGCACAACTAGTATTTAATAGCAGTATTACAATATTTATCACTATTGCCTTGCTTACTTCTTTCAAGACGAGAGTCACCTAGTCCAAGCTCATAATTTCAACCTGTCTTTAGATGGAACGTTCTAGAAATCGAGAAGAGAGAGAACCCAGAACCAGCCTGACTACCAAGTCATCGGCTCATGCGGGATACACTTCCTCTTTTCCTTATACGCTTGCAACACGCTTGCGGGGGAAAAAAACTGCCTTTCTTTTTGTGTTTAAAGACTTTTCGGCAAATTATTCTAATTTTCCGTATTAACTGAGTGCATGTCCCCTTGGCCCTTACAAAGTTTGTTTGTGATATTAACTCTCTTTTTAGTTTAGAGCACTTTTTGTACCGTGTTAAATTAGCGGTGCTCTTCTCTATCATTCCCCTCTCCTTTACCGCTGTCAGGGTACGTATTTCTTCCTGTGTTGTAGTTCTGCAATTTTATATTAGTACTTGCTTCGGGAGTACTGTATTATATTTTTCCCTTGGGTAAGAATCACTACTCAATTGTTATTCCAGAATCGTAATTTCCTTTGTTCATCATTTGTGGATAATTAATAATAATCAATAAGTACGCTTAACTGTTGCATTGAAATAATTTTATTGCACTGCTTCGTCAGTATAGTTTAGACTAATTACTCGAGTAGGCAGTAAGACTTTAAATTGTTACATTAAAAAACTTTATTGCACCGATTCAGCAATATATTTTTTGCAAGAAAATATTTGCATAATATTTTCTCTTTCAGAGATTATTAGCTTTGGCAGTATATACTTTTCCTCTCAGAAATGTCGCAAAATGTGGGCATATGTGTGCACAAGAAGGCCCCATGGGACACTCACCCAACATGTTTAGCTTCCACCCAGTGCATTCGTACGGACGGTTGTCCGTTTTGATGTCTCTGGCCCGACGATGTTTGAAACCTGGCCAAGAGTGAGATCACTTACAATAGAAGGAAGAAACGTTCTTCTTTACTCTATACTCCGCGATCCCATTATAGTGAGGGATCATTATCTCCTCTATCCCAGGAGAGTGTGGGATCCTTCTCAGAGTCAGAAGAAGAAGACTCATCGATCACATGAGCGTATGGCATCTTCCTCTTCATAAGAGAAAATAATAATTATAAAGACCAAGGATCCCAGACGGTCGTATCGATGCAGTCATTGCCGGATAGGGTTTAATCCAGGGTCCCTCCCAAGGGAGGAAAAACTAAGGTTGAGAGTGAGTCGCGCCCCTCTCCATATAGGGAGAAGCAGCACCCTCTCAAGGCCCTTAGCTCAGATCGCGTCTCCCTGAAAACGGAGAGCAGCGATCATGCTTTGTAAGTTCTGAGGAGGACTCCTCCATCAGATCAGAGTCGCCTGAACTGTCACCGGGCACCGGCACCGATCTTTGAATACAATCGAGTCCCATCAGCGGTATGGGTCAGAAATCGGGTCGTTTCCACCACCCCGTCCCCCTCTGTCCCCCATTCTACTGATCTTTCCTGTTGGAGATAGGTAGCCTGCGTATACGTGTTCGAATAGGAAAGGGGATTAGATCGGCATCCCCACTTCCTGTGTTCTATTTAACTCCCTACTGCTACTGTATGTGGAGACATACATTCCAGGGAATCTAAGAAGCGAATCTTCCATGGATTCCCATGCCTTGTCCTCAAAGCAGTTCAGATGTGGCAGGTCGCGGACCTACATCATCTGTAGATGTGGAGCCAAACAAAATGGAGGATGGTCCGGTCCTCTCCCTCCAAACGATCTAGGAGGGACGAGAAGCGTTCCAGTCCAGTTAAAAAGTTTTCAGGTAAGGGCAGTCCCTCCACTCCCCGGGATTAGCTTAGAGACGAGGATACGCTTTAGGAGAGACGAGAAGCGTTTTCCGTCCACCCAAAAAGCCTGCTAGTAGGGGCAGTCTCACCACTTCCCTTGAGAAGCTGCGGGAAGAAGATTCCGCAACTTCCAAGTCTCTCTGTAATCGGATGGACGTTGGGTTTTGAAGTCCTGTCTCCCCCTGGGAGCGAGAGTACGACGATGATGTCCTTTCGGTTTTGGTGGACTCGAACAAAAGTGCAATAAAAGAATTATAAAATATATAAAAAGTAAAAGAAGCTATAGGCTCCTTTTTTCCAATTGACTTTTGAAGTCCAGGTAGTGAAAATGACCAATCTTAGCTAGCAGTCTTTTGAGAGGTGAACATCTGAAGTAAGGCCAAGCTGTATACTCTATAACCCAAATTACACCTATCAATCATACACCAAAATAAAGGGAATTAAAAATTCTTTTCACAATACCTAACATATACAAGGTCTCTTTTAAATAACCAGGATAACAAGTGAGGAACACCTGGCAAATTCTTTCTCTTTAAAAATCAAAAACCATGCGAAAAACGAAACTGTAAAGCGGAACCTATAATGTTAAACAGCATCATCACATTCATGAGAGGGAGGTCTACTCCTTGTCAGAATATTTGTCAACTGGTCTCAACGGCCATTCTAACTTCCCCCTGCAAATTTCCTACATAAATGTTATGTATATAATGGTCACCTGCTTTCGGCGGTCAGCAGCGAGTTGTTTCCCAACCTAAGAATAATGGTTTATCACTGCTTTAAACGGTCACTGTAGGGTATCGACAATGACCGCTTAGTGCATGCAAACTGAACTTTTTCTTCATGAGGAAGGTATTATTTAGAAAAACGGATATCATGTGAATCGATGTGCAAATATTTCTTATTTTGCTTGTACTCACCGTACTCCAGTCACGTTGTCAGTGTAACTCAAAGGTGTCAATATGCCAAATTTGACAGCGATGCGGTTTTTATCATAGGGGAAAGAGTCGAAGCGATTCCTTTGCTGGATGGTGGGAAAAACAGTCTTGTTGTTCCAGTAGAAATGTGAGTTCGCCTTTTGTGTCAGTGTGATAGGTATACTTTGACATATTCATTTATTTGCGTGCGAATTAAAGGTATCTCTGACGAAAATAAAAATTCATCTTCGATGGGAGATACGAGTTATATCCCTTTTCATTAGGGTCAGGGGTCATTACATATTTAAAAACTTGTATGTAAAAGCATGCAAAGCTTCTGTTCATGTGTTACAAATAATAGCCATATAAGGCTTCTTTTCATTCCCTATTAATCACTGGCCTTTCACAACTATCTTGCGATCTTGGTGAGTTGAGCAACTGATTATTCTAGATATTGTTAAAGTGATAACCGCTGTTTCTTATCCTAATTGTAAAAGTTAGCAGAACAAAGGGTCAGTCTCATATTTCAAAGTTATATGTAAGCTGTCAATTAGTAGTGAAATTAGTGCACAAAACTAAATATGATAAATGTTTTAGGGGGGTTTTTTTGTTTATTTTTTTTTGGGGGGGGGGTTTAGGAGTCATTGATGGTTTAACTTATAGGATGGATTAAAGTAAGCAGAATACAGTAATCTTGTATGAAACATAAATTTGGGAGAAAACAACATATACATGTATTTTATGCTCAGGTGGCGATGTTTTTATACGCCT
The DNA here is from genome assembly GCA_029931535.1 of Margaritifera margaritifera. Taxonomy (NCBI): domain Eukaryota; kingdom Metazoa; phylum Mollusca; class Bivalvia; order Unionida; family Margaritiferidae; genus Margaritifera; species Margaritifera margaritifera. Next base: position 2,426,974 of record JAQPZY010001665.1, read on the forward strand.
GCCAAAAAGGCTGAGCACATTATGTTATGATGTTCATCCATCCGTTATCAATTGTGTTTCTACACACTATCTACATCTGCATGTCCAACACCTACAGTTACCAAATGTGTGTGTGTGAATGGTTTGCGCTTGGGGAAAGGCATAACCTTTTTTTTTTTTTGGCAAGATCAAAAGATCAAAGTCACCGTGACTGAAGGAAGAAAAATGGGGCATATGATTGTAGACTTCTCCTTCTCCTATACTGATAGAGTATGGTGGAAGGGTGGAAGGCATTAAAGAGGAGAATCTTAAAGTCAAGAAGGTTATTGAGTTGGTTTTTATGCAAATAACGTGTAAAATAGACTATGTACATGACATCTACTTTTATTATGAGGTCGGCCTGTTATGATTACACCATTGGCCCGCTTTTACAAATGAACAGGACCAATTGGCCCCTTTTTTCTCAAATCTGGCTAAAATGCGGAATGGTAGCCAATCTAAGTTAATCCGATGGTAGGATTCGAAACCTGCACTATTTCAGTCGTGAATCCAGCACACTAACTACTGAGTCACCACAGCTCCTGCCTCCATTAGTCGTCTCTTACAGGAGATCGTATCAGGCCTTTTCTACATCCCTGGGTCTGCAGTAGTACCTGATTCATCTTTAGTAAATCATCAGTCACTTTTTCTGAAGTAACGATCAAACATGGTTGTGAAAGTGCTTCCCACCACTAGTTTGAACTGTTGCTGGATGTTCTTGCATGCTGGGCCCTAGAAGTGTTATGATGCTTAGCATAGCACAGTATGTGCTGCTTAATGTTCTTGCATGCTGGGAAATAGAATTGTTTTGTTGCTCGTCTCAGTCTAGTAAGTGGTGCGGCATGTTCTTGCATGGTGGGTACTAGAATTGTTCTTTCCTCAGTATAGTACAGAAAGTGTTGCTGGATGTTCTTACATGCTGAGTACTATAATTATGCTGTTGCTCAGCATAGTACAGTAAGTATAGCATGTTGTTCTTGCATGATGGGTATTAGAATTGCTCTGTTGCTCAGCGTAGAACAGTAAGCTTTGCTGGACGTTTTTACACGCTGGGTACTATAAATTGTTCTGTGCTCAACATAGTACAGTAAGTGCTACTGGATGCTCTTACACGCTAGGTACCATAATTGTTCTGTGCACAGCACAGTACATTAGTGTTGTTAGAGGTTCTTACATGCTGAGTACTAGAATTGTTTTGTTGCTCAGCATAGTACACAGTAAGTGTTGCTGCGTGTTCTTGTATGGTGGGTACTTGAACTCTTCTGTTGCTCAACATAGTACAGTAAGTGCTGCTGAATGTTATTACACGCTGGTCACTATAATTGTTCTGTTCTCAGCATTGTACAGTACGTGATGCTGATCTTTTTTGCATGGTGGGTAAAATAATTGTTCTGTTCTCAGTGCAGTAAGTGTTGTCGGATGCTCTTACACCCTGGGTACTAGAATTGCTCTGTTGCTCAGCATAGTACAGTAAATTTTGCTGGGTATTCTTGCATGGTGGGTACTAGAATTGTTCTGTTGCATAACTGTAACAGGATGAAGCCGGGTTGGGATTGGATTTAGTGAAGACACCGAAAGCAATTGCGTTAATGAGATGTTTATTTATAAATGCAATTTAACGATGAATAAATCTGACACCATTGTAACAAAAGGATATAAGGAAAATGATATAGTTCCTAACATGGAACTATTAACAAGAAGTAACTCAACGAGAAAAATCAAAGACGAATCAACGAATGAAACTTAAACAAACGTGAATATTGTTCTATCATCAATCAACGAATAGAAGTATATGATTTACACTCTAATATAAAAACAATGTCTTATTCAGCAACAGGGTGACCAAAGCATGAGATTTATATACAACTACGACTCATTTAGCAATATTTGAAATCTGAATTCATGAAGTTATCACTCATTTAGCGATATGGTAATATGAATACATGAATTTATCACTCATTTAGCGATATTGAAATATGAATTTATCACTCATTCAGCGATATTGAAATATACCAATTACAACATGGAACACATACATATATCGTGGCGTCCAGTTGACGACCAAGATGTATTTCCGGTTCCACCCGCTCTAGTCAATGGTCAAAGAGCCACCACGCATGGTCCGCCCCTCCTAGTCTGTTGAAAAGGTCTCTCGAGATCCTCCTCATTCAACACAGACCCACTGGTCGCGAAGCCTTGGTCCCTCACATCGAGAACACCAGTACTCTCTCCCGCGCCAACGTCACCAGACAGCAGCGTACACACACGTCACAAGAAACCCCACAGAGTTCTGCGACTCCACATTACCAAACTATAACAAAGCAGCTAAAAGTATAACAACTGAACCGTGTAGTACATATGGCACGGTTAAGTACTTTTGCATTGATATATGTTGCGCATGCGTGCACATGAATTCGTTTCGTTACACATTACATTTCATCAATCATTGCTTGCAGCGTATAATTAAATTCAATCCGTCTGTTCAGTTATAACAAATGGCTAACTTGAACAGACTATAGTATTTCTAATAGCATGGCGTTATATGACCTATGTTTTGGCTCTCTGTGAAATTTAGAATAAATTCCAAAACGTCTAATATATAAAGCAATTCTGTCATATAAAATGGATAGTAATAAAGAATGCAATTTAAAATTTCATATACCTCTACAGCTGAAGATTGCTCCCGTAAAGTGGTAAGCTTCCTGACAAGACTCATCGTAATGTAATTGTAGATAGAGAATTCGCTCTATAAGTACCCTAGCGGTGATGAATATGCGCAGCTAGAGAATTCGAGGTACTTGGGTTTTCGCAGCAGGCAATTTGCACAAGCTGCATGGAATGAATCGCACTAAGTATTTCGAAATAACTAGAGCCGAAAAAATAAACCACACTCGGGTAACGCTGTACGCGGCAACGAAACCCGAGTACATTTTCTTTCACCCATATACATTGATATAAAGTATACACAATTCCGTGACAACAACATAATATAGAAAGTGTTGCTGGATATTATTACACGCTGGGTACTATATTTGTTCTGTGAACAACATAGTACAGTACTTGATGCTGGATGTTCTTGCACTCTGGGTTCTAGAAATGTTATGTGCTTAGCATAGTACAGTAAGTGTTGATGGATGTTCTTACATACTGGGTACTATAAATGGTATGTTGTTCAGCATAATACAGTAATTAAAATATCATTTAAGGATATCGCTTGTGAAATGTTGGAGTGTTCAACTTTTTAAAACTGTATATTTTTACATAGCTAATGGTCTATGCAATCCAAAATCACTTTACAATGTATAGGTTACTGTGTTTTTTCTTCCACTACTCCTAGTTGAATAGCAATTCCCAGGTAAGGGTAATTACACAGAAGAATATGGAAAAGTATCCTGTCATTGATTTTTCATAAAATAATACCTGAATAAGTATTAAAAATTGAAAAAGTTTGCACAGATTGAAACCATACATTCCTTCTATCAAATACTGAGGTTTCACTAATTTTCATAGGGTATCAATTTTTGTCAAGTTCGTGTTACCTAAGAAACACAAAATTAAAGACCAAATGAAACATGAGCCATTTGTGATGCAGAAAGTCACCTCCTCCCCCGTGCCACCCACACCCCGGTTTTATTTCCGATGCTGTCCTAGCGATTACCCATTGTTAAAAAAGAATTATAAAGCAGTTTATATTGATTCAGTCCACATGTATGTATACAGTATCCAGTAACTGTGTTTTCCACTCACCGACTTAAAATTATGTGATGACATCAGCAAGGATAGAGGGAAAACTGAATTTAAAAAAGAAAGAGGTAAAAAAAAAATAGACTCCAGTGAAAATGAAAGAAAGAGTAATGAAATGATATATGCAAATTAGATTTTATATTTATTTTCATCGATACTTTATTCAAGTGAAACTGCTGTCAGAAATACTTCAAATACAGCAATGACAAAATTGCACTTTATTCTCTACAATTCCATATAATTTCTTCGTGATGCATCTGAATGAATAATCTGCACAAAGTTTAGATAAATGCAAACATATATACTTTTAGTTACAAGTAGTAAACTTTCCTGTTAAGTGCCTTTCCCAAGGACACATAGAGGGAGCCGACACGGGCTGGCTTAGGTGTGTATCGAACCCGCGACCCTTGATTACGAGTCCGACGCTCTAGCAACTGAACAACCACGGTTCAAAGCCCACAAGGACATATACCGTGGAGCGTAAGTGAATAGACATTTTTGCACGTGAAATTAGCTCATCTGACGAGTCATGTTTCTAATTATGTGATAAGCACCACTAACTGCTTGTTGTATTTATCTTTTTCTGATTCTGTCATTCTTCAATTAAGGGCTATTGGTAATGCGAATAGGCTTAACAGGGTGGGTGGGTGTGGTATAGCCATATATCAAATATAGTACGTAATAAGTAAACAGTAATAAATTATTAACTTGAAACACTGTCATTTAAATGTGCATGTACAATCTGTTTTGCGGAAAAAATATTTATAAGAGCTAAAATTTGATATTGCTATTTACGCGCAATAGATCACGGCATTGAGATAGTATTGAGGTATTGCATTGTAGTTATCGTGTTGCGTGAAGACTATGCAAGACGCAACGCGCGTTACATTTTACATGTACACTGAGCCTTGCGTAAAAATACATGTAGTAAACATCACGATGCCATTTAATGGTGACTGCCATATTAGTCTTATTCTTGTCAACCTGGTCCCATGACTGACAGTCATATTATACGCATACCTGTAACCCGATGGCTATTAAACTTTCCATATTGAAAGTACAGTTTTGGTCGGTACTGTTAATAGCGAAGAAAATTCCTAAACATTCCTGAAATACATAGTATGAAATGACTTTTTTACTTGTTTACATTTTACTATTTTTCCTCTCTTCGGTCACTGAGGGTAGTTCTGTAAAAATTAATCCGCCGAAGTTTATATCTTCGGATATTATCAGTCCTTCGTTCTTAATACCCGTCTAAAGATAATGAAAAGTACTTGACTTTAGCTAATTATCCTAAATGAACCTTACATGTTTGCATAAATAGGATATATATTGAATTTGCTTGTAAGTATGAAAACTATCTTAGTTATGGTATGTGTTTAGGTTAGTGTGTGAGAAGGCACTTCCCGTAATGCAAGAATGTAGTTCAAAATAAGAAAAAGACCAATTTTAACAAAATTAAAACCTGATCAGGTAAGATATATGAGCAGTTGTAAACTTTGGATGCAGGTACTTTGTTCAATTCTGTTGAATGTTACGATTGTCAAAAATCGTAAATGTTAAGCTAAGTGTAGCGCAACATGCTTAGACACAGTGATTATGACATGTATACATGTATATATCAATGTGCTTTTCTACAGTAGATTCTACGGTGTGTTGAATAAGCCACGTGTATGTACAGAAAGTCATGTGAACGGAGAATAAAAAAATATTCCAGACTGTTCATTATGGGGATCATCATGATGTTTGGGACTGAAAATTGTGTCAATGTTATTATTATTACCAAAATACATGTACAATTGTGTAATTGTCTTCATCATAAAATGCTGCTTATGGCCAGTACAGGCCTTCCTAAAAAAAATTTTGGAACTACTGTCAAGGTTGTTCAGGACTGACACAAATCCATTTTATTTGCAAACAGTGTGTGCAGAAAAACAGCTCATGTTCAGTTTTGTCAAGTTTTATACAAGATCCACTTCTCCTTGCCACTATATGGATTATTCATAAGTGTCAGTGACATTTCTTTTTCACTGCATACAGACTCTTTATTGTTGTACACTACATCAAAGTCTGAGGACAAAAAGGTATGGAACTGTTTTTATTATAAGTTATTCTTTCACACACTCACTGCTAAATGTTACAGGATACTTAACTGAAAGAAATAGAACATCACTATTACCATAATTTTTAGCCATTTCTACACAATCAGAGTACCATCCCCAACCCACCGGTACTGAATTGTGCATTACCAATATCCCTTAAGCATCAGATTTTTATTCCCACCATAAAGGAGAACGTATTATGCTATAATTTTGCTCGTCATCTGTTACCAATTTTGTTGTCGCACACTAACTGGAGTTCTCCACCAACAACTGTTACAAAACGTGTGGCTGGCTTGCACTTTTGGTAAGGAACAAGCACATTGATTTTGGTATCAAAAGGTCAAAGGTCAAAATCACTGTAACTACAAGAAGAAAACTATTTTTCGCACAATAGCATAGTTCTACATCACATACCTGGACCATATTTTATGGATGGCTTGCACTTGAGGTAAGGAAAAAGACTATTGATTTCGGGGTCAAAGGTCAAAGTAAATGTGCTGAAAACAGATGAATGGTTTCCACATAATAACATTAGTTCTGCTAGTTCTACATCATAGACGTCTTACTGCTTGAACAAGCGGTGCCATGAAGCATGTTCAGGGGTCAGTCGACCACAGAGACCAAACTTTCATGAATATCTAAAAATAGTTGGCAGACCATATTGACACTGTTGCACGAATTAAAGTCTAATTGCTTTTATCCTACTATACTTACTGTAATGCCTTTTTCCTTACCGAAGTACAATCAAGTTGTTGAGTTTTTCAAACACTGTTTAGCGCCATTTCAATTGGTTGATAAGCGTTGGGTACCTGGGGTGTGCTGGAGTCTTTTAACTTATCGTATATTTTCTTTAACGAAACGAATATGGCTAATCATATTTGGCCAAATGTTCTCAGACATATTCGTCTTGTTCAAACAGTAAGACGTCGACAGTCCCCATCATGCCTGTCAAGATCTACGTCTTAAATTGTAGGACTAAGACTGAACAAAAATGGGTGGATGACTTGCAGGATTGTGATGACTTGCTGTTAATTCCTATACTTACTTACATACATATACATATTAACCAAATTTGACAGAAAGTATCCTGCCTTGCATGCCTTTTAGTTTTGTACAAATAATCCACCATTTAATATGAGAACAAATCATGCTTCTTCTAAACAGATCAACAGAATTGGACCAAATTTTGCAAAATGCATCCTGGTATTGAGCCTTTTAAACCTCTATTAATGATGTTGATCTGCCATCAAATATGGTTGATATTTTTTTTAAATAGTAAAATTATAAAAGGACATAAAAAAAACAGCAGCAATGTTTGAAGGCAGAAAGCATACCTGTACTATTTCCCTGTTCACCATGGAGACTCCTGGACTCGGAATATAAAATTTGACCAAAATATTTGGAAAAAAATGGAAATCTCCCTACCTTAATCAAGAATAATATTACAAATTATATATATTTTGGAAATGTCTGGAAAAAAAAGATATAATCTCCTTTAGGGGCCTTTTTCAACAGAGCTGGCAGGTGGCAGAATTTGCCTTCTTATGTGGACATTTTGCCTCTGCGTTTCAGTAATTTGTTCTTAAACACTGAGACAAATTTGAAATTCAACCATTTACAATGTCGTTCCGACCGTTCGCCTCAAATTTAAAAGTTTAAACATATTTTATTCCCATAAATGTTAACAACTTAGAATAAGCCCTTTCCCTACAATCGATAAGAAATTTACATGGATAGCGGCAGTAAATTAATATGATTTCGTACAATTATATGTAAACATATATGATTCAGGCGAAATAGGTATTGATGGAGAGAGAGAGAGAGAGAGAGAGAGAGAGAGAGAGAGAGAGAGAGAGAGAGAGAGATGAATACATTAATGAATTAATTATGAATTAATGATCGTGGCAGAAGTTGAACAAGAGTACATACACAAAAATAAATTCAGTGGATAACAATTAAGAAAATCATGTCTTTCTTAATTAAAATTAGCAGTAATTAATTGAGTACAGAAATAAAATTGTGAATTGAGAATACTCCTTAATTACGAAAAAAATCTGTTCGTGTCTGTAATATATGTTTGGAACAAGTCAAATAAGCGATTATTAAAGTTCGCTGTAAAATCATATGATCCGTATAACATTTGTAGTCGCTGATACACAGAGATGATTTAGATTCTGAACCAGTTTCCTACGCTGTTCCAGATAGTATTTGCAAATATATATGTAATGGTATGCATTTTCTATATCATCACCACAAGCACATAATGGATTATCTCTCAGATGATAACAATATAAATCATTATGTAAATCACTACAGTTATTTCTAATTCTAGTATACGAAAAATTGGGCAGGCACATGTGTTTTCTTAGTTTCTATTTTACTTCTGAAGATAGAATAGTTACTTTCACCTTTTACTGAATCTTGGAGTGAAATCCAAACATGAATAGAAGAGTGTAGAAATGAGTTTCTACTTATTTCTAGTCTGGCATGCATTCTATTAAAATTATTCCTATTTCTAAGATTATACCTGTTTGTCTCACCAACCAGTGGTGGTAGAAGGTCTGCAAGATAAGTATGAGAGACACCGTATACTATTTTATGAAAGTAACATAGTTTATGAACCTTTCGTCTATCTGCCAAGGTAGACCAACCAGTTTCTTCATAAATCTTATGACACGAGACACTTCTAGTAAGCTCAATTATAATTCTCCATACTTCTAATTGTAATTTTTCTAATATAAGAGAGTTTATGGCCGAACAACCATCCCAAACAACATCAGCGTATTCTAAAAAGGGGCGGATGTATGTAAAATATATCCTTTCTAAAGTCTTTCGGCTAAATTTATATTTAATTATTGTCAAGGCAGTTGTAATTTTTAGGTCGACATAAATATGTCATTAATATGTTTGGCCCAGTTGCCTAGACTACTAAAAGTTACGCCAAGATGTTATGGAACTCAACAAAAGATAGGATTTCGTTTTTGAATTTTAGTTCAGGAAAAACCGGTTCTAGCTAGAATAACATTGCCTCGGTTTTGGTTGGATTGAAGTAAACTAATCACTGCCTTGACCAATCGTCAACCGTTCGTAAATCTGTGTTCAGAATATATTAAATTTCATAAGTATCATTAGATGAATACGCCAGTGAGCTATCAATAGCAAAAAGTCTCGTTGCACTCAGGTCATCTCCTATATCGTCAATATACACAACAAATAATAACGGACCTAAAACAAAGCCTTGTGGTACGCCTGCCGCAACATAATGGCTACTTGGCAGTATTTACAACAACTGTTTGAAGTCTGTTCGATAGGTAGTCAGAAAACCAATCTATAAGAGAGCTATCAATGCCATTGCACTTTAATTTATGTATTAAACCTGTATGCCAAACCCGATCAAATGCTTTAGAGACATCGCACAACACCACACACATGTCATCCTTGTTATCAAGCGCAGTACATATACTATGGTACATATCTATGCGCTGAAATACTGTAGAATCTTTGGGAAGAAAACCGGATTGATATTGAAATATAAGATCATTTGAGCGTAGGTGGTTGCAGAGATGCTTAAACATAATTCTTTCCATAACGTTCCCAACACAACTCAGTAGTAAAATAGGTCTGTAATTTGAAGGATCAAACAGAGTTGCTGAGCTATCTGTTACTCTGGTCGGCTCAGTTATTATATTTTGCATGTCATTAAGCATCATCACCTCTCTGAGACCCCTGAATTCAGCACTGAGTATGTCCTCGTTTAAATCACCCATAATTATAAAATTATCACAGACATTGAAGCCCCGCTCAATAGTGATATTCAACGAGTCCCAGAAGTGTTAGGACGCAAATGGAGGGCGGTAGATTGCAAGTAATAGATATTTCACACCTTTTACACATATTTCTATCGCTATCCCTTCAAGATTACGTATCAGCAGATCAGTACATGGCTTGAAAATTAAATTTTCTGAAATGTAGACGTCTCCCACGATTTGTTCGATCACACCTAATTGTTTTATGACAACCGTTCAACTTAAGATCATCGTCAGTAATGTTATCATCTAGATGAGTCTCTGTAAGTGCAATAATATCAAAATTATCAAAATATGTAGCAAAGAAATCTAATTTATGGCGAACAGATCTAATATTTAAATGTACAAAAGATAACTTACTATCCGTTGATGACGTAATTGAACTATTGTAGCTGTAGGAATCAGATGAATCTGAATCTGATACAAATATTGGTCTTGGATTCAGCTCAATGTCCCTAGATAATAAAAGAACTAGAAACATCTATAATATACAAATGAACAAGCTTGTGAACACTAGATTTGCAAAGGTATTACACCTTAGATTCATTTTATAATATCATTTAATACTACTGACATGTAGCAAAAATTCTGATAATTCAACATTGCAACATATGAACGGTACAAGAAAAAGCCAACTGAACATTATTATAACAGCTTCTTTACCCAGTGTAATAAGAAGATTGATGAATAGATCATCATTACAGTTCAACATTTTTTCTTACTCGGTACAATTCTAGCTCTACTGAGAAAAAGTTCGATGATTCTCCTATGTAAAATATTAGAACAAGACATAACGTACAGTATGATTTAACGTCAGTGATAAGACGGACTTTGCCTCGTGATTTAACTCGACGGAACACATTTCATAAAATGTAACATATACAATGCAACATGCCACGGTCACAGTAGAAGAATGAAGAAATGCAGAGCAGGAATTACAGAATAAAGGAAGAATGAACGCATAGATACTGAAGAGAGGAAAAAACTATATAATATATGAATGTATGAATGTTGATTTGTGATAATAATTAAAATGAGCAGTCTGCAGCGAAAATCTTAAATAATTCAAAATAACTGATAATAAATAAAATATTATAATTTTTAAAAAACGAACAAAAATAGATGAGTGAGAGCGATTAGAGGGACATTCCAGGGTATGCACGTGATAAATAGAGAATGCACATGACGAAGTCACCGTTAATTTAAAAAAAGGCAAACACGGGAAATAGGTAATTACATACACAAATAACTAATATAACGGAAAGTTTATTACCAAAATACAAGAGCGTTTCACCCATTCATTACTTGTGTATTAATGCTGTAAGCCATGATGGAAGAAAAGAAAATTAATATACATTTATGTGAGATAAAAATATCAGGATATAAAAGTTAAGAATATACGATTTTCCTTTGTCTCCCCCCCCCCTATTTCTTTTCTTTACCATGAAGAAGGCTATTAGATCAGTAAGGATCGTCCCGCCATACCATGATCAAGGCTACTAGAACAGTTATGCTCACGCACACGAATAATTCGTGCGCACCTCTCACGACAGTACAATGTTAAGTTATGCATGTAACGTAAATAACACAGGCAACCGGGATTGCGAAAGTATTGAATGCGAATAGCTGAAACTGATGGAATAAACAATTTGAAGATAAATAAATAAATAATGCAAAGGACATTTAGTTTAAGCAGAAAACGTAGTTAAGGCGCAGTTAACACGGTTAGAGAAAACAAACTTGTAGATAGTCATTAATAGGTATTATATGTAAGACCAATGGACAGAAGATTGGCTAATATCGATAACAGGTTAATTATGGTTTGGATGTTAGTGTATTCGTAACTAATGCGGTAAGTCAGATCAAAATACATGTAATAAACACAAAATAATACAACAAGAAATATAGACTAATTCAAATTTCAAGACAGAATCGCATAGCATTTATAAAGTAGGAAATATATTCCTCTATTTGCACGTTATATGAAAGCCAGTTATGCCTCAAAAATAGTTATCTCTTACTTCTGTCTCTAGCTTTCATTTCGATTGAAATACCAAGCGTCATTGATACTTAAATCAAAAACAGACAAAACCAATTATAATTACTACTATGGGAACGATTTAATAACAGACCATTATAGGCAGCTGGTTCTAAAGTACACGTTTTCAGTTGAAAACAAGAATGACTAATGAAAAGAAAGCGGTAGAAATAAAACGAAATGCATACAAGATAAAATAACAGCAAAAGATAAATAGAAAGATAGATTAAAGTGTGTCAGATAATGTATTATAGTTCATGATGCACTTGATTTAAGTGATTTGTCAACATCTGTTGTAAGTAAATAATGGAATTTAGGTTTCAGACACTGACAGGCAAAGCACCTTACTCATGTGCGTCAACAGAACATCTACAGAGTTCAATGTTACCCCTAGTATGATGACTGTATCAATAGAGATGAAAATATACTATACAGAAACACTTATAAACTCTTGGACATGTTTTACAGCTATCCACTTATGGTTACAAGTGAAGAAGATAAGTTAGATATAGAGCACAGAGCGTTATGATATTTGTTAATGGGTCAACTAAACTGCGTTGTATGGATGGCAACAGCTGGATGTGGCATTTCCTACTGGCATTTCACAAGTAAAGACTTATTAAAATCAGTATTCAAGTTCCATGTCAATTTTAGACCAGGAAGCTATTCATTGAAATTGGCCAAGGAATTCACAATTCATGAAAGAAATTAAATAAATAACCCATCTAACTATCGACCCATATTTGTTATACCTGTACTTAAAAATGTAATTGAAAACATGTCAGCAAGCGTCTTTTCGGATATCTTAACAGTATCAGAGCCTTCGTAATTCACAATCAGGTTTCCAATACAAACGTTCATATCAAACTGAATTGACGAAACTTATAGACCAGTGGCTACTAGAGAATGAATCCGGCAAATTTACTGGCGCAGCCTTTTCTTCATTTTAAAGTGCATTCGATTTCGTTGACCATTCGGTGCTCATGAAAACATTAACAACCAACACGTTTACTTAAAAATCAAATTCTTGGTTCAGATCACATCTTACTAACAGATTACAGGTCGTTTATGATACTTCTGATTCGGGTCATATTCTAAGTGGTGTTCACCAGGCTCAATATCATGACCTCTTAATTGTGTACTGTTTATGACTTAACTTTGTGAGCAATGCACTCTAACACTGGCATCTTTGCTGACGAGTCTACGCACATACGATAAATCCTTTAACTGCACTGAATACAAATTTCAAATCCACCTCAGCAATGTATATGTTTGGTGCAAACGAAAACAGACTGTATATCAATCTATTTACAACGATGCATGATAAAACGATCAAGGCAGCGCCAATCCACTGACATGGACTTACATGTACTCAAAAGGGTTCAAACGCTTGTGTATGAATTCACATATTAATCATTTATATGCAGCGGTCGTTAAATGAATTACTGTCCTATAAATTACAGTCGCAATTACTCCCTCCCCAGTCAGTTGTACCTTTTTCTCTGGATATATACTGCCACGGATATACTATGGCTGTACCTTATGAAGAAACACATTAAATTATAATCTATCCAGAATTGATAAATTCCAGAAGAAGGCCGCGCGAATAATTCTGAAACTTCCTATTTCGACTCCTTCAGGTGTTTTGTTGTCACGTCTACAACAGAAACGTATTCTTTATACTAAAGGAATCATGACATATAAGTCTCTGAACAACCTTTTTGCAGAGTATATCTCTGACCTAATTGAACTAAGATCAAAATACAATGAGAGCAATCGCAGATCTAACACTAATAGTGAACTCCAAATTCCGAGGTCTAGAACTAACCATTTCAAAACCTCTTGTATTGTATCAATACCAACTTTTTGGAATGCCCTACCACTGTTCATACGTAATTCAGATTCTCTTGCTTCATTTGAAACCTCATTGGAGACATTCTTTCTTGACAAGTGGAATGGTGACTTAAAGTATATCAGTACAGATTTGTATTATTGTATTCAGAAATAATTTGAGAGTGTGTTAATGCCAGATGAATATAATGCATGTATGTTCAAGGACAGTTTTTATACGTATGATTGTACATTCAAAACTCATATGTATGTATGAGTGTTTTATGGATGGTAAAAGCTGGATGTGACATTTTCAAAATTATGTATGTGCGGGTGTTTATGTTTTATTCTTCACATGTCTGAATGACTTCTAATATGTTGAAATGTATATGGTATATGTTCATATATATATATATATATATATATATATATATATATATATATATATATGTGTGTGTGTGTGCGTGTGTGTGTATTCCTAATCCATTTTAATCTGTGTGAGTGCGCGTCCGAGTATACCTAAGTAGTGCGTGTAAGTGATTTTACTATAATGTAACCTGTTAATACGTTGCTGACCACGTGGCAGATGGGTTTTTCATGACCAAATATGGTAATGCTGTTAAATAACGATGATAATCATTATTATTATTATTATTATTATTATTACTATTATTATTATTATTATTATTATGTGAGTGTTAAATACCATTACCAGATGATTCTTCTTTTAATGCAACAAATTGACTTTAAAGAATTAAACATGCTAAGCAAAACATTTTAACATTCCTACTCCTAACGACTGAAGAAACAGTATAGGCAGAAAATTAAACTATGATAAGTGATAACAGATACTGAGTGGAAATTTGTATCGGGGTGTTTCATTTCCGGCAACAGCAAGCTTATGAATGTGTCGTTCTTTCCAATTATAATATCTAAACATAATCACCTTGTAAAGAAATACAGCGATATTTCAGCAAGTGAAACACACACACGAGTGTACATATGTTTCTCTCTGTAGCTTTTTCAGACACTCGTGAACAATTTGGCATCTCGCAAAGAAATCTTTGAAATAAGTGGCAAACCTCTTATTTGTCTATGTTGATGGTTATCTCTTCCCACGTATCGGTAGTCAGCCTGATGAAAAGTCATTACTTTTGTAACTTGAATAGACGAGCATTTTAAATGCAGTTTTTAAATAATATTGAAATGTTAGTGCCGGTCCAAATTTGTATTTCGATTCATTACCTCATACTTCGCTAGAAAATAAATGTTATTTGGTTGGCTTTCCAGGTATAATCCTCCTTAGAGACAAACATAATGAGACATTGAAACAAAGCAAACAAAACAATCAATTAATTGAACCTGTATTGCTGTCATTGAACAGTGAAATATCAGCTTCTGTTTCAATTGATCTAAGGTATGGACAATTTCTAATGTCTATTATCAAATTATGGAATATATTTCAGATCAATCTCGAGAAATTGTAACCTAACCCTGTTAGGCAAAATGATTTGGCGAATTTTACAAATATTTTGTATTCGAGAATTGTTCTCCTACCTTTTCTTGGAGAATAAAAAAACCAATTGCAGTTATTAATGATACTATTTTGCAATATTTACGATTCGAAAATTATGCAAAGAATTATGCGAATTCTTCATTCACGATATAGAAACTATCTATATAGAGGCGCGTCCTTTTGATAAAAAAAAGCAAGGGATACTTTCTATCATATAGTTTTACGCAACCTGAGAGCTTTAGTGAATAAGACATCCCTTTCTAAAAGGCCGGGATAAGGAATAATTAGCATCCAAATCAATAAAAAATGAACACATGAAAACAGATTGTAACACTGTATAAATATGCTATAAATCTACAAAGGTTTCACTATGGATTTTAACTAGCTTGCGAATATGACGGGACAGTCAACATTGAAGAGCACTGATAGTTTGATGAAGCACTACCGGAATTTGATGAAATTATGCATGTATATACAGAAATATATAGTACCACCTATCAAATGGTGTACAAGTAATAATATTTTATGAAATCTAACTGAAATGATTATGATGATTAAATTTTTGCTGTTTATGGTGCCCACAATTCTCCACTTGACTAGCAACAGTAGGGTTGAGCTTTTTGAGCTTTTTGAAGCATCGAAACCAGTAAGTTTCCTCAGCTCTCCTGATTGCGAGTGTCCAGTTTACATTGAGGCTACAAGTTAAGATAAAGTCATCAAAATGTTGACCAGGAGATGAAAATATTTTGCTACTGGGTTCTTTTCCATTTTTTTTTCCTTGTGCCAGTCAGCTCTGTGCAGATTTATCCACACACATTTTCTTTTTGCCACTTCAACATACTTAATTGATCAGACTTTGTATGTAATGGGTTAGATGACATTTTCTGTTTTGGACGCGATTATATGGCGGAAGATGATAACATTTTTCCACCATGACTGTTCTGTAAAGGATATATGTCTTGATCATGTTTCTGCACTTTTTGCATCGTTTGTCCCAGCATGGTTTGAAGTAGCCAGGGGGATGTTGTCTTTGCCTCTGAATATAGTTTAGCTCTATCAAGTATGTTTCTCATATTGTACGTCTGCGGTCCTCAGTTACATGTTTGTTTGGGAAGATCTTCCTCTAAAGTCTCCGACAATTTCATGACATGTGTTTTCGGATGATTCAACACCGAATTTGACATTTGCAGTTCCACACAGCCGTCCGATTTTCGGTGGCACCTCAGTACACGGTCTGTGACAATTATATCATGTATAGAATTGTATCTGTCATTGAAATTAGCTTTTTATTATTTAACTGTTGATGTGTGAATTTTGAAAACTTGTGCATCAATAACCAAATATTAAAAGGACAAATTTTTTTGTAAGATTGATGAAACTTTGTATAGGTCACATCTCTATGTGTACGAGTTTGTGTGTGTGTCTGTGTGTATGTGAGAGAGAGAGAGAGAGAGAATTAAAACCAAAATGGCGCTTGATCATATGTTTTATTTTTAAACCAACATTTTGAATGGCATTTTCCGATGCTTAGTAATACTCAAAAACAAAATACAGCGATTAGATCTCTTTAGAGACGTTGATTTGCCAAAGAATTATTCTCGCTATATTTCCATAATTTTGTGCATCTTGGTGATAGTCTGAAAAGGACAAGGTAGAACGATATTGGCTTGAAGCTTTTAATAAAATAAGTCATAATAGAAAATGTTAAAATTTAAATGTTAAACATAAATTCTCAGAATATGTAGTGTTGCCTTAGAGATTGCAAGTCAGAATAATTCAACAATCTACAAATTGAGTCAATAAACGAACTATTTTAACTCTGGAATGTACTGAGCTTTAAGAAATGCATTAATGTTTAAGCCGTGTATAATACGTTCTTATTCTTACTATACTAAGAAGACATTTTTTAAACAAAAAGTATCAATCCACAAAGAGCTTTTTTAATTAGGAATTTACAAATAAGCAATAAACTTTCTAAGTTCAATCGTGCAGATAACTTCATTATACCTTAAATCAAACAGAAAATAATACAAATTTATACGTTAAGTGCTAAATGTTTCGATTTCGTTTCGGATACATGTAACACAAAAATGCACACCATGAATATACATCAATTTTAAATCTATGTCTGATGAAACTAAGAAGTAAAACAAACGCATCCGATAATAGTCTTTCTTAAAGACTGCCAATGTTAGAAACTTGTATATAATTTTTTTTTAAATTGTCTAGTAATCTGAGAGAACATACACGCTATACCCCAATTTCACCAAAGGATCCTAAAATTTGGCATTAAGGCATCTGATCCGCTGAATTTAAATCAGACCCAATTCTCGAACAATCAGAATGCTGAATTCTAGATTTAAGTTTATGTTCATAGTCGGGCTCCATCGGTGAAATTCTATCCAGGTTCAATTTGTCTCATGGTTAATAATCAGACACTTGACATTTGATTGAATAAGCCTACGTCATACTTAAGTTTAGTCCAATAAAAACGCTAGATTCATGACATAAGTTTAATTCCATAATCTAGGTGTCATTTTAATGCGAAGACATGTTCTTTCTTGCTTTTTTTTTCAAAAAGAGCTTTTATATTGTTTCTGTGTTTTACCTACGAGATGCAAAGATTGAGAATGCAAACATTTTGTGATTTTGTTCTGTCTGGTATGACTGCTTAACGCTCGGTCATTGGTATTTACAGGACTGTGCAGCATTATCGGGACCTTGTAACGCCCAAAATAACATGTCCAATAAGATAATATGAGATTTAGTTATAGTCAGTAAGATTGTTGAGTCCTGCTAACTATTGACCAATACGTTTCAAGACAGTTTTTTACCTTGAAGCTTTCCTGGAGTAACTGCTATCAAGTGGATTGTTCTTTTTGAAAATCGGAATTGCTTATGCTTCCTTTCAGACGATCAGGAAGAATAATTTGACTGTAGAGTTTTGCTAATTACACCTTTAACATGGCCAACAAGGATTGCCGCCACAATTTTTAACAGTTTAACAGAAGTTTGATCCCCCAGTAGCTTACCTCGAAATCAAACTTCGTATCATTATTGAAGATTAGACATATTTCCCTGGTATTTTACAATGTTTGTATCTTTAACAAAAATGAACTTATCTTGACCAGCAAAACAATTATTAGAAAATGAGAGCTTAATTGTTGACCAGATGTTCCTAGATTTAATGCACATCTTTCTATAAAGTATGTTCTCAGATACTTATTCTCTAATTTATTTACCAAATTTCTCTGCTTTCTATAGTTTTCCCAGGCTTTGCATTATTTCTATACCAAGTGTATTTTGTAAACATCACATACTTGGCATATATAGCTTTCCTTACTTCTCTGTGTATATAACGTTATGGTTTCCTGCGTGGATATGTATGTTTTATTGGAGCATGTTTGTCTATAAAATTCTAAGTTATCGTAGTGAGTCAGCAGATATTTCGATAAGTGAGTATTTATTTTTCATTAAAAAAATTGTTTTTAGCTACCATATAGGAAAGGATAATTTAAAGTTCGTTTGCAGATTTTCACATACTTTCATGCGGTGAGTGCCATTGTGTTCTAGCCTCCATTTCTAGAGAGCTACTCAAGTGTCGCATAACAACAATTAGCCAAAACTCTAAAATTCTATGAAAAAAAGTGGATTACAATGGCGTGCAATGCGGAAGAACTTCAAGTAGTCGTTTTGTTTCTTGACCAGCGACTTTCTGTGTGAAAAGTAATTACATACTTCTCGAAACATATGCTGACATATCCTTTTTTTATTGACAATGCCTCAATAAAGCTGCACAGGCATGTAATTACCAGTAACCCAGAGCGAGTTTAACCCAGTCCGACCAGACGAAAACTTACAAAATGTTGACACTCACTGGCTCTTAACTTATTATAGGTGTTACACATCAAAATGTGTAATAGCTCGCTGAAAAGAAAAAGTTCTCCACATTACTATCGCACCTAGATTATTAACAAGTTTCACTGTAAATGTGGATACTGTTACGAAATCTAGGGTTGGGTGTGAAACTACCAATTCTCCAGTTAATAAACTTCTGTACGTGTTGAAAGGACCATATTGTACAAGGTCTAGAGCAGGGGTGTCAAACTCATTTGCTATGGCTGACCAGATTTGACATAAATAATAATAAATAATAATAATAAATAATTAGTCTGCGGGGCCGTATGTTTGACGCCCCTAGTCTATAGCCAGCTGTCTTTACTCTACATGTAAGATTGTCATGATTTTGACCTATTTCAGCAGAACGTTTGCGTTAGATATCCGTCTAGAAGTCATGTTTGCAGCCAATAAATTTGGAGAACACAGTGTAGCGAGAGCCCGGGTCGAGGATATATATATATATATCTTGAATCAGTCGTTGTTTAGTCATACTATGCCATTGTATTTTACAGTATCCTTGTCCTCGAAAATAGACGTTCATTCAACAGAGAAGGTCCATTAAATAACCGACATTCATGTTGCTATATTAAAAACTTATGAGGGATTCCCTACTAATTCTTGTTACAGCTTCAGTTTCAGGTATATAAGTGGGTGTCGTTCTTTTTCTATAGAACTTTAGCGGCAATTAATAGCAACATTTTTGTCTCAGATGTATTTCATTTAGAAAATATACAACCCTGCCGAGTTCCCATTTCAGTGGCTCTTGAGATAGAGGATGAATTTCCGAAGACAACGACAATTGCGACATGGAGTTCTCAAACAACGCAAGGGACTTCAGGTCAACATTCATTTTGATATGAACAGGTGAATTCGGGGGGTTTTGTGTTACGTCATTTGCGCCTACTAACCTGACATCCGCCATGTTACTCTGTGAAAAGAACCACTGCGCAACCGTTATATGAACTGTATCGGTTCGCTGTGGTTGCTTCGATTTTGTTATATGCCGTAACCGTATTGTCATCAATATGTCCATAGCGATTGTTAAAATGATATTCGTTATTGGGATATATTGGATAGCCTACCATTGATAAAGGAAAAAGAGTATTAAACTGCGTGCTCTCTGTAGAAACACGCACTAAGTAAAACTAGCCATATGCTTTGCCACCCGGTGCTAGGGAGAAATATAATCAAATCAAATCAATGTTAGACAAATATACAATGAACGACAACATGAAATTAGTTTACCAACAAATAATTTTAAAAGTAAAAAGTAATATTGTCACTATTGTGACATTCTCTCACTCAAAAGTCTGAACAGAAGTAGGTATATGAAATTGGACTTTATGAAAAATTGTAGCAAATTCGGTCGTAACAGTTCTTTACATATTTAATTTCATCTTTATCCATCAAACGTAGCTATTCTTATTTTGTTTAGTCTATAAAACACATGAATATGAGCTTTAAAGAGATTGTCTAACAGATATGTATGTTGCAAGGAATAAAATGTGTTATACACATATATGTATATCTAAAAAATAGATCTGAAATTCACCCCAACACGCAAGATGCTTGCTCATTGTATTTTACTGACACCAAGAGGACACATTTTCGGACACATCGGAATTATTTGTCATTTATTTATTTATTCATTTATTTATTTAAGCTGTGGACATTTTTAGTGAGAAATCGTATTAAATGTTTGCAAATATATCTGCTTATACTTTTGTTTCAGCGTGACAGTGTTTTAATTGTAAGTAGCACTGACGAGCCTTTCGACTTGACGAAAAATTACGACTTTTAGACATTTTGTAGATCTTCAGTTCTCTTGGGTGTAATGTAGACAGCTATGATACCTAGTAAAAACATTAAGTTAAAATGACACCTACATCTTTAAAAACTGTTACTACACAAGCAAAAGCCATTCTAGAGCACGAATCTATGTGTATGTATTTAACAATTTCTCAAGTTAAAAACCTCGTTTTCTATAATCCTATTCTATATTTTGAAAGTATCCAAATATGAAACGGATCTAAAACCTAATAGCAAGAGGCTGTCTGCGTTCTACTAAATATTTTCATGATCGCGCCAATTTTATTAGCAAGCTTGCGTGCAGTATATTTAGTATCAATTCGAGAATTTACGCGAAATACTACACTTGTTTTCACCGGCTAATAGGGTTTTCAGGTGAAGAGTGCCTGGGTTGTGACCAAGTGCCGTGATGAGGATGTCTTAAATTGCACCTTATTAACCTTGAAGTTCGCCGAATCCTGAGATCATCAATAACCCTTTGGCTGGTAAAGGTCAATTAGCCCGTATTTACCGTGATACATAGATTAAGGTAATATAGATAAACTGTATAAATTATTGTCTTGCATCCAACAAAAGAATATCGCACATTTATGCAAACGTTTAACTGTCTTTATCAGATCTGGATGTCTTTCATATTTATAGTTGATAAACCTAATTCTTGACCAATGGTATAGATATCTTTGCTTTGTAGTAATTATGGATGAGGATCAAAAATTTGCGTTTGACCTAATTATACAAGAATATAATGTAATCATAACAGGAAAGACAGGTAGTAACAAATCTTTCATTATCAGAAATGTGGCCAATTAATTTAAAAAGAAGGGTGTGAAAGTTGCATTCATTTGTTCATCGGTGATAGGGGTCTATGTATATGAGGGTTTCCAAATGGCCAGGAAAATAAAAGGCATTCAAATGAAGATTTACTGCATTTGATCATGGTGGAAGAGAGGTTCAATAAAGTCATATACCAAATAATGTCAGCCGATTGATTATAGATGAGGTGTCTATAATAAGCGCTAAGATTATTAAACAACTTGATTTCCTTTTAAGACAAGTTAAAAAGTGCCCTCGTTATTTTACAGGCATAGAAATAGTACTGACAGGAGATTTCTATCAACTTCAGCCTGTTTGGAATGTCATATATGGTGATTATGAACAGTACTTGTTCGACCTTAAAATGGTTTGAAGATGTCTTTCCCCATTAATTGAATATTAGTATAATTTATAGACAAACATACATAATGCGGATCAATGTAAAAAGTGAACTTGAACCTGTTAACCCATCTCAGTCTACGGTAGCTTTTATGGATTCCCTGTCACAACCCCTGCAACTAAATTTCAGGAACAAAGCAGCTAAACCTTTATCTTGAAACGTTGATATAGATGTTATAATTACAATACAATTCAGCTTTTACTAGGACAATGTTTTTTTATATTAAGATGTAGATAACACACATTATATGAATCAGTTCCTGGCTCTAAAAATTTAGAACTGAAAACTGGATGCCCATTATTGCTGTTAATAAACCTATGGGATTAATTGATCAGTGGTGCTGTTGAAAAAATTTTGCGCAGCTCAATTTACGTCCGTGTCTGAATTTGTGTAGAAAATAAGACAAAACAATTTCAGAGTTTACCTATTCTAAACCTGACCCTATTAAGAAGTGTACAATAGCAAAATGAATACAGTTTCCATTGACAGTAGCATTTTCACTACTATTCACAAGTTTCAGGCAATGAGTATTGATGCTGTCATCTTGGTTTTCAAACATGCAAACTATTCCTGGGAAGTTTGGTGTTGTATTGGGTAATGTGAACACTGCATAGTATGTCAATGGTGACCAATTTTAAATCTTCATTCTAATTTACAATCAACTGAGTTCAGAGGTGCTGCAGAAAATGTTTGTCAAAAGTATACCACTGTAGACTGAGATACTGCATATCGTATACTAACAAGCGTGACGTTTTGCTTGCATAAGCTTCGGCTTCACGAGGTAGATAGTCAGACAAATAAGATTACTCCAGATTTACTTAGGAAAATAAAGGTTGGTGCTGAACTGTCTGGACACGGCAGAGGAACAATTATATACATTGGCGGATATGTTGTAGCAAAGGTGATATACCGCAATTCCAGACAACACAGAAATTGTCTTTTCTGTACCTAGAAAGGAACGCGTAGTCAGTAATGCACAACTAAACTCAACATTTTTGGATCAACTAAGCAAACCAGATTCTGATGTCAGCTTAACTATTACAAATTCATACAGTCGTTTAGAAACCAGACGGAAGCAGAACATTTCAGAAGGACTGTGAAATATTACTAAGCAATGCATTATTCAAGGAACAAGAATTTGAAAGAATAGACATTTTGAACCATGAGAACTTGCAAAAACGGCTTTCAAGGATGTACACTTCTGTTAAAAAGGCATTTATTGATGTCTGGCATCATTGTTAGGTCTGTGTAGTATACGTAAGTTTGTGTAGTATTTGTAAGTCAGTGTAGTATATGTAAGTCTATGTAGGATATGTAGAGTCCGACAACTATCTCATGGTGAAGATGTGCCGTGGAATCTTTTACAAATCCTCCTGCGAGTCACGTAATACAGTTCATGAGAGATTTCCTTTCTGTTTTGGAAACTGAAACGGGGAAAGTGCTTAGAAAGAAAGTAATGGAGAAGAAATAGAGTTGATCTAAATAATTTTACTCGATATACAGGGCGATAATAAAAGGAAATAAGAAACGTATGACATACTTATGCTACTTTCAGACTAGACGACTGTAAAATTTGATAAAATATTCTGAGATTTTAATAAATTACCAAAGATTTTTTTTCCTTCTTGAGGTCATCCGTGTGCAATGATGCGAATTGCCCACAAATTTGTATTATCCCCTCTGTCTATCCATCCGTCTGCCCTTAACCATATTTCCTCCGCAATCGCTGGGTGGAAATTAACACAAATTAGCAAATAGGTTTTCTTATGGTAACCAACTACGAAAGGGGGGTAATTTTATTAGGCCACTTCCCTGGTGTGCCTGTAGAGGGAATCAAACATAAAATGAACAAAATTGCAATTACAGCGACAATTGTTAACCAAACGTTTTACATGCATTCAGAGCAGGTAGACACATATATATCTGACTCTAAAATTAATATTTGCACTTGCTGGTAATTTACCAACATTGAACTTTATTTTCTTTCGTTTTACCCTTCTTTCATTCATATTCATTTCGGATACAAAAAAATCGCGCTAGAGAATTGAAGTCTTCGTATTATACGCATACTTCCTTCGTTCTTTTTTCGAACAGCATGCTTGTAATCAATGTGTTTGTTTCTTTATGTCAAAAACAAAAGTTATTCGGAGGTCACTTGCCTTTTTGTATATTTTATATTGGAACTCGTCAGTGTTGTCTTAGAATTACGTCAATGAAAAGTGTAGACCACTTCAGAGCACGGAAATACGAAGGAGATATATATTTATATCTGTTGAAGTTAAAAACAACCGAGACACAAAAAATGTTGATATTAATTACGGACTACAGTTTTGCGGAAAAGATCTGAAGTTAATTGTTTAAAGAGAATTAGTAGGGAATCGCTCATGGGTACTAAATATAGTAACATCAGTTTCAGCTACATGTACTTGCTTACGTTGTCTTCTTTCTGAGTGAACTATTTATACATTTTCATTTTAATGGCAAGGATATTGTAGAACACCGTCATATTCTGACGCAACTAAGGCGTATTCAAAGCATATAACGCTGGAAATGTGAATATTTATATATATATATATATATATATATATATATATATATATATATATATATATATATATATTGTGAACATGCTGCTACATAAACTTAAAACTGTTTTTTTTAACGTTCAGCTGAAATTATTTAAATCCGTTTGTTGTAATTATATACTTTACATCCCTATGGTCGAAATTTATTAAATGTTCAGAAATAAAGTGATTTTTTATAATATTAGTTTACTTTGGTTACTAAGCTTACAAATATGGAGCAGTGACGCTACAGTTTTATAAATGACTGTATTTTAAACTTTAATGAATTATTGCGAAAACATATGTATTTTCTAATAGTTTTAGATCAAACTTTTTTGAATGCTGATAAGACAAATTTAAAGAAAGTTTTTACAGTTTTCAACCTATAATGTGTTCTTACATTACTTATATATTTCCATTTAACATTTTAATATCTTACCAATCATATGTATTGTATCTACCTTATGACCAATGAATCTGAAATCAAGAATCTTTATCTTCTATTAAATCCACGACTCTGGCGCATATGACCAGGATCAGTCATTCAACATACCGTTTTCACAGCTGAGGCGGGGGCTGGAAAAACAGACAGCGACATTGGCCATCTATACAGTGCTGATGAGGGTCTCTTAAGGAAGGACAAACGTTTCTCTGGCAATCTGTCTGGGCAGTGCAGCCTGAAAAATTGATTGATATGACATCGTCAACATGGAAGGTTTGCAGATTCAGTGTAAAGGGTTTTGATTGAGATTCCTATGTATGCTAAACGGGGATAACGTTGTACCAGATAATTTTGTTTCTGCACAATGAAGGTCTCTCATAAATAATGATGTGCTCAATCGTTGAAGCAAAAAACAGCTTTTAATAATTACAGAATAAGTCTGTTATATTGTGTATAGTATGTTTCACGCACCTTTACAGGCCTTAATATACAAATATGTGAAGGACGAAAATTGCTCTCAACATTTGTCAGTCATATATGAGTTTGTTTATAGATAAGGATTTTCAAATGAGCATTTTCGAATTTAAAATCTAAACTACCTTTTCATCGTCATATTTAGGTTCATCTGTCACATCAGGTAATCCATACAAAATGAACAGTCAACAACAGGGATAACGGTTCCAACAATGAAACTCGAAAGACTGCAACTTGAAGCGAGAAAAGTTGTAACTGGACTTACCCGTAGCGCTTCTACTAACAATATTTACGAAGAAACCGGTTGGCTCCCATTATCAGAAAGAAGAAAATTTCAAACACTCTGTACCTTTCACAAAATTGTATATGGTTGTTATAACTCTTACCTCCAAGATCTTGTACCTCCGTTAGTTGGATACACAACACAATATAATTTGCGAAATATAAATAATTTT
This sequence comes from Margaritifera margaritifera, assembly GCA_029931535.1. Lineage (NCBI taxonomy): Eukaryota > Metazoa > Mollusca > Bivalvia > Unionida > Margaritiferidae > Margaritifera > Margaritifera margaritifera. The sequence goes on from JAQPZY010001665.1 coordinate 2,452,885, forward strand.
CAACAAATACATGCTAGACTAGAAATCTCCAGAAATTCTTATATATCTTCCACAATAAAGGTTTGGAACTCTCTGCTGGATCCGGTAAAACATGATATCATACTAGGATAAGAAATTACTGCAGTGATCTAAACAATTATTTATTTTCAAATTTTCTTACTGGTAGCTCATTGTGCACATGTAGAGAAAACAATGAGACTGTCTACCATTATATTTTAATTGTAAGAAATTTACTGTACCAAGACTGAGACTAATGCACTGCTTAAACCAATTATTTATCCGTGTTAGTATGAATGTCTTTCTGTTTGGATCAGATGAGCTATCAAATGACCTAAACACCAGCATCTTTGAAATCTTCCACACTTAGATTAAAGATACTAAAAGACTTCAATAATCGTCCAAGACAAACTACTTACTGACATGATCTCCCTCCAACACCCGCCACGGAATCCCTTTCTCGACCCCCCTCCTTCCCATTACCCCCCCCCCTTCTTTAAATTAGTTGTTGTACACTTATTTCGTATTAACTTTTCTAGCACGATGAATGTTTCGATATTCATTTGTATTAATGCACTTTATTTCTGATTCACGCATAAGTATATAAACGCACTGTTAGTCCTTGCCACTTTGCATGTACCTACTTGTGTATTTGGGGGAGGGCTGTCGCTAAGTTGTGAGAACTTGTAGCCCGATCCCATGTGCTGTAAATATGGCAATAAATTATGTTTCAACCAACAATGTTTAGCTGATGCTCACTGTACCCGAGTTGTGCAATAACCCATCACATTTTGGCGTTATGTTTTTAACACTCTGAGCCGGGTTCAATCTTTCATATTTTCTTACAATTCACAGATCCTTGAACTATGTCAAGCGTAAAAACGAACTTTCGAAATCTTGGCGATAAATGTGCACGTACTTTTTAAGATATATGTATCCCCGTGCCAGAATACTTTTCACGACATCTTTTTCCCCATGTCAAAATACGTTTTACTACATCTTTTTAACACGTATCAACATACGTTTTACGACATTTTTGTCCGGTGTCAACATACCTTTTACGACAGTTATTTTTCCCGCAACAAAGATTACATTGTAGAGCGTATCGCGCTGTTTTAAATCGAACGACCTACATGGATTAACACTGAGTCAATCAACTCTTGAACTAGATCATTAAACCCAAACAACGGTTTTTGATTGGTTGAATGCTGGTGATGAGATAACGACAAAAACTATAAGCAGTCCGTACAAAATGACGAAATTAAATTAAAAACTCGTAATGCTTATTTGTACATTTGGATTGTATATTACATTTTTCCTTCCCATAAATTATATAAACGCAAATACGTTGCCTACGGAAGTTTTCTCGACAGTATTTACACAGAAGCCGCATGAAAATCAACTTCCCTTTCTTGCTGGTGTATACTGCTCATCTCACCGTTACGGACAAGGCAGACCCAGATATGCCAAAACAATGTCAGGAGACCAGTCTAATCAAGGTCTACGTTGTTCTCTCCAACTACAATTTCAGTAGAATTGCTTGGACCCTGATCTGCCGGTGCATTATGGAACTGTGAAATCTGTCTCTACTTTGTTCACAGTTATGTGTGTGTTATACAAGGATAAATACCGTACTTTGAAATACAGGTCCAAATGAACGTGGCCCCGTACAACACAGATAGTCCTGATTTGATACGAAAATGTTACGTGTCACGAATTTCTATTTATAACATTATGAACCATTACACCATGAGTTTACTGCAATGTTTTCCACGACTGTGTAATAAAAGGACAAGTATGTAATTTGGAAGAAATTGGGTAATTTTAAAACTGAGAAGATTGCAAGTAAAATAAAATAAACTCAGACGTAGACAAGGTTACATTGATGATATGTGAAAAAAAATTGCTCTCAAATTTTTTCAGTCCCATAAAATCTTGTGTCGTGTAATACTGACGTGTTACAAATTACAGAACTATTTGCGACAAAATATGTGTTATATAAGACCGGTATTTAAAAAGTTCCAAATATTTTTGCGCTGTTGAACAAAGTTCTTGATTAGTGAACAGTACATCAGTGCGTCCCTTCAATGTACTCTCCATTGCACCTCTATACACTTTATCAGTTTGATTATTCAAATATTAAATGACATTGTTTTCTCACCTTTTTGGTATTTTCTTCATGCACTGGAAAACTACACTTCTAACCGCATGGCGGTTTTCAAATCGTCTACCCCTCAGCAAATCTTTAATAACGGGATTCAGCCAAAATCACATGGAGCTAAATGAGGGCTGTATGAAGGATGTGACAATGTTTGGATGCTGTGCTCCTGAAGACGGCGGATTTATGAGCCGGTGCGTTGTCATGGAGTAGATGGATTCCTCTGGTACCAGTGCGCTGACCGGTGGCCAGGTAGTGTTCCAGTGATACTAGCAGAGTCATACACATGTAACTGGACGACCTGACCTTTTGCATCAAATAATAATGTGTATAAAACTCTCTTCGCAGTCCGACTACGTCCAGCGATATATGATCTCTGCTCATTTTCTCAGATCCAAACTTCATTATTTTCTCTTGAATCGGGCTCAAAAAAGTACATCTTGGTTTCATCACCTGTAACAATCTCAAACGTCTCTGGTCACCCTTTTCATGTTTGGCGAGTAGCTATTTGGCGATTTCAACCCGAGTCTGTTTTTGATCAGCAGCCAACAAATGTGGGATCCATCTTGCACAAACTTTTCTGAGCTTGAAATGATTATTCAATATATTAAAAACAGCTGCCGAATTAATGCCTGTGATAATAGAAATATCTGAAAATGTGTATCGAGCATCTTCATCAATTGTACCCTCGCACCAGCCACTTTCCTCTCGCCAATCGCTGACAACAGTCTTCCAAAACGTGGGCCATCTTTCATTGATTCGCGACTATCTTTAAAACGATGAAACCAACCCAAATTTTATCCAAGTCAGTCTTGATATCAGTCACGGATTGTATAATATGCTCTTTGCTCAGTAACACAACTTTCTCCTTCTCCGACATTTTCACGTCACTGTTATTTACCTATTACATCACACGCAAATATCTGCAGGTTTCCGGCGTGCTGTACGTGCTACCGCAAATCATTTTATAGAACGTTATTTTGTCTACTGTTCGGTATTGCATTTACTGAGTAGGCGTGTTTTATGTTTACTGGTCCTCTCTGAAAAATATCTTGCCCGGGTGTTGGCATCATACCCAAGGTTTCCCTGCCTATTATATCAAATAGTGCAGCTAGTAAATTTTAGGCTTCAGTGTCAACACTTCCTACTTTTATCAACAAACTCTCTAATGTCAGTACAATGTCTTTAACAGGGTGTCAGCTATAGTGTAAGCTTAATCATCAGCTATTTGAGAGCCGGAAATTTAAAGAAAAACAAAATCCCAGTCCCCTGCCCCAGAAAATTGAATTGTTGGTCCCTAATATAATTGCTGTGTACCGTGATACGCATCGCGGTATGTTGAGAAACACCGCGGTACAAAAGTGTTCGTGCTACACAACTCTAATATATATATATATATATATATATATATATATATATATATATATATATATATATATATATATATATATATATAGTGTAAGCTTAATTACCCCTATTTAGTTGCAGATTTTATATTAATGTAACAATTAACGTACACATAGCAAATTAATCTGCTATAAGGTACTGACCATTTAATTTGGGATGGGGAGTTGCGATTTTCTTTTGAGCTGAGATATTTTATTTTATTTCATCTCAAGATAATTACTTTTTTAAAACAATAATATAATGTATACAATATGGTGTTATTTTGCTATAAATCAGAGCAAGATATTTTTTCCAGCTCTTGACAGACGGAATTTGTTTGTTTTTTCAGTGTCAGGCCCCTGCTCCAGAGCATAAAATTTTTGGTCCCTAATATAATTGCGGTATACCGTGATACGTATCGCGGTATTTTATATATAAAACGATTGAGTATATAATTGAAGTCTTTAAATTGTCTTTCTTGTACATGTCGTACATTGTTTCTCTATAAAAATCATGACCGTATTTTTCTTCTGTGAATAAGTTCTAATGAAGCTTAGATGCTTGAGAGCTTAGGATGAAATTAATGCTATAGAAAATATAAATATTGGATCTGAATTGATTATAGACGCTGCAGATTATAGAAGTATTTGAAGAAATCTGAATGTACAAAAGTTAATTACTTTTCTGTTTATACTGAATTGAATATTGCATGCATTAAAATTATCTCAGAAGTACTCACTTTTTAAATTTTATGTTTCTTCCCAATCCCATTGCACAAGTTCTACTAACATACAATAAATAGACAACAGGCCAGTCGAGTAGAGTAAAGTTTTTTGTCTTGTTTGTGGTGGTGATTGTGGTTTTAGTGAAGGGGTGAACGTTTTTGGGTTTTTTTTGTTTTTTTTTTTTTTGGGGGGGGGGTGTTTTTTTGTTTGGGTTTTATTTTGGGTGGGTGGGAGGGCGATATTTTTTATTCTGCAAGTCTACAATGCTACATTTTGATTTAATGGAGCCATAATTTGTATGAAAACGGGCATGGGAGGTAACTTCTTCATTTATCCAAAGCAGAGTGACCACCTATACGGATTTTTCAGCATGGCGTTTTGTACCAAGTTTGTATATTAACAGCGGGATTGACAATTTTGCGAATTTTTTCCTCAACTTTGTGATTTTCTTTATCTCTTAGCTATTTACTTGAGATTTTGGTAAATATTGTTGAACATTTTAAGCCTTGAAAGTGTCAAAATGTTAGACCTTACAATGATCAAGACGAATAACATGTATGGCTCACCTATTAGCCTTTAAAATGTTCATGCATCATGAAAGAAGAAACTAATAACACAAAACAAAATCAATTACAGAGCGCTCCTGAGTGTAAAATGCAAAATAAAATGATATACGCTCGAGGCTGAAGAATTTTAAAATTTGTGGATTTTGGTAGTATAAATTCTTATTTTTAAAAAACGTTTTTGTGGTCATTCTGGGTTTATCTTTCTATTTGATATGTGTGTGTATGTGTGTGAGAGAGAGACAGACAGACAGACAGACAGAGACTGACACAGAGAGAGACAGACAGACAGAGAGACAGACAAAGAGAGATTTACTGGAAATCCCGGACCCGACACAGGTGCAGACCTTGGTGGGGGAATCAGTAGGCGTTACACACATCATGATTGTTCCGGCATCACATGTGAGATGATTGCAATCAGCCACCTCAAAGCAGTTCTCTGCCTGAATGACGGCTAAAGAAATAAGATTTAGAATGAATAGCGAATAGTTTTAGGTCATATCATAGTCACAGTATTGAAATTACAACATAAAAGACATTTATCAATCTATCTAGCTATTTATGCTGGTTCATATGTATATGATTTATGTTGGTTGATATGTATAGAAAAATATACAAATTATAGTATGAATTTGGGACCACCATCATGTCATTTTGCTAAGACACGGAGCAGCAACGTGTGTATTAGGCCCTGGGTGTCGTGGGAAGGTGGTCTATGCAGGCTTCAGGGGTCATGGTAGCGTGGGTGACTATCAACAACACACCAATTAGAGACGCGGTGTGTCGATGGGATCCCGTCAGTAGTCGTGGTCCCACGAGGAACAAACACGTGTACATGGATATATTAGGGGCACACAGAACCGTGTGGACGAAAATCCTTCAACACCTATTGCGCGGTACATGTCCAGCGATATAGAGACGGGATCAGGCACTTGACCTGCTGTAAATGCGGAGCAGGCACCATCGCCACTCACCGCATATACAACCCCCGTGGAGATGGCCACCATGCCAACAAGCTGCGACGCATAAAACTAAAATCCAGACGACAATTTTACAAGGTCCTTAGCGAGCTGCATAAGAAGGCTCATCATAGCTCCAGGTCATGTCCCTATTAAAGCAGCGCTGGAGGAAGAGCATATTCCAGCCTTACCAGTGACGATCGCAATCTCATATTCAGAGAAAGGCTAGGTACCATAGCATACATAGCATCACACCAGGGTCGCAAGTGAGGGCTGACCTAAGCCAGTAACAACCAGCGACAATTTTCTAATTAGAGAAAGGCTGTGTATTATAAACATCATATCCAACGTACATGCCTAGTATAGAGCGAATGAACGCCCTGCACAGGGATGGGCGCATCACTGAAAACGCATACAATGATATGCTGGAGGAGGTACTGACCGTCCGAACACAGCAGCCAACCGCAGCAGCTACCGTTCGGCCCACGCCAGCCCCAAGGCGGCAAAAGCCCACATCAGCTCCAAGGCAGCCAACCATACCGGCTACAAGGCAGACACCCATTCCGGCCCCGAGGCCATCCAAAGTGGCTAACCGACTCGACAGGCCCAAGGTCACCAAGGAAGCAAAGGCCCCTCCCCAAGTCCCTGCAACACGCTTCTATTTGCTAGGTACCATAGCATACATAGCATCACACCAAAGTCGCCAGTGAGGGCTGACCTCATTCAGCAACAACCAGCGACAAGTTTCCAATTAAAGAAAAGTTTATTATAAACATCATAGCCCACGTACACGCTAGCGATCAACATGCCTGCTCGGGGAGGAGCAGATCACTGAGAGCGCATACGATGGTATGCTGGAAGAAGTACTGACCGTCCGAGCACGGCAGCCAACCGCATCAGCTTCCGGGCCACCCACGCCAGCCCCTAGGCGGCAAAAGCCCACACCGGCTCCATTGCAGCCAACCATACCGGCCCCGGAGCTATCCAAAGTGACTAAACGACGCGTCAGGCGGAAGGTAGCCAAGGAAGAGAAGCTCCCCCCAACCGACCCCAGTCCCTGAAACACGATTCCCGTTGCCCACTCTCATGCAAAAAGAGGTCGTTCTTGAAAGGATAAAATCGTCGTCGACAATCAGGCCGTACTACCCTCTAGAAGTGGACCTCTCCAAACTACTCAGGGCCATGACCCCAGACTGAGCAACATCCTGACACAGGAGATCGGAAAGAAGGGCGTCAAGTTTAACCTTAGCGTTAAAATGCAGTTGAAACAGATTACAGCAGAAGTGGAGGTTATCTCCATGCCTGCTTGCTTGTCGGCCAGCAAAGCAGAAGTGGCGCGATTGGCTGATGACCTCGATGAGCTGATCCTTAAGGCCATATCTAAGACTGAGGAGCGATTGGAAAAGTTTACCAACAAAGGTTCGGGCTGGCGGCTTGTCAGTTGCAAGGAGATAAAGCTCTACATTTTGCAGTACCGGCCGTTTCGAGGCAAGGGACATATACGCTCCCCCAAGTGGAGTTCCTACAGAGCCGTCTTTAACGTAGAAAACCACGACGCCCGATGCTTTGAATGGGCCATACCTTCCGCCCTTTAACCTACCCTATGACCACACCAATCGTACCAACAAGTATAGCAAGTATCTGGCAACGCTACGCTTTGACAAGTTTAAGTTTCCGATGAAGGTCTCTGACATTACTAAGTTTGAGAACCTCAAACCCCCCACCACCCCCATCGCCGTCAACATCTTTGGCCGGGACAACGCTCTTTACCCTATACGCATCTCCGATAAAGTTCTGGATAAAACCATCAACCTGCTGTTGATGTCCGATGATGACAATCAACACTACATATGGATCAAATACCTTTACCAGATGGTGTATAGTAGTAACAAGCACAAAGATAGAAAGCACGTCTGCTGCCGATGCCTCAAAGCCTTGTTCAGACCTGACCTTCACGAGAGCCACGTCAAAAGACCGTCTGGGTATAGGCTCAAATCGACAAAGGACCTTTCTACCAGGACCTGGAAAGAATAAGCTTTTCTTTAAGCACCTCTTTCATCATATGGTAGCACCCTACTTTATCTACGCTGATCAAGAGGCTCTTAAAGTGTCTGTGAAAAAGGAAGAGATTGGCCCCACGTATAGCGATGCCTATAAGACCTCCAGCCAGCCTCCCTGCGACTTCTGCTACATCATCAAGCTATGTGACGGCAAATCTAAATCCCCGTGGTATACAGAGGAAAAGACGCCGTAGTCCAACTGATTAAAAGTCTGGAGAAAGAAATGGTAAGCCTCCGAGAGGAATTATCCCATCCTCACCCACTGGTGATGACGCCACCCAAAACCTCAGCGTTTTGAAGCGGCTAAGGTCTGTCGCTGTCACGTCTGCCGAAAGCGCCTGGGTGATGACCGGGTGAGAGATCATTGCGACATCACAGGCTGATACCGCAGAGCCGCCTATAACAGCTGTAACCTCCAGCTACGACGAAGCCCAGAGTCCCCTTCATCTGAGGAACTACGACAAGCACCTGCTGTTAGCAGCGCTGGGGACGGCCTCAATGGCAGACATCAGTGAATAACTACTAACATGGAAAAAAAGATGCCCTTTTCCCTGGGCTAGCTCCAGTTTATACACAGCTACCAGTTTATACCATACAGCCTGACCAAACTGGCTACCAATCTTCCTCATAAAGATTTCCACATCACCCGTCGATATGACGCACACGATGTCAAACTTCTGACCGCCGAGGGTGTCTATCCGTACGAGTATATGGATGAGTCACAACTACCCGCATTGAGACCTTTTACAGCACCATCGGCCGTACAATCATGTCTTCCGAGGAATGTCAGCACACCCATTAAGTATGGGATGCCTTTGACTGTAAGACGATGAAAGACGATCACGAACTTTACCTCAAAACAGACGTTCTCCTTCTGGCCAATGTCTTTGAGAAATTTCGAGATACCTCCCTAACGACATATGGCATAAACCTTCCACATTACTTTAGCACCGAACGTATGAGCTGGGACGCCCTTCTCAAAGCCACAGGCGCAGAAATGGATCTACTGACATACATGGCTGTCAGTGAAATGGTTGCGACAAGGTATGTTGTCGAATAGGTCGCTCTCTTGGTGGCCAAGGCCAGAGACACCATGGCCGGCGACCTGAACATGACGGCAGACAGGATCATGGGTCTGGCGGCCCCTACTGGAGACCACAACGCGGCGAGAAAACAATACGTAGACGCCGCGGTCGCAACCTTAAAAGAATATGTTAAACACCAAGACCCGGAAAGGGTCTCCAAGTCCGGCGACAGCATGGCAGGTCTCCTGGATATGGGCTCTAATAGGATAGTGTCCGTAGCAGAGCCTGTAAGCGTCCAAAATACGACAACTAAAAGCTGTGAAGTATTATGCTGACATTCAATGCGCAGAAAGGGTCCAAAGCCGGTAACAGCATGATCCTCTGGATATGATCTCAAACAGGGTCGTAAATTTAACGGAGCCAGTGGCCCACAAGATGCGACCACAAAAAAGGCTTATGTCGACACTGCTGCCAGGCCATCCAACTTTGCATTCTTTTTGACGATACGAGGACTGGCTATAATCAACATTTTGCAAGAAGAAAAAATATTATCCAGTTCGAGTACGAACTAGACAACTCTTACTTGGAACGAGTAAGTTCCGCCTACATCTATTTATCTCTGTCGTTTTTCAATCGGTGGGCGCACATATCCTGTAATGATTATTATTTAATTTTCGGTTACCCTCTGGTTCCGTGGGGCAGCCGAAAAAGCTGTGGGAAAACCAGCCGGGACTCTGATAGCACGTCAAGGGCTAAGATGGCGGAAAAAAATAATGTTAATGTTTTGGCCATTCCATAGTAAATCCGAGTGCCAGCTATTATGTTGAGGTTTTGCTTGCAGTGGGCTTCCGTACGGAAATATATGGTTTATATTTTCTTCTCGAAGTACTGGCCTAAGTACATTTAAATGCGCCCCTCCAGACCCTAAGCAGCTTTGGTGCCTGCAGGTGCGCTTGGAGTGTGTTTCACGATCGACGCCTCGGCAGTCAGTGGAACTGCGGATTCAAGCGTGTCGGGTTGTTACCGCTGGAGCGCGACGCAGAACGTTGGAGTGTTCATCCTCAGCAACAACAGCGATACCATCACCGTCCCAGGGCCGGGATTCTATCTGGTAAACTTCCACGTGCACCAGGGTGATGCGACATGGGCTGCACTCTCAATTCGAGTGAACGGGGACTTGCGGACGCAGAACGTTAGCGGCGGCCAGGCGGCCGGCATCGAATACGAGAGCTTCTCGACTACGTGCGCATCCATGTTGGTCGCGGGGGACGCCATCCGGTGAGACGGCCTCAACTTCGACCCGCAGACCACCGGCGCCTTGGCCACCTTAACCATTCTTGGCTACCACAGTTAGATCCAGCGGAAACATAATAAGTCATGGCTGATAGATCTGGTAGCCCCGGACGACTACACATGGACTCTACTAGCAAAACAAGCGTCCGACGTCAACAAAAAGTACCGCTTGCTGGTTCAGGAGTACCTTCGCCAGCTCAGGGTCAGCTTGTTCATATTCTGGCTTGGGTGGGACACGGTCGCGGCCAGGTAGCTATCGACTAGTGGGGTCATCCTGAGCATCTGAGGTCTAGCCACGGCCAGCTGGGAATAATTGCACTTTCGCTGCTGCAGCAAGCTGTTAGGCATCGGGGGCAGCCCGTGTGTTATTATTTCTACAACGACGACGCAAACATTGTCGATGCGTCCTAGCCATCGCCTCTGTCGTGGAGATACGATGAAGAGCCCACACTCACCCGTGTCATTGGGCATATTACCCGGTTCTTTTTCAAAAACGGTATGCTGTGTTGCATCTCACTCTTTGAACAAAAAATACCCCCAATCGCTCAAGGTTCAGATCGACCGCATAACTGCTTTAACCATCGGCGAGCTGGTCAGCGGCCGTTTCAATATCCGCGTCATTGCGGGGGCCATAATGGTCCGGGAAAACATTGACATCTAGTTCAGACTCATTACCGTAGTACGGGCGGGCCAAAGTGTAAGGCTGAGTTCCGCGCTAAGGGTCTTGCCCGAACTCCAGCAGTTACTGGCGAACAATTAAAGTTTTACTTCTACCTGCTCATTGAAGAGCTATGAGTCTGTTCCCACAGCTTGAAGACCCGCAAGACTTTCGAATCACAGAATATCAAAGGTATAGGCCGCCCTGCGAAGGCAGTACCACCGTGCCGCCAGCGTGGTCGATGGCGTCGACGGTGCTCTGACCGTCCGGCCCGTAACGTGCGGCGTCGCCGAGATCGCCCTGCTGACCACCATCGTCGCTGTTTACCTCGAGTGTCTGTCGTTGGGCTGTGGCATGCTGTCTCTGCTCGGGGCGTACGCCAGTTTCCGAGTCACGGCGAAGGCTAAAAAGCACGACGAAATCAGCGTCCCAGCTCAACACCATCTTGGACCGCGTATCCCGGGAGCTACATGACCGCTCCATCTCCGAGGAAGAGTTCTGGCTCATCCTCGACGAGCGCGACAACTACGAGGTGGCTAAGAACGAGATCAGGGCAAACGAGCAGATGGCGTAGGCTCCTCGATCAATCAACGATGTGGCAAAACACGGGTTGATCGCCTGAGCAAAAGACGAGGCTCGCGCAGAGATCCTGGCAATGCTTGGTGCGGTATGAAAGTCCTCTTGAGTCAGCCATCTCAGCCAGCATCCCGCCGGCCTATGAGCCATAAAAGAGTGGCATCCCGCTGGTAAGGTTGATGGCATTTCTGAGCTGATCAGTTTCGTACGGGTCCTCGAGCATATATACATGCTCCGTAAATTTTTCTTCAGAGGCGCTAAAGAAAAGTTCGCGCAGGGTAACTATTGAAGGGAGCTGGACAAAATAACCACATCGCGTATGGAAAGGGACTTGGGTCCAGTTGTATTGGGTAAGATCCGTGGTTCCTAGGCGAGTTAAATAAATGTTGACGGCCACTTGAAATAAGGTCTCGAAGGTTTCTGGTGGTTCTATGCAGTCCCTCGACCTCCTCTTCGAGATAGCCACATAACTCTTTACAATCAAAGGTAATGCCTTCGTTGCTAGAGAATTCCTCCCCCACGCTGTCTTCCCGCTTACGCTTCAGGCTGTCCATGACGGTATTCCATAGACACACCGCATCTCTAATTGGTGTGTTGTTGATAGACACCCACGCTACCATGAACGCCAAAGACTTGCCTAGACCCACCGTTTCGCGATGTCCAGGGTCTAACAACAACGTTGGTCCTCCGTGTATAAGCAAAATGTCATGTATGGTGGTCTAAACTTTCCATTTCTTATCAGGAATGCACCACAAAATACGACCCAAACACCTAATTCAAAGATTTATTTGTATTTCAAATTACTAAACATTTATTCGTGAAAATATACCCAGAATATTTTATATTAAGAAGGTCCAATTTACAAAACTAACCCTTGCTACCATAAAGTCTCGTGAATACTGTACATTATGACGCCTGCTCCTAGAAACTGGCTAATTACTCGGTTTGACAAATACCTTCCCAATACCGACTCTCCATAATCAACAAATAATCACTAAAATCTAACAAAGCTATAAACGGAGACGTAAATACAAATAGCATATACCCTAGGTTTATTACAATTATATGTGTGTGTGTGTGTGTGTGTGTGTGTGTGTGTGTGTGTGTTACGACTGGGGATTTGAATATGTAACAAAAGAAAGAAAGACTATAACAAGCTTTCAATATTTCCAAAATACAAATGTATTTTCCTAAAATATAAAATATTTAAAGCAAATAAAGCGAAAGAATTAAAAATAACTTACAATGTAGAAATTCATTAAATAAATATAATTTGTTCTATTGAATTTACTAATCCGGAAACTGTCCAAACAAATTTCGAATGAGGACACTAATGTGCTCATTTGTCAACAAGAATCACAGTTCTAAATCCAAATGTTATTAATTCCAGGTAAATTCCTGTGAACGTAGAATATCACAAAAGTCCTTGAAATGTTTCCGATAATTCCGACGGAGTTGAATAATGCTCAGATCTTTGAATAATAGTACATAATCCCAAATGTACTGTTTAGAGTTAAGATTACTGGCTGATTATCACGAACAATAAATAAATTTCCTCTACGGCTTTACCAACTGTCATAACTGAAAAGAATGAACCACGCAGTGATTAAATCTCGTTTTATATTATCTATACTGCGTAGAACAAATAAAAACCCAATCTACTCCGTTTCTAATAAACAAACCCGAATTGCGATATTAATTCTTATTTCAGGTAAACAAGTTATGTACTCTATTGAATCATAGGAACCAGGCCAAAAATAATACATTTCACCACGCGCTACTCACGTGACATAGTGAGTCATGTTTAACCAACATTCCTAACATAAGATATACATGTACTCAATAATAGCGTTGGCTACTAAAACAAAATATAAATTATAACACAAAGGTCATAAACCAAATGAAAACTATATTATAATTTAAAAGAAGTTACATAATTCCGTAACAGTGTATGCGTGTGTGTGACAATTATATAAAAAAAAATGTAGATGGAATTAGATTTGGATGGTGAATGTTATTATATATATCTGTGGAGCCGTTTTAGCCTGGTTACGAATAGGCTACACCTCTGACACCACTGAAAATGATCTACAACTTATAATGAAAGTAACATATAGGCTGTCGTGACAAGATAAATTTATATAACGTAAAACTCATGAAAATTGCTTGAAGTTGGACATTGTAAGTCATATTTGTTTCCTCAAGCTCTTAATATTTATCTAACACTCCTCTGTGTTAACAAATCATTCCTACAAAATAAAGATAATATGAGTAAGAGTCTATTGTAATGTCTGACACAATTTAATGCAGAATATTTATAGTTATCAAACCAAAAATGCGCTTCAGTTATATACTGTATTCCATGATGACACCCCTGCCCTCTTTATGCCCATGCTAAACAAAAGCATTCATTTTCCTTCATTGTTTTTCTACAGCGTGCAAGATAGCCACCTTGCCGAAATTCAAGAAACGCAATTTATCAATATCTTACATCTAGTCAGCTGTAAAAGCCAGTGTCTACTGTCTAAGAACAAAATCATATAAACATATTGTCCAATGTTGTCTCTAACAGACATATTTTAGTGGCATATCTAGAATCAGATACCAACAAACATCACATGCTTTTACTAACAATCCTTTCCTTCCCCCATTTTGAAGATAACATATTTAATTGCCGAGTTCGGATTCTGCATAAGTCACATTTTTGCAAGAATTTGTAACGAAAACTTACCAATCAAAGCTGCAATTAGCACAATACTTATCTTCATGTTGGTGCTTGTACTTAGACGAAAGCTTTTTCTAGAAGGCAGCACAATCCCTGTCCTTACTGGTATATAAACTGCTGAACAAATATCGTGACTTTTTTCTAACCTTCAGTCATGATTACAGTATTAAGTACAACACGACATAACTTGCTTTATCAAATTGCATTAAGTGCTGCATGGTCTATTTCAGTGATACTGTATGGATAAATAAAAAATACTGATATAAAATAATATATTCCTTATATTTTGTTGAAACTAAATGACGGCAATCTTTATTATACGTATCGTTGAAGTTCATATCGCGCACACCTAATACTGAATCATGTATATGGGAAAATCTGTGTAAGTCTCTGTGATCAAACCATCCGGATAATTGGTTTTCGGTATAATGAATAATGGCATTAACACTGAATCATGTTTATGAGAAACTAGTGGTAAATCTGCATGATCAAACCGTCCAGATAATTAGTTATCGTGATAATGAATACTGACATTAAGACTCAGTCATGTATATGGGAAGTTATTGTAAGTCTGTATGATCAAACCGTCAGGATAATTGTAAACTCTTTTTAAGTATATACGATCAAAATGTCTGGATAATTGGTTGTCGTGATAATGAATAATGGCATTTAGACCGAATCATATATATGGGGAACTCTTTGTAAGTCTATATAATCAGAACGTCTGTAATCGATGTTCGGATATTAAACGCTTTATTGTACTTCTATATGTGGGGTGTCTGTGGTTCAAAATGATTTCAGACCTGTCACGTTACAGATAAAATGAACGTGACTTAAAGAGCTAATTTTGTTCCTTCATATGCTGATTTTGCCACGAGCTTGTAGGCCGGTAAATAACATAGGTAAATTAATCCTGCGCTTCAAATGATCACAAATGGAATAACTAAAAACAATAAATTCCATGGAGTATGAAAGGTACGACATATTAATTGTATCACCATTGACGATTTTTGGGCTAACATCTCACGTTAAATTTCCTTGTGTTTCTTATCTAATATAAAATCAGTGCCCTATACCTAATGCAGCTCAGTGAAGCTAACGTCAATTACGCTGAAGAAGGTCAATTAAAATGACGTCGATAGTTACCTGTGGTTGATATCTAGTTATTAAATGCCTTTATGTATACGCCCCATGGAGTAAAAAATGCGGCTAAGTTTATCTGCCTTTAATACTCAAAGATTATCTGAAATACTTGTATTAAAGTAAGTTTATTGTGCTTATTTGATATATCTGGTACAAAAAAGCATGTAAAATATAACGATTTAGAAGAAACTGGTCTAAGTGAAAGCTGATTTCCCTCATAACATTTCATATTGATAGGACGAAAGCATGTTCTTTGTAATTCCTATCTATTTTACATGATTGTCTTGTTATCGAAATCCACCTAGATCGTCCAGTAAGGTATGTTTCCTTTTTGGAGAAAATAGAGTGTTTGGTTTAACAATTTGTATTGAGTACACTCAGAGGAGTGGAAGATTTGAACACGAGGTCCAGACTGTAAACATTCACTCTGTTCATATATTTGTTTTGGTTAATGGCTGTGTTAATCTCCATAGCATTTGTTGGACAGGGTGGGGGTCTGGCACGGTAATCATGCAATTCCAAATATAACTTACATTGGGATACCAAAACGAGTTCCTGCATCTTTGCTCTTCCAACTCTCGAGTCAATAATGGGTAGGCTGTTACTGTTGCATGTGTCACGCTAACTTTCTCGTCCTTTCCTTTCCATCGTAAAAATGTGCTTTAATCTGATTTCCATGCTAGCGTATAAAGCGGACAGGTAATGTGATGCCACAAACTCCCCCAACCCCACTTTGCTGAGTATTGTGTAGGCTTTCGCAAAACAACCTGTATTTGTTCTTAATTCAGAGAACCATACTACTATGTTATGTTTTTACCTCAGTTCACCATTGTTTTTGAGGGAATATATATGTTTGAAGCATGTTTTTTTTTCTTCACCTTTTCAGTCTTTTCCTCGAAACATTGATACAACTTAATTTTTGAGGATTGTAGAACTGATATGCACGTATTCATTGTTAGACATTTCATCTGGAGCAAAACTGCATGAAGACACAGCTTGTCATAGCTCAAGAGTGAATTGTTTTGTGTATCTGATCGCACAACTACGCCACGTGGATTTTTCTTTCTGACAAATACGTTACAGTTACAAATACATTCCGATTTTAATATGCCTGGTATGATGGCCTTAGTCATTCGAAAAACAAATGGACTGAGACAAAGTGGTCCGAATCAGAAGGTGGTCTTAATTTAGATTATAAACAAGTAGGCAGATACTGCTATTCCTAAACTACCCTCCCTGTGCTAACCACTTTAAAGCGGTTTACCCTTGAATTTAGAAGAAAACAATAATTAAAAAGACTTGTACATAGGTACGAGTACCTTATATTTTCATTTTGTTTAAAAAAAAAACAAAAACAAACATAGACCAACATTTTAAGTTCTTTTTTTTATGAAAAGACCGAGGGTATGAATATTTCTCAAAAAAACATAGACATCATTTTTGTTTCAAAAAGTCCTAGACCATCAACATTTTTCAATAAACGTGGACCACCATGTTCAATAGAAACGTTACTTATCAAATGAAGAGATCATAATTATTAGATTCTATTTTTTTTTTAAAACTCTGGTGTCTCACAAAGTCACCTATTAATCCATTATTCCAAACAGAACATGAACAATAGTTAAACAAAAACCTGTGTTCTTAACATATAAATAGAGCAAAAAGTTACAAAGCAGTGATTAAAGAAATGAAGTTCTTACGAATAAGTTCTTTAGTAAATAGAAATATTAGAAATTAGCAATTACAACGTTATGTTGAAAATGACTAGCCCTTGAGTCTCACAAAAGTCATTTATTCATTCAGTAATTAAAATATATAATTTAAATCATTTAAATATCTGAATAATCGTATGTTAATGTAACAATACACGAAATACGTTTACAGGTTCTTCCTTTTATTGCATCTATTTATAGCATCAACACAATATGTTAAAATTTACTCTTAAAATTGACAAAGTAGTATGTGTATGTATGAATAGCTGTGGGAATGTCTAATGCTTGATGGAGTAGGCCACCTTATCGGATACTTGAACTCGGATTCATCCGGAATCTGGAAACAGTCACGGGGTACGGACTAACTTCCAATGTGAACATGGTCTCAAATCTCACAGGGAGTGAAAAAGGTTATGAGTAAACTCTGGCGACTGGGTGCATAAAAACGTTGATATATATTCGGTTATTTTCCTCTGCAGCTGGGGAACTAAACGATTAGCAGTTCAAGACTGGCATATTCCAAAAAATTTTTTATAAAATATAACTAATTAGATAGCTTGGGCCCAGATTCATCACCAACAGCATGGTTTAGCATAGCTTTTCCAATCTGAATATATTGTTCAAAACCTTATTGGGTGCATTAAATTACGATGAAAGCTATTCAGTTCTGTTCCTCGGCTGCTGAGGAACTAGAGATTAGTAGTCCAAGCCTGGGAAAGTTTAGTTTCCATAGTACTTTCACCTCCACCAAGTAAATAATTTATCATATAAATGGACTTCAGATTTAACAAATACTAAAAGGTCAACAAGTCAACATTACTCTTGTTCTTCAACTTAATTGAATGCACCATTTGATAAAGAAATATTCAATGTACTACGTGATACAAAGATATACTGCACAGTAAATAACTATCTTACATACAAAGCATTAAATATTTTTCATAATTACATTTTAAAATTTGATAATGATTTAAGGAAAAAATATAGAGAAAAGTGTGATATAAACTTTTAGCAAAATCAATTAAACTGGTCCGTATGCATGGAACATCTGGATGTGGAATATTTTACTGGAATTTATCGTATCCAAGTATACCAGAGTTAGTAAAATCAATTTACAAGGTTACACATTTACATTCAAATAAAAAACTATTGCCTGAATGTAAAAAGACATTACCTGATGATCAATCGTTTAATTTAGCAAACAATAATATAGATTTAAAGCACCTTTATATAATTTGAAATAACTTGATTATTTCTCCTTATCATGACTGCAGATATATTAAATGCAAGAAAATAAATATTTGATTAATTATGGACCTGAAGAACATAAAACTGTACATGAAGGATTTCGATAACCTACATCATCTGATGTGTTAAGTGCATATAAAGGACCTTATAATTAAGAAGATGCAAAAGTAGAATATTTTATAAATATGTCTACTGAAGAAATAAATTAATTATTCTCAGATGATGAAAAAATAGGATGTCCACAAGACAGCAATGGTCTACCAGATGAAGTAATATCTAGACTAAATCAAAGTAGAAGGTCTTGCATGAGATGTGTCTTAGGTGGTCAGGTACAAACTAGAACATCTATTACATACTCTGTAAAAATATTCAAATTGCAACAGCTATGTTAAACCATGCTGTTGGTGGTATTAGAATATTTTTAATTCCAGGTAATATGCTGATGAAAATAGATAGTATAGTAGATTATAATAACAATTTACAAAAACCATCTGATACCTTTATTCTATAAATGCATGCAGATGTAAATACTGACATTGTAATGATTTAAAACCAGCAGATAATAATCAATCTGTATAAAAATTAGACAAACGATAGACGAAGAAGTCAAAGTAAACGAGAAACTATGTAGATGACAGCAAAGTTCACAAGTTCGAGGAAGCAGACGTTATGTTTAAAGACGTAGATAACACAGTTTGTAGTTTTTCTCATGAAACATAGTAACAACATTTATAAATATGTTTATGGCTATAAGAGCTGGTATAATTTACTTTTAGGTAAGAACAGAACTTACTCTATCATTTGTTAATTCTTTTTATTGTTGTTTGTATACCTTTAAGTATAATTACAAAAACAAAACAATTATTGAAGCAACAATATAAGTAGCGAATTCAAATATCAGAAAAATAATTTCTCCAGATGGTTTATAAATATGTTTATTACTCTGCCAATGATAGCAGGTAATGCAAACGCTGCTTTTTCTTAGTTAATTCAAACAAATAGTTTGCAATGTTCATCAAACCATTTTTTTTCAATGCTTCAAGGACTGTTTCCATAATATTTTCACATCCACCACCTCCACCTCCACAACTATGTTGTTTTGAGCTTCTTGTTAAACTTCTTAATTAATTTGCTATAAATTTAGCAAGAGTTGTTGGATTCATAGGTATTGCTGCAAAAATAGTAGCAATGGTTACTCATTTTTCCTTAAGCAGTTCCTTTAATCTTTCAGCTAATGGTAACTTCTCCCTAAGTTTCGAATCAATATTATTAATATCGTTTCTAAAGTCATTTTGTAAATGTGAAATATTTGTGCCCTTTTACGTTCATAAGATTGTTATATTTCTTGAATTGTAGGTACTTTTGTGCATTTTTAAAATCTTCTTAAACACTGATATCTTTTCTCATTCCTCTACCTGCATGTCGTACATTTTAACATCTAACTCCAATGTCATTATTACAAAATTTCCTACATCAACATAATTGACATAACCTTTTAGTCATCATTCTTCTGGCGCAGAAAATAATGTTAATATTATGTAATTCATAATTTTCTCTTTCAAAGTCTTTTCACTGTTTCTTAATTTCTCTTTCAAAATAAATATTTTCTTCCTAACATTATCGTGTACTTCTACTACATCATTCAATGCTTCCGTTTCTATGTCAACTAGCACTGTTATTGTTTGCCTTTGCTTAGGCTCTATTGGTATAACTGGACCAAGAGCTTGTTGTGCTATTTTCTTATTTTCATTAAGTTATTTCCACGTATTTCTTCCTCTTGTCAAACCAAACGATCTTAGAAAATCACGTCCACCTCATTGCGCAGCTATTAAGTTAAGCAATAACATTTTATTTGGACTGCCTTTTTAGAAATGTCTACTTTATCTTTACCTGTTTCATCATCACAAAATGTTTTATCCTTATCTTTTAAATGATGACTAATTAAATTATACTGAGCTTCATCTACACCTAATTGTGTACGATAAATCTTTTATATTCATCTATCATTGTATTCATCACTAATTTTCCAAAAATCTGAAATCCCTCATCAGATAAATGATCAATACAAGGCTCATCAATTTCGACATCCCTCGTGCGTTCCTCATAATCGTGTTTTTCATTAAGGTCTTCAAAGGTCCCTTCCACTAGAATCCATTAAAAATGTATAATTTTTTTCACTATTTAAATGGATCACAAACAACTTGAAAGAGAATTGGGTCTTTCAAACAACAGTGATAGCGAGCATTGCAAATAAGTTCTAGAACAAGTTTGAGAACAAGAGCAAGAATACAACAATAGAAAAATGTTTATTGTAAATGGAGTATACAAAGAGATAAGGGGTAAGTATTAATCAGAAAAGAATGTAGGGAGAGTGAATAGAAAACACATTTTAAAGAAATTGAACATTTTTTATATACTAGATCAGCCAATATATCAAAAGCATTGTCAGGTGCAATAATATTTGGGTAATTTCCTCCCTTTGACAATCTAAACGATTTACAGACGGAGTTAAAAGAGCTTACATAACAGCAAATTGAACAAGATATTTTACTGGATTTTTATCATTTACACTAGGATTATCTCTATCTGCATTAAATGCAAGTTTAATAACAGTTAAACATATTTATATAAAAAAGAGTGACCAAGAAATCAAAAAAGAGTGCAAAGTTATTGAAATTATTCCTAAATAATTAGGCTGCGCCCGAACTTCGTAATGTGTCTTAGTAATCAACTTGCACTAGTGAGTGAAGTGAGAGAGTAATGCGAACAAGCTCAAAAGATCTCAGACAATGGCAGTAATTTTAGGTTGCACAATAACAAATCTATGACATTAAATACAATTAGATTGAATATTACAGAGGTGTTAGAAGAAAGTATAAAAGGCATAAACGTTTTTTAACTAGGTAGAGGTCAGTAAGGCAACAGCGGCAGCTACTAGTTTAGGACTTGCAGAAATAGCAACATGATTATTATTCCTGTAGCGTTTATTGAGTTTGTTACTAACTCTTTCGAGGAAAAGATAGTATACAGTAAAGATTAAAAATATTATGAGATATTAACGTGTAGTATAATAAGATTAAACAGTATTGATGACATTGCTAGTATTGGAATAAGCGATAAAGATATAACACATGAGGAATCTGATTTAATAATTACAGAGTAGAACAGATACAAGAAGATGACAAATCCCAATAGGAAAAAAATAAACAATATAGAAATCCAAAACAGTGATGATCTGAACATAACTTTTTAGATGAGGGAAACAAAATTAATGAGAAAGATATTTTTAAAAACGATTACAGAAAACAGAAAAACTCTAATATTAATGGAGGAGTGAGAGAACTAGCGGCTTACGAACAAGCTCTCTCATTTACTCTGTTTTAAAGGATATAATACTTGAAGGTCAATCTAAGTAAGAAATCTGTTTTACAACTCCGATTGGTAACAGTGTAAATTATCAATTTCATTAAAAAGAATAGATCTTGCACATGGCTATTACAATATTTCCAATGACACCAAACAAAAACAAACATGTTCTATTACATTACCGATAAGAATGAAACAAAAACTTTTTTTTACTCTAGCTGGTTTCTTTAACTGTGAAATGTTTATAAAGAAAGTAAAATATGGAATGATATTGACGACAATGATGAAAATCTTGACATTAAGTTCAACACAATTCAAATGATGTAGCACATCTTAACAATAAGTACACCGTGTATATAACAAACTTCAACTCTAAATTACTAGGATTTAATAGCAATGTATTTATACAGGCCAGTTATGAATATCGTATAGTTTGTGTCATTTAAAATCTAAATATATACACATTTTTCTGGACCAGATAAATAGTTCAAAAAATTTCTTTGATGGTAGATACTCTACTTTACTATAGTTTTGCCTGTTCAAAAAATTTTCCTTATGACTTTGTTTCACACAGTGTTGATGGAAATCGTCACGGAATTATGTGAACAAGATTGACATGTACTTTTATTCTAATTATAGTATCGGTCCTGTGCCTTGTACCGTATTACCCATAGTGTATGTCTTTGTTGCTTTTGTTCTTCTTGTTGTTGTGGTAGTGGTGGTGGCGGTTTGCTTTTTTATATATAGTGAACGTTCAGACACGTACTAGCTTTTTATAGTCACATGTGATTATTCTTTTTGTTGATAGATTCATGTGTGAGATTGATTATCATGTAATTCCATATAGTATTTCTTAATGGAGAACAGTTTTAATATTCAACCAGGTTTTTTTGTTTATTAATACATAGCATGTATAGTGGTATTTATTCTAAAACACGTTAGAGTTTATGGCTCGTGTATTGTTTTGTTTTCTTTTGTAATGTGCATAATTAACAAGGTAAAATGTGAATTGTATTGTATTGTTTTGTTTTGTTTTGTAATGTGCATAATTAACTGGGCAACGTGTGAAAAAAAAGTCTAAGTACTTCATTTTGAATTCAACATGTCATTCAAATAGTAGTATTTGGTGCATATGTAGACTAATTGTAGTACGGATTTGCCTAATCTTAATGAAGTACTAGATATAAATGTTTCTTTAGCTAGGGTGTTGGAATCGAATATATTAGGGTAATACCGAATTCATTACGGCATAGATATATTTGTATATTAATATATCATTTCATATCTGATATGCTGTCTCTACACAATTCCAAAACCAATTGGTTTATCCTGTTACAGAAATTGCAAGAAATTACAAAGAGGTACCATCAACAGATTAAATGTCAGCATTATAGATGAATATTTAAAACAAATAGATTTTCATGGAATACCTCTAACATACTGTTCTCGCATTAGGTAAATGGCTGGTGAAATAAAATTCAGAGATCTTAGTGATTTTAGAGGGATAATTGAACCAGCTGAAGAGTAGAAGTCGCTAGATCAATAATAAACAGTTTTCTAAACTTGAACAATAACAGTATTAGACACTCAGAGATAGATGCTTTATATGCTGATGTGGAAGGAATAAATAAATCTCGAAAACCATTCTAATTTACAAACACACTTAACTAATGTAAAGATAGACACGTTTCCTGAAAATAAACAAAAAATTATGAGATTAAAACGTAATTAATGCTTTTAAAAGGACTGTAACAAAATGGAAGAAAAGATATCTGCTAACGCTAATATTTAATCGCAGTTCCAAACAATGATTTAGCAGAAATAACAAAGATATGGATGTTAACAAAAACAAAATAAGAGAGAGTGAAACTAACATTTGAGAACTAAGTCATGAGAACTACTTACGATTTATCTATTACTGACTTAAGCGATAAAGTAAAATTGATAAATGATCAGACTGCACCAGCTTTAAAAAGTTACATTAATACTGGAAGAGAAAAGGTTCTAACAAATTCTAAACAAAATACTTATCAGAAAATTCTTAAGAATTAATACTGAACAAATGTTTACAGAAGCACAAAATGTTATACTTAATTAAATGAAAAGGCTTCAGCATTAAGTGAAAGAAATGATACATACCATTCAGAAATAGAAGGAGACATAGAGACATTTACAACTGAATCAAAGACAGTAACTAGAATAGGGAGTATGGCGGCAAATAGTAAAATTGAAGAAATTCAAAGATGTGAGAAGCGAGAGCAAAGCAAACAATTTCAAACAGGTCATTAAAGTATTAGATAACGAACTGACACCTGGTTTCTATATTACTTTATTATTTACGCAGTAGAACAAATCTTGTTGTTTCAGTTAGCAAAGATTGCACTTGTAAAATATTAGGTTGCTTGATGTTAAAAAGTGTTGTAACAGACAAAAAAGGTTTGTTTCGTTTATTTTCTGCTAATACAAACTTGAGTTTTACATATGGATTTGGTTATGCTTCATTATGTTTTACTGTGTACAAGATATAAAGCACTTCATATTTAGGGGATATTTTAACTCGAATAGGGAATCACTAACTGATATTCAATTGGTAATATTAGTGTTTCCTACTCAATAATATCACCAGAGAACCTGAAAATGAAGCAACTAAATTAAAACATCAGAGAATACAAGAATCACAAACATATTATCTTGAAGAGTCACTATTTTATATTTTGCAATGAAAAGAGTTGTTGAAAGTGAAGAAACATTTGCATTCTTATTTAATATTGGAGACAGTGTTAAAGTTTGCTATCTTAAATGGTTACAGCAGCCGTTATGATTTAGCATTCACAGGAAGTAATTTTCTATTTCAATTTTTTAAACTTTTTCAAATGTGAAAGAATTAGGCATGATAAAATACTTGAAAAAGTGCAAAAGAAAACTAATGAATGTGATGCAAAAAGAGCAAAATCACTCTATTACCTTAATGAAAAATTAATGGAACATAACTAATTTGGATCAGACCTTTCTTTTTAATCTTCTACTCATTCTGACGCTTCTTAGATATTCTTATACAACATAAACTTAATGATTTTCAGCAGCCTTCTGGTAAACAGAAGTTTTACGACTGTTGATTTATTGGTGTTGTAATGGGAACAAGTATTTATATTGGGTAAAAAGTGTATCTGATCATTGGTCGAACTTTGTGAATAAATAAATAGAAGCAAAGAGAACAAATAATGTCGATATCCGGAACATATGTAATTCCTCACAAGAACAAGCACACTAAGCTGTAAAATAATTTAATCCTACTCATCACTGTGTTACTTAAATTCCGATGAGTATTAAACCTTCACAACATCTACATGTGGTAATACCTCGATTACTATCTAATATATTGACTATACCTGATGTGGTTGTTTTTTATGTTTCCCTATTTACTTGTTTGTTGTTGTTTTCTTCGTTTTCGTTTATTGGATTTTTTTTTTTTTTTTTTTTTTTTTTGCTATATGGATGTTAAGGAAGAATATGCTAACAACTCATCTGCGAACAATTTATAAAGAATGTTTGTTAAAGTATAACCATTTGTATGGTAGATGGTAGTCATGATGTTTTCAATCTAATTAATTACAATAGTTTAATAATATTTAAAGATTTGTGTTTACCAACATATGTCAGAACGAATAGAGCAGGGTAAAATGAATGAAAAATTAAGAACTGAGACTGATCAGTTTATACTACATAGTAAGAATTTTAGAATACCACTTGATCTCCAGATACTATAAGGTCAGTGCCCGTTTAATCCTTTTCTTCTTCCTCAGGTCTAAACATTTACGATTACATTAGAGAAAACATCTGAAGTGATAGATGGCGCTAACCAGCATTATTAACTGGAGAATATTTGTCTTCAATACCATACAATTACTTTGGATATAATGGCTAACTCTGTTAACAAAAATTACAGAAATAGACTTCCTTTCCTTTATGGCCACATTACAAGAGCTAGAACTATTGATGCAGCTGCTAATACAACCTTAACAAATTTCATACTTGATTCACAGAAGAACCTCAAAGACAGATAGGCTAATCAGAACGAGTTTAAAATTAGTATTGATTCTATGCAGAAAAGACAAATGGGCTAACGAAAACGAGTTTAAACCGAGTATTGATTCTATGTAGAAAAGACAGATAGGCTAATCAAAACGAGTTTAAAATTAGTATTGATTCTATGTAGAAAAGACAGATAGTCAAATCAGAACGAGTTTAAAATTAGTATTGATTCCATGTAGAAAAGACAGATAGGCAAATCAGAACGAGTTTAAAATTAGTATTGATTCCATGTAGAAAAGACAGATGGGCTAACTAAAACGAGTTTAAAACTAGTATTGATTCCGTGTAGAAAAGGCGATAGGCAAATCAGAACGAGTTTAAAATTAGTATTGATTCTATGTAGAAAAGACAGATAGGCAAATCAAAACGAGTTTAAAACTAGTATTGATTCCATGTAGAAAAGACAGATGGGCTAATTAAAGCGAGTTTAAAACTAGTATTGATTCCATGTAGAAAAGGCAATAGGCAAATCAGAACGAGTTTAAAATTAATATTGATTCTATGTAGAAAAGACAGATAGGCAAATCAGAACGAGTTTAAAATTAGTATTGATTCTATGTAGAAAAGACAGATCGGCTAATCAAAGTGAGTTTAAAATTAGTATTGATTCTATGTAGAAAAGACAGATAGGCAAATCAAACGAGTTTAAAATTAGTATTGATTCTATGTAGAAAAGAGAGATAGGCTAATCAAAACGAGTTTAAAATTAGTATTGGTTCTATGTAGAAAAGATAGATAGGCTAATCAAAACGAGTTTAAAATTAGTATTGATTCTATGTAGAAAAGACAGATAGGCTAATCAAAACGAGTTTAAATTATTGATTCTATGTAGAAAAGACAGATAGGCTAATCAAAACGAGTTTAAAATTAGTATTGATTCTATGTAGAAAAGAGAGATAGGCTAATCATAAAGAGTATTTAAATTCAGCGACGGATAAAGTATTACTCCAGAAGAATTACCAAAAATGTTGTATTCACAGGATTATAAAATGAAGCAACAGCTTAATGAAACAAAGAAATATTTCTTTGATGAACTGCAAAAGCACTTGAAAATTAGCAATATTACTGGGAATGGCTGGATCTAAGAGGCTCACATTATAATAGATTGCATGAATAACATAGATTAAACAGAAGATAAAACGAAGTCGTGCACAAGATGTATGTGTTTATTTTGTTTCTGTTGCACATGGTAACATCCAGAAAAAGCTATAATGTTCAAGATAGTAGTAATTAAAGAGAACACATTCTTGATGAGAAGTTCGTGTCAATTGAAACGTTTACAATATTGACAAGTGGATAAAATATCAATGAATGAAAATAAGAAGTTCTTTAGCAAAAGCGAAAGAAAAAAGTGAATAACTTCACAATTTAGTGAATGGGTTTCAGGTACAATATACAAATAGTGTGCAATATGCAATAAAAATGGAGTTATTGATGATGAATGTATAATATATGTTACGACTAGGGGTTATGTATCAAAAGAAAGAACTCAAACAAGCTTTCAAGATTTAAAATAAAAATCTTTAATTTCCTCAAATATTAAAATATTTAAACAAACAATTAAAGTGAAAGAATTAAAAATAGCTTACAGTATAAAATATCCTTAAAAGTCCTAAATTGTTTTAAAGTTCACTGTTCCGGAAGTTAATCCAACTATTCCGAATGTATGTTCCGAATGAAGTAGCCTTTACTGTGCAAATATGTTGATAAGATTAAGTTATATCCAAATAATCCTTGCTAATATGGAATTTCACAAGTTCTAGAAATGTTTCCGATAATTTCACGGAGCTGTACCATAATTCAGGTTGAAGACACAGTACTGAATCCTAAATGTACTGTATTAATGAATAAATATCCAAAGAATAATATCCCACACTCAAAATGAATCTATGTAACTATAAAGAATGTGGAATACCTGCTATAATATATATATATATATATATATATATATATATATATATATATATATATATATATATCCTTAATGCGCAGAATCGAAATGAAAACCCATTCTACGTCTTCGATAAACAAACTGGGTGTTTCGAAATAATTTCCTTCTAATAAACACGATTCATTCTTCGGATGTGACCTTAAACTATAATTCCTAGTCAATAAAATGTGTATTCCTAAAAGTACGAGAACTAGGTCAAAAGTTCATTCTCTGGTGCGCGGAAAATAAGTCACATAAATAAAACTACAAGCAACTAGGTGAAATATCGATCCAAAAATACTGTACGTGTACTCACGGTAAGACGACAGCTGTTAGACTAAGAACAGAGATCATAAACTAATAAACTATATCATTATTAAAAGGAAAATGATATATAATTCCGTAACATATGTGGATGTAGAAATATAATAACGAAAAGAAACTATTTGTTAACTTTACACAGATAAGATACAATAATCCTAAATCTATAAACAATTCATTCTTTTAAACAAAATATTCTCATTTTATGATCTAGGAAGCGTCCAAGTTAAAATAAGAAAGTCATCAAAAATTAAATCGCTACCACTATATTTGGGAAGAATTTGTTCACTTTCTCAAAGACACTGCTAGGACTTCATGGCATTCATCAAGCAGAGATTCTTCAGGTGCTTTGATGATTAAATAACTTTTATACGGTATATAAAAACTAAAACTAACTTTGATCAATAATAAATAATGCACTATATTTAATATAAACTGATTATAAAGGACTTGATTTTACTTTCTTGTTTGACTGCTATTGTTATTGATTTTTTTATTGTTTTTTTTAAAAAAAATTTTAAATATTGTAATTTAGAACTGAAAACGTGATGCCCATTAATGCTGTTAATAAACATATGGGATCAACTGATCAGTGGTGCTGTTGAAAGAATTGAGAGTAGCTCAATTTTCCTATGTTTCTGAATTTGTCTAAAAAGTAAGACAGAGCAATTTTCAAGGTTTATCTATTCTAAATCTGACCCTGTCATCTTGGTTTTCAAAAATGCAAGTATTCCCGGGAAGTTTGGTGTTATTGGGTAATGTGGAAACAGCATACGGATCAATTATGACCATTTTTAAACCTTCACTTTGCAGACAACAGAGAGAAAAGAGAGAGACATATGAAACAAATTGTTGAAGAAATGAATAAGTTAGTACCAGAAACATGTCACGCTATTCTAAAAACGGCTTGAATGATTTTTGGGACACATCAGTTATGGCATCAGCATATTCATTCACAAATAAAGCACGTTGTAAACCCTAACAAATTTTACTCTGGTATCAACCACATCATACATATATAGATAGTACTGCTGACAAATGTTTCCCAGAAGATAAAACTAAGTTTTGTGCCAAGGATTTCAACAGTTTTTGTTCAGAATTGCATTCTAATTTACAATCAGTTGAGTTCAGAGGTGCAGCAAAAAACGTTTGTCAAACGTATACCACTGTAGACAGAGATACTATATATCGTATGCTGACAAGTGTGATGTTTTTCTTGCAAAATCTTCGGCTTCACGAGGTAGATAGTCAGACAATAAAGTTACATCAAATTTACTTAGGAATAAAACCGATCGGTGCTGAATTGTCTGGACACGGTAGAGGATAAATTATATACATTGGTGAATATGTTGTACCAAAAGTGATATAACGGAATTCCAGAGTACACAGAACTTGTCTGTTTTATACCTAGAAAGGAAGATGTAGTTAGTAATGCACAACTAACCTCAAACTTTGTGGACCAACTAAGCACAACAGATGCTGATGTCAGCCAAACTATTACCTATCCAAACAGACGTTTAAAAAAGAAGACGGAAGTAGAACATTTCAGAAGGATTATGAAGTTTTACTTATGACGCAAAGCATTTTTCAAGGTACAAAAGTTTGAAAGAATAAACATTTTGAACCATGACAGCTTGCAAGAACAGCTTTCAAGGATGTACACGTTTGTGGAAAAGGCATTTATTGATGACGTTGGGCATCATTGTTAGGTCTGTGTCGTATGTGTAGTATATGTAAGTTTGTGTAGTATATGTGGAGTCCGACAACTAGGATATGGTAAAGATGTGATGTTGAATCCTTTGCAAATCCTCCTGCACATCATGTAATACAATTCAGTCATTGTACTAGACTGTAGATTGTTTCTTTGTGAAAGTGTCGTTTTGTCAGCTCAGGAGAGACTTCCTTTCAGCTCTTAAAACTAAAAAAGGTAAAGCGCTTAGAAAGAAAGTAATGGAAAAGAATTAATGCAGATCTAAATAATATTACAGGGGGATAATAAAAGGAAATAAGAAACTTATGACATACTTATCCTGCTTTCAGATTAGACGACTGTACGATTTGATAAAATATTCTGAGATCTGAGTAAATTCTCAAAGATTTGTTTTTCTTTCTTGAGGTCATCCATGTGCAACGATGCGAAGTGCCGACAAATTGTTATTAACTTTCTCTGTCTATCCGTCCTTCTATCCTTAACCATGTTTCCTCCGCAATCGTTAGGTGGAAATTCAAAACAAAACTGGCAAATAGGTTGTCTTATTGTAACCATCTGCGAGAGGGAGGTTATTTTATTTTCCTGGGGTGCCATGAGAGCGAATCAAAGATAAAATGAACAAAACTTGCAGTTACAGCGACATTTTTAACCATGTATACATGCATTCGGAGCATGTGGACACACATATAGTTTAGTTTACGACCCCTGAGGTAACTTCCCGTGGGGGAGGGGGAGAGGACATATAATACAAAGTATCAGGAATTGTCATGGCGAGCTAGAGGAATAGCTTTTTGCTGGGTTTTCTTTTCCCATATTCATGGCTTAAAAAGATAGTACGAGCATATGTAGGACCAACGTAAAGGAGTGCAA
This sequence comes from Margaritifera margaritifera, assembly GCA_029931535.1. Taxonomy (NCBI): domain Eukaryota; kingdom Metazoa; phylum Mollusca; class Bivalvia; order Unionida; family Margaritiferidae; genus Margaritifera; species Margaritifera margaritifera. The sequence continues at coordinate 2,483,403 of JAQPZY010001665.1, forward strand.
CCCTGAGGCCTGCAACTGGGATCTAAACCTTTCTGAAAAGAAAAAAGAGTCCATTTCCTATTTTTTTTTTATTACACATGAGTCTCCCCATGGTTTGCAGGAGTTTTTGTTTTTTTGTATTTTTTGGGGGGCGGGGGTTGTTGTTTTGTTTGAAAATAAGAAGAAAAAGTGTGGATAAAATCATTTCTGTGCATATCGACACTAAAATAAGAACCTAAAAATAATGTTTGCACCTGCTGGCAATTTTTTGTCAATATTAAACATTATTTTCTTATTTTTTGCCCTACTCTCTTTCATATTCATTTCGGCTTCGAAAAATCACATTTGATAATTGAAGTCTTCGTATTATACGCATACTTGTTTCCTGCTTTTCTCAAACAGCATGATTGTTATCTACGTGTTTGTGTATTTATGTCAAAAACAAACGTTATTCGGAGTTCACTTCCCTTTTTGTGTATTTCAGGGATATTGGAACTCGTCAGGGTTACCTCAGAATGACGTCACTGAAATGTAAAGTCCACTTCAGAGTATGGAAAGACGAAGGAGAGAAATATTTATATCTATTTGTTCAAGTAAAAGACGATGGAGACACAAAAAATGTTGATATTTATTACGGATTAGAGTTTTGCAGAAAAGACCTGAAGTTAACTTTTTAGAGAGAATTAGTCGGGAATCCCTCGTAGGTATTAAATACAGTAACATCAGTGGAGGCTAGGTGCTGGCGTTGTCTTCTTTCTGAGTGAACAATGGATACATTTTTATTATAAAGGCAAGGAAATTGTAGAAAACCGTAAAAGTCTGACACTGCAAAGATTTATTCAAAGTATATATCGCTGGAAATGTTTATATATATATATATATATATATATATATATATATATATATATATATATATATATATATATATATATATATATATATATATATATATATATATATATTTGTGTACAAGCTTCTACATAAATTTAAGCACTGCTCTTCGAACGTTCGGTTTAAATTATTTAAATCAGTTTTGTTGTAATACGTCAATCCTTCTGTTCGAAATTTAGTAAATACAAAGAAATTTTGTGATTTATTATAATATTAGTTTACGTTGGTTACCAAGCTTATCAAGAGGGAGCAGTGCTGCTACAATGTTTATAAATTACTGTATTTTAAGCTTGCATGAATTATTGAGAACATATGTATTAACTGTGCAGACAAGAATATTAAACAGTGTAATCAATATATTAGTGTATATTTGCAATAATGAAATACATATTAATTCATATACGAGTATTACACTTGAAAAACATACCATATAGATCTAATAGTTTTAGATAAAACTTGTTTGAATGCTCACAATAATTTTTTTATAAGAAAGTCTTTAGAGTTTGCAACCTAAACATGTTTTACTACATCATCTATGTATTTCTATTTAACATTGAATATTTTACCTAACATATGTATCTACCTATTGACCAATGAGTCTGAAATCAAGAATCTTTATCTTTTATTAAATGCATGACTCGGGTGCATTTGAACAGGGTCGATCATTCAACGTACCGTTTTCACGGCTGGGGCGGCGGCTGGAAAAACAGACAGCGACAAGAGCCATCGACACAGTGCTCATGTGGGTCTCTCATAGAAGGACAAGCATTTCTCCGGCAATCTGCTTGGACAGTGCAGTCTGAAAAATGGATAGATATGACATCATCAAAGTGGAAAATTTGCTGTAGATTTTGAATAACCAACCCTTACACATTTATTTAAAGGATTTCCATTGAGATTTATATATATGCTAAAACGGGCATAACGTTGTACAAGACAATTATGTTTCAGTACAATGAACGTCTCTCATAAGTAATGTGCTCAATCGTTGAAAACAAAACAGCTTTCACTAATTACATAATAAACCTGGTATATTGTCACTGATTGTGTATAGTATTACGACACTTTTTGTTACCCGGTGTCAACATACCTTTTACGACTTTTTTTTTTTTTTTTTTTGGGGGGTGGGGGGGGTGGCATCAATAAAAAATACTCTGTAGAAGGTATCGTGCTTTTTAAATCAAACGACCTACAGCGATAAACACCAAGGAAATCAACTCTTCAATTAGATCATTAAATCCAAACAGCGGCTTCTGATTGGTGGAATCCTGGTGATGTTATAATGACAAAACTACAAGCAGTCCGTACAAAATGACGAAATTAAATTAAAAACTTGTAATGCTTATTTGTACATAAATTGTACATTACATTTTCCCTTCCCATAAATTATCTAAACTCAGGTAAGTTGTTCCGTGCCTATGGACTTTCTCTCTACAGTATTTTCACAGAAGCCGCATGAAAACCAGATATCCGTCTTTGCCCGTTAATAATGCTCATCTAACCGTTACGGACAGGTCAGACGCAGATATGACAAAAGAACGACAGGGGACCAGTCTAATCAGGGACTACGCTGGTCTCTTTAGCCACAATTTAAAGAGAACTGCGTCGACCCTGATCTGCCGGTCCATTGTGGAACTGCGAAAATGTGCCTACTTTGTCCACAATTATATGGGCGTTATACACGGATATGTACCGTACATTTTAAATACAAGTAAAAAATGAACGTGCCGTGCGCACAATACAGATAGTCATGATTTGATAAGAAAATCTCACGTGTCACGAAGTTCTATTTTTAATGCTGTGAACCATTACACCAGGAGCATAATGCAAATGTTTTCCACAAGTGTGTAAAAAAGGCTAATTATGCATTTTGGAAGAAATAAGGTGTTTCTAAGCCCAATAAAATCGCGAAGATTTCAAGTAAAATAATCTACATTCAGAAGTAGATAAGCTTAGTATTGGTGAGATGTGCACGAAAATTGCTCTTAAAACTCCTTTCAATCATATAAACTGTTATACTGATCTGTTACAAATTACGAAACAATAGGCGACAAAAAATGTGTTATATTAAAAAAGTTCTTAATATTATTGCGCTGTAAAACAAAGTTCTTTATTAGTGAACAGTACATCGGTGCATCCGCTCAAAGTACTCCCTATGCACCCCTATACACTTTCTCAGTTTGATAATCCAAATATTAAATGACATTTTGTATTCACCTTTTGGTATTTTGATCATACACTAGAAAACTGCACTTCTAACCGCATGGCGGTTTTCAAATTGCATGCCCCTCAGCGAATCTTTGATAATGGGACTCAGCAGAAAATCACTCGGAGTTAAATCAGTTCTGTATGGAGGATGTGGCAAAGTTTGGATGCTGTACTGGATAAGGAGGCATATCCAGTAAGATTCCTTTTCTTTCCTGGTTTCGGAACTCCAGTTGAGGTTGTGAGCAATTGCAGTCAGTGTTACATCACTGAATGTGTGGCCAGATGAAGAGAAGTGTTCTGCAACTGGACTTCTGTCCAGCTTCCCTGTCATCCAATCTGATCTGTGAGGATTTATCCTTTTGTGGGGTTTTTAGTTTCTCTGAGATACTGAAGGCCGCAGATCTTACATGTGATGAGATAAATTAGATTCTCTGTTTTTGCACGTTCTGTTTGAACCATGTACGTTCAATTTTTCGCTCGTCGCTGTGCTAGAGAATGTGTTGATCTCTATCATATGTTGACAGGTTTTGCACCTTTTATCACCACAGGGACCAGATTTGCTAGGATGGTCTTGGCTTGTGATTGGCATTAACTTCTCTCTGACTAAGACGTCTTTGAGGTTTTTTGGTCTGCGGTATGCTACTACTGGTTTGTTCGGGAGGATTAACTTTAGTGTGCCACAAGATTCCACGATGGCCCAGTGTTTCTGGATGATTGTACCTACTTTGGGGTTTTATGAATGGTAGGTCAGGATAAATGGTATCCGATCAACCTTTTCCCTCTCTCTATATTTTAGTAGGTCATTGCAGTTTGTTTGTTTAGCCCTTTGTGTTGTACCCTCTATGATGTCTTTGCCGTAGCCTCGGTTCATCAAATGTTCAGATAACTCTTCAGATCATTCTTGGAATGTTTCATCGTCGGAGCAAATTCTGCGCATCCTCAGTGCCTGGCTATACGGGATGTTCAGAATGCAATATTTGGATGACAGCTGGATGGGAGAAGATACCGGCGTTTATCAGTTGGGTTTGAGTAGATGTCTGTATGGAATTAATTTTCTACCAGTCTGGTTGTTGTGTCCAGAAAAACGTGGTTTGAGTTGGAGAATTCTGCCGTTAATTTTATTGAAGAACGGAAGTTGTTTGTTTTTTATATGAAGTTATCCAGATGTTCTCTTTCATTTTGCGACTTCATTTCTATATCATCAATGATGCTTACTCACTGGTATGGCGTAAGTTCAACCGATGCTAAAAGTTAACCATTGCGGTTCCATTAATTTGGGGTAGTTTTCTTCATTAAATACAAAGTTATTTAGTTTTAAGGCTAGCTCCAGAAGTTTAACTAAGAAATGAGTGGGCGAATCGTATACAGTTCTTGTTTCCCATGCTTCTTTACACGCTTGGATCCCTTCACTGTGCGGTATATTAGTATACAAGGATGTGACATCTAAGGCAACAAGCATTGTGTCTGGCGGTAATGGTTCGCCTGCGTTGCTTTCTATGAGGTAATCTGTCGTGTCCTGAAGATAGGATGGTAATTTGTGGACGTGTGGTCTCATGAAATGATCCAGATATTCTGATATCCTTTCTGTGGGATGTCCGTTACCGGAGATTATAGGTCTTCCCGGGTTTCCTTGTTTGTCAATTTTAGGTAGAAGATAAAAGTTTCCTGCTCTAGGATTGTCTGGGCCTAAATAGTCTTTGGTTTGCTGGTCTATGTATCCGATTTGGCACGCCTCAAAAATAATATTTGCAATGGTTTTTGCATAGTCCAGTGTTGGATCTTGGTCTAGTTTTTGGTAGAATCTGGCGTCGCTTCGTTGTCTATTTGCTTCATTTATTTTGTCGTCCCTATTCATAACAACCACAGCGGAGCCCTTATCAACAGGCTTGATTATGATGTCTGTTCTGTTTTTCAATGAATGTAGGGAATCTTTCTCTTCTTTGCTCAAGTTTGAATATCTGCTAGCATGGTTGATGCGTTTTGAAGTGTCGTTTTCAACTGAGTTGATGAAAGTTTCTAGATTTGCAATTGAGCTTTTTGGTGGGGTCCAACTACTTTTCTTTCGGAACATGGGTCGGTTGCGGCTTAAACCAAGATGACTCGAAAAAGAACAACCACACGCGAACAAAATCATCATCTGTTTACAGCCACTACGTTTTCAATTAAATAATTCATTCATTTTGCTCATTACTCACTCATTCACCTATAATTACTACTGTTTTTGTAGTTCTTCCTGTGGTTATTATTGCTATGGTTATTACTCGCATTATAGAAGCAATGAAATATCCTTGATATAATTTGCGATTGCACCAATTTACATTAAAAAACAGATGGCGCTGATGATTGACGACATCATGTGTCAAGTTGAAGTCAACTAGACGAAACATCAAATATTTTCATTTATTCCATTAGAAATAGTTATGCAAACGTTTGTAATTTCAACGTTTTTTTGTGTTTATTGTTTGTCTTGTCTCTGTTTTGTGTTTGCCTTTGATAAGGACTCAATTAGAGTCGAAAGCGCTTAGGCTAGTTACAAACTAGTTTTGCACTGTTCGTTGTCAGTTTATTGCATTTATATATATTTATATTCTTTCAAAAACATTTTGTGCCTCAAGAAGCATATAGTAAATGCGAAACTAGTCGCACAAATTTATCGGCGTTTGTGTTGTTTTTTATCTCAAATCTCTCTCTCTCTCTCTCTCTCTCTCTCTCTCTCTCTCTCTCTATATATATATATATATATATATATATATATATATATATATATATATATATATATATATATATAATTGAAGTCGTTAAATTGTTATACTTGTAGATGTTGCATATTGTTTCTCTTTAAAATCATGACCGTCTTTTTCATCGTGAAAAAGTTCTCAGAAAGCTTATTGGATCTGAATTGATTATGGATGCTGCAGATTAAAGAAGAATGTGAACACGTCTGCTTGTACAAGAGTTGATTACTTTTCTTTTGATATGGAGTTGAATATTACATGCACCAAAATGATCTCAAAAGTACTGACTTTTTAAATTGTATGTTTCTTCCAACTCCCATTGCACAAGTTCTGCTAACATATATTAAGTAGGCATTCGTCAGCCCAGCGTAGTAGCGTAAAGTTGCTTTTCTTGTAGTTGGTGGTGAGGGTGGTTGTGGTGGAGAGGGTAGGGGCGATATTTTTATGTTTAAAATGCTACATTTTGACTTAATGTAGCCAAGATTTGTACGAGAAAAAGGACAAGGGAGGTAATTTATCCCTTTATCGAAAGCAGGGTGACCAATCTTTCGGAATTTTCAGCATGGCATTTCGCACGAAGTTTGCGAATTTACGGCGGGAGTGACTATTTTGCGAATTTTTTCCTGAACTTTTTTATTTCCTTCCTCTCTTAACTTTTTTCTCGAGTTTTTGATAAATATTATTGAACATTTCAAGCCTTGAAAATGTTAAAATTTTAGACCTCACAATGATCACGATGAATAGCATGTACGTCTCACCTATAAGTTAGCTTTTAAAATGATCAGGTATCATGAAAGAAGGAACTGATAACAAAAAACAAAAGCAACTACAGAGCGCTCCTGAATGTAAAATGCAAAATAAAATTGAATTCACTCGAGGCTGAAGAATTAAAAAAATTGTGGATTTTTTTGGTATAATTGCTGATTTTTCCTAAAGTTTTTGTGGTCAGCCTGACGTAGTTCCCGTACCTTTCTGAGATTATATATCTATTCGTTGTGTGTGTGTGTGTGTGTGAGAGAGAGAGAGAGAGAGAGAGAGAGAGAGAGAGAGAGAGAGTGAGAGAGAGAGAGAGAGAGAGAGAGAGAGAGAGAGAGAGAGAAAGAGAGAGAGATTTACCAGCTATGGGACTCCCGATACATGTGCAGACACTGACTGTCGAATTAGTAGGCAATAGACACCTCATGGTTGTTCCTTCACCGCATGTCAGATGATTGCAATCAGCCACCTCAAAGCAGTTCTCTGCATGAATGACGGCTGAAGAAATAAAGAAATAAAAAATAAGGTTTAGAATGAACAGCGAATAGTTTTAGAATGAATACCGTATAGTTTTAGGTCCTATCATAGTCACAATATTGAAATTCAAACATAAAAGACATTGTCGATCTATCTGGCTATTAATCTATCTCGGTCGAGATGTATAAAAACATAAAAATTATTGTATGAAGCTCTTGTCAGGAAAACTATATCAAACAAAATCATCATGTAGGTAGAATTACCTTTTATGATGGAGTCAAATAATTAACCAATGAATTGATACAATTGCATGCCCTCACTGGTGTGTGTGTGAGGGGTGGGGGTGGGGGCGTCTATAACCTAACCAGTTTCCTTTCACATGCATTTCTTTTTTTATTAGTAAAGTCTTCATTTCCATCTATCTTAGAAAATGTTTCGCAGATTCAACGGCACTAGATTTTGATGCTAAATGCTAATATATGTATTTGTGAAGCCGTTATAGCCTGGCAAAGCAAAAATAGGCCGCGCCTGCTGCCTAACACCACTGAAAATTTTACACAATTTATTATGACCGTATCATAGGTGGTGGTGACTAGAGAAATGTATATGATGGTAAACTTCATGACTTAAAATAGCTTGAAGTTTTACAGTTTAAGCCAGTTTTGGGGTTGTTGTTTTTTGGGTTTTTTTCCCCTAGTCCTTAATATACATCTAGCACTCCTCTGCTTTAACCAAACCATTCTTACAATATAACGATAATATGAGCAAGAGTGTATAGTCATGTCTGACACATTTCCATGCAGAATATTTTAGTTATTAAATCAACAATGCGCTCAAGCTAAATACTGCACTGTACGATCACACCACACCTTTCTTTATGTCCATGCTAAATTATAGCATTCATTTTGCCTTAATTGTTCTGATAGAGCATGCAGTAGACGTACGGTGCGGAACACTGAAGAAACGTAAGTTATCAATATCTTACATCTAGTCGGCCATAAAAGCCAGTGTCTCATGTCAAAGAAGAAAATAATATAAACATATTGTCCAAATGTTGTCACTAACAGGTATATGATAGACGAATTTTGTGACCATATACCGACAAACAGCACATGCTTTTACTAACAACCGTTTCCTCTCCCCTCATTTTGAAGATAACATGTTTGATCGCTGAGTTTGGATTTTTCATGAGTAACCTTTATGAAAAAATTTGAAACGAAAACTTACCAATAAAAGCTGCAAGTAGCACAATACTTATCTTCATGTTGGTGCTTGTGCTAAGAAGAAAGCTTTGTCAGGAAGGCAGCACAATAACCCCCGTTACTGATATATACACAGCCGAACAAATATCGTGACTTTTCTCTCATTTTCAGTCACGATTACAGTATTAAGCACAACACGAAATGACTTGATTTTATCAATTGTATTAAATTTCGAATGGTCTGTTTCATGGATACTGTATTGAGAAATAACAATATCGATATATAATAATGTATTCGTTATAATTTTGTTGAAGCTCAATATCGACAATTTTTATTAAACTTATCGTTGACATCCATATCGCGCACACCATCGATAAATCTCGATGATTTGGAGAAATAGTCAAATCAGATTTTCTAAGTAAATAATTTTAGGTATATATCACTCAGGACATACTACAATCTCCCTGATAGTTTTCGGTGTTTTGAAAATTTTGGGTGTGTATATCTGACTGTTGACATTTCACGTAAATGTCTATTTATAATAATAATGTAACACGCACAAGGGTTCCTCTACCTAGCGAATCAAACACCTGCGTGAGGTTGGGATAGAAGTTCCTTGTTTTCCCCTATTTCCAAGGACTTCCCGACAACATTCGTTGTTCACTGGAAGTTCTCGTAACGCGCCACGACTAGAACAATTTTTCTCTAATCAATATATAAATTACCACAATGTCACAACTACAACTTCACAATTGCACGGCTTTTCCTTGTTAGCAAACATCCAATGCAGGGAACTATAAAAATACTAAAACTGCATCAATAGAATCTTGTCTCTTTTTTTTAGGTACAGATAGGATAAGCTCTTAAAATAATTTTTACTACAATTTTACTTTTTATTATTAACCAATTATGGACCACCAAACCCGTATATACTCTATTGTATATTCACCCATTTCTACACTGGTTCAGAGTTGTTCCGTATAATTAGTACCGTGAGTCCTATAAACAACAGTCTGAACCGCGTTTCGCACGTGTACTTCCACCAACTGCTACAATGAAAGGCATCTCCAAACAAAGGGATGACGTCTTCCCAATTATTCCATGGCACAAAACAGTAGTTCTTGTCACGAATATCTCCCATCGAAAGGCACAATCAATCAAAACCTCTGAATAAAATAGAAACTACTTGGCTCCATGCCCACTTATGCTAGTCTGACCTCATCTCAAACTATGAAACCAATCCATGCCACTTCAAAGTCTCTTAACAACTGAAAGTATGACGTCTGTTCCTAAAATTGGCTAATTACTCGGGCTGGGAAATATTTTCCCAACACCGACTTCCCATAATCAAACAACTAATCACTAAAATCTAACGAACCTATAAATGGAGACGTAAATACAAATGGAACATACCCACATTTATTACAATAATAATAATAATAAATAAATAAATAAATAAAAATGAAAATACAAATATTACTTGAATTTAGTCTGAAATATGCATCTTTAGGGTATAAAGCTTCATATACCATATCTAACAAGTCTGTAGTTAAGAGTTCAACAGTATTATAGTATACGGTAATACGTCGTATATCCGGACATGATTGAAAACATTAATCTGGTTCAGATAATTGGTTGTCTGAGTAATGAATAATGGTATTAAGGCTGAATCGTGTATCTGGGAACTCATTGTGAGTCTATATGATCAAACCGTCCGGATAATTGTAAACTCTTTTTAAGTCTGTACGATCAAAACGTCCGGATAATTGGTTGTCGGGACAATGAATAATAACATTTAGACTGAATCATGTTTATGGGGAACTCTTGGTAAGTCTGTATGAACAGACCGTCTGTATTCGATGTCCGGACAATAAACGCTTTACTGTATTTCTATATGTGGAGTCTAAGTTCTTCAAAATAGTGTCTGACCTGGCACGTCACCGATAAAGTGACGTGACTTAAAGAGCGAATTTTGTTCCTTAAGATGCTGACTGTACCACGAGCTTGAAGGCCGTAGCTTTATATTAAGATCAAATATGGAATACCTAAAAACAATCAGATTCCTGAAGTATATGAAAAGTACGACATATTAAATTTATCACCATTGAGGATTTTTGTGCTAACATCTCACGTTAATTTCCTTGTGTTTCTTATCTAACATGAACTCCCTGCCCTGGATCCAATGCAGTTCAGTGATCCTAAGTTCGGTTACGTGGAAAAGGTCAAAGAAAATGACGTCGATAGTTACCTGTGGTCAATATCTAGTTATTAAATGCCTTCATGTATACCTCCCAGAGAGTCAAAAATGTGGCTAAGTTTATTTACCACTAATACACAAAGATTAACTGAAATACTTGTATTAAAGTAAGTTTATTATTTTTACATGATATATGCGGCACAAAAAAGCACGTAAATACAATGATTTAGAAGAAACAGGTCTACGTTAAAGCTGATTTCTCTCAGTCATATAATTTCAAATTGATGGAACGAACACATGTTCTTTGTAGTTCCTACCTATTTTAAATGATCATCCTATTAACGAAATCCACCTAGATCGTCAAGTAAGGTCTGTTTTCTTTATTGGAGAAGATAGGGTGTTCGGGTTAAAGATTAGTATTGAGTACACTGAGATTTGAACACGATGCCCACTTCCGTGTATAGGGTCCAGACTGTAAATAGTCACTATGTTCATATATTAGTTTTGGTTAATGAATGGGTTCATTTCCATAGGATCGGTTGGACAGTGTGGGAGTTCGGCATGGTAATCATGCAAATCCTATGAAAGTGACACTGGGATACCGAGACAAGTTCCTGTATCTTGGCTCTACCAACTCTCGAGTCAGTAATGGGAAGGCAGTTTACTGTTGCATTTGTCACGCTAACTTTCGTAATAAGTGTGCTTTAAGCTGATTTCCATGCTAGCTTATAAAGCAGACGGATAATGGGATGCCACAAACTCCCCCAACCCCACTTTCTTTACTCTAGTGTACGCTTTCGCAAAATCACCTGTAATTGATCTTTATTCAGAGAACCGTACTACTATGTTATGTTTTTACCTCAGTTCACCATTACTTTTGAGGGAATGTAGGTTGGAAGTATGTCATTTGCTTTCACCTCTTCAGTCTTTTCCTGAAATATTTATACAACTTAATTTTGAGTATTGTAGAACTGATCTTCATGTATTCACTGTTAGACATTTCATCTAGAGCAAAACTGAATTAAGACACAGCTTGTCATAGCTCCAGAGTGAATTGTTTTGTGTACCTGAGCGCGCAACTCCACCACACGGATTTTTTGTTTCTGACAATTACATTACCATTACAAATACATTCCGATTTTAATATACCAGATATGATGACCTTGGTCATTTGAAAAACAAATGGACTGAGACAAAGTGGTCCGAATCAGAAAGTGGTCTTAATTCAGATGATAAACTAGTAGACAGATACTGCGATTCCTAAACCACCTATCCTGTACTATACACTAAAGCGGTTTACCCTTGAATTTAGAAGAAACAAGAATTAAAAAGACTGGTACATAGGTACGAGTACCATATATTTTCATTTTTTTCAAAGAAAACGTAGACCAACATTTAAATTTTTTATCAAAAAGACCTAGACCATGAAAATGTTTCCAAAAAATCTAGACCAACATTTTGTTTTCCAAAAGTCCTAGACTATCAACATTTTTCAATAAACTTAGACCACCATGTTCAATATAAGAGTTATTTATCAAATGAAGAGATCACAATCATTAGATTATATTTAATATGACGAGCCCTGGTGTCTCACAAAATCACATATTAATCGATTAATCCAAACAAAACATAAATAATTAAATAGTTAAATCAAAACCGGTGATCGAAGAGACCAGGTTCTCAACATAGAAATAGAGAGAAAAGTTACAGAGCAGTGACCGTCGAGAACAGGTTCTTACGAATAAGTTCTTTAGTAAATATTATAAATATCAGAAATTAGAAATTACAACGTAATATTGAAAATTAACGATCCCTTGAGTCTCTAAAAGTCATTTATTCATTCAGTAATTAAAATATATAATTAAATTCACTTAAATATCACAATAGTCTTATATTAATGGTATAACACATGAAATAAGTTTACAGGTTCTTACTTTTATTACATCTATTTATTGCATCAGTACAATATATGCAAACTTACCAACACCTTAAACTGGACAACGTCGTATAGGAATGGTTTATATATAAGTCGATGTGTATGTATTAATAGCTGACCAACGTACATGGTCGAATGACCGCACACGTCATTGATCCCAAAATCAATCAATTAATAGCTGTGGGAATGCCTTGTGTCTGATGGAGTAGGCCACTTTGTCGTATAGTTGGGTTCGGATTCATCCGGAATCTGGAAACAGTCACGGGGTACGGACTAACTTCCAATGTGAACATGGTCTCAAATGTCACAGGGAGTGAAAAAGGTTATGCGTGAACTCTGTTCACACAGGCGACTGGGTGCATAAAAAAAACGGTGATAGCTATTCAGTTATGTTTTTCAGCTGCTGAGGAATTAAAAGATTAGCAGTCCAAGACAGGCATATTCCAAAAGAATTTTATAAAATAAAACTTTTGCAATCTGAATATATTGTTCAAAAACTTAATTGGTGCATACAAAGATACGGTGTTAGCCATTCAGTTATGTTCCTCGGCTGCTGAGGAACTAAAGATTAGTAGTCCAAGACTGGGATAGTTTAGTTTCTACAGTACTTTCACCTCCAGCAAGTAAATAATTTATGAAATAAATGGACTTCAGATTTAACAAATACTAACAAGTCAACACTATTCTTGTCCTGCAACTTAATTTAATGCACCATTTGATAAAAAATATTCAATGTACTACATGATATAAAGATAATCTGCACAGAAAATACCTTTTTTACATACAAAACATTAAATATTTTTGATAATTACATTTTAAAATTTGATATTGATTCAATGAACAAATATAGAGAAAAGTGTTATATGAAATGTTGGCAACATCAATTAAACTTTTCAGTATGGATGGAAACATCAGGATGTGGAATATCTTACTGGAATTTATCGTATCCAAGTATACCAGAGTTAGCAAATCAATTTACAAGGTTTCACATTTAGATTCAAATACAAAACTATTGTCTGAATATGATGGACTTATTTTTTTCCACAAGACAGCAATGGTCTACCAGATGAAGTAAATCAAAGTAGAAGGTCTTACATGAGATGTGTCTTAGGTGGTCAGGTACAAACTAGAACATCTATTACATACTCTGTATCAACTGTACAAGATATTGCAAAAACAAAGTTGATTACAAATTTAATTTTAAGCCAGCAAGGATATGATTCGAATGAAATATAACAGTAAGGTTTTGAACAATATATTGAAAATGCAACAGTTATGTTAAACCATGCTGTTGGTGGTGATAGAATATTTTTAATTTCAGGTAATATGCTGATTAAAATAGGTAGCAGAGTAGGTTATAATAACAATTTAAAAAATCATCTGATAGCTTTATTCTGTATTAAAATAACAATTTACAAAATCATCTGATACCCTTATTCTATATTAAAATAACAATTTACAAAATCATCTGATACCTTTATTCTATATTAAAATAACAATCTGATACCTTTATTCTATATTTAAATAACAATTTACAAAATCAACTGATACCTTTATTCTATATTAAAATAACAATTTACAAAAATCATCTGATACCTTTATTCTACTTTAAAATAACAATTTACAAAATCATCTGATACCCTTATTCTATATTAAAATAACAATTTACAAAATCATCTGATACCTTTATTCTACTTTAAATTAACAATTTACAAAATCATCTGATACCCTTATTCTATATTAAAATAACAATTTACAAAATCATCTGATACCTTTATTCTATATTAAAATAACAATTTACAAAATCATCTGATACCTTTATTCTATATTAAAATAACAATTTACAAAATCATCTGATACCTTTATTCTATATTAAAATAACAATTTACAAAATCATCTGATACCTTTATACTATATTAAAATAACAATTTACAAAATCATCTGATACCTTTATTCTATATTAAAATAACAATTTACAAAATCATCTGATACCTTTATACTATATTAAAATAACAATTTACAAAGTCATCTGATACCTTTATTCTATATTAAAATAACAATTTATAAAATCATCTGATACCTTTATTCTATATTAAAATAACAATTTACAAAATCATCTGATACCTTTATTCTATATTAAAATAACAATTTACAAAATCATCTGATACCTTTATACTATATTACAATAACAATTTACAAAGTCATCTGATACCTTTATTCTATATTAAAATAACAATTTATAAAATCATCTGATACCTTTATTCTATATTAAAATAACAATTTACAAAATCATCTGATACCTTTATTCTATATTAAAATAACAATTTAAAAAAATCATCTGATACCTTTATACTATATTAAAATAACAATTTACAAAATCATCTGATACCTTTAATCTATATTAAAATAACAATTTACAAAATCATCTGATACCTTTATTCTATACTAAAATAACAATTTACAAAATCATCTGATACTTTTATTCTATACATGCATGCAGATGTAAATACTGACATTGTAAAGATTTATTACCAGCAGATAATAATCAGTCTGTACAAGAATTAGACAAAAGATAGATTACAAAGTCAAAGTGAACGAGAAACTGTGTAGATGACAGCAAAGTTCACAAGTTCGAGGAAGCAGATGTCATGTTTAAAGACATGGATAACACATTTTGTAGTTTTTCAAATGAAGCAAATAAACAAGCATTTATAAATATGTTTATGACTGCATGAGCTGGTATAATTTACTTTTTAGGTAGGAACAGAACTTACTCTATCATTTGTTTATTCTTTTTATTGTTGTTTGTATACCTTTAATTATAATTTCAAAAAGAAAACAATTATTAAAGCAACAATATTAGTAGAGTATTCAAATATCAAGAAATAATTTGTCCAGATGGTTTAGAAGCATGTTTATTACGCTGCCAATGATACCAGGCAATGCTAACGCTGCTTTTTTTTTATCTATTTAAACAAATAGTTTGCAATGTTCATTACACCTTTTATTCAGTGCTTCAAGAAATGTTTCTCTAGTACTTTCACCTCCACCTCCACAACTGGGTTGTTTTGCGCCTCCTGTTAAACTTCTTAATTAATTTGCTGTGGATAAAGCAAGAGTTGTTGCAATCATAGATTTTGCTGCACAAATAGTAGCAATGGCAATGGTTACGTTTTTTCCTAAAGCAGTTCTTTTAACCTTTTACCTAATGGTAACTTCTCTCTAAGTTTAGAATCAATGTTATTAATATTGTTTCTAAAGTTATTTTCTAAATCTGATCAATGGCTAAATATTTTTGCCCTTTTAAGTTCATAAAATTGTAATATTTCTTGAATTGTATGTACTTTTTGTGCATTTTTAAAATCTTATTAAGCATTGATCTCTTCTTTTTTTTTTCATTTCTCTACCTGTATGTCCTACATGTTAACATCTAACTGATTTGTCATCATTAAATAAATTTGCTACAGCAACAGAATTGACATAACCTGTTAGCCATCTTTCTTCGTGTGCAGAAAATAATGTTAAACTTTTCTTCTTCATAATTTTCTCATTCGAAATCTTTTCATTGTTTATTAATTTCTCTTTCAAAATCAATATTTATTTGCTAACATTATCATGTAATTCTCTTGCATCATTTAATACTTCCATTTCTATGTCAGCTAGCATTGTTATTGTTTGCCTTTGATAACTGGAATAAGAGCTTGTTGTGCTAGTTTCTTATTTTCATTTGGTTATATCCACGTATTTCCTTCTCTAGTCAAACCTAATGATCTTAGAAATTCACGTCCACCTCTGTGCGCAGCTATAGAATAAAGCAATAACATTTTATTTTGACTACCTTTTTAGAAATGTCTATTTTACCTTTACCTATGTCATCATCACCTTATGTTTTATTTTCATCTTTAAATTAGGACTAATCAAATTATATTGAGTTTCATCTATACCTAAACTATGTGTGATAAATCCTTTATATTCATGTGCCGTTTTATTCATCACTAACATTCCAGAAATCTGAAATCCCTCATCAGATAAATTATCAATACAAGGCTCATCAATTGCCACATCCCTCATGTGCTCCTCATAATCATGTTTTTCATGCAAATCTTCAAAGGTCCCTTCCACTAGAATCCATGTTTAAAATATAGTATTTTTCACTATTTAAATGGATCACAAACAACTTGAAAGAGAATTGTTCTTTGTTCTAAAATAACAATGATAGAGAGCATTGCAAATGAATTCTAGAACAGGTTCGAGAACAAGTGCAAGAATACAAACAATAGTTAAAATCATTATTGTAAATGGAGTATACAAAGAGATACCTGGCAAGCATTTAGCAGAAAAGAATCTAGAGAAAATGAATAGAAAACAAATTTGAAAAGAAAAAGAACAATTTTGATATCCTAGCTCAGTCAAAATATCACATCATTGTCAGGTGCAAAAATATTTGGGCAAATTTCTTTCACTTGACAATTTAAACGATTTACAGACGGAGTTAAAAGAGCTTACATAATAGCAAATTGAACAAGATATTTTACTGGATTTTTATCATTTACAATAAGATTGTCTCTATCTGCATTAAGTGCAAGTTTAATAACATTTAAACATATTTATATTTGAAAGAGTGAGCAAGAGAACAAAGAGAGAGAGATCAAAGCTATTGAAATTATTCCTAAATAATTAGGCTGTTCCTGAACTTCGTAATGTGTCTTAGTAATCAACTTGCACTAGTGAGTGAAGTGAGAAAGCAATGCGAACAAGCTCAAAAGATCTCAGACAATGGCAGTAATTTTAGGTTGCAAAAAAACAAATCTATGACATTAAATACAATTCAATTGAATATTACAGAGGTGTTAGAAGAAAGTATAAAAAGCATATACGTTTTTTAACTTGGTAGAGGTCAGTATGGCAACAGCTTCAGCTGTTAGTTTAGGACTTGCAGGAATAGCAACAGGATTATTATTCCTATAGATTTTACTTGGTTTGTTACTAAATTTTTCAAGGAAAAGATAGTATACAGTAAAGTTTTAAAACCTGATGAGATATTAACGTGTAGTATAATGAGTTTATAGAGTATCGATGATATGGTTAGTATTGTAATAAGCGATAATGATATAACACATGAAGAACTTGATTTAATAATTACAGAGTATAACAGATGCAACAAGATGACAAATGCCATTAGGAAAAAAATAAACAATATAGAAATCGAAAACAGTGATGATCTGAAAATAACTTTGTAGATGAGGGAAAGAAAATTGAAAAGAAACATATTTTTTAGAAACGATTACAGAAAACAGAAACTCTCTTATATTAAAAGAGGATTGATAGAACTAGCGGCTTACGCACAAGCTCTCTCATTTATTCTGATTAATTGGATATAATATTTGAAGGTCAATCTAAGTAACAAATCTGTTTTATACAACTCCGATTGATAACAGTCTAAATTATCAATTTCATTACAAAGAATAGATCTTCTACGTGACTATTACAATATCTCCAATTACACAAAACAAAAACAAACATGTTCTATTACATTGACGATAAAAATGAAACAAAAAATGTTTTTCATTCCAGATGGTTTCAGCAACTTTGAGATGTTTATACATAAAGTAAAAGATGAAGATGGAATGATATTGACGACAATGACGAAAGTATTGACATTGAATTCAACACAGTTCAAATGCTGTAGCAACTCTTAACAATAATTCCACAGTGCATATAACAAACGTCAACTCTAAATTACTAGGATTTAATCGCCAGATATCTTTACAGGCCCGTTCTGAATCTAATACAATTTGTGACGCTTAAAACTTAAAATAAGTATACATTTTTCTGTGTGAGATTGGTTATCATATAATTCCGTATAGTAGCTCTTAATGGAAAACAGTTTTAAGATTTAACCATGTTTTTACTTGTGTACTCATACATAGAATGTATAGTGGTATTTATTCCAAAACACGCTAGAGTTTATGGCTCGTATATCACACGGTTTAGTTGTGTATTTGCAACTGATGCCGGTGATGTTAGTGGAACCAACGGTGTTGGTTCTACTCAGTGCTCGAGTCAACGTATGTGTACGTGTGTGTGTGCGGAAGTAATGTTTCCGGCGGGTCCTTTGGCAGACAGGATTGGAATGAGGTATATATGGAATCATTTCTTTTGTACGCCTTATTTGTGTGAAATAGGGGGCCTTCATATCCGTTACTGTCCGGTGTAATTTCATGTTTGTTACATGAATGACATCATACCTCAATTTCATATATATTGTTTTTATTGGGCATATTCTCATGTATTCATGTTTTCATGTTTGTCAGCATCAAAATTTCACATATTCATATATCATAATTGAATATCAAAGATCCATACTTTCATGACGTCAACATAGACTCGCAATATCATTGAATGAACTGAACAAGTTATTATATGTTATGTTAGCAGAATATTACAATCCATGTTTGTTACACGCACAAGCTAATGTGCATACTTAACTAGGATGCGTGTGAAAAAGACGTATAAATACTTCATTTAGAATTCAACATGTCATTGAAATAGTAGAACTTAGTGCATGTGTAGACTAATTGTAGTAAGGATTTGCTTAATCTTAATGAAGTACTAGATAGAAATGTTTGTTTAGCTAGGGTGTCAGAATTGCATATATTACAGTAATACCGATTCCATTATGGTATAGATATATTATTGGAATATTTCATACCTGATATTTTGTCTCGACACGATTCCAAAAACCACTCAGTATATCCTGTGACAGAAATTGCAAGAAATTACAAAGAAGTACCATCAACAGATTTAATATCAGCATTATAGATGAATACTTGAAAGAAATAGATTTTCATGGAATGCCCGTAACATATTGTTTACGCATTAGGTAAATGGCTGGCGAATATCATTCAGATGCCTTAGTGATTTTAGAGAGATACTTGAATCATCTGAAGAATAGACGTCGCCATATCATTAATAAACAGTTTTCTAAACTTAAACATAACCGTATCACAAATGTAGGTGAAACAGTAACAATAATTGATGTAGTTAATCGTATGTTTATTCAATGATGTGTTAATGCACAAATACGTAAGAGTTTACAGGATAATAATGAAACAGATACAAAAGCATGGAAAGAATAAGTTGATAAAAATTAACAACTTTTGATCAGAGTATAAAAGAAAAGTTGCAAATACAGATTGATGAGAACAAGAATAATATTATAGATGCACAAAAGATAATTAAATAGAGATATACTATCCTGTATAATTCTCTAACGACATTGGAGACTATGAAAGAAAGAATGAGAAAACAAGATCGTAAAAATCTGAGATACCAAATAGTCAACAATACTTAAAACGTGTTGAACAAAGGATAAACTCAGAGATAGATGCGTTATAGTTTGATATGGAAGGAATAAAAGAATCTCTAGAAAACACATTCTAATTTACAAACATAGTTAACTAACGTAAAGATAGACACTATTCCTGAAACTGAAAAAAAACGTAATGAGATTAAAAAAATTTAATTAATGCTTTTAAAAGTGCTGCAAAAATTTTGGAAGATAAGATATCTGCTAACACTAATATTTAATCGCAATTGCAAATAATGATTTAGCATAAATGAAAAAAATATAGATGTTAACTAAAACAAAATGAGCGTGAGTGAATCTAAGATTTAAGTCATGAGAACTACTTATGATTTATCTATTACTAACTTAGGTGATTAAAAAAAACTGATAAATGAGCAGATTTTACCTGCTTTAAAAGTTACCTTACTATTGGAATTGAACAGATTTTAACAAATTTTAAACAATATACTTATCAGAACATTCTTAAGAATGTTGGTGTAGTAAGTCACGGAATTGTGTCTACTTGTCAATGCATTATATATGAACAAAATGTACTCGGGTTTCGTTGCCGCCTACAGCGTTACCTGAGGATGGTTTATTTTAAACTTTAGCTATTTCAAATTACTGAGTTCGGTTCATCCAATGCTGCATGATCAAAGTGCCTGCAGTGAGAAACCCCATTAACTCGAGTTCTCTGACTGTGGATTTTCACCACAACCAGGGTACTTATGGAGTAAATTCTCGTTCTCTTATCACAGTAAAACGAGTTTTGTCAGGAATCTGTCCACTTTACGGGAGCAATCTTCGGCTGTAGAGCTGGTTGTGACGGGGAGTCGTAGAACTCTGTCGGGTTTCGTGCAACCCGTATGCTGCGGTTGATGATAACGTTGATTCTGAGGAAGGTATTGGTTTATTCGCAGTGAGGGACCAAAGCTTCAGGACCAGCGTGACTGTAGGGAATAAGGAGGCTCTTGAGTGATCCTTTGGCAGACTGGGAGGGGCGGGACATGCGTGGTGGCTCCTTGACCATTTTACGAGAACCGTGGGACCGGAAATACATCGTGATCGTCAACTGGACGCTATGATATACATATGTTCCATTTGTTGAATCAATATTATTTAATATCACTATATGAGTGAAATCCATCATTCAATATCGCTATGCGAGTGCAAATCAATAATACATACATCCTACTTGTGGATGAAACATACTTTATTCATATTTTTTTACAAATTCTATACTTTGATCACCTCTGGTGATAGAACTATACATTGTTCATATCTATGTATAAATCCTATACTTTGTTACCCTTAGTGATAAATACTAAAATTGAAGAAATTCAAAGATATGAGAAGTGAGAGCGAAGCGAATAATTCCAAACAAGTTATTACAAAATTAGATTTAAAAAATCAACACCTGGTTGTATATTACTTTATGATTTAAGAAGTACAACAAAGTCTTGTTTTAATTAGCATAGAAAATGCACTTGCACAATATTAGTTTGCTAGATGTTAAAAGTGTTGTAACAGACACAAATTTGGGGGTGGGGGTGGTGGTTATTATCTGCTAATGCAAACTGTTTTACATATGGATTTGGCTATACTCCATTACGTTTTACTGTGTACAAGTTATAAAGAACTTTATATTTAGGTGATATTCGTGTAATTCAAAAATAAAATCAGGTTTATATATATTTTTAACTCCCATATTGAATCACAAACTGATATTCAGTTGGTAACATTAGCGTTTCTTAGTCATTAGTATCACTATATAACATGAAAATGAAGCAACTAAATTAAAATATCAAAGAATAAAAGAATCACAAACATATTATTTTGAATAGACAATATTTTATACTTTGCAATGGAAAGAGTTGTTGAAAGTGATGATTGCATTCTCATTTGATATTGGAAACAGTATTGAAATTTGCTACCTTAAATGGTTAAAACAGCCGTTATGATTAGTGGAGCATTTGTTAATGTTTTAGTATTCACAGGAAGTACTTTTCTATTTCAGTTTTTAAACTGTGGCAAATGCGAAAGAATAAGGCATGAAGACTATTTGCAAAATTGCAAAACTAAGGAATTTGATGGAAACAGACTAAAATCACTCGATTACCTTAATGAAACTATAATGCAACATAACTAATTTGGATCAGGCTTTTATGTTTAATCTTCTACTCATCATGACGCTTTTAAGATATTCCTAGACAACAAAAACTTTTCAGCAGTCATATGGTAGGAGGATGTTTTATGACTGTTGTATTGGGACCTAGTGTTTATATTGGATAAAGGTATCTCTGATCATTTGTAGAACTTTGTGGGTAGCTAAATAGAAGCAAGGGAAACAAGTAATGTCGACATACGGAAAATATGTAATTCCTCACAAGAGCAAACACAACTAGCTTTGTTACTTAAATTGTTAAAATACTTTTAAAAAATACTTAAATTCCGAGAGGAGTATTAAACCTGAAAAAAAATCTTATTATGTTAATACCTCAATCAGTATCTAATATATTGAGCGTACCTGCTTTGTTTAGGTCTTCATGTTTCCTGTTTGCTTGTTTGTTGGTCGGGGGGGGGGTGTCTTTATTATGAAGGTTAAGGAAGAAGATGCTAGCAACTCATCTGCGAACAATTTAGGAAGAATGTTTGTACGAGTATAACAATTTCTTATGGTAGTCATGATATTTTAAAGTTCAATGATTACAATAGTTAAATTATGTTTAAAGATTTGTGGCTGCCAACATATGTGAGAACGAATAGATTAGGCTATATTAAATGAAAAACTAAGAACTGAAACTGATCGATTTATCTTACATCGTAAGAATTTTAGAATACCACTTGATCTCCACGTACTAACAGATCATTGTCCATTTAATCCTTTTGTTCTTCCTCGGGACTAAAGATTTAAGATTACATTAGAGAAAGCATCTGAAGTGATAGATGGTGCTAACCAGCATTATTAATTGGAGAAAGTTTGTCTTCAGTACATACAAATACTTTCGATATAGTGGCTAACTCTTTTAAAGCAAAGTATCGAAATAGACTTCCTTTCTTTTTTGACCACACTACAAGAGCTAGAATTATTGACGCGGCTACTAATGCAACCTTAACAAATGGCATACTTGATTCACCAAGAACGAGTTTAAAAGGAGTATTAATTCTGTGTAGAAAAGACGGATAGGCCAGTCATAAAGAATATTTTAATTCAGCGACAGAAAAATTAATGATTACTCGAGAAGGATTACCAAAAATGTTTCATTCACAGGATTATGAAATAAAGCAACAGTTCAATGAATCAAAGAAATATTTCTTTGATCAACTACAATAGCACACGGAGATTAGCAGATTAACTGTGAATAATGTTTACACAAATCTTCATTGTGTATGGCTGGATCTAAGAAGCTCACATGATAATAGATTACGTGAATAGCGTAAATTAAACATAAGAGAAAACATAGACGAGCACAATATGTATGTTTATTTTATTTCTCTTGCACAGGTGAACAACCAGAAAAAAATATAATGTTCAAGTTATAGTAATTAAACAGAACAAGTTCTTGCAGACAAGTTCTTTTTTTTTTATTGAAACGTTTACAATATTGACAAATGGATAAAAATATAGGCGAACGGAAAGAACAAGTTCTAAAGCAAAAGCGAAAGTAAAAAGTGAATAAGTTCACAATTTAGAGAATGGGTTTCATGTACGATATTTAAAAATTATGTAATCTGAAATAAAAATGGATTAATTCATGCTGAATGTATAATATGTAGATATGGAAAATAATAATGAAAAGAAAATATTTGTTAACTTTACACAGATAAGATACCATAATCCTTAATCTATAAACAATTCATTCTTTGAAACAAATTATTCTCATTTTATTATCTAGGAAGCGTTCAAATTAAAATAAGAAAGTCATCAAAAATTAAATTTCTACCAGTATATTTATTTACTTTCTCAAAGAAAGGACTAATTGCAGTTCATCAAGCTGAGATTTCTTCGGGTGCTTTGATGAAAAGATAAAGCTTTTATATCGTATATGAAAACTAACTTTATCAATAACAAGTAATGTACTAGATTTAATATAAACTGACTATAAAGGATACTTTCATTTTATTGTTTTCCAAAATATACAAAAAGAATTTTAATAGTTAATTTAACTGTTACATTATATATTTCACTTATTTCTCAATCTTTTTTTAATAACCTATTTTAATAATTTATTTCATTACCAATTTTTTCTGAACTTTTTTTCAGAATTTTTCGTTATTTTTTATTCAGATTTTATTCAGGCTCTTTGCTCAATTTTACTTTTTCCGATGGTCCCAGCTACTGAAAGAATTATCAAATCCTTTCTATTAAACTAAATAGCACTTTTTACAATTTGTAATTTTACTCTGTAAATGTTGTCATTCCTAAATATACACTCATGTTTAGCGTAAAGAGATAAGTCATCTTCATAAAATGTTCTCCTAATCTCTCCACCACCTAAATCATCTAATTATACACAGTAGGATCTCCTAAAATTATTATCTTAAAAATCTCTTCTGTAAAATTGTGAAGATATCCTTTTCTCTTAAAATTATATCCCAAATCATAACACTCTGTCCAACTTTGAATTTCCAAAAACAATTAGTTGTTAAATATCCAAACAAAATTAATTCTTACTTTTGAATAGTTTTTTCTTTCATAGATCAATAATAAGTGTTGTCATGTTGAATAATTAAGTCTTGTAAAACATTTATCCATTTTCTAGTTTCGTGTTTAGTAAATTATTTAACATTCTAGTCTATAGTGTTCTATTAAATCTCTCTACTACTCATGCTGTTTTCCTTGAAAATGTAGAAAAGTATTCAACATCTTTCTTTTCAAAAAGGTCTGTTACATCATTGATATAGAATTTTCTTCCTTCATCAAACTGTAATTTATCTGGTTTTCTTTCTCTAAAATATGTTAAATGAATTACTTACTTCTCCACCTGTATTTTATTTAAGTTTACAGCCTACGTCTATTTCGAAAATAAATCTATAACTGTTAAAATAAAGTTATATCCGTTATTTTTTTTTATATGCTTTCATATCATCAATACTTGCTTCCCAATGATCGTCAATGTGTGTAACATAAACGTTTTTAACTGAAACTTTCTTTAATGTCTGTTTATGTTGTGCATATTTCTCTTGTTCTGTTAGCCATATATGTGTATCAACGCATTGTATTATTTTTTATCCCTTTTATCTGACTCCAAAATTGTTTGATATCTATAAATGCATCTGCACATTTTGGATCATATCACAGTAAACTTAAAAACTCGTCATTCATGTTTTCAAAATTATTGTTGCATAAATAAAATGAGTAGTGAGGAAAACGCACCAGTGTTTGTTCTTAAATGAAAAATATTTGAAAACATTGTTAGTATATTCTTTAACTTCTGTGAGAAGGCAACTATGATAATATCAGAGACTAATATTTGCGTATACAGAGTATTAAATGTGTAAAAATATAGTCTACAGTAACAATTCCAAGTCAGACAATGGAAAAAGCATAAATATTTAAATAAAGGAACTAAAGAAAAGCATAATTCCTCGTTTTAAAAGATATGAAGAATTACAATTAATTATTTTGAAAATCACATTGAAATAACCTCACTGAACAACATTGTAAAAATTTAAAAAGCTATAAAGTATGAAAATGGTAATAATTTTGAATTTGCTAAAAATAATTTAAGTCATTTAATTATGTTGATCTCATTAAATCTTAACGACATTTTAGATTTTTCAATTAACTCATCTAAAACAGAGATAGAACTTGCCAACAAATCAGTTAGATTCGTCATATTTCTTTTGGAAATCTGTACGAAGTACTTTTTATCACGTCAGAGAGGGAAGAATTGATAAAAAATTCTAAATTGATTATTTTCATGAATCATTTTCATGGCAAAAGAGGATAAAAAGACTATACAAAATACTTAACGTTAGAGTAATAAAAACTATTGATTATTCTAGACCCTTAATATCACCTTTATGACATTATAATAGTTACTTATTTTATGTGTTCTTAGCATTTATGAAAGATATATTGATATTTAAATGAATTTATATAATTATTTAAAGTACTGAATTCAATATAACTTAGTAATTTTTAATTTCTTAAATAACTTTTATCTCTGTAACTAACATGAATCTATGATGTATTGATATTTAAGTCAGTTTCGTGTTTTGTTTGGATTCATGAATTAATATGTGACTTTTGTGAGACTCCAGGGCTCGTCAATTTCATACAACCTAATGATCACTGATCTTTTCAATTTTGTTAAAGTAACTTAGGATTTTTGTTAAAAAATTTTTAATCGAGGTTCTTGAAAAAATTTGATTGTCTATGATTTTTTTAAAACTTTTGTTGGTCTATCTAAGATTTTACGAAAACGTTTAAAATTTGTTGCCTAGGTGTTTGTGAAAACTTTGTTTAAATGGTGGTCTAGGTTGTTGTTTTTTTAAAATGTCTTTGGTTTGTTGAAAATTGGTGCTCTAAGTATTTTAAAACAAAAATTAAATGGTGGTCAACGTTTCCGTGAAGAATGAAAACTTTAGGTACTCGTACCTATATGCCAGTTTTTAAAAAAAAGCACCACATGACCTCAGGTCCAGTATTTTTAAGTATTCAGTTAATAACCTATACTTATTATATGATATTACGGATGAATGAGCTATCTAGAGGAATTGTAGTCTGGTTCCCTGCTTTGTATGCTCTCTGCGTTGCACTCTGCTATACGAAGTCAGGTGAACGCCGACGCCATATTGTCATGTGATAACAAATGGCCGCATATGGAGAAAGCTCGGTAATATAACCGTGGCACATTTATTTCTTTAATTTTCTGTTTGTTAGTGAACCAATGCGAACTTTACTGATACTTTCGGTTTGATCTATAGCAGTCGTTATCTTGTGTTCAAGTTTAACCAGCAATTCGGTCATATAATTATTTTACAAATATTTTCACTAGTAGGCCATGAGGAAGGAAAGGAGTACACACAACGATATTTTGCTAATATTGTACATTTACCACTGTGTCATCTAAAAATATTCCTTCTCCAATCGATTCCTTGATAA
Organism: Margaritifera margaritifera; assembly: GCA_029931535.1. Taxonomy (NCBI): domain Eukaryota; kingdom Metazoa; phylum Mollusca; class Bivalvia; order Unionida; family Margaritiferidae; genus Margaritifera; species Margaritifera margaritifera. The sequence continues at coordinate 2,510,243 of JAQPZY010001665.1, forward strand.
ATTTTACATCGAAATTGACATGAGGTGATATATGTCAGCTTAATTTTGCCAAAGATTGAGACGAAAATATCAACCCTCTTCTACGAGAGGGTGAGGGTAACGATTGTTTTGCAAATATTGCACATTTCACACTGCGTCATCTAAAAAATTATATTTGCAATAGATTCCTGGATCAATTTTACATCGATATTGAACAGTGAACATAAATTCGGGAGTGAAAACAAAACTGTCAGTTTGTTGCAGGACATTATGATGGATTTAAAACACCTGAGAGAATAAGACCTTCACAAATCCAAGATTTATAAACCATCCATGACTACATCGACGGTCACCACTGAGGCGCTACTACTACTACTACATCAGCAATAAACCTTCCATGACTACATCGACGGTCACCACTGAGGCGCCAGCAGCGGCAGCAGTCACTACTACCACTACATCAGCAATAGGACTTAGACGTCGAAAAGGTTTAAGGCAGTCACGGCTGATATTGTCAAGTTCATAGTTTCTTTTTCAAAACCCAACGGCCCTTCTGAGATAGAAAAGAGATACAACTCAGTGTTTGCCAAATCAAGAGAAAAAGGTTAATCACAAAAGTGTGTGTGTGTGTGTGTGTGTGTGTGTGTGTGTGTGTGTGTGTGTGTGTGTGTGTGTGTGTGTGAAAATTACATCAATACAAAAAAATCAAGACATGGACGCGCTTACGTTTTTGGCATATTCTCTTGAATACGAATTACAATGAAATTTCGAGTACATCACGAAAGTCCATTTTGTCTTCTCTTTACTGTCTTTCTTTTTTGAATTTCTTCATTGAAATGGGTTCTTCTGCTTGTCTTGCTTTAAATTTATTTGCTGGAATGAGTTCTTCCGCTTCTGAATGTTTCTCTTTGTTCTCTTTTTCACTCTCAGTGTGAGACTGGAGGTCCTTTTTCAGTGTAGACCGGTCGATTTCATCGAAAAATGATGGGAGGGTGTCCGTTATTTGCGTTAGTGGGTTAGATTCCTCCAGATTTTGATATTCTTCCCTTTGGTGAGTAGATTTAGCTTTCTGCATGGCTTTTTGGGTGTCCTCCGATTTTGACCTTCTAACTAAGGTGGGTGGGTGGATGTCCTCCAAATGTAATCTACCAACGGTATGTAATAGATTGTAGTCCATGTTTTCATTCGCCTGAGTTTTGAGCATGAGCTTCCTTGAAATGAAATCCACAGTAAAAAAATTACACTATCGACTGAGCAATATAGAGCAAATTTATCTTTATTCTCTTTAAAAATTTGACTCTAATTGACGCACAAAAAACAAACGGTCTCGACTGAGCAATGTCGAACAATGGAATGACGAGAAGGCGGGAACGCACGAACTTACTAATTAGTGAATCAGTTAAAGAATTTGATTGAATGGCCAGAAACCAATCCCTACCGGTTTTACATAGTGGAAGATGATATTTCCTGTTTGCATAGTCATCAGTTTTCTTTGTAATAATTACCTGTTTTGAATGTCAAAACTTGTCCTTGTTGTCTTTTTTCACTTTCTTGGGACACTCTAAAGACCAATGATCTTTTCCTAGACAGTCATAACAGGTATCTTTACTTTTGTCTCTGGTCCTGCTCTCTTTGAGGTTCCTTTTCTTTGATTTTGTGGATATGCTGTAATCCAGTGCGCTTTCTCTTTGACAGACATCTTGAATTTTACCTCGAGAGGATTAGTCTGGAATTTCTCCAGAAGTCTTTTTGCAAGTGTATTTTCAAGTGACTCTCTGCAAATCCCTGACTAGAAGTGTGATCTGTTGTCGCTCTTTAACCTTGGAAATTGAATGAGTGTATTTTCTTTTAGGTAGTGGGTGCTATATATATATATATATATATATATATATATATATATATATATATATATATATATATATATATAGGGAGAGAGATGTCACCTAGTCAAATCAAATTTGGATCATCTACCGTCATGAAAAATCACACCTTTCCAAGGAGACACCAGAAGACAAGCGACGACGACGTTCTGTGTCACCCAACACTCTCCAAGAAGTTTTGGCACAAGGTGATTTTGAAGAGGACATGATGGATCCTTATCCGACACCATTTACCGCCTCAAGATCGAGACAGTCCAGATAAGAAAGAAAGTAGTTCTGTAGTCGCTGAAGATTATTTTCACATTCGAGCTACCCACAAAGTTACTTTCAAAACATTTGGCAGAATTATATGAATGAAAATAAATAGCCATGCGTATCACTTATTTATAAACATATAAATCGACCGATGAGCAAAGTTGACGTTTTAGACTTAATTTACGCACATTCATGCACATATATATGTTGTAAAATATAAGAATGAATGGATGCATTTTTTTAAAAATATTTCCTTATTTTTCTGTATGCGCTTCTATTCCAGATTTGTCAGTAATGAACATTCCAGTTTACTGATCACTAAAATAGTACCAAACAGTTGAAGAACGTCCATGACTCACTCATACAATAACTCTTAAGGAGTGCTAATTCTATTGTAGGAGAGTTGCGAAAAAAATTGGAGGAAACTTACAGAATTTAAAGTCCGACAACTGTGGGGAGCACTAAGTCTACATATACATCGTGCATCATTTTGCTGATGTCATAATTCTGAAAGAAATCATAGTCTCAATCGCTGGTTTCATTTTATATCAGTTTTTCTTTTCTTACTTGTCTTTCAAAATGTTGTAGTTAATCTTCATTGAGCCACAGGAAACCATGATGTCACGGAAGTTTCAAGTTCTGCGGTGTTTCAGTTGCCACACCTTCCAAGTTCATCAAGTGAAGACAAGCAAAAAGTGGAACTGCAAGCTATGTGGAGATAAACAAAGGTCAAATTTGCAGGAAAAGCTATTATCTATATTTTTGTGTGGGACTGGAAAAAGATACAGATACATGTAAAATGAAAAGGTCTATAAAGGATGGTCAATGGGCCACAAAATATTGTCCTTTATAAACAGGTGTTCTCCATAAAGAGGTGAAATATGTACATTGCTTTAAAAATTGATTCATAAACGTCCGTTATAAACAGGTGTTCTCCATAAAGAGATGAAAACTATACATTAAGTTCAGAAAATGGACTCAAAATGTCCTTTATAAACAGGCTTTCCTTTATACGGAGGTATCTTCCAAGTTTAACTGTACAATACATTGTTTTCAGTAGGGGATGGCAAGTCCAGTATTGACCTAATAGCCCATCAAGGACAAATATGGGGTAATTGTCTTAAAACTTGTAACTTTGCCTTTTATCCCCTTACCCCCTCCCCCCGCCCAAAAAAAAATGGGGGGGGGGGCTAGATGTATTCAAGATTACTCACCGAACATTAATATTTAGTCTTATGTTTTGTCCGGGTATAGGAATAGGCATTCCCTATCCAGCAGTAAATTTACTGTAAATATCTGTTCTGATGCACAGAAAAAGACTCTGCATTATCAAAATTTAATATCCTGCCCCAATGGAAAATGTTGAAAATATTGTCAGACTTTTGCTATCATGATGCCACCTCAGTGATTGCAGGTAGGCCAGCCTTTGCGTTAATGTCTACCATTATCTTTTGCTATTATGATGTCATCTCAATGATTGCAGGTAAGCCAGCCTTTGCGTTAATGTCTACCATTATCTTTTGCTATCATGATGCCACCTCAGTGATTGCAGGTAAGCCAGCCTTTGCGTTAATGTCTACCATTATCTTTTGCTATTATGATGTCATCTCAGTGATTGCAGGTAGGCCAGCCTTAGCACTAATGTTTCCCATTATCTTTTGAAACAGAAGACTAAATTTGAAAACTGAATGGCTTGGAAAACTAACCTACATACAACTTTTACAATTAGATGGAAATCTGAATTTGAAAATCTGGAGTAGTTAAGTAGCCTGCCAGCAGACAATGAAAGTCTGGGTATTTCTCTCTTGGCCTGTCTATTCATCCATTTACTTATTCATCAGTCTGCTCTCCATGCCATTATATTGTGTTAAAAACTTCTTATTCACAAATGGAATTGGATCCTTATTTATAAAATATATATTAGGGCTACATCATCGTGTGTTAATTTTTCCTGAATAAATTATGTTAATGTTACAGTCATTTCTTGACTTTTTATGCAGGGTACACGCTAGGGGGCGATTCAGGCGAAATAGATGCCCCAGTGCTTAACATTTCACCCAGATACTCCGAAAAAGCAAAAGTTATATCGAACCACCACCCTTAATTTGCCATTGAATGCTCTTGTATTCTGAGTACAGTATCAACTCTCGTGTCATTTTTCTGTCCAAATAACAATGTAAAACAGTTTCAACATAATATTTGCGAGCTTATCGTCAATTCTGGTGTTGGTTTAATGAGTATTTGTGTATGCAATTCCGTTTCAATTTACGACATTCTCATCGAAATTCACACATGAAGCTTAAAAAAATAATTGACATTCCATGCATTCATACCCTAATCAAAAAACAATTATTACTCTTTGGAATTTTATTGGCTGATTTCTAGTCAGTGTGAACAATATTTTGCTTAATATTCCACCTTATCAAAGTAATGAGAGGACTTGTACTTCATATTTCACCCTGTCAAAGTAATGAGAGGACTTGTACTTCATATTTCACTCTGCCAAAGTAATGAGAGGACTTGTACGTCATATTTCATCCTGTTAATGTAACGAAATGACTTGTACCTTGATATGTGTCACATGTTTTCGATAGTAATCTATTATTGACAATTTTTACTGCATCGAACAAAGAAATATTTTACTATTTTCATACGATTTCATATGATTTAATCAGTATTTATTCTGTTATTTTATACTATTTGACTCAAAAGGTTAGTAAAACTGCTGTTTTAAACATTATAAATATTGACCACTCTACTCTCATTGATGAGTAGAGCTTGGTATCTCCAGCTATATTGTATCACAGTATGTATCATGACACTCGTCCCCGATACAATATGTATCACAGTATGTATCATGACACTCGTCCCCGATACGATATGTATCACGATAGTATTGCATACACAAATTAGGCTGTAAACCGTACAAGTGTGTCCATGCCATTGCAGAAATCTGTTGTACAATGGGTTGAATTACCGGAATGAACCGAAACAAAATTTCTTCTTTTCTCTCTTTTTTTTAATTTTTTATATGTTCTCAAGTAAACATCCTTTACTGTATAAGGTAGGTGTATTGGTAGAACTGTCATTGCAAGTGAAAATAACACTTTTTTCACCACTGGGTGACAACTTGGGGTAAAAAAAAAACAAAAAAAAAAACAGCAGTTTTCTTTTTTCTTCATTATTGAGGAAGAAAGATACAGAAAACGTAGAACAAGCAATTAAACATGTCCAACAAGAAAACAGAATTAAGAACTTTGCAAAAACTGTTCATTATAAGTTTTCTTACAAACACATTTATATTAATTATCAAATCATCACTTTCCTCCTAAATGTTGAATAAACAGATACCGATTAAGGCAAGAACTGAAACTCTATGCAACTTCGAGATGATATCATGAAGAATAAGTCGTCTACAAAAGCTAAGGTTACTGTAATGTATTTGAATTCAAAATGTTTAATTACTTCTTCCAAACAGTTTCATCCATTATGATTTTTTTTTTTTTAACTTCGGTTTTTTGTTTTTTGTTTTGTTTTTTTGTTTTGTTTTTTTTTTTTGGGGGGGAGGGTATTCATCGATGACTATATTGACTGTAGAGTTAGAATTAGTAGCTACAAAACATCTTACATCTTTACAAGGTCACTGTTCATTTACAGCCTATCATGAATCCCTTATATTATAACCTTCACTTGCATGACTTATATGTTCTCTGCAACATCACTTCTGCACGCATATTAGAGGGAGGTAATGCCTGCTCCAAATAAAACGAATACAATACTTGTAAGCGTAATAGTACGTAAAGGTTGCAAGAGTACATCGAATTTTGGTGATTTTCAAGTATGCAGGATTCAAAATTAAGTCAACAGAAACCTACATGTTTGATTTTTATTGGGGTTTTTTTCCTACTGACCTTTCATAAACCTCTTGTTTCTTGTTTTAGTTAGGTGGTTACCATCCGGCTTTTTGTATGGGCAACCCATCCGGCTTTTTGCATGGGCAACCCATCTGGCTTTTTGTATGGGCAACCCATCCGGCTTTTTGTATGGGCAACACAGCAAGACAGGGGCTACTATATCAACTGACCGAGAACTTAAATTTATTTAGTAAATATCCATTATCCAGACTTATCTAACGACATCAAATTATGTTATGTTAGTCAACATTATATAAATAATATCGTTGATCATGTATAATATATTATTTTCATTAGTTGAAACCTCTAGGAAGTTTGTGTTGGTATGAGTAATATTTCACTGTATTTGTGATATTATTACTTCATCAGCATAACAGCATGTCAGCTGGAATTGATTTTTATATATAAAATTACTTGTCCCATGCACAAGTGGTATTTGAAAAATACTTGTTAAGTTCCAAAACAACTCACGTAATTGTTATATTTGAATAAAAAAATAAAATACTAAAACAATATATGAATTAAATATTTTTTTCTTAATTGTATTATTCTCTTATGAAAACTGATATAAATATAGGGAGTTGATGGTATATGCTTTTTAACTCTGCTTGTAATTTACCAGAAGAGCTTATCGAATATGATGTTGTCCGTCATCCGCCCATCCATTAGCACAAATTTGTTATCGCTACTCCTCCTAACTACTTGGAAAATTACCATTAAATTTTACACAAACATTCATCCTATGGTTTAGTTGGTCCTAAATGAAAATGGTGTCAGTCTGTCATAAGGTACGGTCGACACGGCAGCCATCTTTAAAACCTTGTTATCGTTACTTCTGAACGGAAATTCATACTGACTTATGATGTATAGTTGGTCCTGAATTGAAAATGGTGTCCCTCAAACATCCATTATGGCCACCACAGTGGACATATTGAAGATATTGTTATCGCTACTTCTCCTACATAGATGGTCATATCAGCGTTGGGTTTTCACTAAAAGACTTCTTATATCTGCTTGTTCCTAAATGAAAATAGTGTCAATCTGGCATCCAATATGGCAGCCATCTTAAAAATCTAGTTATTGTTACTCCTAAACGGAACGTTATATCGACGTTGGATTTTCACCAGAAGACTTCTTATAATGTCTGTTTGGTCCTAAATGAAAATGGTGCCGATCTAACATCCAATGTGGCCACATGGTAGCTATCTTGAAAATCTTGTTATCGCTCCTTGTCCTGAATAAACACATTGCTCTATATCACTCAAACCCTAACACGTGCTGCTATCTATAGTCCACGGATCATCAATGGCAAAGGTGTCAGCATCACGTGATTTGCAGGCACATTGGCAGCTTGACGGATTTTCAGGCATAATATCCGTCACGTATCCGAATGCCATTTTATATATAAATTCAAATCGTCACAACTTAAACGTTTTTTGACCATTTGTCTCAGTAAATGTTCCGTACTTACTAAAATGTTAACACTAATTCACACTTGGTAAGTGTCAGCATAAAATACTTTTATTTTATATGATGTGTTATGTGGTTATGTCTGCTCTGGCGATAGGTTAATTGATGTTCACCAAATGATATCTAGTTGGTTCTAAATGATAATGATGTCAATCGTACAACCAATATGGCTGCCACGACTGCCGTCTTGAAAATCTTGCTATCTACACCTTCTGAATGGATGGTCGTACTGAAATTGGTTTTCGCCATGAGATTTTTAATGATATCTAAATGGCTCTAAATAAATATGGTTCCAGTCTTACCTCCAATATCGTTGCCACAGTGGCTGATTTTGAAAATTATTTGTTAGCGATCAAGAATATCAGAGATGGATTGAGCACTCCGCAGTTATAAAGAAGTGGCTTATTTTGAATTCCTGAGCGTTCATTTTGTAAAGTAGAGCGTCAGACTCTTTGAGGAATTTTTGTTAGCTCTATTGGTCATAGAACAAAAGAGCTTATGGGATGGCCTGTTGTCCGTCGTCTGACATTAGATGTCCATCGTCCGACATCCGTTAGCACAAGTTTTTATCGCTACTCCTCCTAAACTACTTGGTGGATTGTCATGAAACTTTTCATATTCATCCCAATGTATAGTTAGTTGGTTCGAAATGAAATGGTGCTGTTCAGATATCTGTGTTCAGATATATGTTATGGCCCAAACAGGAGCCATCTTAAAAATCTTGTTATCGGTTATCCTCCTGAATGGTTGGTCATATCAACATGGGATTTTCACTTAAAGGTAGGCCTGACTGCTGTAGGATACAGTCTGGAATCTTAAGTTGTTAGACATTTCACGTGCGCTAAGAAGACTTGACCCACATTCATTCCCTGGATTAGGAGATATAGCTATTTAATTGCCACCAAAACGCGACCTCCACGGAAACAGCCGAGCGACTTTTGTAACCAGCACGATACGCACGTGCAAGCTTGTCACGTCACAAGAGGAATCCAAGTTGGCTAGCCATGGCTTATCGGTGTGACAGTCAATTAAATACGGTTAACTACCTTTGACACTTGTTTTCATTTTTATTACAATGTTTCGTTCATGTTTATTTTTAGCACTGACTTGCGTGTCAAAATCTTGCAAGAACAGCCACAAAAAGGACACTGTATGTGTTTCTGAATAATTTTCTTCACAAAAAAATAACGTGCAAGCCTTTTGTACAATAGTAATAGCCTTTTGTACAATAGTAATACCCTTGTGTACAATAGTAATACCCTTGTGTACAATAGTAATAGCCTTGTGTACAATAGTAATAGCCTTGTGTACAATAGTAATAGCCTTGTGTACAATAGTAATAGCCTTTTGTACAATAGTAATAGCCTTGTGTACAATAGTAATACCCTTGTGTACAATAGTAATAGCCTTGTGTACAATAGTAATAGCCTTGTGTACAATAGTAATAGCCTTGTGTACAATAGTAATAGCCTTTTGTACAATAGTAATAGCCTTTTGTACAATAGTAATAGCCTTGTGTACAATAGTAATAGCCTTTTGTACAATAGTAAAACTTTTAGTAAAACTTAGACTGATATACTATTGATTTGATTTCTTTTTGAATTAACGACGTGTGCGTCCATTCACCATTGTCTCATCTAGGCATATATACTAGTATGCCAACCAATCAAAAACAAATCCGTTTTTTTTTTTTTTTTTTTTTTTTTTTGGTGGTGGTGGTGTGGGGGGGGGGACAAAACCAAAAAACTTTACCGAGAAGCCTATCTCTGAAATCTGCCGTACTATTGTTCACTATAGGATTGAGTTGCCCTCCATCGTTTAAACAGCTAACTGTCGGCTTAGTCAGCGACACCTCTATCGATTGCCCAGCAAACAAACAATCTGTTAACTATACCTAGTCACTTTTGAATTAACTTTAGTTGGCGACACCTTCATTCATTGTTTGATAAAGAAACAATCTGTAAACTAGACATAGTGACCTCCGAGTGTTACTTCGTTAAGATATTTATTTTTGCAGTTTCATGGACAAACAATTAAAGACAATTTAATAAAATGATATTTTGATATATTCTATGAACGATGTCCGGGTGCTCATATTAGAACATGTGCGGGTCAAAACCTTTCAATTCCCAGACGTGTCCAACAAATACATTGATTTCAGGAAGCCATATATATATATATATATATATATATATATATATATATATATATATATATATATATATATATAATTTTTATGAAAGAAGATAAATCACACCAATATTAACAGATAATCTAGCAACTAAGTGCTCCAAGTTTTTCTTTCCCCTCTGAAGTTTCAATACGTTTTTGAATTTGCATTTTTACAAGCTGACATATTTCAGTTATCGTGTGAGCGATATAAGGCCTACTTGGGGTTCTTGTTCCTATAACTGCTTATATTTCAAATCAGACTAACCACATTTGTGAATTCGCGTATCTTACCATTGATAATAAAGAATACATTGTTTAGTTCACACAGTCTCTCAATTGCTTGCTTTGAGAAAATCTTAAATGGTGATTATATGAAGTCATTTTCACCATCCTGAATTGCTATTAGTCATTTTCAAATCACCATCTTGAATTGCTATTAGTCATTTTCAAATCACCGTCCTGAATTGCTATTAGTCATTTTTAATCACCATCCTGAATTGCTATTAGTAATTTTCAAATCACCATCCTGAATTGCTATTAGCCATTTTCAAATCACCATCCTGAATTGCTATTAGTCATTTTCAAATCACCATCCTGAATTGCTATTTTGAGGCAAAGTTAGCTTGTGGCAAATTATTTAGTGAATTAAGTTTCTGTTAAATCTACTCCATCATGGACTCAAAAGTGAAGTGCCACCTTTAACATGCTTTGACGCGTGATTTCTCAGTAATCTGAAGATCACTTCTTCACATTTGTATGCAATCTACTGATGCATTTAAAGCAGTATTTTTGCTGCATGAAAAATTACTATTCAGCATTAAGGTGATGCCCAGAATCTACATAGAATGTTATCATATGCTATGTATATGAAATATTTTTTAAAAATCGGAAAATTGAGAGGCCAAGACACCACCCTAGGAAGGCAGGATGTGGCGCCCTGCTAAAGTCAGCCTGGGACGACACAAATATAGGATATACCTTGTATATACGTCCGTCTTCTCTCTGATCGTTTCTAGGTGCATGTGTCAATGTTGTGGCCTAGTCATGTCTTTTGTTGAAAAATGTTTAATTTTTTTTTTCTTCCTATTGCATTAGCAGGTAGGGAAACGTCGGCATCTTTTTCTGGCATTAAATGCGCCAAAAACAATATAATGGGGAGCATTTCGTAGAACTGTTTGCTGGCAAGACATAGTCTAAGTCTAAGTAATCTATTGTTTTCATTTTTGGACAATACAGTGCTTCCTCACTAGAAAGCTGTACAGGGTTTTTGGACAATACAGTGCTTCCTCACTAGAAAGCTGTACAGGGTTTTTGGACAATACAGTGCTTCCTCACTAGAAATCTGTACAGGGTTTTTGGACAATACAGTGCTTCCTCACTAGAAATCTGTACAGGGGAGTCATATAAATATACTGCGTTATAATACAGTGTTTCCTCACTAGAAAGCTGTACAGGGGAGTCATATAAATATACTGCGTTATAATACAGTGCTTCCTCACTAGAAAGCTGTACAGGGGAGTCATATAAATATACTGCGTTATAATACAGTGCTTCCTCACTAGAAAGCTGTACAGGGGAGTCATATAAATATACTGCGTTATAATACAGTGCTTCCTCATTAGAAAGCTGTACAGGGTAGTCATACAAATATACCGCGTTATAATACAGTGCTTCCTCACTAGAAAGCTGTACAGGGGAGTCATACAAATCTACTGCGTTATAATACAGTGCTTCCTCACTAGAAAGCTGTACAGAGGAGTCATATAAATATACTGCATTATAATACAGTGCTTCCTCACTAGAAAGCTGTACAGGGGAGTCATACAAATATACTGCGTTATAAGCGAAATTGTCTTATTCGGAGTTAGGTTAGATATCAAAACTACATCCATCCCAAAAATGGAATCCATGACATATTCGCGTTATATTGTTATGTATAATTTTTACATATTTACCTTTTGTCATACATATTTAACTTTGTCCTTGATGTAGGATGTAAAGAAGTTGTTTACTTATAATTCGAGGTCAGGGTTGCGTTCATTTGCAATTAGATTGGTTTTTCTACTAGAAACACTGATTTTCGTCATGTAGACATGATTTTTTCTAGAAAATTCTGTCAGGTTTCTTGTGTTTATATATAGGGAGTTTGGTAAACACTATTTCATTCTTGTTCTAATAGTCAGTCTATGAAGAATCATTTTAATAATCAGTAGTTTATAGTTGTGTTGTGAAAATTAGAGCAAATTCAAAGAGAGGAATTATTTATTTAAAATATCCATTGGATTACTAAAGTGCTCATCCTCATTTTGGATTGATGCATGACTTTGGAATTTTTGTGAATTCATTCAAACATATTCTGGATTACATCATTCAGGCATATCAGGGCATTCAAGACTACTGGCACATCAGGACATTCAAGACTACTGACACATCAGGACATTCAAGGCTACTGGAATTCATTCGGAACATTATATATTTTTGGACTTGTGATCAGGACACTTAGGATTATTTGGACTTTAATTCACGTTATCGTTATTGTAATTTTGAATTTTCACTTTAATTGTCTATAAATAAATTGCTTGTTGATTTTACTTGATTTTGTTGGTTTCACTTTCTTTCTGTTACATATTTTTAGACCATATAGTCGTAACAATATAAGGGGTACTTTATAGTGACAGAACACTGTATTCTCAAAGGGTTGTGTTGCTTTAAAAAAAGAAATAATACTATCTTCCTGCACTTATCTGAAAAGGTCAGTCTGATTATGGTGAATACTATTCATTCTCATAAGCAAAATAAACATTTATAAAATTCTAAACAGGGTTTCAAAGGAAAATTAAGATGATATTTCCCTTTTACCTATAATTTTTGTTACAAAAATGGTTTCATGGCCATTATCGGGAATTCCATGCTGAAAAAAATCCATAGGTTTAACATAACTGTGGTTCTATGGCCTCAATGGAAATTTAACATTAAGGCCAAAAAAATGGTTTCAAAAATGTCTCAATAATTTTACTGTGTGTATGTTGATCAGGGTGAGTACAGCATTGTCTGATCAGCAGATCTGGGTCTACACTGTTCGCATTGGTATGGGTTATGACCTTATGACTGTCCCATGAATGTGGTGCTATGGTCAATTATATTTTTGGACTTTTCAATTTTTTATTTCATAATTGTCCCAAAGGCAACAATGTTCCAGTTATCAGGATATGGTGGATCAGTGGTTAGAATGCTAAATTCATGATCGAAAGGTTCCAATCCATCAGATCTGACCGGATCACCTATCGTAGTGTGTCCTTGGGCAAGGCGCTTTACTCCAATTGCCATGTCCTTGGGCAAGGCGCTTTACTCCAATTGCCATGCCCTTGGACAAGGCGCTTTACTCCAATTGCCATGTCCTTGGGCAAGGCACTTTACTCCAATTGCCATGTCCTTGGGCAAGGCACTTTACTCCAATTGCCATGTCCTTGGGCAAGGCGCTTTACTCCAATTGCCATGCCCATAGGCAAGGCACTTTACTCCAATTGCCATGTCCTTGGGCAAGGCACTTTACTCCAATTGCCATGTCCTTGGGCAAGGCACTTTACTCCAATTGCCATGTCCTTGGGCAAGGCGTTTTACTCCAATTGCCATGCCCATAGGCAAGGCGCTTTACTCCAATTACCATGTCCTTGGGCAAGGCACTTTACTCCAATTGACATGTTCTTGGGCAAGGCACTTTACTCCAATTGCCATGTCCTTGGGCAAGGCACTTTACTCCAATTCACATGTCCTTGGGCAAGGCGCTTTACTCCAATTGCCATGTCCTTGGCCAAGGCACTTTACTCCAATTGACATGTTCTTGGGCAAGGCACTTTACTCCAATTGCTATGTCCTTGGGCAAGGCACTTTACTCCAATTCACATGTCCTTGGGCAAGGCACTTTACTCCAATTGCCATGTCCTTGGGCAAGGCACTTTACTCCAATTGACATGTCCTTGGGCAAGGCACTTTACTCCAATTGACATGTCCTTGGGCAAGGCACTTTACTCCAATTGCCTTGGTACTCAATAACCTTCTTGTATTGCTGTGCTGTAAAACCAAACCAAATCCCAGCAATGTCGTACGAAAGTTTGTTTTTTTTTTTTTTCGTTTTTTTTTTCTTTCTTTGTTTTCTGTAAAGTGTGTTCACCATCTCAAAAAGAAAAATGACAACTTTAAAAGATCTACTTGACCTTATAATGTTTGTTTTGATACAGTTCCATCACTTATTTTACAATGAAGGTGAAGTGAATCCACAGGTTCTACAGAGATAGTTGTACATTAAAGTTATCCAACCCAAAACTCATTAAGTTTTGAGCACTATGCACATTTAGTAAATCTGTTTTTGCTGCAAGAAATATAAGATGCGGCAACATTTTCACGAACCTGATCCAGTGTGTATGTGTGTGTATGTGTATGCTTTAGATATACATGAGTATTGCCATTAATACATCGCTGATTTATTGTTATGGTTACATCCCACATAGCCATGTGCGACCGTTCTTTTTTCTTTTTAATGCGAGTGAAGGGACATAACTCGTACAAAATTAGCGTTTTTGACATGTAAGAGTTGTCTTCTTAGTATCAACTAGAACTGCGGTTTTGTGGGGTTTAATGCTATTTTTCAGAGCATGATAGGCTATACATGGCGGCCAGTATATTTGATGGAGGAAGACCCCGAGAAGAACCAGCGACCCACGGAAAGCTACTGGCAAACTTGCTCACATACCCACGTTGGTCGATCTGAGACTCGAACTCACGCGGACAGAGGTGATAAAGCTGTCAGTGATCTGTAAGGCGAGCGTCTTAGTCCACTCCGCCACTCGAGGCCCCTTTATAGACAGATGAAGAGACATCATCAATTCCATAGGCCAGAATGGCTTTGTCATTGATAAGTCCTACTATCGCATGTTTAAGGAAATTATTAAAGATATGTGAACATTACGCATTTGAGGATATTATTTATAATACACAAAAATCGATATGCGTATTTTTTTTTTCCAGTCACATTACTATCTCCTCCTTCTGTACTTATTGATAGTCGTGCTCTTCCATATATCAACAGTGATATTTATTTGGGTCATATTTTAAAATCCAGTCAATCAGAAGTTTGAAAGTTGCAAGTATTGCCATATTAAAGTGACTAAAACATTTGTAATGTATATGTTATCACGTGAATTGTGAATTATTTTAAGACATTTTATATATTCAGTGCCAATATTCACACATGATTTTAAATTTATATTTTGTATTTTTAGCTTTTTGATCATATATGTATGGCATAGAAAAGAATATAGCAGCTATGTGCTCTAAGCTTTTTTTTCCCTCTCTACAGTTTCAATATGTGTTTAAATTTGCATTCACAAGTTGACATATGTCAACAAAAAAGTTGAGTGATATCAGGTCCACTTGAGCCTCTTGTTTGTAAAATTGGTTATATTTCATGACAGAGCAGCATCTTTGTTACATTTCTATTTACAGCCGCCATATTGTATGGTTGATTGTTATCATTTATACAAATTTAAAAGGACTTTATGTCAGGATGGTTTCTGTAAAATTTTGTCAAATTCTGTTTGTTTTTTGTTTTTGTTTTTTTTAAAGTCTTCTAAGGTGTGTTCTGTATTAAAAAGGGCAGCCATATTGGCATTTGTAAAATCTCAAAAGGTTGAATATAATCCATTCTGGAGAATGATATAGAGGTAACAGTGACCTAATTTGTATGAGGGGTATAGTATTTCTCATGATTGCACCTACATAATAAGTAACAAGACTCTCAAAGCAATTGTGTTAGAATTTGAGGTTAACACAGATTTTATAACCTGTGGAGTACAGAATATCAGTTAAGGCAACATGCATGACTTTGTAAGCAAGTGTTTAAAACAATGGTTAACACAGAGATCACCAAGCATGAAATATAGGTCACAGTGACCAAGTTTTGACTGAAGGGTGCAATATTCTCCATTATACATCTAAATAACATGTTACATTGCTACAAGCAATACGAGTGGGTGTGAGAGAGCTGAATACAAATACCCAAGTTTTGATAACAGATTCATAGACAGATGATTTTGTTTTCTGGGTTTAAAGCCCTTTTTCAGCACATAACAGGCTATACGTTACAGGCAGTATACCTGGTTGAGGAAAAACCAGGGAAGAAGCACAGACCCACGGAAAGCTACTGACAAGCTTTCTTACATACCCACATTGGCCAAGCCCGAGACTCGAACAGAGGTGATAAAGCTGTCAGTGATCTGTAAGGATGAGTGCCTTAGTCCACTCGCCCACCCAGGGCCCCTTCATAGACAGATGAAGAGATATCATCAATTCCATAGGCCAGAATGGCTTTATGATTCACTCACAAGAAGCAAAAAGAAAGAATTGACATTTCAGACATTTATTTTTGTAGTCATTTGTAAGCACGAGTCATGACAATGTTTTGAATACACCGAAGACAGATAATGCACATCTTCAATCTACACAAAGTACAACACTTAGTATTTCCTTCAAAATACATGAACAACAACTCAGCACAATTCATGTTTACAAAAACTTTTTTTTTTTTTTGGTTGTTGTTCTGTTTGAAAATCAACAATTTGCTCTGGGATGCTGCAAAATACAAAAGAAAGCTCACCCGATATCCTGATCTGATAATAACGGCATCACTATTGGCTTTATCTCATTTATCTAACATTTTTTGTTCATACAACAAATTTTGTGGAATCGAATAATTTATTACTAAATTTACAAGTGCAACTGCAAACAGCATACATGCTAGTCACATAAAGCACCACTTAAAAGTAACTGCAAACAGCAGACATGCTAGTCACATAATGCACCACTTTAAAGTGCAACTACAAACAGCATATATGCTAGTCACATAATGCACCACTTAAAATCATCAGAATGAGGTTTGCACTTGTTTTATTTTTTCTGTTCATTTTGTGTCACTTTTGTCTTTTACAGAGAAACTAACAAAAGTGCAAGTTTGACTCTCATTCTCAGCATAGTTAGGCTGTCCATCTCTTTACGGCTTTATTCACTGGTAAATTAACGATTTCTCTCCTTTGCCAACATACTTGTTTCAAGAACATTTTGTGATGGATTATAAATGTCTTCATAGTACATGCATGCCCAGCCACAATTACCAAAACTCAAAACTTAAATGGACATAAGAGATGGACTAGGTAATGATATTAATAACCCTACCATGATCGTGTTGGGGCGTACAAATGAAATTAAGCTAACAATAAAATATAAATCTATTTAGGTTTGAAGCTCAGTCTAGATTCCATATACATGTTCCCTATTTATACAAAGCAAGGCAATTTGCAACATCCTTTGGACAAAATTGACCTCAAAATTAATGACTAAATTTTGTTTAATTCCGAGATAAAAATCTCAAAAGTGATTATTTGACTCGCACAGCATTCAGATAATTGCACTAAGTGCAAATTTCTAGCAATCATTTGATAGAATGATCATTTAATACATAATTTAAATAAATAGAAGAAGAAAAAAACTTAAAAATCTACTTCACAATATAGTACATTTTAAATACTGTGGCTACCTACTTAAATAAAATCAGACTTAAATTAAAATCTTTTTCACACTCAAACATACTTCATTACACATACTTTATGAATACTTTACTACATCATACAGAGATGCCAATACATGAGCATGTGTACAAGGGATCGTAGCATCAATTTTTCTAAATGCAAGCAACCCATTCAGTATAGACAACACAGTTGTTAAAAGTAACAAACTTCTAATCAATCATATTGCATCTTTCTATGAGCCTATGCATACATGCACAGTCTTGTTAAGGTCCAATGAGAATAAAGTTTGTGAAAAATTACCCCCCATCCCAACCCGAGTAGGACATGTTCCTCAAGTCGGACAGATATAAACCTACTTTACTATGTACCTCCAAGGAACCCTACATACATTTAAGATGTAGCAGACAATACAATTATTATTGCTTTTTTAAGCCCTTCAGTGGTATATGATTTGAGTACTAACTGCATCACTTCAAAAAATCCATGTGCGATAATAACTGTGTACATTTGTAAAATTCAACATCTTTATAGAACATTTTAGTAAAGTACTGCAGTAAAACATTTTTAAAAATTGTGTCAACTGATTAGTATGGCATTTTGCTTTTAAAAGGTGACATTATTAATTTTGTGAAGGATTTATTTTTAAGTAACAAGGTTTATTAACCACAGACCCCAAGTGCTATAGAGTCAGACACCATATCAGTTCCCACATTAATTCTACACAACTTCTGTAGTTGCATCTATGAAACTACCAAGTGCCCTAAAATCGAACTTTTCATCAATGCCTTCATTATTCAAAACTATTGGCCTCATAATTGTTTTTAACTTTGCAAAGGGAATAACAATTCATTTTTCAGCAATCAAGTTTGAATATAAACTTTAATTACAAAATGCTCTACATTAGGTTTATCCAAAAATATCAACCATCTCAGTGGCCAAGCCATTCTGGATGCAAATGTAGGTAAGTGCATATTCGCTTTCTTTTGGTTTATATACTAAAGGAAGGTAGCTGAGTAAGATTAACAAGATCTCAATTAGATCTATTATAGAGTGGTGGTCATGAGAGGGTAGGTCATGCTAGTTGTGATGCCAGATATATACGAAAGTGCAATCTGGCCAACTTGGGCACTTTGCCATATTCATTCCTCCAACCTTCAGTTCATGACAATTGCCAAAACAATACCCATAAACATTAGTTTTCCTCAAGAATTATTTGCATCTTCTTTTCCTTGTCATCTCTGTTAACATTTTTCATGTTATCTACATGTTCTTTACACTGACAAATAATATCCTATGTACCAGTATATCCTGTTGGTGCTGATGTACTTTTCTCCCTACCTGTGTGCAAATAGAAAACTCCTCAAAATTTTATCGTAAAATATTTTCATTTACCTGAATTTCATAAATATTAGTTCAGAATGCAAATTTTAATAAAAAATTCTAAATAATTCCACAAAATCCCAAATGGTTGGCATCTCTGGTTTATCTGTTACACTATAATAAAGATTTTACTTGCATCAGAGGGGATTTCAGAGCTATTAACATCCCAAAAAAAAAAAATTAATGGGCAAAAAATGATTTAAAACAAATTCATGGGGTGGAAAATAATTTCAAGTATCCAATGTAACGAATGTCAAGAAATATGATAACTTTCTAAAGTATTAAATGAAAAGAAAAAAAAAACAACTCAAATATGAATTAATGATGAGAAATATGTAACATTTTGTTTCCAATCTATATTCAACATAAAGCATGCATATTTTTTTTGCACTATCCACATTTCACATTGTATTTTCTGAGGTGGCAGAAGTACATGTACTTGGAGAGAAATTATTTTCAGTCTTTTCATTTACTATGATAAAAAGGTTGTAAGAAAAATATGTTTGTGATTTAAACTTTACAGAAAATTCATATAATAAAAGCATACAAAAAGTTTATGCCAGTAATCCATTTGATGATTCCTGAAAACAGACATTAAAGAACACATAATACATCATGTCATTTGGAAAACTAGATATACAAAACAAACTGCCATCTCGTCAATTTTCAATCCAATCCTCCATGGTATTTTAAATTCTGAATTTTATTCAAAGCTTTAGTTGATTTGCATTTTGAAAAAATCATGCTTATCTATAATTCTAAACATTATTTTGAATCCATTCCTTAGAATTATCAATATCAATAACATAATTTCTGAGTCAACGATCATCTGAAAAGATTGCTTAATGTTGAAAACTGGAGAAATTTAAAGATGTGATCTACTTCAGAATATGACTATATAATGAATGATGGAGATTATATAAACAATGGCTGAAAATTTAACATGAGAATATTAGAGCTGCAATTATTATGCAATTGGAATCTTTAAAGTTATGTGCAAGCTATAAACAAATTAAAATCATACATTGTTCCTTATAAAATGAACACTGTTGTTATGAGATATGAACACATGAAATAAAATGATCACTGTTACAAGATATGAACACTTGTTACAAGAGATGAACACATTATGTTGAAAAAAAACAAGAATTCAAAAGTATTGGAAATTAAATTTTCTGAAAAATGGCAAATGTGCTACCCTTATAAACACACGGAGTCTAATTACTGAATACACTTTAAAAAATGGTATAAAAAAGAAACCAAGTCAAAATGAAAACCAATTAAATGCTCCCTCTTTTTAGACTTCAAATATAAGAACAATTTGCATGCAAAATTACAAAATTATCAAATCATGTACAAAAACTGTGTACCTAAACATGTCAAAATATCAAAATGTACCAGATGTACATAATGCCGTCACAAATCACCAATTCATGGACACACATATATATAACACTTGTATACTTGAACACTAATGCCAAACCAGAATACATAGGTGTCATGAACTAATAATGGTCTTTAAGGATATCCGTTTTTGTACTGTGCGCCTCAAGATGTAGTTGGTATTATGTCAATTGTTACCTAACTGTATCGTAGTGCAATGAACTCTTGGAGAGATTGGACGCAAAATGACATAGTAGTGAGTTCTGCCTCTTACTAAATAATGAAAAACAAAATGCTTGCACAACTGTAATAATTGCAATAATGGTCCTGTGAAAGAAAAGTAAAAACAATGCACGAGATGCATGCTTTCTGTTGCCAAAATCCAATCAGATCTCAATAACTATGTCGTACTGAAACAATTTACCCACCAACATACACTTTTCTTTGTATACTGGACAAGTGGAATCTATGATCTTCAACCTGTACAATTTTGAGGAATTTTTTAAATGCTTGTTCAGCTATTATTTTATGGACAATTATTGACAGGGGACTCTCCACCACCACCACCACCACTTTTTATGTAATAACCCTTACATGGGGATAAATGTTCAACTATAAATTGCACAAGAACATGCATACCAAATAAATTTTGAATTGGCTTTGGACTGCTTGGACCCTATCTATCATCCATAAAGTAAAATAATGTGCCAACCAAAATCTTGTTTCCTGATATCTAATGTACAAACAGCAAAAACCTACATCCACCATCATATAATACAGAAATATCAACCAGTGAGCGTGCTTACTGGGAATCATAGCATCAATAGTTTGGAATCTAGACAGCCATCAATAAAAACAACCAATAGCATGCTTTCTAGGCAGCCATCCAGAACAACCCATGAGCATGCTTTCTAGGCAGCCATCCAGAACAACCCATGAGCATGCTTTCTAGGCAGCCATCCAGAACAACCAATAGCATGCTTTCTAGGCAGCCATCCAGAACAACCCATGAGCATACTTTCTAGGTACCATCCAGAACCCATGAGCTTGCTTTCTAGGCAACCATCCAGAACAACCCATGAGCATGCTTTCTAGGCAACCATCCAGAACAACCCATGAGCATGCTTTCTAGGCAACCATCCAGAACAACCCATGAGCATGCTTTCTAGGCAGCCATCCAGAATACAGTCATATTACATCTTTTTGAACCATACATACATGTACTCAGTAATATTTAAGGTCCAGTGAGAATAAATGGTTATCCATTCCTCCAATTCTGAACCTTGAAGGAGCTATGGTGGGTCAGTGGTTAGCATACGCAATTCACGACTGAAAGGATGCAGATTTGAACCCTACAATCGAATCAGCCTGGATCAGCTATTGTGGTGTGTCCTAGGTCAAGGCACTTTAATACCTATTTCTTCTGCTCTGCAGTTAAACACCAAACCAAACCAACCCAGAACCTTTAATTCCTATGAAATGACTAGCCAAACAATAATAACTATAACATTAGTTTTTCTCGTGAAATATATTCCTTTTCTCTTTCTCTCTGTCACCATTTTTCAACTATTTAGTCTAAATGGTTTCTAAATATGTATGTTTTCTAAACTGAAAAACTAAATTCTATGTACCAGTCTATCATATAAATATTGGTGCTGAAGTACTTTCTTTCTACCTATGTCTACATAGAAAACTCCTGTGCAAACTTTTATCCCATAAATTTCATACATTTTTTACTTTCAGTTATTTTATCAATATATAATTAAAAATGCCAAATTTTCACTAAAACGTTGCAATAATTCTGCAAAATACTGAATGGTCGGCATCTCTGTATAATGGACCAAAATCAGCAATGACCCTGATTACCTTTTGCTATGACAGATCTAGGTTTATGCTGTATGTAATCAGGTGCACATTAAACAAGGGTAAATCCAGTATATTACCCTTCTAAATTAGTTTGAAACCAACAGGAGAAATATGAATAATACTGAAAAGGTCCAAACTACAATTTTCAACTTAAAGGCATGAATGCAGTTATTTCTTACAGAAAATATGAAACTTCTTAAATTCTTAACACATACAATTTCTCCAAGACATTTCAATAAACATTTGATACTCGAGTCAAGATTGGAGACCAACTTTGTTAAATATTATTATTGTTGCCTCCATGCTAAAATTTTGCACATTTGGACCCAACTTTTGCAATATTATTCAAAACTTTACAACACTATAAACTAAAGATTTACTACTTGACCCAATATTAATATACATGACAAGGCTATTAATGATGGTAACAGGGCTATTAATGATGGTAATGGGGCTATTAATGATGGTGTCAAGAGTACATACTTACAGTTCATTGAGCACAGTCACACTTAAACACACAATGGTATCCTGAGATCAAAAGACATTTGAACACATTATGGCAAATACTTGTGAAAAGGAACTTGGTGATGTTCCATTTAAAGATACATAGGAACAAGAGAAAAAAAAAAAAAAATAACATTTCTACCAGAGTTGCTCAAAATTATACGGAAAATCATGCAATTTTTCAATTGAATCTATGGGTAACATCTCAAATTTGAAAGTACCATGATCTGTAACATAGTCTGAACACACTTCGGTGAATAAAATAAAGAAAAGGCATTTCATTTGCCTTTTTAACATTTGGCAGTGATTTAAAGTACAACAAATTGAACACATTTGGGTAACAGTGCCCTACAAGTGTAAATCATAACTGATAACAATAAAAGAATATAAAAATAGCATATACATAAGCTATTAGTCATAGCTAGTCCCTGTATTGATAGAAAAATATATTACATTATATTCACATGCGTATGACACTCTTTCAAATCCAGACACTTAGAATGTATGAAAATCTTCATAAACTTGATGCAAATACCATCTATACTTGCTTATAAGTAGACTCCAACTGTAACAACATAGACCCTGATCTGCCAATGCATATGCACCAGCAGATCAGGGTCTATTTTTGTTCTAGTGATTACTACAAACTGCATAGACCCAGATCTGCTGACGCATTATGTGATGACAGATCTGGGTCTGCGCAGTTAGACTTGACTTATAAGTGAGTATATATGGTAGTCACAAGACTAAGGGCGACATAATCATAAAATCTTCATAAACCTGATGCAAATTGTCAAATGACTATGGGTTATATCACAATTCAATTCTTGTTCAATTGTAACTACATAACAAAGAGTCCCTCAAAGGGACTGACACTCTACTGCCAAAAAGAATCTCCAGGAATTCAAGATAAGACCATTTCTTCCTTTTAACTGCTCAATGTTGAAACCATCTCTGATATTCTTCAGCAATAAAAAACATTTTCAAATTAACATATTGAATGCCAGATTGGCACCATTTTCATTTAGGACCAAGTAGACATCATTAGAAGTCTCATGGTGAAAACCCCATGTTAATATGACAATCCATTCAGGGGGAGTCGTGACAGCAGGATTTTCTAGATAGTCGTCATGCCAGCCATATTGGATGTACAAATGGCACCTTTTTTATTTAGGACCAACTAGACCATGGGATGAATGTGTGTAATGTTTCAATGCAATCCTTACAAGTAGTTTAGGAGGAGTAGTGAGCGATAAATTGTGTTAACAGATGGATAGACAACAGACCATCCCATAATAAACAGATCAAACACGAGAAAATACAGTAAAATGTAAATTATCAAGACCCATCAGGAGACATGGATTTTTGTTCTGGATAACTGATAAGTTTATACAGAACAAGTCATGTATTTGTGGAGGCACTTTGTTGGTTCGTATGATTTAAAAGTCCTAGAAATGGCTTCAATATAATCAACATTTTATTGTATCTTTTTCTTTTTTAAATTTCATGCAGTTATTTATTACATAGCTGGTAAACTTGAGATAACATGCTTCAGTTTTTTTTTGGTCAACACCTTAACATAACGCTTTCTGTGAATCTGACTGGTCCAAATAATCCAACAAAATTTTTACATGATTTTCTTATTGCTGATTGGCTGCAACCATAAGAATTTGCCTTGCCCCTCCCTACAGGGACAACTTTCTTTTACTACCATTTATTATTAACAATATGATGGCTGTTTTTTCAATCAGTAACCAAGAGGACATTGTAAATAAATGGGCAATTGGCATAGAAACACACGGTAGATACATCACACACAACTTCCACATCATGTGGCAACCCCTTAGCTCCAATATCCCAAAACTGGAATGCTATTGCATCCACCAGCAAATCCAGTACTGCCACCGTTGTTGATGTTGGTGGGAATATGCACATTTTGGTGGGAATGTGCACTACAGTCGTATCAAGATACATATACATGGTCTAATATGTACCGTCAATGACGTAAGCAAACTAAGTTATTCAGAAGTGTTGGACATTAAAATGAAGTTCTCCTGTTAATTATTCAACAAATATTAAACAAAGTGTATTTGAGTATTCATTTGAATAAATGCTATTTATAAATGTTGTTTGATCTGTTAAATGAGTGCTTTTTGTCAAATTGTGACAGAGACTATTTTCATCACGCAGAAATTTGTACATATGGTGTTTTAGGTTGAGGTAGCAGCACTCATTTTATGGAAGTTATTTGTTCTTCTATATATCTCAATAGTTATCTATTAAAATAAACAGAATCACAATTGAATAATAATTTAATATTAAATATGAAACTCACTGAATAATTTCAAACTTTTGCTTACCATGACTTGCAAAAGTTGGAAATTATTCAACTAGTTTCATAAATTCAATATTACTCATTTGAGATCCTTTATAAATACATTTCCCTGGTGAAAATACATGGTCGAGAACTTTAGCCTTTTTTGTGCAGAAACCATTTTCATTTTTCAGCCAGTTACTTTGATCTTTTGGAGCCCAAAATCAAAAGTCTTCTTCCTTACTCCAAGTGCCAGCCACCCACAAAGTTTAATCCAGGTCAGTGATATAAAATTAAAGTTACTGTGCATAAACCATTTTTCTTCTCTAATGTAATAACCATAACCTTTTGATCCCAAAATCAATAGGTTTCTTCCTTAACCTAGGTGCAATCCATTCACAAAGTTCGTTAAAGGTAGATGGTGTAAACTGAAGTTACTGTGTGGAAACGAAAAAGATAATGGATGGATGGACAGACAAGGACATAACATTATACACTCCACCTTTTGGCAGGTATATTAAATAGCACTGCAAACACGCCTTACCTCAAATAACACAGTTTTAAAAAGAAATTCTCAAATTTCATCCCACTTCCATTTCACTTCAAACTGAAAACCACAGCAAACCCTTATAAACAGATTTTCTACACATTTCAATCTTGCATTCCAATACAATGTATATCCAGGCTCTACACATGTTTCAATCAACCATCCAAATAACTTCAAAGCCTTACACTAAAGCATATTCATTATAATATAAAAATACAAATGGTTTTAAAATTGAAACACCTTATTCCTTCTAACTTCTAGTAATGACTAGGATTTAACTAGGACAATTTTCTCTAAACAAGGAAATCATTTGTCTAAATTTAGTGTGACACCTTTGGAATGCATTGTCATTTGTCTCAAGTGTTTGGTTAATATCAACATAATATACAAATGAATGAATAAATGTAATGTCTATTAAAGACACTGAAATAAAGTGCTCGTTCACCATAAAGCACCTGAATATAATGTGGTCCCTGATAATAATATGGGTATTGTAATGGATACCAATTAACTGGGTAACTTTTCTTTTCTAGTTAACTACATCTTTTCAGTAAATAATAATTAACTGACTTGTTGCAACTATTTTGAATGTAATTTCACAAAAGAAACTTACTTTCACAATTTGTTTTGCATAAAAATACACCTAATATTATAAATCAATAATAATATAATGTGCCCCAGTATAAGTCCAACTCGCCTATAACAAGTTACCCTTTCTTTGCTCCCCGATTAACATTATAGCAAGGGACTACTGTACTATATATACTAAAGAACACATATTTGTGTTTTTATCTCTCAACACAAATGAAAACATGACCTCCCGATTCCAACTTTTGTATACAGGGAAATATTTGCTCCATTTTCACTATAACTGGTCTAGCACAAATCGAAAATGACATTTTGAAGTATAAAAGCACAAGTTACAAAAGAATTTGTAGAGAGTGCATATTTAACACTCCATGAAAATGTTTGACGTTATTCAAGCGTGTAAATAAGCTTGTATGAAAATTTCTGATGTACAATAGTTTGTCAGCTCTGACTTCCTTGCATAATATGGACAACGAAACTATGATATTCATTTGTGCAAAATAATTTCTGGGACAATTAGGTATCAATAATGACGGGCTCATGACATTTTTTTGAACTCTCCATAAAGGTTTCATATAGGAAGATATATTATTCATTTGTCTTAACTTTCACTACATGATCATCCATTTTGGACACTATATACTCACGTACAAGTTATATCCAAATGCACAAATCCAGATCTGCCATCATATAATGTGCTGGTACCGCTGGGTCTATGCAGTTTGTTCAACCTAATCAGGAGAACAAACAAGATAGACTCAGATATGCTGAAACTTTATGTGACAGCAGATCAGGGTCTCTCTTGCTTGCAGTTAAAGCAGACTTGTATGAGAATATACAGTAATCACTATAACATTCCAATATCCATCAAGGTAGTGATCACTAAAATATAGAGATCCATTCGTCTGCTTTATGGATATCACTATAACATTTCAAGATCCATCAAGATAGTGATCACTAATATATAGAGATCCATCCCTATGCTTTATGGATAATCACTATCACCAATATATAATTATCCAGCAATGGGGCAATGACTTTGCTGTTCTTAGTTATCAATGTGACTAATGTGTGATGAAGGCATACAATGGGGCAATCACTTCACTGTTCTTAGTAATCAATGTGACTAATGTGTGATGAAGGCATACAATGGGGCAATCACTTCACTGTTCTTAGCAATCAATGTGACTAATGTGTGATAAAGGCATACAATGGGACAATCACTTCACTGATCTCAGTTATCAATGTGATTAATATGTAATAAAGGCATACAATGTACATTTATATCTCGATCTTCTCAGCTGAAACACTGCACATAAAAAACAAGCTATCTAAATGTTTTAGAAGGCAGAGCAATTGAACTACGAGTTTAAAAGTATTTTAAAAAAGCCCTGAATAATACATCAATAATAGTTGAAAAGAAAAAAAAACAACATTTCATCACATTCATCATATCACATTCATTCTTGTAATTCACTCAAAAGAAAAAAATAACTCTCTAATCTAGTAGGCACTAGAAATATAGATGTAAATAAATAAAACATGTCTTCGTCACTGTGTATTCCAACAGATACATTTGACAGTTAGCTTTTACAGGTATAATTTTTGCTTTAAGAGAGCTAATTATTTAAGACTTCCTAATAATGGTTTTGAGACAAAAATGATAGCTAAGAATGTCTAATTAGAAATGAGAAGGCAAAGGTCTACATTTCTAGCCCACACTGGAATAAAAATTTTAACCACAACCATAACACCACATTTAATGACAAAGCCACCATTATCAAACAGATTGCTAGTCTCACTTTCCCCTGAGAAGGGCTCAACAAAAAGTAGTGTCTTAAGACCACATTACAAACAAAAACTGTTTGCAAGCAAACAAAATTTTTAATTCTCTTGGGGGATTCAATGTATCATCTTTAATTATACAGCCATATCAAGGGTCCAAAAAACCTGGTGCCCAAGGTCTAGAGGCTACCAGAATGCAGAGTTTTGACTACCATACTGTGCATACATTTCAAGTCAGGAAGTGCAAAGGGATCCCAGAATACTGGGTGTGTTAAGTCGGGTAGTCCAGTGGGATACCAGAATGCTGGTGTGGGCTACCATACATTTAAGTCAGATAGCTCACTGGGATACTATATGACAACAATAACTACTCTGTATATTTTTTCAAAACATACGTACACTAGTACCATATATGCTATATGCACCCGTCACATGACCTTTTCTGCACTAATGACCTTGACCTTTGAGCTAGGGACTTAACTATTTCATATGATAAGGTAATGACCTGGTATTTGTAAAGGTAAAGTAGTGACAGCCTAGACAAGGAAAAGGCCACTGACTTGCATTAGCCCTTGATGTAACCTTGACCTTGAGGTAGTGGTTACAACTATGGATACGCAATACACTGTGAAGTCAAGATATACAACAGGCTCAAGCTTCATTAAAATATCTTCATTGGTTGAAAAGTTATATATATGTATATGGACAGGTCATTGATTTATACTTTCACCTGCCATGACCTTGACCTAAAGCAGGTAGCATGGCTACTGTATGTGATACACAGTCTAGACACGATATATAACTGATTAAAATTTCATTAAAATATCTAAAAGGGTTCAAAAGCTATTCTCCGGAAAAGGATACAAGTCGGTGTTGCTGTGACCTTGATCTTGAGGCTAGGGTGTCTGGTTATGCTTTACAACACACTGTCTAGCCAGGATATAAACTTCGCCCAAGTTTCATGAAAATCACTCTAATCGTTACAAAGTTATGGCCCAAACAACCCAATGTTAACAGACAGACACCATAACATAATACACCCATGGATAATAATTGTTAATGATACAATAGAAGGTAAAAGGACAAGTCTTAAGGATAACAGTTAGATTTTTTGGGATACAGAATGTAAGCTCGACCACAAAGTTCTTTGTGCTAACATGGGATTTTGAAATGTGTGAGACCTTGCTACCCTAAAAATAAAGTAACAAAGAAATTATTTAAAAAATTAATAGACTTCACAATCCTTCCCCAATATTTGTCAAAAAATTTGTTTATTTAAATCCAGCAATTCTGTCGCTAACTTCTAAATGTATCAAACCAGAATACTCAAAGGTGAAACCAAAAGACCTAATTAACTACCAACACATAAAATAACTGAAACAATAAAATGTTCAACGTTTACCACATTATCTTTTATATCTATAAACAAAACTACACAGTAACAACACATAGTGCAGAGATCTTTACAATACCCACCGGACAAATATATTTGGCTTTGTTTGTTTTTTGTGTGGGTTTTAACGGCACTTTAAACACATTATTGACTATATCATGCCGAGGAAATGGAAGCTAAGTGCCTTTCCCAAGGACACACTGAGGCAGCCAACCAGGGCTGGCCTAGGTTGGGATCGAACATAAGACCCTTGGATTAAAAGTCCAATGCTCTACCAACTGAGTTACCACGGCTCCCGATGGCTTTGTTCCCCATCTGGCAACCTTGTGCTAGGCACATCAATCATTCTTGGTGAAAATAGCCCCTCTGTAGGTTTAAAACATCCTCGCAAGGGACGGGCTGATAATACTTCATTATATCAAATCACAATTGATTCCTCAGGCAATGCACACAAACATATTACAATGTAGCAGCAAAAAAGTATGATTTTAATTTGTCTAAGTATCATTCCAAAAAGTTTCATTTGAATATAGCGATTAATGAAGTCACATGACTTTCAACAAATTTTAATACTAAATCTGAACATCATTAACAATGACACCTTTGCCTGAGAAAAGTGATACCTATCACCATTTACAGGATCTGTAAAAAAAGGGGGATATTTTGTGCATCTTCCTGAGAACACAAAGTTGACAGATCCTAAACAAGCCTGCCATCCCTCTCCACACTCATTCTGTACACTATCAAACATGTCATCCCTGCCTTGAATTTTGCTCACCTAGATTCTGATACTTGTTTCTCAACACTAGTGGACAATCATGATTCTTTTTTGATTTAACTATTGATACATAGTTTATCATTTTCAACATCTAAAATTATGCATATTTTTAAAAATATTTGTAGGGTACCAGCCCTTGGCACACATCTTGTTGCTCTTTTTTCTGATGCAGAATGCTGCTTGGAAACATTCTTGCTGGTTATGTATTTATGAAGATATCTGACAAAATATTTTATTACTCTTATACAAAATTGAGATGGATTTCCTAAAGAAAAAATAATTCAACAAGAATGTCAATGATTTAAATCCATCATTTTTAGAATTATTCAATCACCAGAATCCCAACCATTTTTTTAAAAATACTTTGTGTAAATACTTTATTATGAATTTGAGTTTACTGACAAGCTTTTTGACCGGGTAATTTACACATGTCCTGTAGTAAGGGTAATTTACACATGTGGTGTTTATATAAGGGTAATTTACACATGTGGTGTTTATATAAGGGTAATTTACACATGTGGTGTTTATATAAGGGTAATTTACACATGTGGTGTTTATAAAAGGGCTCTTGGAAAAAGAAAAAAAATTCGGAATACTGAAACAAATGACCAGATGAATAAATTGGTACTTGCACTATTTTTGCATTTTTTTTATGCATTATTCAAGGCCTTTGATACATTTTAGAGTCAATTGCCTGAATAAAAGAATTAGTTTAAAATTTTCATTCAATTCTAAAAAGAAAAATCTAAGAAGAAAAAAAAACACATTAAGGCACATCTTTTCAATCAGCACATATTAGCAACTGCTGGTATAAAAATAAGAAAATACACTTTTTAACATTTCTATATAAATATTTCTCCAAATTATCGAGGATACATCTGACACATACATTTCACTTTGTGAATAACAGGAACAAAATGTTTTTTCATACTCTGAAAAATTTAAATCTTGAGGTCGAAGGTGTAGTTATCAAATAGATCAGAAATTCCCTCTCCCTCTTCAAGCCCAAACATAAAATCATCAAGGGAAAGTGGAGGTTCAATTGACACAAAGTTTTCATCAAGGTCCTGATCTTCCGTTTGTTGAAGTAAGTTTGTATGTAAATCTGGAGAGATATCCTGGTCTTCTATCAAGGCATTCTTTAGGTTAGGACGAGCTGTAAGATAGAAAAAGAGATTTCTGAACACAAGAAGACCATGTGGTATTTTTTCAATCCTTGAACAATATATATACCCAGCGATTGGACATAACATGACATGGTCGAGACTTCTGTCTCTCATTTTATAATTGAAAAGATAAACTCTTTTATTCAATTTTAATAATAGCAATAACAGTCCTGTGCTGGAAAATCATAAAGTCAATATAAAGTATACAAAAACCTTTGGAAATCTGATTTATGACCAACCATGCATTGGCCACACAAGCTTTCTGTTGCTGAAATCTGATTCATGACCAACCATGCATTGGCCACACGGGCTTTCTGTTGCTGAAATCTGATTTATGACCAACCATGCATTGGCCACACGGGCTTTCTGTTGCTGAAATCTGATTTATGACCAACCATGCATTGGCCACACAGGCTTTCTGTTGCTGAAATCTGATTTATGACCAACCATGCATTGGCCACACGGGCTTTCTGTTGCTGAAATCTGATTTATGACCAACCATGCAGTGGCCACACTGGCTTTCTGTTGCTAAAAACTGATTTATGACCAAGCATTGGCCACACTGGCTTTCTGTTGCTGAAAACTGATTTTATCTCCAAATTGTGTCATACTGAAACAAGGGGCTCAAGTTGGATAGAGATCACTAACCTGACTGACATCTGCCTAACAGCCAAATGCAAGAGCAGTTGGCTAAGAAATCTGGGTCTGTAGAAAGCTTTTTGTTGAAAATTCTTCTAATACTGTTGATTGCATATGCTATGAAAACACTAGTTTCAAGGTTCTCAATTTTTTTTATCTTCATCCATATTTTGCTGGCACATCAGCATCATTTGTCCAATGCTAAAAGACCCCAATAGCATGACACTTTGTGTCAAACTTAGTCAAATTCTGTTCAGTAATTTTTGTTTCTTTTAAAAAATTAAGTGGTATAAATATTTTTCTATTTTTATTATCAGCAATCAGATTTGTTTGCAGAACAGCATCATTTGCATAAATCTGAAAAGCTTTTAAGTTGGGACACTTTCTTGCAATCCCTTTATGTCAGAATGCCTTCTATAAAATTGGGTCAAATTCTGTTGAATGGTTTTGAATAGATATTAAATGGATTTTCTATTTTTGTAACAGAGCTATATTTGATAGATCAACATCAGTTGTATAAATTTGAAAACCCTCCATGCCAGGATGCTGTCAAATTTGGTACAATTCAGTTGAACAGTTTTTTGAGAACAACTTCTCCAAAGAATTTTCATTTTTTCGTAACAGCAGCCATATATGGGATGGCAGATTGGCATCATCTGTAAATATTGGAAAGGTCTTCATGCCAGGATGCTTGTTATCAAGTTCGGTCAAATTCTATTCCACAGATTTGGAGAATAAGTCATTAAAGGTTTTATATATTTAGTAACAGTGGATCAGCATCATTTATACAAATTTAAAAGGTCTTATTGCCAGGATGATTTGCATTAAATATGATCATATTCTGTTCTGTAGTTCTGAAAAATAAATAATTTAAAGGATTTTCTTTTTTAGTAACAGCAGCCATATTGGATGGTAGATCAATGTCATTTGCAAAAATCTGCAAGGTCTTCATGCCAATGTCTTTTCTGTTAAATATGGTCAAATTTTGTTCAGTTGTTATGGAGAAGAAGCTTAAAGTTTCTTTATATTTTTAGTAATGGTGGCCATATTTAAAGGTGGACTGGCATTATTTGTACGCATTTAGAAGCATATCATATCAGGGTGCTCTCTTTCTTGGGGCAAAGATGGTTCTGGTGGGTTTTCAATGGAAGTTTAAAATGGCAATTGTTGATGGATGCACATTGTACAAAGGACCACCCCATAAGCTCACTTGGTTTATGTCCTGGTAAGCTCAAACTTCACTCACCTGCATACAAAATTCCATATGCATATGATTAGTGGAATATATGATCTTCAACATGTGCAAATTTGATTAATTTTGAAATACTCAATCAGATATTATTTTATGGACAATTTGTGAGAGCATACTTTTTCCCCATATTTGCCTATGTAAACTGTCCATGTAAAATGACTCTTACTTGTCTATGTAAACTGTCCATGTAAAATGACTCTTACTTGTCTATGTAAACTGTCCATGTAAAATGACTCTTACTTGGAAAAAGACATTTAACCAAGAGTACTGCAACAACCAATATATATTTTAGTGACTTTGGATTGCTTGGACCCCTATGTAAAAATATAAATTTGTCAATAAATGAAATAGTCCAATATTTCATAAGCAACCATCCTTAATTATTCACAACTTGTCCAATATTTCACAAGCAGGGTTGCATCAAAGATTTGGTAAATGTGGGCACTTGCCCCCAATGAATGGGGGGGGGGGGGGTTTAACAGATTCAAACAGTGCAATAGCAGGTATAATAAGCATATTCAATTCATATCATGTGTTCTGTATATTACAGTGTAACACTTAAAACTGAAATCAGTCTTGTGTTTTGTAATAACAGTATTTTCTCCACACACTTACCATCAAACCATGTAGGGATGCTACCTGAATTTTTGAAAATAAACTACATACATAAACTATATCTTATGTTAAATGTATCGACGAGTCATTTTCAAAAATGCTTTCCTTTTCAATCTATTTTTATTTTTAAGGTGGAAAAGGTAATTTGAAGTCTCAGGTCTTTTTAAAATGTTAATGATTTGTTTCCCCCTAGTTTTAATGTGATTATTGTGTTAAAAGACTAAAAAGCTATACTGAGTAACAATATGCATTGTATTTAGTATTTACATAAGTAAAAATGGTCACAACAGTCTCCTAATTACAAAAACTGTTATGGAATAAAACATTTTAACTGATCTGTTTACAGGGCTGCCATTTTCGGTCATTGCACTACTAGTAAGGGGAACCTACTCTTTATGTATTATAACCTGGATTATTACAAGCCACATTTTCTCATGAATATATTTAATTTTTAAACTAATAATGTGATAACAATTCCTGTATTGTTATGCAATAAATAACTTGGAGTAGTTCTTGAACTCACTTTGCTATTTCTGTAATTGCATTAAAAGTTCTGATAACTTCCAGGGAAAAACATTCTAGTAAAAGTTGGAGTTACATCCCTTTCCTATAGCATCGCTAAACCAAGGGCTGCAAATCGTTTCACTCCTCTGCCCAATCTTATATCTTAAAAAAAACAGTGTTAGGTATTTCTTGCGTGTCACATGATAACTGTCATGCATGAAGTTTCAATATTTTCACTAAGTTTCAAATCTGTAAACGCCTGTTTGTTAGCTGGTAATTCAACGTGTCTGTCAAGGGCTGATGTCCTGAAATTCATATTTCCTAGTTAGAAGGAATTTTCTTTGAGAGTCTTTATGCACCAACTGCAAAGCATCTCATTTTTTCACTCATTTCCAGCCATGTTCGATTTTTTTTCCAGTCTGAACTGAAAGAGTATTTTTTTTCTTGATGTTGGATGGAACTTCAGTTTCAGCGCAGTCATCTTTAGGCACATCATCACTTGCATCATCTGATGTGATTAGTCTGGGGATTTGTTTGTTCACTGTCACTGTGCCTATTGACAGAAACATCTGCACTCCGACTGTTATCAGAGCTATTACTCCTAAATTATGAAAAAATGTCAGTTTTAACTGGTTTTGTAGTTTAACTCAATGTCCCGCCAAGCTAGCTCCAGCATCAACCATGTACTCTTCTGGCCTTTCTTAGCAACCAATCAGAACTGAGCACGTGACACACAGGAAATACATGACGTGATTCACAAGTACACAAGGAGAACATATCCGCTGAGAGTGACAACCGGGAATTTCACATTTAAAAAAAAAATGAAAAATAGCGCCTTCACAAAAAATGCCCACAATTCTTATTTTGAAACTGTTGCGGAAAATCTTACATGGGGGGGGGGGGGGGATTTTCACAATCGCATGTCCTAGATGCAACCCTGTACAAGCAACCATCCCTAATTATTCACAATTTGTCCAGATGATCTATCCTATCCCTGCCAAGTGATGCTGGAATTAATAAGGTTGAAATAAGTCAGACAATTCAGATGAAAATTGTACGATAGAAAGCATTTTTTTAACAACAAATTTTTAAACTGCATTAGTCTGAAACACTATCCAAACTCGTCTTTTTTCAGTAATGATGACAACATGGGCTGCATTATGTACAGGCGGTTTTCTAGCCCGTTATCAAGAGGACAATTAAGAAAATATCCCCAAAAATGTTTGAACAATTTCTGAAAACTGGTTTATCTATAGCTGTCCAACTACCATAAACAGGTTTCTATGGCCTTGACAAACTGTACCACTTACAGGGTTCACAGCCTTCCCATTATCAACCAGCAACAAGCTCAATTACAATCTACTTTTCCAGCAAAGCCATCTACTTTTTACCATACTGTAACATTTTTTCATTCTATTGTTGCATTGACTTTGCTTTGTACTTTTACTTTTCAGCTGGCTATTTCAAAAGATAACGAGAAGGCTGGGTTTTATGTAAAGCAGGTATAAGCAGAGAATTCCAAGGGCTCGAAATTAGCATTAGTCCACAAGCCCGAGGCTAGTAAATTTCCTGTTAGACTAGTGTTTTTCATAATTTTAATGGATGGCTAGTAAAGTTTCAGTTCTCACCAGTGTTTAGTTACGCTATCACAGGTAATTTTTGAAAATCTAAACGATTGGACGATGTCAAAGTTCTCTTGGAGCTAATCGCATAAATCCTAGAGATTCAATTGTTCCCCCTAGAGGGTTAGAATAAATGGGAATTTTACAAATCATATTTTAAATATAATGTTAGCGGTTTTGTTCGATTTATAAAGTAGTGTCAAAGACTGTTAATCCAAGTTTCCTCTGACCTTTCCTATCCCATTTTAGATATTTTTATATTTATGTTGGGGTCTGGGGTCAGAGCACATTGCCTATTGAAAAAACTGAATTCGCCGAAACCATGTGGTCTCAGCATAGCATAGCCGCTTACAAAAGGGCCTAGCAAACTTGAACTACCTTAAATTGAGCCCTACCTGCATGAAAGTGATAGGAAGATGAATTCCAAGTATAACGTTTGTTATGTCTTTGTTATTGCTACCCTATACCAACACCGCACAATTTCGGTAAATATCAACTTTTTGATAGACAAGTATAATTTTTTATCGATTCTTCACCTCTTGTGTCAATATGTGTATCAATATGGCAAAATTATCGATACATCAATATATCAATGAATCGTTTCACCCCTACAGATGGACAACAGATGGATAAAGGTAATGCTATATGCCTCCTACAACCACCATATTTGTTGTGGGGCATAATAAAAATGAGAATATTACATTCACAACGGCTTACATTTAAAACTGTCACATGATGTAGAATCCTCTGATGAGCAAAAACTCTCCTCTCCACTGGAGGAACTGAATGTATTTTCCTGCACGCTTGACACTGATGGTTGTTCCGGCGTGTCTTCTGGACAAAGGTACACCTCAATGGGCCCCCTTGCACTTTTCAACCATATCTGAATATCTTTGTCTGGATCAGGCACTTCAAGCCGTGTTTCTGGTGGGGCCTTAATGGCAATTACAGTCTGTTCATCAAGAGATTTAATACTCCGAATGTCCTGATACGTCACATATGCATATGTTTCCATGTTAAGGAAAAACAACATGCAAATTTCTTACAAACATATTCACACATTTTTAATAATAATGAAAATTTCAGTTTTGTTAAATTCTACAGACTTATGTGAGCATGCCAATTTTTGAGGATTTATTCATAATAATTATAGAAAATATTACAATAATAATTACATAATAATTATAGAAAATATTACACAAGCTTGCTTTTAATAGCAGTATCACTAAGCACAAATTTTTTTCTTCCTTTCTGCAACTGAACTTGAACAGTTGCACATCTAACACTTGGAACTATTTTGGGTTTGAATTGCGAAGTGGATGTAATTGAAAAGGAAAGATTACTCTAACACTCTAATATCCAGCTAATCAAATCTACATATAAAAAAAGTGAAGCCAAATTTAAGTAAAGTTAATTACAACCTTAAAAACAAGAGTACCATAAATGGTACATTATATGCCTGCCCTGTGTTTAATAGTCCTTTATGAAAGGCATGATATGTGGGGAAAAAATGCCTTTCTTTTAGAGTCTGATAAAACCGCAAGACCCTACATACATAGGTGTCTTCCTTACCACAACTGCAAGCCTTGCCCTTAATTTGATGGACATGTGTGGTCTAGAACTAAAGTTATTATGTAACAAGAGTACCTCAAAGGAACCAACGTTTTAGTGGCCAAAAAGAATGTCCAGGAAGATAGGACCATTTTTTCCTTTTGACTGTTGAAACCATCTACTATATTCTTCAGCAATAACAAGATTTTCAAATTAGCTGCTGTGGTGGTCATACTGGATGTAAGATTGGCACCATTTTCATTTAGGACCATGACATCACAAGAAGTTTTCTCGTGGAAAGCACAATGTTGATATGACTTTCTGTTTCGGAAGAGTACTGATAACAAGATTTTCCAGATGGCTACCATGATGGCCATACTGGGTATCAGATTGGCACCATTTCCATTTAGGACCAACTAGATATGTTAACAAGTCTTTTGCTGAAAGCACAATGGCAATATGACCAGCCATCTAAGTGAAGTAGCAATAACAAGATTTTTAAGATAGCCATTGTAGTGGCCATTTTGGAAGTCTGCACCATTTCATTTAGAACCAACTACTGATCATAATAAGTCATTTAGTGAAATTCTCATGTTGATATGACCATCCATTCAGAAGGAGTAGTGATAACATGCTTTTCAAGATGGCTGCTGTGGCAGCCATAATGGATGTGCAAGCAGCACCATTTTCATTCAGGAGCAACTAGACATCATAAGAAATCTTCTGCTGAAAACCCCAGTCAATACAGCTTTTCGTCCACGAGAAGTGATAACAAGATTTTCAGACCTTTTTAGACCTCAGATTGGTACCATTTTCATTTAGGACCAACCAAGCATCATATGAAATTTTGCGATGAAAATACCATGTCAAATGACTTTCAGTTCAGAAGGAGTAGCAATAACAAGACTTTCAAGATGGCTGCTGTGGCAGCCATAATGGACATCTGAGAGGTACCATTTTCAGTTAGGACCAACTAGACTTCATAAGAAATGTTTCTGGTGAAAGCCCCATGTTGATATGACCATCCATTCAAGAATAGCGATAACATGATTTTCAAGATGGCCAATGTGGTGGCCATACTCCATGTCCAAGCGGCACCGTTTATATTTAGGACCAACTAGACCATGGGTTGAATTTGTGTGTAAAGTTTCACAGCAATCCTCCAAGTAGTTTAGGAGTAGCAATAGCAAACTTGTGCTAATAGACAGATGATGGACAACACACCATCATATAAGATCTCCTGGTCTACGACCAGTAAAGCTAAAAATCATTGTTCTATTTTCAACCTTTACCTCTGATCCCTCTTACCCCTTAGTATAACCCATGCACAAATTTTGGTATGTTGCCTAAAACCAAATTTACTGTGCAGAAACCATTTCTCTCCTTTTGGTCACAGTGACCTTGACCTTTGGACCCCACAATTGATAGGCTTCTTCTTCATCCGATGTGTACCCTACATACAACCATCATCAATGTTTGTTAAGTATCTGTTATCTTGAACTAAAGTTACTGTGTGAAAACTAAAATGGACATACAGAAGTGTGAACTAGAAGAATGGTGAGCAATTTGCTAAAGTAAATATACACCAGCCTCTCCCACATCCCATCCCAACCCCATGATGGAGATGAATCTATAGTTAATAAAAAGCACACAACTCTTCTGAAAATAGTGCAAGTACAATTAATAGTCAACACGCATGAGGACCATCAAATGTAGTTTCAATGCAATCCACTGAAATCTGCAAGAGTAGTTGCATTCACAAAATTCTGTCATATACTGCAAGTCAGAAAGGGCAATAACTCTATCAAAAATCACAGAAGCATATATTTTTGTTAATATGTGCATCTTTACATTATGACCATAATATGTACCAAGTTTCACAACGATCCAAAACAACTTGCCGAATGGCGGGACTAGCTGCACTAACAAGACTGTATCATATACACGGCATTAAGCTGCAAGACAAAAAGAGAAATAACTTTTAAAAAACTGTGGGATCAAAGTGATTTGTCGATATGCACATCTTTAGGTGATGACCATAATATTTCAGCAGTTTTATAGCAATCAATCAAAAACTGCTGTAATGAGTGCCAAATGATGGACTGAAGGATGGACAGAAAGAGAAGGATTTCTAAGGGGTATAAAAGATAGAACATATCTCCAACAGATGCAGGAGCTGTGGTGGCTCAGTGGTTAGCGTGCCGAACTCACGACCAAAAGGGTGCTGGTTAGAATCCTACTATCGGACCAGCCTGGGTCACCTACCATAGGTGTGTCCTTGGGCAAGGCACTTTACTCCAATTGC
Organism: Margaritifera margaritifera; assembly: GCA_029931535.1. Taxonomy (NCBI): domain Eukaryota; kingdom Metazoa; phylum Mollusca; class Bivalvia; order Unionida; family Margaritiferidae; genus Margaritifera; species Margaritifera margaritifera. The sequence goes on from JAQPZY010001665.1 coordinate 2,549,685, forward strand.
CTCGGCACTAAATAACTTACTTGTGTTGCTGTGCCGTAAAGCACCATACCATACCAACAGATGCAAATCATTGTTTGATCATCAATCTTCAAACTTCAACTGATTTTCCAACAGTAGTCAACATGGATGGGCTAAGAATAAAAACTAAGGGAAAAGATATTTGGAGTTTTCAGGGTTTTCAGTCATCTGTTTGAGTCCTTCTGTACATAAGAATAAAAACTAAGGGAAAGGATATTTGGAGTTTTCAGGGTTTTCAGTCATCTGTTTGAGTCCTTCTGTACATAAGAATAAAAACTAAGGGAAAGGATATTTGGAGTTTTCAGGGTTTTCAGTCATCTGTTTGAGTCCTTTTGTACATAAGAATAAAAACTAAAGGAAAGGATATTTGGAGTTTTCAGGGTTTTCAGTCATCTGTTTGAGTCCTTTTGTACATTTTGAAATTAGATCATCAAGAAGGTTTTCTTTTGCTTCTAGATCTGCCACATCGGAGTGAAGATCCACAACTTCAGAACTCAGATTTGTACTGCTGGAATTTGCAGCTATGGAATTGGTGCAGCCCCTGAAATACACAAACAAAGCATACTCCATAAGAAATGTCTGCGATGTTTTATTTTTAGCAGGGTCGTTTTCAAATTTTGAATATATATGGTCAACTGTTCAGATTTTACAGCATTAAATGGAGACATTTTAAATACTTCTTACATCTAACTCCATGGAGTCACTTGATTATTATGCAAGGATCTCTCATTATTGAACTCATCTGAGATCTTGATGCTATGAGCCTATATTCCAAGTCTAATTAAAATTGGATCAAAAAGACGTCCTCCTGAGTGCTGAGTAGTAACAAGCAATTGTTGACAGACGGATGACACTCGGCATATGCATGACCATACCATAAGCTCATTTCATCATCTTATGGGCAGGTCGGCTAAAAATGGATTAATTTTATATTGAACAGAGTGATCTGTTACCATGTATTGATTTATTGATTACTGTATTAATCTGTTACTATGCTTTAGTTCAAGGCTACAACATTTACCAAAATTTCAAAACGTTTACACGGTTTACAATAACCAAAACGATTAGGAACTCAACCTTCCCCCTATCTACCAGTCAGACTTATTGAACAGCTGACAGCTGTTATAATGTGCAACGCTGCACCGTGCTCAACTTGTGGTTGTTTCATTTGATGTCTTTTACCTCTTATTATGACAAGATTCAGTATGTAAAATATATCTTTGTTGAATATATGACAATTTAGGTAAAACATCACAAAGATCATTATGATATTGTTTCCTACTGCTACATACATGTACATAATGAAACAAATACACAATGCAACCAGATTACTATGTGGACATGTGCATGGGATGCTTTTGTAGGATCCACAATGACTTAGAATGACTTAGAATGTTTAGTGGCTTGCAAACCTGAAATGATGTTTCTTTAAAATAAAATGTTACTAATCAAAGGTTATGTTAACAAACATGTATTTCAAAGGTAAATAATGTAGTTGAAATAAAATGTTATCAGCATTATTAGTAAATCAACGTGATGTGCAATATTGTGTAATGTGCAGTACAACCGATTCTCTTCATTTTTGGCTTTTTCCTTTACATGCTACATTTTATGTGAAAAACATACAATCTTGAAGAAAAGAATTAACAGAAAAATTCTACTAAACAGTCGTCTGAAGCAGAGATGTGGAAATATTTATTTTACATCAAATGGGTAGTTTCTGCATCACTGACAGCCATGTGTAAGTTTGTTACATTTTTACCAACTCTGTAAATGTTTAAAGGCAGTAAACTACACCAAGTCATTTACACTTGTAAACATTACAGCCTTACCGTAGTGTATTCAACCTTTAGTAAGAACTAAAGGACTTGTATTACCCTTACTACATGTAGATTGAACTTTTTGGACAGTCATTTTATTAATTCACTTACAGCAAAGTTTAATAACACAGATGAAAATGAGATATAAAAAACTCCAATCAGTAGAAATAAACACACCAATCAAAATGAATGTGTAGTCCAACCCATTTTCATCAATGTCATTCGATGGTGCAAGTTTAAATGTTTTGTAGAAAAGTCATAAAATTTAGTTAAATGGCATATAATTGGAGAAATAAACATCCAATTTAATAAGTCCGGACCACAGTGACAATTTTCAGTCTTTTAAATCCCAATTCCATCTCATTTTTAAACAGGGTTTATTCTTCTATAATGATGTTAATTATAACCAAACTAATCCACTTGGTAGACTTCTTGTGAGTGACTAGTCAACTAGTTTAAATAAACAGTTGTCACAGTTCTAGTAAACTTGTATGGTAAGTTAATGTAATGCATTTAGTTAGCATTACTGATTGTGAACTCTACAGAGGTTATGGAGAAAGCACTGCAAGGTTATAGTCTAGTGTCATTCATTGAACCTCCATTTATCTGGCATTTCCTTCTATATGACCTCATGTATGGATATTCCAAATGATGCTCTGCTAAATCATCATGTCCATTCCTTTAAAACCAATACTTTTCTTTTTGAAAACATTCCATGTGAGTGCCACAGAACTTGGAAGTTTGTTGTGCTAATTTCATGAAAATTGGATAACTAGAAATGTGTTTGTGTAACATAAATTGACCCTTGATAGTGACCATTCCAAAGCTTAAACTGATGGATGGATCATACAGTCAGACAGGTATGCACAACACAGTATGAAGATTATAATATTGTTTATGTTAGGTTATAAAGTTTATCTAGTACATGTCTGGCAGGTGACCTAAAAGCTTTTGAAAGCACTTGTATGGCAGGTGACCAACTAGCTTAGAGGAACACTTTTTAGGCAGCTGACCAACTGGCTTAAGGAAGCACTTTTCTGGCAGATGACCTACTAGCTTGGGAAAGCATTTGTCTGACAGGTGACCTATTAGCTTGGGGAAGTACTTGTCTGGCAGGTGACCTAACAGCTTTTGAAAGTACTTGTCTGGTAGATGAACAACTAGCTTGGAGAAGAACTTTTCTGGCAGATGACCTACTAGCTTGGAGTAGCACATGTCTGGCAGTAGGGGTGAAACGATTCATCGATACTTTTGCCATATCGATACATGTATCAATACAAGAGGTGAAGAATCGATACAAAACAATACTTACCCAATGTAAGTTATTTTAATCTTCAGCAGTCATGAATAATTATTAGTCGTTTGCCTTTTTGTTCGTTAAAATGAGAATCGACAATGTATCATATCGTTGGCTGTGTATTGTGAATCGTATTGATACGCAGCACAGGTGTATCGTTTCACCTCTATCTGGCAGGTGACCAACTAGATTGGGGCAGTACTTGCCTGGCAACCAAAACACTTCCAGCCCAAATGCAATTATGTGGAATCAGTTATGTGACTGCTAAGTGATAGATACACCTCCATAGGTGAGGAATTCAATTTCATTTTGCAATTGAAAATCACATTTGATCACTGAACTAGTAGAATCTTCCCCATGTGTGGGGGCAGGAAAAGGAAATGTACCGTATTTTCCGGGGTATAAGTCGCTACTTTTTTTCGTTTGTTTTCTTAAAAATGACGTGTGCGACTTATATGCAGGAGCGACTTATACGATAAATAAATTTTTTTAACGACTGTGACTGATGCGCAGTGGTGCTGTGCTTTAGCGAAATGCATCTACCGGTATACCGGCAAGCCAATTGCTGGAAACTTACATACGGTACACGTAAGTATTAGACTATAAGATTATCAAATTAAATAATCAAATAATATTTAGTTATATATGTGTTAAAATTTGTTGTTATTAATAAATAAAAAAAATATTGAAATAACGATTGCCATTGTATTTCCTTTATTATTCGGCATGTACATCTTAGAATCTTTCTGTCTCTAAATTCAGTCGTTGTAAATTTCAGCACATTTTCCCACCCAAGCTGCTAGTCAAAGTCCACTGAACTTGCCGCCCAGCTATTGCGTCATGTTCTTGTGATGTACTCAAAAAATACAGCATGCAGAACTGGGGTTATTTTGTTATTTTAAACAACGAATTATGTCACTGTAAAGCGTTTCCGAAACCTGACTCTAAATTCAGTCGTTATAAATTTCAGCACATTTTCCCACCCAAGCTGCTAGTCAAAGTCCTTTGAACTTGCCGCCCAGTAATTGCGTCATGTTCTTTTGATGTACCGGTACTCAAATAAATACAGCATGCAGAACTGGGGTTATTTTGTTATTTTAAACAACGAATTATGTCACTGTAAAGCGTTTGCAAGTCGCATGCAATGGCCGGCGGTGTCAAAGACGTGATTACGGTAAGTGCGCAGGAGCGATTTATACGCAGGAGCGACTTATCTGTTGAATTTTCCAAAATTATCTGGATTTCCTCCTCCCGCGACTTATACGCAGGAGCGACTTATAGGGCGGAAAATACGGTAACCCAATTAGGGGATCATTACTGGTACATTCTTATTCCCAGGCAGGAGCCATGGACTCGTAATCAAATGGTCACTGGTTTGATACCTGCTCATGCCAGCCCAGACAGGTCACCTCATTGTGTCTTTGTGAAAAACACTTAGCTCCCATTTCCTCAGCATGAAAAACCAACAAAAACAAAACAAAAAAACTTGTTCCCAGAGGGTTTGATTTCCCTCTCCTGTCCACACATGGGAAAGATTCTTTATTTCTTCCCCCACCATATGTTATTCTTTAGCATAATGCTGCAGAAAAAAATGAGGTCATAAAGGCAGCACATGAACCAACAGTATCTACTCCAAGGGTGACTTAAATTTATAGTGCTGAAGCAAATATTCTAATAAGAATACTTTTTGGCGAATATTCCAATTGGAAATTAGTTTTCAAATATTCAAAACATGTCCACTTTTAATGTGCCTCACAAATTACTCAGTGTTAACTTTTAATGTGCCTTGCGAGTTACTCAAACTTTGAGACAGCCCCTGCGACATGTAGTGCCACTTAGCAACCATACAATGTACACATACACTGTCTTCCCATAAAGCTGGCAACCCAACAGCAGCCATAGACAAACCACTCAGCGCTGTATAGAAACATTCAGAATTGTGTTCCCAGGGCAGAACAAACACACAATGCAACTTTGTGATAACCACCACTGACATATTACTGCTATTACCAGTAGAAGCATCTTGGAAGAGAATCAGAATTTGATTTGTTGGTTAAAATGTTTAAAGTTGTTCATTAATTTCAGTTCACAATGAATTTACCGTTATCGTTTTGTTTCTCTCCCATACTTTATCTTTAACGATCATATGAAAATAAACGTATGTTTTACTTTTAACTTGATAAACAAATGCTGCATATCCAGATTGAGTTTTCTTGATGTTTGTTATTAAGGTTGTTTTATTTTTAATGACCATGATGGCAGAAGTAATTTAAAAACTGCACTCAGACATTTACGACTAGTTTTCATTACTACAGTATCAATACCAATTCTAAACAAGAGTCCCTTGAAGGAACTGACACTCTACTGGCTGAAAAGAATTTCCAAGAATTCAAGTTATGTCCATTTCTTCCATCTAACTGCAGAGTGTTGAAACCATCTTTGATATTCTTCAGTGATAACAAGATTTTCAAATTAGCTGCTGTGGTGGACATATTGGATGTCAACTTTGCACCATTTTCATTTAGGACCAAAAAGGCATCATAAGAAGTCTTCTCGTGGAAAGTCCATGTTGATATGACTTTCCATTTTAGAGGATGAACGATAACATGATTTTCAAGATGGATGCCATGATGGCCATATTCAATATCAGATTGGCACCATTTCTATTTAGTACCAACTAGACATCAAAAGAAGTCATTTTGGTGAAAGCACAATGTTGATATGACCAGCCATCTAGGAGAAGTAGTGATAACAAGATTTTCAAGATGGCCATTGTGGCCAGTCATATTAGAAGTAGGATCAGCACCATTTTCATTTATGACTAATTAGACATCATAAGAAGTCATTTAGTGAAAACCCCATGTTGATATGACCATCCATTAAGGAGGAGTAGTGATAACAAGATTTTCAAGATGGCCACTGTGGTGGTCATACTGGATGTTTGAGTGGCACCATTTTCATGGCAATTCTCCAAGTAGTTTAGGAGGAGTAGCAATAACAAACTTGTGTCAACAGACAGATGATGGACAACAGACGACGGATGGATGACAGACAACATACCATCCTATAAGCTCTTCTGGTCTATGACAAGTATAGCTATCAATCACGACTAATGACTAAACAAGCCTTCTGAATTTTGGGAATAGTGCAGACTCAGAAATACTCACCCAATCAGACCCAACTTTCACAAAACTTTCAACCTTGAGTACGTTTTCATCAGCTGTCATTTGGAAATTACAGCAAAAATACTACAAATAACCTTGTTTTAACAAGCAGTTGTGCTGAATTTGCTGGTCAATCTTTTATGCAGATAGAAAAATTCATATAGAGCAGACAAGTTCACTAAAAATTTACACTAGCTAGCTAGCATTTTGCAAGTTACAATTCTGATACATCAGTAAATTGCTAGTTGAAAAAATTAACTTGAAATTTCTTTTATTCAAAATATGAAATATGCTAGTGGACATTGAAAATAGCCTGATTTTTTTAAGTTGAAAATATTACAACTATCAAAATGCTGCTAGTACCAACGTATGAAAACAGTTTTTTAGTATACCACTCACAGTTATTACATGCATTCTGTTAGTTCCATGGGAATGAATAAGACTGTATTTCAGAAAAAGATATCTGGGTTTGTAGTTTTGGGGTTGTTTTTTTTTTTTAAATGTCATCTTCTCTTTTTAATGTAGAAGGATTATGAAGCTTAGTTATTCAGCAACATGGAGAAGAAATATATATACAAATTAGACAAATCACAATTGTTTACAGAATTTGTTAAAAATTATAGCTTCATGGCTTCTGATTCAACCCAAGCTGATGATGATGATGGTAAATATTTCATGCTGACCTCACAACAAATATTTGAATACAAATCAAATACAATCTGCAAATATTCTAACAGTAAAATCAGGTATTCAATTCAGCGCTAAATTTGTATAAGGTGGAAAACTCTAGTTTCTAGTTTCCCGTGGCTCAGAAAATTGTATGAATTCAAAATGGCACTTGCATGCATCAGATAAACATGAATATGTCTAGTTTAATTTGCAGTAGCAGCCAATTTCTGATGGTCCTTAAATCAAACAAACTTGTAAATAAACAAAATCTGAATACTGACATTTTTACAAAACAAAATCTGAATACTGACATTTTTACAAAACAAAATCTGAGTAGTGACATTTTTACAAAACAAAATCTGAATACTGACATTTTTACAAAACAAAATCTGAATACTGACATTTGTATAGATAATTGTATCACATTAACTCTTACTTACTTCCACTGAATATTATTTTTGGACTTCTTTGCTATCAAGTTGATTCCCTCTAGGACATTAGTAATATCATATATTCTTCTTTTCTGGACCTCCAAATGCTCCGAGGCCTTGTTTAAATCAAGTACCTGCAATGAAAATGTAATACAATTATTTAAGGAGTAATAGTCAATTACACACGTGCCAGTTTAATGTGATTTTCTGACTCATCCAATCTAAAATATATCATACAGCCTCAAAGAGAACTTTTTAAGGAGTTTCAAAGGACTTCCTTAAGCTTTGAAGGAGCACTTCTTTTTTATGGAAACAACTTTCTCCAAGTGTAACTTTGTATGTCAATGCATAAATAGGTACAAAAGAAGAAAATACACCTAACTAATCAGCATACTACTACAGCAAACATCATTACTCCACCTGGTAACTACCTGTGTCATTAGTCATTTAATCCACCTAATTTTATCCCATTTAATGTATTTATCTATTCATTATTTTTGTCTAATACCTAAATAACAAAAATTCCTATTTGAAACTTTTTTGCAATTTATTCAATTTTAATGTTCTGTACAACCCTAAGATAACTTCAAGGAGTTTTTAGAAAGATTCAAGGAGTCTGTCAAGAAATTCAAGGAGTTTTTGGAAAGATTCAAAGAGTCTGTCAAGAAATTCAAAATGTTTTCAAGGCAATCCCTCAACTTCAATGAACCATGTATTTATTCCATTTGTCTTCCAGAAAATATGTATGAACATATAGATGCACCTACACTAAACCTTACACAAAATGTACTTCAGCTGCACAATGTGTAACCAAAACATGCACATCACAAACTGAATACATAACAGTACATACAGGTGTACTGCTACTGCCTCATCTGCCAAGCCATGATGTGTCACATGATAAACCAAAACCCCCAACCACCGTGATCACATCTGAAATGACATGAATTCCTTAAAATGCATCCATAACAAAATGTGTTGGGGAGTTTGGTTGGGGATGGGATGGGACTATTCTCAAATTCTTCACAGTGGTCTTATTCAAAGTAATATCATGATTTGGTAATGCCTCCAGCAATGTTTAAACAAACAATAAACAGGTTTTATTGCACAATGTATCCATTAGAATGCACAATAGCTGCCACCAAAGTTACATCATGTTTGCAAACCAGCAAGCAGTATGCAGGGAAGGTAAATGGAAAATTATTGTTAAACAGTTTGAAACACCTTCCAGGAAAAGAAAACCAAGAAACAAATCCTGATTCAATTATTAAATAAATTTGTGTACCAGATTTTGGGAATTCCCTTTGAAAAATGAAATAAAATGTATTCGGTTTGGAAACAAAACAGAAATAGTAGTGTCACTGATGATCTTAAAAAAACTTTGCATGCTATTTACACTGGTTTGTTCTGACATTTTTGTTGTAAAAGTCATAAATTTTGTCCTTAAATTTATAATTTCTGCAAAGTAAAGTATGTGTATATGCATTAGGGTTCAACAGAATATCAGCACTAGCTATATGGTGTCACCTTAAAGCAAACTTCTAAAAATGTAAAGGCTACTGTATGTAATAAACTATATTAACCATAACTTGTACTCATGGATGTTTGCAATGCCCGCACACCCTATTTAAAGTGAGAAAAAGAAAGAAAAAAAACAGCACTGTCTATAAAATTGGTAGACATGTACTTCACATAATCAAGAGTACAAACTGGAATGGCATTTATGTACTTCACATAATCATGAGTACAAATTGGAATGGCATTTATGTACTTCACATAATCAAGAGTACAAATTGGAATGGCATTTATATACTTTACATAATCATGAGTACAAATTGGAATGGCATTTATGTACTTCAAATAATCATGAGTACAAATTGGAATGGCATTTATATACTTCACATAATCATGAGTACAAATTGGAATGGCATTTATGTACTTCACATAATCATGAGTACAAATTGGAATGGCATTTATGTACTTCACATAATCATGAGTACAAATTGGAATGGCATTTATGTACTTCACATAATCATGAGTACAAATTGGAATGGCATTTATATACTTCACATAATCATGAGTACAAATTGGAATGGCATTTATGTACTTCACATAATCATGAGTACAAATTGGAATGGCATTTATGTACTTCACATAATCAAGAGTACAAATTGGAATGGCATTTATATACTTCACATAATCATGAGTACAAATTGGAATGGCATTTATGTACTTCAAATAATCAAGAGTACAGACTGGAATGGCATTTATGTACTTCACATAATCATGAGTACAAACTGGAATGGCATTTATGTATGTCACATAATCAAGAGTACAGACTGGAATGGCATTTATGTATGTCCCATAATCACAAGTACAAACTAGAATGGCATTTATGTATGTCCCATAATCACGAGTACAAACTGGAATGGCATTTATGTACTTCACATAATCATGAGTACAAACTGGAATGGCATTTATCTATGTAACATAATCAAGAGTACAAACTGGAATGGCATTTATGTAATTCACATAATCAAGAGTACAGACTGGAATGGCATTTATGTACTTCACATAATCATGAGTACAAACTGGAATGGCATTTATGTATGTCACATAATCAAGAGTACAGACTGGAATGGCATTTATGTATGTCCCATAATCACGAGTACAAAATAGAATGGCATTTATGTATGTCCCATAATCACAAGTACAAACTGGAATGGCATTTATGTACTTCACATAAGCAAGAGTACATTCGTTCGTTCTTTGGATTTAGTTTGTATAAGGCCATTCGGTCGTGTACTTCACATAATCAAGAGTACAAACTGGAATGGCATTTATGCACTTCACATAATCAAGAGTACCAATCTCCCACTATAACAAAGGGATATTACTCCATCTGGTAACTACCCATGTCAAGCATCATTGCATCCACCCAATTTTATCATATTTATTTATTTTTAAAAATACATAAATAACAAAATTCTGAATGTAAAACATGACTTATTTTTTCAGTTTTAATGTTTTTTATTCCATCAGATAAATTCAAAGAGTTTTTCAACAAGTTCAAGGACTTTTCAAGGTTAAAATCAACCTTCTCAAACTTCAGGGTACAAAACATTAGACATATATTAAGAGTGTATTCAATTTCCAGTTAAATACAGCTGCTGCCAATGCTAATGCATTAGATATATAACTTTCAAAAACTTAATACATAGGACCTTAACATAGCTGATAATGACAAGGGACAGATTATAATTCCGTTTCACCTTTCACAGGTGAGACAACAAACACATGAAGTTATTGATAATGTACCATCTTAAATTTATCCCTGACAAAGCAATGTTTCATCATCAGTTAAATTTAACAAATAGAACTTGCTCTAGTGGGCATTAAACAGGATGACCAACCCAGCCGTTTTGCTTTCTGCATTTCCTTATTATTTTTAATTTTTTTTTTGCTTTCTTAACTTTGCAGAAGACTAAAGGAAAGCTATCTCCCACTCTCTCTCTCAGGAATCATTTATTCAGCTGCCAGGACATGCAGAAAAGTTCTAAGCAAGTGTAATTTTGTACCAATTACCCACAAGGTTTAGCATTTTTTGAGTTCGATCAAGATGGCAAACGAGAAATGGCATTCATCACGTGCTGTAGATGTTATGCCCCGATTCAACGGAGGAATAGACTCACTGTTGCATAATCAGAGATGCTGCCAGGATTTTATCTAAAGGGGGGAGCTCCCCCCTTGTCACCAAAAGAAGGGGTGAGTAGCAAAAAAATGAGGGGGAGGAGGAAATAGTCATTGTTCAATATTTACCTAACACATAAATATCCATCTCTTTCTTTCTTCATGCTCTATTGAAATAAAAATCCTAAAAAGATGTCTCCTCTAGTTGTATAAGCATTAATCTGTTGATCATTTTTGAGCTTAATTTGTTCCTTATCTGTGTATGAATATTGTTCAGTGTTGAGAACCCCCTTTCACATATGCATAGCTAGCTAAGCCAGCTTGAACAAGTTGGAAAAATGTTCTTTATGGTTGTTATGTACACTTTTCAACAGTTCATAGGTATTGTCTCTTGAATATCTCTGCTCCAAAATAATATTTTTCACTAACAAGAGCTCTGCCAAAGCTTCGCTTTCTTGAATCAGTGCTTTGCTGACTACTACATGTATGCCATATTTCTTATATGTTCCACAATTTTGTATTAGGGTTTTAATTTCATCAATGCCATAGTCAGCTTGTTCAGACAGAGTTATTTTGATCAAAAATAAATATCCTTACTTTTTAATTTATTTTTAGATTTTTATTTATTCAATTTATCTTAACACTTAGAGAGCTATATAGTTTTGTAGCACAAGATTCCTCAAGGCAGAATTGTTGGAGAAAAGAAATGAAAAATTGCACTATACTTTTAAATTGCCTGTACTTTAATTATACTTAGTATTCTGCCTTTTTGACATTTAATTTCAAAGGACCACTTAATAGGGGGTTGACCGACATGCTGTCTGTTTTTGTCCATCCAGCATGTACATCGGATTCGTATTCAACATCATTTTCAGCTTCAAAATCACTCACTGGTATTTCCAGTAACAATTTCCCGGCTCCTATATTCTCATATACTTACAAAATTTAAAAATCATTGTCATCATCGCTATCATCGGCCAGTATTTGCCGAACTAAATCGTCATCTGAAGATGAACCACACTGGGAGTCAGCCATTTCGGATTTTATAGGGCCCCATACTTGAAACATGATTTTGTAAAACTTTCTTCATGAATGCAAGGTTCAACGTTGACAATGCTTGTTCCAGGGCCCAATGTGGCAATCAAATTTAGTTTAACAACCGTTCTTGTCAAGCCGAAGTACTCAAATGTGTAAACAGTTGCCAACCGGAAAAAATACCAATAACGAGACAAGCGCTACGAGACCTATACTGGCGGTGCGACTTATGCCGCGAGAAGCACTTTAAGGGTTAACAATTAAATAAAAATTGTATACTGCGCAGAGTACATTTTTATATGTGCGACTTTACACTAATTTGCGGGAGTTCTTGCACATCACTGATTTCCAAGTGCGCAAATTTGTACAACTGTTGCGTGATTCGCGCACTCACGCGTGCTGGCAAATTACTATTTGCTTTGTGTTAGCTAGAATTTAAAATATGAATAAAATGATTGGTTTTTTTTAGTGATTTAACACTGTACAAATCACTATTCTGGGCAAATAATGCATTTTACGATTGTATAAACACGAAGTCTGTTAAACTGCCTAACATACAACTTGTGATGCTGTTAGAAAAGAGACATACCCCATCTGGTGAGTTCTTTATCAATCCCACAAACTTCTTTGTTAAGAGACCCAGAGAAGTGTCATATCGTGTTCTCTCAAGAGGTGAGCGAGCTGCAAAAGAAGTCCGTCAGCATTTTTAAGTGTGAAAACAAGAATCTGAAATGTTAAAGTTCTGTAAAACGTCTTTAATCGAAAACAATACAATGAAGGAAAAGTTGGACATAATTGTACAAGTTACCAACTTTTCATTTTTGTTGAGGGCATGGTCTGAGATGTCTTGGAGCCAGAACATATCTTGCCGAGCAAAGCGCCCAGCAGGGTTTAGTCAAAGGATCAGCCTGATGGCGCCACTGGTCCATCAAGATTTTCAAAAACGGGCGACCATGAATTTTACATGAGCCACTATTTTATTTATGAAGATTAAATAATAAATGTCCCTTAAACTTGTGCATAAAATATTAATTATTCTTGCAAAAGTAAAATACAGAATTATTTTGCGCAGAGTTAAATCTTAAAAAATTCAAAATTATTGTATATTCCAAAATGAAGAGCTTATTATTGACAACATGAATGAATTACAATTTATATTGATATTTTAAGGGAAATAATGTATGAGCGACATGTTTCAGATAATGAAATAAAGAAACATTTGACACTAGTACATGTACTACAAAGTCATCATAATGGTTTGTTTGGAATGCTGTTAAGTATTTTCCTTTTGTTTGAGTACAGATTGTCCGGTCATGTGGGGTTTTATTTAAGCATTCATGTTAGAATCTTTTCTCAAAAGATTTTGACTGATGTTCAGCAGATTCAATGCTATCTGAAATCAAAATAATGATTCTTTTTCCTCTTGTAAATATGAATTTATTCTTGTACAATAATAAAAATAAACTTGATCACCATCATCAAAAAGGTTACAAACTTATTAAAAGATTTTAGCACTTAAACTGTCATGGTGTTTAGATTCTTGCAATGAAACATTTTTAGATAATTATAAAAAGAACCAGAAATGTGTCATGAAGCATGTGTCCTCGATGACCTACAGACAAGCAAGATCACATGGATGGACAGGTGGGCAGGTGTAACATCTCCGAATTTTGGTAGCCCTGTAACCTCCGTTATGGTGAATTCAGGTAGTCATGTACTCTACTTGTTCTACAATTTTAAAAATACAACTAAGATTTCACAAAAGAGAATAATTATTTATTCACAGCTCATAACAGGGAAAAATTCTTAAAGCTAACCGTTTCATATTAAAGTAAATTTCTCTGGGCTATTAAATTTAATTTACCAGGTTCTTTTCCTGGGCTATTAAATTTAATTTACCAGGTTCTTTTCCTGGTAACCCGGCAGGCTTCCATCTAATTTTGATATTTTTCATTCTCTTGTATATCCCATACATATTTGTGGAGTGGAATAAAAATGACAGCATGTTTGTAATTTTCATATTTACTTGTCTTTGGACTATTTCCACATTCAGATGTGGTTCTCCTTCTCTTGCATGCTTTAGCAGGGGTCTTGAACCCTTCTGCAGGACCCAATTCTAGCTTCCTCTTGGCCTACAAACAAAAAAATGTGATTGTAAAACATGTATGCCCCAACTGTGGCAAAAAGAAGTGTCTGTGCCAAAAGAGGTGATTTTTTTTTTATTATGGAAAATTTACTTTAGTGATACAACAAAATATAATCAGGTCATCTACATACGAATACAAACATGCTCATGAAATTTCATTTGACAGGCATGTTTGTATTCACATGTAGATGACCCGATTATAATCGAATATATTGCTGGTGAAGACATTCTTAGCTACATGTATATTAATATATTTACATGGGTATCTTTAAAAAAAAAAAAAAAGGTTCAAATCACAACATGGAGAAAGAAAGAGTGTAGGTTCTGGACACCGAGTTAGATCTAAAAGTCAAAAATTAACCAAAATTGGGAAAAGGTGCAAAATTAAACTGCAAGAATAACAGAAGGAGAGATCAAATAGCAAATGAAAGGATTCAAGTTGAGGGCTAAAGGACTGAGTGCACATTATCTCAACAACACGAAAATAGAATATCGATTTCATTATCAACTTAAAGTCAACTGAAAATGCCATTTACAGAATCCTCAAATTTCTGAGAGAGAGAGAGAGAGGGGGGGGGGAGGGAGAGACCTCTATACAGAATTGTTTTTTCTTTCACTAAAACTGTATAAATGGTACATAAAACAATCATGGATATTGAACTGGATTGTTAAAGTATACATGATTTGATTTTTATTTGGTATGGTTTGTGGTTGTACAACTACACAGCAACACATGAATTCAAGGCATGGTAGGACTTGTTGTCTAACGCCCTCCACCAACACCACCAATCACTGACAATTTCAGGTGCCAATGCAATTAAAGATGGTTTACCCACTTTAGTGTGTCCCTGCACAAAGCATTTCACAAAGTTTTGCGTAAGAAACATTAATTCTAATTTTTCAAATATTGACAAAGATCCACAGAAAAGTAGCTTATATAGCTACATATCTTCCCATAAAAAAATGAACTAAATAAAATGGATTTATTGAAAACATGAGAGAGAGATAGTTAGATCTGGTACAGTGGTCCCCCTCTTATAAGGCCACCCCTTCTGCAGCCGGAAAGTGGCCTTTCTAGAGGGGTATCACACAGTTGTGAGTAATAACTACATATAAAGTATAAAAGGTGTAACTAATTTTTATATATTTAATATTTTCATTTAAAAATCGCATGAATATTATCTGGTTACGGACTTAATGTGATGAAACTAATATCAATGTTTTTTTTTTTAAATATGAATAATCATCAATCGTGGTGAAAAACCACTTTGTCGGTAAATTCTGTGCACAAACATTTGGTTGCAACTATCCCTGTATGTCCGTTGATTCCATCTTCCCACTCACTACAGTTGAATGTATATTGATGATGTTTATTTGAATCTTTCTGACGTAAAATTTCTCAGTAGTGATCAAAGGACTCTCCCTCTTTTCGTTTAGTCAAATTGCTTTCACTTTTCGTTCTAAACTGAGAATGTCTGACGACATTTTGCAACAACTTATTCCTTCATGGGCAATATGTAGTTATCACACGAGATGCAGTGTTTACAAAGAAAGTGAGCTTGTCACATGATCGACTTTTTTATTCTTTCTTCCTCCTGTCTGGTACCCGGTTAAGTACATTTCATAATCTATGAGAGGGAAGCCAGAAGGGCAAACATACCATTTTACTATCTGGCGACCGGATGTCACGCCGACTTGAGCTGAACAATACTGTGCTTCTCAGCGGTTAGCTTTTGTCATCTTGCTAATTATCGGTGGTAATAATAGCCAGTTATTATCAAAGTGACAAAAGCTAACATCTAAGGAACACATGGCAGTAAGGATAATCAGATTAATTACCTCTTTGTATGAATTAAAGTTATTTTATCGGCATGTTGGAACAAATGTCAAAGTATTGAGTTGAGAAATTTAAAAATATTAGCGAGATTTTAATCTGTAAACAACCATTATGTGGCCGCGCATTAGGGGTAAATGTGACCATTTTTGCACTAAAATGCCAGCCGCTGGTCGCATTAGATGGATGGCCGTCCTTGAGGGATACTTCTGAACACAAACTCGTCTATTGTGGCCGTATAAAGTGGGTGGCCGCTGGTCAGGGAGGCAGTTCAAGAGGGGGACTAATGTAGTCTCGAAAGTTGTCTAATTTTTGTCAAAACAAGAATATGCAAGTGAGTAAACTATGCCTGATGGTGAGAGATGTTTCTCTTTTGTTGGAAAAAAAATCTGAAAATCTGATTGCAACCCATCTATCACAGATAGGAAGAGAGGGATTAATCTTGGAATCATGCAGAGCCTTCTAGCTTAGTGAGCATGGAGGGAAATAAATGCCCAACCATAATGTGTGGAGAAACAAACAATCGTGCAACCTGCACTGTACATCTCACAACATATCCAATGGATTCCTTTTCGATACAACAGTTTTCAAATCAAACATAACTAAATATTGATCTTCTAGATCACAGCAAATATAACCCAGAACTCAAATGTCAGGCTATTAAACTGAGATGGGATCATAATGGAAGTATAGAACTCGATTACTATCATTCTTCTCTGCAGTTATTTCATATTCCTTGTTCCCTCTTCTATCCAACTGTTCGCAGTACCATAAATTGTATCATTTGACCTCCGTTTTCATAAGTAGGTCCTGGTTAGTGATAAATTATTATCTTTGACCACATATCCGCATTCCAATACCGCTGTTATTTACTGTTAGCAGCTGGAAATTTGAGATGTAGAAAAGCGGAACATGAACAAGATTTGTGACGTGACATTCACCTAGTGACCTTCACAAGTTCCCGCAATCTCTTCCTGCACATCGGATGGTGCAAGACAATCGGAGCAAACTGGTTGCACATACATGTATATTACAGTACTATAAAATGAGTTAATGTGCTCTATTTGGAAACCAGTCTACCATGCATATGTTCAACATGCGATGGTATACATGCCGTCAAATAGTGATCAATGGGTGGGTAGTAAAAACGTCTTCAATTGGTCACGGTGGTTTTCAAGAATCTGATGATATTGAAAGAATCTGACGATATTGAAACAATCAGAATGACTTTACTTTTCTTTGTTTAAATATTAAATATTCATAAGGTAAGGTTACTAACTGAGAGCGGTTTTACTACATTTCATTCATGAAAACAATGGAGGATTTCAGAACGATATTTGATGATTATGAGAGCAAAAACGAAGAGTTTCTTGGATTCTATCATGAAAATATTGAGGAAGCAGAGAAAAGACATTCGCAGTTGCATATTTTACAAGATTTGGACTTGGACATAAAAGTATCATAGATTGAATTGTTGGAAGAGGATAATTACAGCGACGATGATACAGTTCTCGCGGATCTAGCAAACTGGAATGATCAGGCAAACAAAAATGTGTGTTACCTATTGCACTGGTTTTAAAATTAAGGGTAGGCAGGTAGGTCATTTTTTTTTTTTTAAACTATATATAAATCAAATAATATTTCAAGCGCTTCAAAGTACTGGGCAAAACCGGCTCAATTAGATGCACAAATCAATTTCGACAATGTGATGGGGGGGGGGGGGGATGCTAGGGTCGGCAATGAGAAACAGTAATGGTGGGCTGACCAGAAACACCTTTTTTTTGGCCTCATCTTTGGACAAATAACACAATAAATATATGATTGTGCAATGTGCAGATAAATTTATTTGGAACAATTGGTGACAATTTGATGGATTTTTATTGGATATAAGGAGAGAAATTAAGGTAATGAATGAATGTGCATGATGTTTAAAAAAAAATTAATCAGCTGAAAACTCTCTGGGGAACAAGCAGCTAGACATAGCTTATTGCTACTGGTGCATAACCGCAGTGATAATGACAACAGTGTTGTGGCTGAAGGAGTTAACGACTTTGTATCACTTTTTTGGCAATTAACACAAGGTACCTGCATACCTTATTTAGTTTGCTTAGCTGGTAAATATTCTTCTCTGTTTCTTATCTCTCCATTTCTTCAAAGCCTTTGCAAACAAAAAATCCTTTATTGGACCCCCTCATGTCTGTATAATCTTCAGTTTATTTACTGCTTCAGATGTTAGCCCATTCCTCAGAGTAGTGTGTATTCTGCTTTGAGAACTGGATTTTGTCTCGTGATCGGTTTTCTTTTTTTACCATTGTTTTTAAAATATAAATTCAGAACCACTGCAATTTTTTAAAATATGAATAGATTTGGAAACTAGTCTTCAGCCTCTCCAAACATAATTTTCCATAATTCACAAATGTTTTTCTAAAGATATTTCTGCGCAAGGATCATGTTATTTACAATGCCTAAATGATGATGTGAATGCTATTTCTTGCTTTCTGATCTATGTTTGGTGAGCATCAAACCCTCAGACCTTTCCTCCTCCCTAGTTATGTTCATTCCTCCCTGACTTTCCTAAAGATATCAGCTATCTTTTCTGTTGACATGACTTGCTGCTGGTGCGCTTACATATTTTCCAAATGGCTGATCAATGGATCAATTTGTTTACCCCTCTAAATGTAAATTAAATCAGAAACCCTTGATAGTTTCTGCAATAGGACAGCAGATCTCGATCATAAAGGTGCTTGTATTCAAACAATAATCTCCATAATGATGAGATTTGAGATCATAGATAAAAGACAAAAAGGCGATTTTATCAACCTTAATTTATAACAAATAATTTAAAAAATTAAAATCGCACATCGAGTACGACAAATCCCGGTAACTGCAGGTAATATGCGTGATTATCCCCCTACTGGGTATAAAAAGTTTAGTGACTCAAGATCATTTTGCAAGAAACTTGTGATACTGCGACCTGTAGTATATCGAATATTGTTTATGTTAATGCAGAAAAGAATGGTACAAAATTATTAAAGGTCATGCAAATGGAACTCTTTGTCTGTTGGTGAACTATGTCCGTTAGTGAAACCCCCTGCATGCTGAGAGATGTACAATAGGCTTGATGCGCTCTCCTGCAAGTCGTACGAGGCGACTAATGGAGGCAGGAGCAGCAATTTCTCAGTGATTTGTGTACTGGACTCATGACCAATGGGTATCGGTTTGAATCATTGGATCAGCCCGGAGTGTAACTGGCTAAGGCACTTAACTCCAACTACCTCAAGCACTGAATAACCTACTTGTGTTGCTGTGCCATAAAACACCTAACCACCAAACCGCTAGTGAAAATAATTGCATTGATACATTAATAAATTTATACATTAATAAATGCTGCACATGGTACCATCAAAGGTGACAGACCCTGAGAATGCTTATCATTGATCCTAGCATCAATTTTGCAGAATCTAGGCATTCCATCTGAAATAAACAAATTCGTTAGAAATAACAAACTTCTAACAATCATATTGCCTCTTCCCATGAGCCTAGACATACATGTACACAGTCAAAAAAATTAAGGTCCAGTGATAAAAAATGGTGAATCCATTCCTCCAATTCCAGAATGAAATCGTTAAACATTTCTGGCCAAATTAATAATCATAAGCATTAGTCCCCACAAATTATTTACATCCTTCTTATCTCTTCGTCTGTGCCACCATTTCTGACCTAAGTACAGACTGTGTGGTTCTCATTCTGCTACTTAATTACTTGCTGTCTTTAACATCCAGAAGCTACATTCTACATACCAGTCCATCATACTGGTGCTTAAGTGCTTGCCCCTACCTGTGTCCATATAGAAAACGTGTCACAATTTCATCTCGTACAAATTTTATTTCCCAGAATTTCATCTATATAATTCGGAAAGTGAATCGTCTCTAAAATTGTGTAATTCAGCAAAATTCCAGAATGGCTGGCATCTCTGTAACATTTGCATGAACCAATAAGTTGTTCTTCGACACTTTTTTTTATTTATCTTACATTTCTGGCCATGTGGACACAGCCAGTAATGTCAAATAAATTTTTAAAAAAAGAAGTAGAAGAGAACTTGGTCTGACATTCAAAACCAAGACCAGTTATAGCATGATTGTTATTTATTCTTGACCCTGCAGTATATTTTAAACTACCGTACATTGAAACATTAACAAGTAATGCAAGATATATGTTGTGGCTGCCACTAACAATAATACTGCACATAATTTAGAACAATAAGCAATCATGAACAATAAGCAATCATTCGGTAAATGGTGCAGACCACCTATATGCAAGATCATGTATAAATTCTGAAATTAAAACAAAATTACGAAATATGTTCACCCAATTTATTGAACCATTCTAAACAAAATGTTTATTTGATTTGTATCAATCATTCTGCATTTCTCATTCGTGTAGTGTGCTGTTATCAAGGTCTCGTATAAGTGCATTTGGGGTCACTCATGTACTCTGTTATATATACATGTATTTTCTGACTTGCATCAACGACAATTTTATAATTGTTGACTGATGCACAAAATTTTATCAAAGTTCTGTAAGTTCTGATTTGAATTTAATCCTATTGTTTCACTACACGTGACCCAAGCCTATGACTTTAAGTTATGGCGTCTGGTGTAATCAGCTGGGAACAAAGCCGGAGGAAACAGTGGGCGTGACGGACACCAATATTTTTTGGCAATATTCTGCAAAATAAAGCATGCATAAAACGAAAGATCCACGAATGTTCAAAGACAAATGAATAAATTGCATTACCTGTGGCCTTCCACTTGGCGATTTTTCAGAAATCGGGCTCAACCCTTGTCCTTTAGGAGTGCACTCTTGGCTATGATAAACTGAGTAAGGTTCTTCCTTGATCAGGTTCGAACTCAGAGGTAGCGATGAAAAAACGCTTGTAATGTTCATGATCTGCGTGGAAGATTCGTAATAAGAACATGGCTCTTGTTTTATAATAGGCAGAGATGACCGTCTGTGCAATATTGCAGCTCCTCTAGGCATAGTTCAAAAGATCGGTAAAATTTTTCACACTGGGTCCTTGTTGACGTAGCAGCTAAAGATGGAACAAAGGAAGTTAAAATCTCACTATCACTGCTCATGAAAAAAGTCAAATTTTGCAAAATCCTGGCATGCTGGCAATAAAATAAGTATTCAGAATGAATGACGAATCTGTTTTCTTCAATTATCTAAAGAGTTTAGCACTACAAGTTCTCCAGGAGGTCGTAGATGACCGCAGATTCTGGAGTGGGCTTAACCCGCTTTCATTCAATGGTAGCCCTAAGGCGAGCTGCGATATCAAAACAAAGCAAATGGCGCGAAGTCATATTTCCCGCGATCTGACATCAGCCATCTTTGTTAGCTGTAATGCATAACAAAACCTCGTGACAGTTTGGAACCTTAATATACCTCTGCCAGTCAAAAATATGAACAGTGGATACAATTTTAGACTAAAAGCTATGACTGATCTGCAAGTACATAAAAGATTATTGTTTGAAGAAATGTTTAATACATTACAACAGAGAAATCGTTATCAATCCTATTTATCCATGAAACAGGGCCGTCCATTCAACAGTTAAATTTTCACGTATGTAAACAAACCAAGACACAGGCTATGTTTCCATTTGAACATTTCTCCTGGCAATATATAAGGCCAGAAAACAAAATTGTCAGTGTAAGAGTACATAAAAAAAATAAACTATTTAAAACCTTGTGGTTTTTTGGGGGGGTGGGGGGGTGGGGTGGTGTTATAGCTGGGAAACCCTTTACTATAGACAGTTATATGAAGATTGCGACTACACAATAAGTAATATCAGGGACTTGTCGAAATATATTGAAGTTTTTCTTTATCGTAAGTAAATTTATTTAAAGTATTTTATACCACTGTACAATGAATAGTATCTGATTTTATTTGAATAAGATCACTTTTAGAAACTTTAAAACAAAAACGAGCAGTAATAGCCACAATATATGGCTACCATTAAACTCATAGCAAATGACGGGCCATGGTATGCAAATATTTATTCTTTGCCTATTTCATACATTGCGAATAAAATTCTGTAACTAAATAAGTAAATAAACGATATGGACAAACTTTATACAACAGGGCATTTATGGAAAATTACAAGTTCCACCCATTAATCAATCAAATATTGCTTTTTCGTAATTACAATGGACCATTGACAAAACTTTACACAATCGCCAAGTCCTATAATCCAACTTTGCAGGAGAGATTACCGTGATATCAAAGCAGGCCAATTTTCCAAACATAACATTAACAGATTCATGTTGCTGAAAACTCACTATTTTCATCATGTGTGTGTGCGTGTATGTGAAAATGCAAAAGCCAAGTTGATAGAAAAGACAGAGTTCTTCTGTCTTGAAATTCGCTATTTATTAATTACCTATATTAATGCGAGTTACTATGCGACACAGCTTTGCATACATCCATAGCAAAATTAACAAAAGTGAATTCCAGCCGTGGAAACTATATCCTGTAATTAACTAATCGCCAGAGCAGAGATAATCACGCCTATGCGCGTATTGGCAATTTAATTTTAAAATAGTTTTTAAATGTTGAAGTTTTGACTATTTGAATTTGTATGTTATTCAGAGTGGCAGTATGGTAGGTGACGGATATTAGTCTTGAATCTTCGAGAAGATTCCAGTACTTCTATAAATAGCTCCTAAATTGTTGAGACAGTATTGGTCGGCAGTTCATAGCAATCGACACGTGTTATGGTTTGACTGACATATGGGCGATACGTTGATGGGTCATTTGAAAGAGAGAGAGAGAGAGAGTGAGGGGGGGGGGGTCTAGGGTCAGTTGTACTCCCGTGTGAAGTTATTGCGGAAAGTTAGCAACATATATTCCTTGAAAGCCATTAACATAAAGTATCTGATAAACAATGCTTATTTGTAAGGTCAAAGTGACATCATTAACATCTAGGTGTCATTTTAAGGCCAAATGTAAGACTCGAAAATCAATGTGAAATCTACATATGTATCCATAAACGTGTCACTATTATATCAATTTCCAAAAGATCTATATGATTTGTATGTTGTTACTTATCATTTGATATGTGTTCAAAGACTGAGAGACATATTGTAGCGTGGGATTGTCTAATTCAACATCTTCGCTCATGTAAATATTGGAGTGAAGTAAGTACTGAACAAGTGAAAGATGTACCAGTAATACAGTATACACAAACTGTATTGACCATTTTCTACTCTTGCCAGTGTGAATGACACTGATTAACACCCCACCACACTGTAATACCCAGGTTTTGCATGTGAAGTCGGCTTAAGCTACACTGTGCTGTGGGGTGGTAAACTTTGTTTGAATTAATAACTCGTGGTGTTACCAGCTGCTGCAAGTCATTATGGGAATATAAGCTATAATAAAGAGTAATCCAAACAATTTCTAGGTACGTTCCACTTGTGTCTGTTTTGCTGAGTACAATTTACACCTGCTGAGTGTGGCATTAATGGCCGCTCGTTTTGTTGTTTTTTTGTTTTTTTTTTATAAAAAAAAATTAATATTTCTATTTTGCAGAAAATGCTAAATTTTTCACGTAAATAGTGTGTACCCTGGTTGAACATTCAAAAAGATGAAGGATTTTTCATGAAGAAACCTGTTCTAATGAGTCCTCTTTGTTCACGAAAGAACTCACATATTTTCACGCTGATTTTTTCGTGAAAAAAAATCGCATCTTTCATGAAGATTGTACTTTTTCACGATAAACATAACTTTTTCATCGAAAATGTGGACCGACATGTAAGGGCGCGTTTTTCATGAAGAAACTTTCATTCTTCAATAATAGAAAAATTTTCTACGAAAAAAAAAAAAAAAAAAAAATATCGTGAAAGGAGCAAATTTGCTCCTGAAATGTTTGCATCAACGTGTAAAGACGCTTTTATCGTTAAGAAAGTGACGTTCTTCATAAACGGGAAAATAAAATAAATGATCGGTCCTTTGCGTGCCTAATCCAATTTGCTGATATCTTTGGTTTGCCCTCAGGGTTCGTGTCTGCTACATGTACAGGAAGACGGGTCAATAAATGTACATCAATAAATGTGAGTTAGCTATGCATGGTATGGGCGGGATTTGAGGATGGCGAATATGCTACGGAGTATTAGACCTAGACAACTCCGTTTTATCTTACCTAATTATTAGTTAGGTAACCGATCTTTTATTGTCCCCTTATCTTATTAGCAATTAAGGGTTTCCTTGACAGTAATGGAGTATTTAATAATATGAATGGACCGTTACACGCTGGTCAAGAAGACCAGAGCTATATATGTTGTAGGTGTCTTTGTGTAAACTGATTTGTTTGCGAAAACAGAGTTTTCTTCGGGTAAATTGTAAAAGCTTCACGGAAACAAATGACTTAAAGCACGTAAAAAATAAATCTTCGTGAAGAATTGATATTTGTTACATATAGTACACAGTAACAGACTTCTATATGCGGCACTGGGGGTATATTGACGTACATGGTCGAATGGCCGAACATGTCTAAAATTCAATTAAACAAACAAACAGACTTCAGGAAATTTTTACTTTTTTCGTGAACAAAAAGTGTAATATTCATTTTAAAAATTGTAATTTTCTTCACGAAAAATATGTCTGCTGCATATATCGATGCAAATTTGTCACGATAAAGCTACTTATTCCTATAAAAAAAAGCGCAATCTCCAGAATGAATGTCACTTTTTTCACGAGAAAAGCGTCAGTACACATCATGCAATTTAAATACCCCCCCCCCCCCAAAAAAAAAAAAAAAAAAAAATTTACTTTTCGTCTTTAAAAAAAGTATAATCCTTATAAAGAATGTTACTTCTTTACGAAAAAGTATTTTGACATGTCGATGCAATCCTTTCACAAAAAGTGACTTTTTCATGAAAAAAGTGTGTATTTTTCATCAAGGAGTAATTTTTCATGAGAAAAGAACAGTTCCTCCTCGATGCAAATTTTATTTTCTCGTGAAGCAAGTTCAATATTCATGAAAATGGGAATTTTTCTGAAAAAAAGTAACGATCATAAAGATTTGTTATTTTTTTGTGAAGAAAACTAAAATAGACTCGTATCAAATGTTTCTTCACTGACAAATCGCTTCGTTTTTTACATGTTCGGACAGGGTACACGCTTTTGACATGTTCGGACAGTACACACTTTTAACTTTATAATGAAGGGCATTATTTAGACAAGTCTTTGACAGGAGACTTTTTCGTGAAAAAGACAATGTCATATTTTTCGTGAAAGCTTTTCTTCGCGAAAAATCACCACATTAATGACATGAATTGCCATTGATAGTGTAGTACAGCCAGTGGCAAAATGTAACACCTGCATACTAACTAACTTCACTTGAACGAACCCTGTATATACCAACACAAGTGTAACAGGTCAAACCAGTTTGTGTGTAATGTACAATCGTCATTGAATCTCATAGGAAAATTATAACTGTATTCTGCAATCAGATGAAAAAGTGAAACAGCTTACACATGTGTAGAGATGATTTTAAAAAGAGACATCCTTCAAACAAACAAAAAAAAAGTTACGTTGGCACGGCTAATATATATAGATGTATTATAGAGTATTAAATAGAGTGCATTGATAATGTCAGGGTTGAGTGTGATATATTATATTTTTGTAATTAAATATGGGGAAGTATTGATCGTACGATAATTGAGTGTGATATGTTATAATATTAAATCGAATAGAGAAGTATTGATCGTACGATAATTGAGTGTGATATGTTATAATATAAAATTGAATTGAGAAGTATTAATTGTGCGTGGATTGATTGTAATATCTTGTAATATTAAACTGAATTGAGAAGTATCAATTGTGCGTGGATTGATTGTAATATCTTGTAATATTAAACTGAATTGAGAAGTATTAATTGTGCGTGGATTGATTGTAATATCTTGTAATATTAAATTGAATTGAGAAGTATTAATTGTGCGTGGATTGATTGTAATATCTTGTAATATTAAATTGAATTGAGAAGTATTAATTGTGCGTGGATTGATTGTAATATCTTGTAATATTAAATTGAATTGAGAAGTATTAATTGTGCGTGGATTGATTGTAATATCTTGTAATATTAAACTGAATTGAGAAGTATTAATTGTGCGTGGATTGATTGTAATATCTTGTAATATTAAATTGAATTGAGAAGTATTAATTGTGCGTGGATTGATTGTAATATCTTGTAATATTAAATTGAATTGAGAAGTATTAATTGTGCGTGGATTGATTGTAATATCTTGTAATATTAAATTGAATTGCGAAGTATTAATTGTGCGTGGATTGATTGTAATATCTTGTAATATTAAATTGAATTGAGAAGTATTAATTATGCGAGGACTGATTTTGGTATCTTATATTATTACATTTAATTTGCTTGTATTGATTATGCGTAGATTGAGTGATATTTTATAACATTAAATGGAATTGAGGAATACTGATATCGCTGGAATGAGTGTGATATTTCGTAGCTGTCTTATAACCACAAGGAAATAATTAGAAGAAAAGCACATCAACAGGAAGTTAAAGTACATGTAATGATGCTGCGATAATTCCTTGAATTGTTGAAACCTGTGAAGAAAATGTAATGTTGTGCAGAGTCAATACAAAAGCCTGACAATTCCGATACAATTAATTGCTCGTGCAGTTCATTGACATTAAAGAAAAGATCTGCAACATGACGGATAAGTTATATGGAAATAAAGATTAACCTAATTTTTATGACACTGTGTCCCTAATTGATGATGTTTCTATGACACTGTGTCCCTAATTGATGATGTTTCTATGGCACTTGTTATTTAAAAGAGCCTCCAGTTACTATGTATAAGATCTTCATCTTCCAAGTCATCAAATGTGTGAATACAGTTCTAATGATTATAAACTCTGATATTTAATGACAGTCCCCTTCTATATCGAAGATATCAAGACTTTTGAAAGGTCTGAGCTATATCAGAGATGGCATTTTTCTTGTAAATATGTTAAGTATCGTATTATGTGCAATAAGAACAGGTCATGACATAAAACACCTGAAACAGGTGGACAGAACAGAGGCGAATCGGGTGGAGATGGGAACGGGTTGAAACGACCGAAATGTTTTTCAGAGTATGTATTCTTTACATTTAAATGGTTAAAAGTATGCCCTGGAAACACTTAAAACGCAGAAACTTCCGAGGGCTTTCCCCTTTAGGCCCCCACTGAGGCTTACGTACCGGAGATACCTCGACTACTTGTTTGCGACTCCAACCCACCCCCAAACGTTATTTCGGATCCGCCACTGCAGAAGTTCTTTGTGACCTATCTTGTTTGAATCTCAGATCACGTACTAAGTTTTCTCCCAATACCCTGAATATTGATTCTAAGGCCATTTCAGAAACAGCACACAAGTTATCTGGAATTTAGATTAAAGTTAAGCATAATACGATGCCACAAACTGCACTTAAATCAGTGTAAATAAATTGAAAACTTAAATAATAATGGAGGTAGATTTGTATGTTAAATAAACAATGTTCAAACAATACTGAAGACTGAGGGTGTTATTCTTATGACAGAGGATCAACTAGGACAAAATACATACTAGTCCTTTGTTTTTGGATTATCTCGGGTCATGTGGCTCTCAGGTGTCAAGTTAAGAAGGGAGATGTTTAAGCTTAGAGAAATTCTACCCCTCCAAAAAAAAAAAAAAAGCAAAAAACAACAACAACAACAAAAACAAAACAAATCAACACGAAAAACATCACAGCATGAAAGTTTAACATGATATCAGTCTCTATCTCAATGATTGTTTGTTGCTATGACAAAGATAAATTAATTTGTTCTAATCCACTGGCAGCTTAATCCTCCTTTGAATGATATAGCCTGAACAAGTTCCATAAAATAACATGACAAGGGAAAGGAGAAGACGACAGAATTTGCCTGTATCGTAGATGAATTAACCAAAGTTTACAAATTTTTAGAACATTTATTTCTCTTCTTTTTTGCACATGGTGACCAGAAAATAAACTTTATGTATTTTTACACCGACATTCACAAATCGTTCTGCATAGTCAATGGATTCTGTAGTATTGACATCAGAGAATAAGTTATGTCTAGCCTTTTAAATGTTCAACAATTAACAATGAATTTGAGAAGAAACAGATATTAAACTAATATACAGTAAGTACTACATGTCATCATTGCTACAGTCAGGAACTCCTTTGGTCTTTGCTCCACCCAACATTGTGTGTATAGGTATTTATCGTATCTGGGACTATAAAAATGTTTTGATGCTTAACTATATTTTAGTCTAAAGTGTGCATACGGAACCTGACAGATAGTAACTTTTACATGTTTTCATGACATTAGAACTTTATCCTTAAATTCAGACATGTATACATACGTATTGGATGTATAGGTATTGCAGAAAGAAAACGATCAGTTTTTAGTTACCGAAAATGTTTAGTTCAACATATTAGAAAATCGATCGGTATCCTTATGCCCACAGCAAGCTAATATTTTTCATGTGTTATTTTTTTTTAAGGAATCCACAGTCCTTCCGAAGTTTTTTTTTTTTTTTTTTCTCACTGTGCATGCCTGCGAATATGTGAAAAAAAAACGTATAGTCAGAATTTAATCGAAATTCAGCTAGTAAATTTCCACGAATATACATCCAGGCTCAAGGTCAAACCACCTTAATTAACTAGCTTAGTCAGCCTTACCTAAACCACCGGTCGTACAATGGCACAGGTATGTAATCAAAATACTTATGTCGTCCCACGCATACCACATTACTCACGTGATTTCTTCAGAGGAAATCAAACGAAGGGTCGAGGGTCGGCGGTAATTTGCGAGATACAAAATTTAATATTGACTCTTGTCAAGAGGATTAACTACATATACTATAGTTCCACCTTCTTCCTGACCTTCCTTCCTTTCTTCCTTCCTTCTTCAGTTTTCTTTGTTTCCTTCCAATCTCCTTCTTTCTTTCTTTCTTTCTTTCTTTCGCCCGCTTTCTGCCTTGCTTCTGGGGCCAGAATGACACAAGAATATATATCTCTCTCCTTGTCAGCCCGGGTCGGCTGCCGTGGTGTGTCCTTGGGAAAAGCACTTGGCTTCCATTTCCGAAGCATGATATAGCCAATAATTATTAAAAGTGGAATTAAAAACCAACAAAATACAACTCTGCCTCACCAAATATTTGTCATGCCACCGAGTCTTCCATTAACTTACAGCACCTGGTTTGTAAATACACTGCGTCTTTCTTTCTTTATTTATTTAGGATTATACAAGTGTTTTTACATTTGTTAAAGATATGAAAATCTACTGATGGAATTTATATTTGATTTGTGCTACTTATAATGAAATATTGCGATGTAAGGGAAACCGCCGAGTTGATTCAAAATTTGTGCTTATTAAAATCAACGGTATATACTTTCTGTACTCGCGTATTCAAACAACATAGAGCCTGATCTGCCGGCGCATTATGCGATGGCAGATCATGGTCTACGTTGTTTGTTCTACTTATTGCTCCTAACAACTTGTACAGACTCTGCAGTTTGCAGTTGGACTCGACTTATAAGCAAGTACAGACGGTATAATTTTCTAAACCACTTTGCTCTTTTTTGTTGTCTGTAATAAAAGAATAAAATGTATACTGGTATATAAAAGAGGCATTTTAAAATGTGAATACCTTTGTTCAATTTATACATTTTCCCCATTTTAAAAAGAAATAAGAACTCAGATTTGGAGATAATTTTTTTGACTATTTAATTTTATGTTGTAATTTTTTTTTCAAATACAAATTGTTGAAAATACATTAAGATGTACATAACCCATTTGTCTTTCTATTTATGCAGTTTAAAGTGAATTTACGACTGTACTTCGGAATTAAAACGAGAAACAAAAAAATATCCTCTTTATCACAAGACCAAATTTCACTTTCGTAAACATCTTCCATAGGTATTAAAGAGTCAGGTCAATAGTCCCAGAAAACATGTACCCTGCTTGTGTCTTTTTGTGATGGTCCTTTGATCTCAAGAGCTAAAGCTGTAAGTGTGGTTCTCATTTACATATCAGTAGGGAGTCAGACATAGGTCCAGAAAGGGATTAGATACCAACCCATGTGTAATTCTAGTCCCAGCTTCTTTTGTGGTTTGCTCGTTTGTTAGTTCATCAGCTTTTCCTTCTTATCTTCTTTATTTCTTTCTTTCTTTAGCTTCTTGTTTCATGTTTTGCTGGTTCGTTTTGTGGTTCGATCGGTAGGCACATGGGTATCCCAATATCCTGCTCACGGAGAGTACTTAGAAAAGTTTACGCAGATTGAAAATGTTACGACTCTAGGTCTTAAAAATAAGTAACAGAAAGAAAGTGAAACCAGCAATGTATGTAATATCAACAAGCAATCTATTTCCCTATAATACAAAGTGAAATTCAAAAGATACTTACAATATTATGAATCAAATTCCAAATAATCCTAAATGTCCTAATCACAAGTCCAAGAATATAGAATATTCCGAATGAGTTCCAATAGTCTTGAATGTCATGATATACCACAATGATACAATCCAGAATGTCTTTGAATAAGTTCACAAAAGTTCAAAGTAATGTATTAATTCAAAATTAAATGAGCACTTAGTAATTCCAATGAATGTTTAAATAAATAATTCCTCTCGAATGATATCTGACTTTAATGGCAAAATGTAAAATCTGATCACAAATGGATTCGCACA
This sequence comes from Margaritifera margaritifera, assembly GCA_029931535.1. Lineage (NCBI taxonomy): Eukaryota > Metazoa > Mollusca > Bivalvia > Unionida > Margaritiferidae > Margaritifera > Margaritifera margaritifera. The sequence goes on from JAQPZY010001665.1 coordinate 2,580,558, forward strand.
GACTGATCTAAAACGGGAATTAAATTAATGTGTATCAAGTCTCTATTATATACCTATTTTTTTTATAGCCCACGTCATAAAAGGACGCGAGTCATTCTATGGAGAAAAACAAAAAAAAAACAAAAAAAAACCAGCCGTATAGCACATCCTGTTGACAAGTGACCGTATTTTAAAGTACAAATAAGTACATCCTTACCATAATGGACAAAGTTAAGCACACATTATAGATTCAATATACATAACAAAAAGTACTAGGTGAGATCATGGATTTGATTAATATTTCGTCTATATATTGTGTATATAACAAGTGTGTGAGCATGTTATGCTGGAGTCTATATATTGTGTATATAACAAGTGTGTGAGCATGTTATGCTGGAGTCTATGTATTGTGTATATACCAAGTGTGTGAGCATGTTATGCTGGAGTCTATATATTGTGTATATAACAAGTGTGTGAGCATGTTATGCTGGAGTCTATATATTGTGTATATAACAAGTGTGTGAGCATGTTATGCTGGAGTCTATATATTGTGTATATAACAAGTGTGTGAGCATGTTATGCTGGAGTCTATGTATTGTGTATATAACAAGTGTGTGAGCATGTTATGCTGGAGTCTATGTATTGTGTATATACCTTCTATGTATGTTTCCAACCTTCTCTGTGAGAATTTTATGATGGCGTCTATGTATTGTTTATATCAGTGGTGTCAAACTCATTTGCTATGGCGGGTCAGATTTGATATAAATAATAATAAATAGTAATAAATAATAATAATAAATAATGAGTATGGCGGGCCGTATTTTTGACACCCCTGGTTTATAAACCTTCTCTATGAGCATGTTATGCTGGTGAGTATTAAGGAATCTTGATTTAATCTTGGATCTTCCTCTCACACTTTATTTTCTTTCATACCCAAACCATTATAGGACTGGAAATAGTTCATGGACACATGGAACAATTCCTAGACACATATTTATGTTTAACACAACTGTAACATTTACCAGACACGTTATTACAGCGTGTTTCATAAAATGTCATATCGTAGCCCCTTCCAGGTACAAGTCTTCTTTGTTTTAGGGAAACAAACGTGCCATTACAGCAATAAGAGGCTGCAGTGTTATAACATGTGAACTCTGTTTAAACTTGTTGTAACTTTCCAACTTGACTCATCTCTGTATGTGGACTCAGTGTTCAAGGTACCTTCCGTATATATAGTATTGATATGTCCAGTGTATTAGGTAATTAACAAGTTTACTTATACCGCTATCACTATTATATGTATAGAACATTACCATCATTATTATAATAGACACTATCGTTAAGAAAGTCATCTTCCTAGACATAGTAAACGCCATCATGGTCATCATCTCTGTCATCATTATCATCTTCGTTATCATTGTTATCATCACACAGTCAAATAATTTAATATATTTTTATCAGAGAATGCTTAATGCAATACTGACATTGTATTCTATTTTTTTTTATCTTCTCAATGAACTGGTAATGGATACTGAATAGCTGAAAGATAGCTTTTTAACATCATTGCATGCACATGTAGCCAATACTGTATTCTTAAATGCAAAACTCGAGAAAACCAGACAGAAGATACTAAAATGGCCCTGCGGACATTAGCATTTCAAATATAGGGGATTTCAATAGATTGCACTTTAAATAACCCTAATTATTTGTCAGTATTGTACCATACTTCGTGACCGGCATTAGAATATCACTAAAATATAAAGAGAATGCAATTTTCACGGTTAAGTTTGTCAACAATAAATCACTCTTTCATCATGGTCAGCGCACAATTCAATTTCATCACGAAGACTGGCTAGTGCAAGGTCTTCTATTGAAAGCGCCCTTGTTTGGATCGTATGCTATCCCTAACATGTTAACAGCTTTTGCGTCCACACTTTTATGATATTAAATGTGATTTTCATTTTCATCTCTCTATCTTTCTTCTCTGCTCTCCATCATTACTAACTTTTTATCTCTCTATCTTTCTTCTCTGCTCTCCATCATTACTAACTTTTTATCTCTCTATCTTTCTTCTCTGCTCTCCATCATTACTAACTTTTTATCTCTCTATCTTTCTTCTCTGCTCTCCATCATTACTAACTTTTTATCTCTGTTTATGTTCGCATCTTACCATCACATCGCACGTAAGATTGGTTTTCTGTATTACTCCTGTAATTTATCACATTCGTTAGTAACAAGCACAGGGGCTCGTATTGTTGCTTACAACTTATCTATCAGTCATACATGTACTATATAATACTACAAGGGAGGACACTTCTCTCCTTTCTGGCGCAACCTATTTAAGAATCGACGCTGATATTTCGAGCTACACATCGCGTGGCGTAATAAATTTGGAACCGATGTTTAGCTCAGGCATTCGACTTTTTACGCCTATACAAAGTTTGACCTACTACCACAACTTTAAGGAATGCCAGACCATTTTCCCACGCTACCTGTGACATGGCCATGATCGCGCCCGCTTAATATGCAAGTGCAACGAGCCGAATGGAATACGGCCCTCTCATTAGTCGACCGAATATGACGTACTACGCCTACTGATTATCTAATTTTCAGTCAACCAATAAGGGGCCAGAATTCCATTCAGTGCGTTGTAGCTGCATATTAAGCGGGCGCGATCATGGCCATGTCGACCGGTAGCGTGGGAAAATGGTCTGGCATTCCTTAAAGGTGTGGTAGTAAGTCAAACTTTGTGTAGGCGTAAAAAGTGGAATGCCTGAGCTAAATATCGGTACCAAATTTATTACGCCACGCGATGTGTAGCTCGAAATATCAGCGTCGATTCTTAAATAGTTCGCGCGGGAAAGGAGAGAAGTGTCCTCCCTTGTAGTATTATATAGTACATGTATGACTGATAGATAAGTTGTAAGCAACAATACGAGCCCCTGTGGTAACAAGTACCTTTTGCCGTTCATATAGGTATAAAATGATGCTATTTTTATACCAGTCCGTCGGGAGTATTTACTGATGATCACAAAGAAGAGATAAAATGGCGATGGAATGATTGGGGGGGGGGGAAACAAGGAACACGAGGAGGGAAATGGCAGCAAAGTACAGTAGATGATGAAGGTATTCATCTGAAAATGAAAGAAGGAATACCTTTTCTCCGTGCTCTACCTTTGACCTTGTACTAATCTTCTTGCTCTTCCTGTTTCAATGGAAATCTTTTCCCTCGTAGTGTAAATCTCTCTCTCTCTCTCTCTCTCTCTCTCTCTCTCTCTCTCTCTCTCTCTCTCTCTCTCTCTCTCTCTGTGTGTGTTACGCAGACACCAAAACGGTTAAACTATACGGGTCTTTGAACTAGGTTAGGTATTTGCGATCATCTCTTGGCTGCATTCTGTGAAGAAAATACAAAGGTTGAAATTTTGAGTAATGAGTCCAGGTTCGTCCCTAACTTAAGAACAAGGTCGGTCTAAGGTCATAACAGACTAGAAACGGTCATTCATGGACAGGATACAGTGCGAAAACGGTGTGTTCACAATCCGTTGATCCACAAGCTCAGTTTATTTTGAGCCTTCCATTAGAATTTAAATTTCTTTATCTCTCTTTATTTCTGTTTCACTGGCGTAAATAAGCCAAGAAGTTGTTTTTCTGACATTACTGGCCACAACTTGTAAAAAGTATTAATAATAATAATAATAATAATAATAATAATAATAACAACAACAATAGGTGGCAGAGAACAATTTGTTGGTCTGTGGTGACACTAATGCATTACAAGGGTTCCACAGAACACTACGTCTTATGTGCAAAATCTTTAGGATATATATATATATATATATATATATATATATATATAGAGAGAGAGAGAGAGAGAGAGAGAGAGACAGACAGACAGACAGACAGACAGACAGACAGAGAGTTACAAAATAGACACCAAACAGAACGGAAAGTGATATCCTTCGATTATACAGGAAAATGCTTTACAAAATTAACATAATTTTTCAATACGAATAAATAATATCGTACAAGTTAGAGAATTTCACGGAGATTACGTCGACGCAATCGCCACTTCTGTTAGTTGATGTTATTTACACCGTAGGGCGATTTATTATTTATTTCATAATGAGATATTCAAATGTATAAGTGTGAGAAAACTGACATTGCCACAGTGACGATACCACTTTTGAAACTACTTTCTTTTCCCATTGAGGAAATATATCTGCCTTTATGTATATTATTAAAACTTGTATTTCCATATTTAGACCTATTTAATTTTGCTTCTCCTTCGTCTTCTATTTCTCTCTTTCTCTCTCTCTCAGTATGAACAGATCTAAAAATAGGTCAAGACTATAGACCCTCTCATTTTTAATGTATGGTCTTTTTATATGTTGAATGAATAAATTTAGAAGGATAAGATTTTGCTTTTAGTTATATCTTTTCCAATCTTCTCAATCTGCAGGAATGCGAGTTTAATGTGTCCATTTATGCATAGGGAGTCAGTCACCGGTACATTTCCAAATAGACAATAGCGTTTTCAAGCTGTGGGAACGACTCTCAGTTGCCAGCTAATGTTGTAATATTATGATTCTGTCAGGTATTATTTTTCGTTTTCAGTATAAATTAGGTCACAGTGACTTACGTTTGTTGATGGTGGGTTACAGACTTTAAGATACATTTACATACTAATTTTCATGAGTATGTGTGAAATAGGCTCTAAGATATTGAGGGTGTAACAAGTTAAAATACAAAAGTCACTTAAGCATTCAAATTAGGTCACATTGATTTATTTTAGGTATGGCTAACCTACGATCGATCAATATACCAATTTTCGTATGTGTAGTCAATAAAGAGTCCAATATATTGAGGACGCAACGAATGACTAGCTGAAAATACATAAGTCACTCAAGAATTAAAATTATGTCACAGTGACCTAGTATTATGAGGCCTAGTTACTCGTCCTGAGATGCATCCACAAACCAATTTTCATGAGTATAGGTGAAATAGGGTCTAATACATTTCGGTCCTAACGAACGGATAGCTGAAAATACAAAAGTTATTCAAGCGAGAAAAGTGGATCACAGTTATCTACTTTTGGCATGTTTGAGTTACTCTTTTTGACATGCATCCACTACCCATTTTCACGAGTGTTTGTGAAATAGTCTACGATATTAAGGACATAACGAACCAATAGCTGAATATACAAAAATAATTCAACCATGAACAGTATGTCACAGTGGCCTACGTTTGGTATTGTTGAGTTACTCTTGTTGACATGCATCCACATACAAGTTTTCATGAGTGTAGTTCAAACAGTGTCCAAGATAGTAAGTACGTAACGAACATATGGCTGAAAATACAGAAATCACTCGAACGTGAAAGTTAGGTCATAATGACCTGGTTTTGGTATGACATATTTACTCTTCTTGAGATGCATCAACGTGCCAATTTTCATGAGAGTACGTGAATTAGTGTCCAAGATACTGAGAGTGTAAGGAACGTACGAACGAACGAACACGAACGTTGGCGAGGATAAACATGCTTATATTGTTGTACAACAATAATTATTTTCGATACAGAAGATAAGTTGTACGTATTATATGCTGAAAAAATTATAGAGTATTCTGAGAAAAGAGAAACAAAGTTCATCAAATTATATATTACTGTATGTTAGGTTATGAGTATATGGAAGATGGATTTTCCACTTAACAATATTTATTTTCCGGGTAGTAATTACTCGCTTCGTTTGACATACTTAGCCAAATTACACACAATTGTCACATTACAAATTTCAAGCAACTAACAAAGTTTACGTAAATAAATGAAAGAAGAAAACGCAGAAGTTGATTTCGTTTAGTGTCTCCACCAATACAGATCTACGTCTCTCAAAGAGTGCGCAAGTTTGTAGTTTCCAGCGTAGACAGTGGTCAAAATACTCTCTCTCTCTCTCTCTCTCTCTCTCTCTCTCTCTCTCTCTCTCTCTCTCTCTCTCTCAGCTATTTACGTTTACTCCTAGAGCGCTAAATTCACAATTTGCATTGTATTTACTTTTTCCGCGAAAGTGATTCGTAGCGTGCGTTTATGCAATAATGGCACTGGTCGTTAGCTGTAAGTAATGAGATAGTCTGTAGCAATGATCTAACCACATCCGCGATTACTCACACAACTTCATTCAAGATTGTATCGCTTTGTCAGGTAAACTCTTACCAGCAGATTTTCTTACTATAATGTCGACTAAAGACAATTTTCCCTAATAAAGTGGTGGAAATATTCCCGTGAGAAAGTTCGAAAGGTTGAAAATCTGTTCATTGTCCTTGAAGAATGACTGTAGTTAGCATAAAAAAGTGGTTCACTCTGTTTATGTAATAATAGTCTATAAATAGAATTCTACTGTATATATGTACAATGTTTACTATTATATAATTCCTAATGTCATATTGCACTAGGGATCTGATTTCATCCCAAAGACATAATTTGTTCCTTTAATTTTAAGCTCTCTCTATCTCTCTCGTTTGTGTGTGTGTGTGTGTGTGTGTGTGTGTGTGTGTACACAAAGTCTGTGTTGAGTTTTGAGTTTCAATACATTTCTGCCAACTCGCCTTCCTCAGTGGATACTGAATGTAAATAACTGGAAAGTGCAAGGCTGGATTGTTTACGTGACATCACCTTGAAGTTGTTTACATTCAGAATCCAATGATGAGGGCGAATTAGCCGAAACGTATGCAAACTCAAAAAGAATTTGTATACAGCGAAGTCTCTTTGAGGTTTCTAAATGTTTCGGCTATCACCCTCATCAGTTGATTATGAATGTAAACATCTGGATGGTGACGTCATGTATACCAATCTAACTTCATAACATAACGAGACATATAGTTACCACAGAATAACTAAACAGTATTGAATCGTTCATCTATGTTAATGTATCTAAAATAACTAAACAGTATTGAATCGTTCATCTATGTTAACGTATCTAAACCGTTTTTCTCACCTGTCGTTAAATATTACGATAAAGTCTTTATGGAGTGGGCGTTATTTCTTGTCATTTTCTCCGAGTCTTTATTTCTGTTTGACATTTACCCATACAAACACCGTGCACCTAATGTACTTGTTCATCTGTGATTTTCTTAACAAGTGGTTCATCAATGTATGATTTGCTTCTGAATTTCAAATTCTGTCAGATGTTCCTTCAAGATAATTTTTACTTATATCCATCGTATTTATGTTCATTTCCCGTTTCCTCCTGTTTGCACAGAAAGTCCCGTGGCCTTAGGGTCAGCAAGCCATAAAAATATGGTTTAAACGCGATAATTACTTGTAACGGATGAACAGATAAGCGGACGGCCAAGTTTCACACTGTATAATCCTTCTACAACTAAGTAAAGGATGAATATATAACTTTCTTTTTCTTTTTTCTTCTAAATTACAGCGCATAATGTATCTGGCAAAGTAACTATTTCTTAAATCGGCGAAAGTGTTACAGGTGCGCAATATTTTCAACAAATATTGATATTATTATTGAAAGTAAATTTCTTTTGTTTCATAACATGACATAACTACATTGTGACATCCCACTGAAGTAAAAGTACCTGCATTACTACTTTTTGTTAATTATAAAAAGTTTCGGGGTTTTGTAAAACGGAACATTTAAATTCAGTAGCACCGTTTCAAAAACGAAGAAATAACTTTGACATAATACGAACGCTACATATCAATGGAGAATTTCAGATACTAAATAATTATTTTGTTATACATTTTTTTTGTTCATATAGATTAAAAGTATTACTGATTATTATTTTAGCGACTGAAAAAACACTATAAGTTTACATCTTTTTAAGAATGACTCAATTAAACGGGAAAACGTTTAACTCTAAAATTACCAAAATAGAAAGAAAAATAAAAGACAAAAAACCCAACATATAATAGCTACTTCAGCTAATACGTCTTTAAAAAATCTAATTCGGGGCATTTCTTCAATTTACATTATAATATCTCTCTCTCTCTCTCTCTCTCTCTCTCTCTCTCTCTCTCTCTCTCTCTCTCTCTCTCTCTCTCTGAAGCCGCAAAATTACATTGCAGTTTCGCACTTTGTCATGACTTTACACCTTGCTCAAATATAACCCAGATGCAAGCCTTTTGGCGCCACTATCGCCATTGTGTAAGTGTTTCGATTGTTGACTAACAAGACTTATTTACACTTCGTCCTTCCTCAATTTCCGTCTTACACAGTGTGATATGTGATTGATTTACACCTCTCTCATTGTAACAGAGCACGTAACACCTTGTTACGTGAAGGAGGCGTGAAGTTCTTACTCTAGAAACGGAATGAGTTTGATATAACTTTGCCATGCATGGATTTATTTAGGTCAATAATAAATTAGAGGATAAATCAGAGTCAATTGTATTCCATACAATATAACTGTCAGCTGGGACTCATTATTACTGACTGACTGTAATAGTGTGCCCAGTGTCACACCCTCGCCATGTTGTCACCTACATTTCCCGATTGTTCCAGCTCCGAGTTAAAATAATTAACAAAAATTCCTAAAGTTCCCAAGTTTCAGCTCAGTTATTCAATATTTTTATAAGATTTTAATCCCCATTACCTCCGATGCCGTTTCCGTGCATGCATGCATGCGTATGTTATATTTTTTTACCAGTGGGGAATGCAATATGTTTTAAAACTATTGCTGAAAATAAAAACTAGAAACAGAAACATTGCGAACGTTTTTGCCGACAAATTGAGGTATCCTGTGTTCTGCACACATCAAGATTGTAATTGCTCAGCCGTTTCAAGGCGCGGGAGATATTAAAAGAGCATTGCTCCAAAATTTTCATAAATTTGACTTGCATGTGGAGTTATTTTTCTGTTTGATTCAAAATATCGAAAAATAGTGCAATTAAACTTGTGCTTAATGTAAAAAAAAAATCTGAAAATCGCGCTTTGTGACTATAAAGACTATTTACTGCTGTTTCCGATGGGATGAAGGAATGAACTAGTTTTCATGTATTGTATCAGGAGTAAATCAGTTTTCGTCCGCTATTTGCTGTTTCGAACAATAGGTGATGCAATGCCATTGTTGCGTAATAGGCTCGTGGGGGTCTGCTCAAAGTAGAACCAAGTGAAAGTTTACGCTATAATTTCTCTTCTCTCTCTCGCTCTCTCTCTCTCTCTCTCTCTCTCTCTCTCTCTCTCTCTCTCTCTCTCTCTCTCTCTCGCTCTCTCTCTCTCTCAGAATAATAAATGGCTCCTAATAGTTCCATCTTTTTCCCCAATATTTCAACGTTTTGAGGTAAATAGTTGTCGAATGTCCTTCTTGTGTGTACCTGTTAAGAATTTTCACGTACGGTATTTCAGACATTTTTATGTAAATGTTCCCGAAATGCATGTAAGAAAACAAAGTGGCAAACTGGAACACTGGTGCAATACTAAATTACTGTCTCACATGGGTACATTCGTAACTACAGGTACAAAGCATTGAATGGATTTCTGCCCCCTTATTGGTTGACTGAAAATCAGATTATCTGTAGGCGTAGTACGTCATTTTCGGTTGACCAATGAGAGGGCCGTATTCCATTCAGCTCGTTGCAATTGCATATTAAGCTGGCGCGACCATGGGAATGTCGACCGGTAGTGTGGGAAAATGGTCTGGCATTCCTTAAAGGTGTGGTAGTAAGTCAAACTTTGTGTAGGAATAAAAAGTCGAATGCCTGAGCTAGACATCGATACCAAATTTATCACGCTATGCGAAGTGTAGCTTGAAATATCTGCGTCGATTCTTAAATAGTTCGCACGGGAAAGGAGAGAAGTGTCCTCCATTGTAGTTTTATATAGTACATGTGTGACTGATAGGTAAATTGTAAGCAACAATACGAGCCCCTGTGCATATAAATAGCCGATATGGTTTCAACAGATTGCGGTTCCCTTGTTTTATTTTATTTTATTTTTTACACATACATTTCTGACGAACAAAATAAATGATTTTTCTGCAAATAACAACGTCGATATACATCCGAGGCATAATTTTTTTTTTCTCGCAAAAATAGCCGAGATGATCTGAATGATAGCGGTATGGGCACACATGCTTTTTGTTACAGCAGTTTCGCTTGGCTAACACAGCGTCAACCACAGACCGGTGCAGAAATAAATCACATACATGTGTATTTTGCATACACCGAGAGGGCTTCTATGCTTGTATGCATATTTATGAGTCTATGTGACGTCAATCTACGCTGCATTCTGAAATTTAAAAAAGTCTTATACAACATTATTCTTATACATAGGATCTGCATCGACGGAATTTAGGCAATAACTTAAATAAGGAGGCATTAGGCATGTCAGATTTACTTAGGTCCGATATACATGTATGTTCAATAGTAATGTAGGAGAGGAAACTTGCGATAGTACTAATTAGCATGTCCAGCCTGGGCATGCAACTAAGTCTCAAATAAGGAATGAGAGGCAATGAACTATTTAATCAGGTGTCATTTCTAAGTATTCCTCCGTAAAGTTTATTGAAATAACCAAATCCAATTTGAAAACTTGTTCCACTAAAAGCATGTTTATTAAAAATGACAAAACAAAGATATTTCACTCAAATAGGTAATCTGGTGGCAGAGATAATGGGAGTTTTACTTTGAAAGAATATAACATACACTGGTAATTTTCTTCCTAGGGCCCGTTTCACAGAAGCCAGTGCGCTTTGGGTTTCACAGAAGCCCGTGCGCCTAAGTTCTGTGAGAGTCCTATAGTGACAAGTACACATTCAAAAAGCATCATTACTAATTCTGGCTTGAGAAATTATTTCATTTTTAGCTTTTGTACTTTGAAGCTAACACGACATGTCTTTTTATTGTAAATATTTCTCTCACTTTCCATCATAAAATCACAAAATAAAAAATATCAGAATGGAGGGGAGCAATAAAAATTTATTTTTATTTATTTTATATATACCATTTTTAAAGAGGTTATACGTTTGGCAATAAGCAATTGTTCCACGTAGGTTTCAACGTATATACGTTATTTTAAAATTTGTATGTAGTATTATTATGCAAGGTAAATTAATTAAAGCAATCTTAATCTAAAGTAGAGAGCTTAGACATAATTATAAATCTCTTTTTATCAGAATTTATCTGCTACTAACCTAGATAATCACAGGTAGGTTTCTAGCCTAAGGGAAAGTTAATTCCTGCTCTTTTTGATGTCCGATGCTAAGTACCGATAAGCTGAATACAGGCACATTCATTTGTATTTTTTTGGAATGTTGAAAAAGTGTGGAGTTTCCCACCCTTTATTCCTGCGTGTACTAACTCTAAAGCTGGCAAACAGTAGGACCTACAAAAGAAACACCTACATATATAAGGCAGTACCTTGAAATAGGTATTAAACTTACTTATGAATAATTAATTCTAGTTATGTAAAAAGAAGAGTCACATGACATAATCAATGCAACGATATTAGATTAAGAAAAAAGAATTAAGAAATTTATGTGTGTGTGTGTGTGTGTGTGTGTGTGTGTGTGTGTGTGTGTGTGTGTGTGTACAACGGGCGGACATGTTTTTCACAACACTATGGGCGCTGGAAGAATCCAAAGGTCACAGCATGATTTTTTGTTTCCTATGCAGAGTATAACCCTCATTCTTCATTCTTAACACATCTTTTTGTGTTTGTAAAATTTGTAATTAAGCTCCTAAAAAGCTTGGAACGAATATTGAAGTTATTATGCATCCTATTTTTAAGTAATATTGCGGCAATTAAACAATAAAGCGTAGGCCGTAGACCACAGAAATACGAACTAATTACAGTAATGGCAATTCTGTATATCACTCGAATTTCTTCTCACCAAAATAGCAACAGAACAATAGCAAAGCGTTTCCATTATAGATGCAACGAGTAACTAAAATTTCTTCTAGATTTGGCAGTAAACTGAAACACATGAAATTTGCATTGATGGAAACTAATACCTAATTTCCTTCTGCGTTGATGCTTTGTTACTTCTTTTCGCGTATGGATATCATTCGCCGCTTTTGTTTTCGATACTAATTGAAATGACTGAAGGCATAAGATTGAGTAAGTAAAAAGTGTATCTATGAATTTACTAGAGCATGAAAAGTAGGCCATTATTACATCTTCGTCACAATAATAAGTCTTACTGAAAAAAAATCTCACACCTGCACACAAATTTGATAAACCGGATGTGACATTTGTCCCATACACAAAGATTAGCTTCATTAAAATTCAAACACTTCTCAAATTGTAACGCATTACTGCAACAGCATTATATTGCTGACCAGCTGTCCTTGGGGAACCAGCAATGAAGGGGTTTAGCGAGGGGAAATTTTGTTTCCGTTTCATTTACTTAAAATAAAAGTAATGACGAGATACAAAACAAACGTGTAAATTTGTGATATGAATAAAACTCCGAGTATAAATTCAATTTTTAAAGTCCAAATTTTTTCTTTAGAAATAAAAAATTGTTTATCCTATGGTCGCCTCTGTTCAAAACCTGCCATCTGTACGCCCTATGATGTAGTAAAGTATTTGATCTCCGGATTTACTGTCGCGTGCCAACACAGGGCCCCTGGAAGATGAAAGAAGTGAACACTCCTATTTGCGCATTTTGAAAAAGCAGATTTCAAGGGGCGCTCTTGGGAAATGTTTCGCTCATGATGGCAGAGATATAAGATTTGTATTAATACATTTGATATTTGTAAAAAAATTTAATCATTATTGTCTTGAATGATATTGTTTATGACCACGATTGAAAGATGGATCTCTTTATTACAAACAAATATGGGAATTATATATATTTTGGTCTATTTGCAAACAAATATACTTTTAAAAAAAAAAAAAAAGCATTTTAGATACTGATTCAAAATGACTTATAGGCGGATGCAGTGCGTGGTCATAATCAAGTTCCATTTTTTAAAAAATCAAATGTGTTACTACAGAAATTGAAGTATATTGAAAATAAGAAATTATAAATTTATTGTGTTTGTCTGACCCATGTATCAGACTTTTAAGCATTTCCCAATAGTTTATCCCCAAGTAAACCGGGAATACAATTTGACACGTTTTAATTTCTTTTTGCTGGGGGGGGGGGGGGGAGGACTACAAACTGTTGACTACATATGACAACTTGTAGACAATAGCGAATCCGATGTTGGTGGGGGAGGGGGGTCTCCCTTCCCCATAAAAATGAACGCGAAACAACCCGAACGTTTCCTAGAGTAAGTTTTATTTACAGTAAAATTGTTAAGAAAACTATGCTCCGGAAAGGCTTAAAATGCAAGCGAATCCGGGAGCTTCGCCCCCCCCCCCCCCATTTCGGCCCCCAATGGGGATTCCATGCCACAGATCCCTCACCTAACTGTTTAAGCTCCCTCTAAACGATCCTAAACAATATTTCTGATCCGCCCATAGTAGACATCATCTCATAGAGGCATCATCGTCTCATATAGGCTTATTGGGATTTAAAATTTACAAGCCATAGCCTCCTAAAAATAGCATATTTAATAACGAATAAATCTTTGAAATTTCACTTTTACATGTCAAATGATAAACGTTTCAGTAATTGCTTAATTCAATTCAATTAAAACAATATTTTATTCAAAAAAATTTCTATGGGGTTAGACAGCAGACAAGACCCATTTTCGCCTTTTCCCGAATTCAGTGGTCACACAAATAAGCTATCTGTATGCAATATGTTTTTGTATGGATCACTTATTATATATAGCTATGCATGTAGTTAACGAATATGATTTAAGTGTTTATTTCACTACAGGGTTAATCAAACCGATATATAAAAACAAGGGAGATAAATCAGATCCTACCAATTACAGGCCTATTACTTCACTGAGTTGTCTTAGTAAGGTATTGACTGCTCTTCTTAACAATAGAATTTCGCTTTTTCTAGAGAAAAAAGAAAAGAAAAGAAGAAGTAAAGAAACAATTTAATATTTGCGGCACAGGCACGTTTTCGTAAAGGATACTCCAAAAGTGACAATATTTTTGTCTTAAATTCTTTAATAAAACTTTGAAATAGGCGGCATACAACATTATTTATACTTTTGTGGATTTTACTCCGATTTTCGATAGGGTATGGAGAGTTGCTTTACGGAGAAAATTAAACAACACTGCTATAAACCGGAAAATACTCAAGGTAATAATGAAAATGTATATGGATTTGAAGTCTTGTATCTTCCAATATGGAAAGAAAGCAGGGCTATTCACATGCAAATAAAGAGTTAGACAAGGCGAAAATCTTTCTCCTGTGTTATTTGCCCTCTGTCTAAATAACATCAATAAGATCGAGAATTCCTTTTTTTTTTTTTTTTACTTCGAATTATAATGGCATTACAGTTGATTTACTGGCTTTATAACTATTTGTTTTACAGTGTGTAGACAATACCGTTGTATTTTGAGATAATCCAAGAGATATAAAAATAATCTTGACGTATTCTTTAATTATTGCAAAAAAATATAAGCTTATCATTAACACTAGCAAAACCAAAGTTATGATTTTTGGGTAGATGTAAATGCAGACAAACTGTGAAGTTCAAATTAGGAGAATTTGAACTTGAAATTGTCAGAAATTATAAATATTTAGGATTAACCCTTGCAAAGATTAGTTGATATTTATTGGGAATTAGGATCTAATTAGTCAAGCCAGGAAAGCTATGTACCTTTTTAAGAAAAGAATATAAAATCTTAATTTGCCTGTTGACGGTCAGCTTAAACTTGTTGATATGATAATAGTTCAAATTCTTACATATGCAGCTGAGATCTAGTGTTAAAAATAAAAAGGGGGATATGGTGGAATGCATTCATTTAGACTTTTTTTTGGCTAAAAGTTTTAAAAAATCCACCCCCATGTATATACTTTATGTTGAGCTTAGTAGATTCCCTCAACCTTTACAAATAAAAAGGAGAATGGTTGGCTATTGGATAAATATCATTAATGGTAAACAAACCAAACTATCTTATATCATGTATCTGAGGCTATAAGGAATTATAATAATGATCGAGGCAGAAGTAAATAGATAGAGAGTATTTATGACATCTGATTATAAACTGGGTTTCAATCTTTTGGGTTAATCAAAATATTCTCAATAAATCCTGGATAGGTACAATCTTTAAGGAAAGACTTCTTGATCAGTTCATACAGACATGGAAATCGTCCACTGCTAACTTAACAAAAGCTGATACAAGCACAGCTTTTAAAACCGACAAAGCTGAAGATGCTGAAAGGGATCTAGCACGTTAAAATTTTACTGACATACATCAAAAACACTACGGATTTCCTACATAAAACTGAATCTATTCGCTAACAGAAAACAAAATTATATTTTGTTTGGATGTAACGTCTTTATTTCGCAGTGTCCCCAGAACCAAGGTAATGGGAAGAAACCGCTTGAACATCGTAACCAAGGTAATGGGAAGAAACCGCTTGAACATCGTAACCAAGGTAATGGGAAGAAACCGCTTGAACATCGTAACAGTGTCCCCAGAACCAAGGTAATGGGAAGAAACCGCTTGAACATCGTAAAGAAAAGTCGATTCCAATGCAAGCAATCTTGCAGTTTATGGACATGGTTCTAGAAAATAACAGCTCTATTTAGTGGAATATATTATTTTCAGAATACAGGCACGGCTATAAGCTATGAACTAGGCAGAGTTATTCATACACGTATCCAGTAGAATGGAAAACACCCGTCTACGTACTACTCTAAACAAGCTGGCTGAATCAGGAATCACGAGCTAATGGGAGATTGAGGGTGGGGTGGGGTGGCGGAGCTAGGCGCCTCCCTACCGCCTTCAAAGGATCACAAAACAACCAGAACATTTCCTAGATTTCCTAGAGTAAGTTTTCTTTACAGTTAGATGGTTAGAAATATATTCTGGATACGCTTCAAGTGCAGGAGATTCTTCGCCCTCTTGGCACACACTAAAGGTTACATCCCGCAGACTCCTTGCTTACTTGTTTATCACACACACACACAGACACACACACACGATATTGCTGGATCCTTAGGTTTGTTGATATCTGGAGAATATGGGCACATGGACCAGACAGTCTCATATCGTTCCATCAAATGGGACAACATTCATTAGAAAAGGAAGAACTGAGACTGACCTTTTCTGAAAGCCAACGAATAAAAATCAATATCTCCATATAAAATCGGATAACCCGATCACCCGAAAAATGCCATTGAACAATACTATACGGTGTCTGATTTTAAAAAATATGCTCGGAAACGTTTTTTTTTTTTAAATTATGTTTTTTAAAAAAGAAATAAGGACTTGAAAGAACATTTAAGAAATTTGGGTCATAATAAAAACAAATGATTGATAAAGAATTCGAGTGGATATATGAGTAAAGTACCTTGCAAAATCAGAGAGAATGAGAATGCCATTAACAATAACATACAATTACATATTACTCAACATACAATAAGATACAATTAAATATTGCTCAACATACAATAAGATACAATTAAATATTGCTCAATATACAATAACATACAATTACATATTGCTCAACATACAATACATACAATTACATATTACTCAACATACAATAACATAAAATTAAATATTGCTCAACATACAATAAGATACAATTAAATATTGCTCAACATACAATAAGATACAATTAAATATTGCTCAACATACAATAAGATACAATTAAATATAGCTCAACATACAATAAGATACAATTAAATATTGCTCAACATACAATAAGATACAATTACATATTACTTAACATACAATAAGATACAATTAAATATTGCTCAACATACAATAAGATACAATTACATATTGCTCAACATACAATAAGATACAATTAAATATTGCTCAACATACAATAAGATACAATTACATATTACTTAACATACAATAATATACAATTAAATATTGCTCAACATACAATAAGATACAATTAAATATTGCTCAACATACAATAAGATACAATTAAATATTGCTCAACATACAATAAGATACAATTAAATATTGCTCAACATACAATAAGATACAATTAAATATTGCTCAACATACAATAAGATACAATTAAATATTACTTAACATACAGTAAGATACAATTAAATATTGCTCAACATACAATAAGATACAATTAAATATTGCTCAACATAAATAACATACAATTACATATTGCTCACATTTAAGAAGACAGAAAACACAAATCTTACAAGATGGTGTATATTTTCCTAGAACCGCCAATAGTAAAAAAAGAGAAAAAAGAAGGTGCCAATTTCAAACATAAAGACGGCACTTGTACCTGTGTAGCTAATGTGCAATTTCTCCAGTCGGGCTGAAGGAAGAAAACATTTGACAGACATTTGAGCAAGATGCCACATAGATGGACATATCGATTGCTGGACTATAAACGTAATTTAAGGTATTTACTGTGCAAAATGTGACATAATCATATAGCCTCGAGCAACCACTTTTCTTGCACTTGACGTGAATTTTAACGCGTTCGTTATAATATTGTGAGAATCTATTAAAAAAAAAACATAGAAAGTGTTCAACTATATCTACTTCATTTAATCATCGTTAAAATGTTTGGGCATTCATGTACATCAGTTCATAATTACCGTTTTTCCGAGCGTGTGTAATTTTGCTTATTTCCAGAAGTCGCATCCATGGTTCGTGACGCTAACTAAAAAGTCACGTGGCATATGACCGGAATGTGCCACTTAGGTCAAAGTATGGATATTATTACTTCATAGGTCTCCATGTTTTGAAATTTAAAAAAATACAATTTAAATATGAAAAAAAAAAATCCGTCAGTTTGTGCACTTACATTACTGCTTGCCTGTTCTTTGCCATATAAATACATGACTCAATAGACTGAGAGACAGACAGAAAGAGAGACAGGGGGAGAGAAATTTAAAAATAGGTACTGGTGAATGGATATACATTTTATTATAATAGATTCAATGTCTTTGATGTAGAATATATGTTTATTATGAAATAATACTGAAACGAAATAGTCCGTAGTGAATATACATTTCGAGTGTAAATTTTTCTTACGTTGTATAAGAACTCCACATGATTAAAACCAAATATTTACATTGGCTATCCAGTTGTATAAATTCCCAAAGTGGGTTATCCTGTTCAAAATATGTAAACAAAGCCAACATGTGATCGGCGGCGCTATCTTTAGCATATAATAGAAAATTCAAGGCCAAAATGTGTGACACAAGAAAGGCATTAGTGAAAATATAGATTTTCATTAAGATTTTTTTAAATTACACGAAATTACCTGTTTAAATCTCAATTTGTCTGATTTTACTGTTTAATTCATTCCGGTCACTCTTCAAGAACGCTGGTGACACAGTTGATGACGTTATTATCTCGAAACAAGCGCGTTAGATTGCGAGAAACATGGCGCACGATTGAAGGAGGCAACGACATCGGGTGGTTGGACGATACATCAGTGAAACAAGTAATACATTATATAAAGACAGAGCAGTCATTTGTCATCTATTTGCAAACTGAAGCTAGACTAAGTTACGAAATATTTTACTACCAACGGTCAAAGTATAAATAATTTACATGGTTTGGGGTTTGTAAAAAATAAATACGGATTTATCGCTAGAAAAATAATTTTTGAATTAAAACCTGTTAATTATAGATGAAAATAGATTGAATTGAAAAGTGTTATATATATATATACGTGTGTCTATGGGATTTTCAAACAAGGGAACTTATTTTTGGCTACTAACTCTATATTGGAAAAGATCTTTGAATATGTCGGATGCAAGTATAAAGTGTCCAATTCAGAGGGACACAAGATTCGCTAAAATACTCAGCCATATTGATGGCAGAAGGTGAATCTAGTCTACAATTCATTTATCCTAATTTGACTGTGATCGAGAAAATTGCTAAAATGGTGTGACTAACTTAACCAAAAAGTACAATTTGGCTAAAATTTAATGACACGACAATGTTTTAGTTATAACTCAATGCCGAGACAGTCCACGTGTTCTAGATTTTAAAAAAAGAAGAAGAAAGAAAGATAGAAAGAAAAAGGAAATCTTATCAATTGGAGAAAATACATATTTTAAACACAAAATCAAATGGTCAACATGGTAGAAAAATGTTCTTTTGAAGTCCATTTATTGCATGTGAAATATTGAAAGGCTATGACCGAAACAATGATTGGAACCTAAATAAGGAACTTAATTTTAAAAAATCGTTAGTCTGTGTTACCCATTACATTGGTCATAAAATAAATACATAAGAAGAATAAAAAATAGAAATTTAGTTTCGAGTGATTATTCCTTCTTACGTGCTTTCATTTGAATGCTATTTATTTTTATATTTCCCTCAATGGTGCCCCACATATAACGGAACTTTCATGGACGATTTGACAATTGATGAAGATGCAGTTTCAACAGCTGTGGAGTCATACCAGGTGTGCGATTGTAGTATGCGCATGCTGGCGTGCTCACAGAATAGGGACGCGGAAAGCAGCTGCTTATGGGACTCGCGGCAGGTGCCAAGGAAGAAGTTTATTAAAAGGCACTTTTTACAAAATATGATGGAATTACAAAGCACAAAAAGATCAAAATAAGAGAAAGGTTTGATTTCATTTTGTAATTGAGATGGTATTTAATTTTCTTATGATATCTAAGTTTTACTATATATAAGAGTCATTTTTTACAAATTTTATAAAATTAATCAACAGTGAGTGGTACACACATTGGTACTTTTTGTAATAGTTAGCTATGAAGCTGCGTCACCATTTTTCCACAACCACTTCTAACAAGCCGAGCCGTAAGAGGGTACATCCAAAATAAATTAAGAACGATGTGTACATCTACAAACATTCGTCATTCACACTCCAAGGTGATTGGATGACTTCACATAAATAGTGAAGGAGTTGCACGACTTTACACATACTAAGACGCACATTCCAAAGCACGTACGTAAAGGTAGTATTAAGTTTCCGCAACACTCGTTACTTCAAAAAGTATGAAAACAATATTGACTGTATAATAGAAATACTGCAAGCAGCTGGTTTAGTAAGCTGCCTTCAACAAATTCAAAAACTTCCGTTAAAACGTTTGCATTTGCTCGACCATTTGAACATGTCACCAAATTTTGGTAGCTGAGTGCGCAGAATTCCAAACTGTATTTTGCAAAGATTCAGAATTCAAAAATTTAATTAAATTTTAAAACTCGTTTTTATTTGTTTCCCGTCAATAGATGCCTTGCGATTTGCTTTGTAATATCCGATATTTCGTTACATCATATATATATATATATATATATATATATATATATATATATATATATATATATATATATATATATATATATATATATATATATATATATATATATATATATATATATAACATTAAATTAAAACATCAATCAATGAATCATCTATAGATGTAACAAAGATCAACACTTAAGTAGTTCAATTTGTCCCAATTATTTCTGCTCACTGGTAAGGTGATAAATCCGGCTCAAATTCTCGAGCATGAGACGCGAGAAAACTAAGACACTGTTAGGATCAAAAACGCAATCTGCCACGAATTGGGGAGTGGCAAAGTCACTTGATGGTTATTTGTATCAGCCGTATGCAACATAAAAGGTCCCCACAATTATCGTTAATTTTATCAGCACATGGTATTAACCGAGGTAATTGGAACCAACAGTGCCCATAAAGAACTACAATCTATTATACTTGTTGAAATTGCTTTATAAGCATTGAAGTGGCATGACTGCAAATTGAGTAACCTACATCGATATCTTACAACCACAACTTAATCCGAGCATCGGGATATTTTCATTGTGGTTTTTGTGGGATTAATGCCATTTATCAGCAAAGGATAGGCTATACATGGTGGCCAGTATATTTGATTGAGGAAGAACCCGAGAAAACCACCGACCCACGGCAAGCTTTCTCAAATATCCAAGTTAACCTAGCCGAGACTCGAACTCATGCGGACAGAGGTGAGATGCCAGTGATCGATAAAGGCGAGCACTTTGACCACTCGGCCACCCGGGACCTCGGGGTATTTTTAGTCCCGTTCGAGATATTACAAACCCTGTGTATAAAATCATTGAACACGCATTATCACATACAATACACCGAGAGACTAAGTAGGCCCTTTATCCGTCCCGTTGTAGTATGTATGCCACGAAGAGCATAAACTAGCTAGCTATATGGGCGGCAAGCTAGCAATGACATCTCCGTCTGTAACAATCAAAATGGTTATTTGAATACAAGTGACCTTGAAGAAAATTCATAATACAAAACTTCAGGTTAAGATCGGTAAAAACTAAACAGAACAAAATATTCTCTCTCTCTCTATCTCTCTCTCTCTCAGATCTGCATTGATTTCATAAAAATTGTATAGGAAAAGAATCAGACTGATTTGAAACTCCGTTGCTATAAATCTTTGTTTCATTTGGAGACAAACTTTAAAAGTCTGCAGTAATATTTTATATACGACAAATGTAGCTCGAGCTGATATGCTGGTGTCATCTGTATAGTTTTAAGATATATTACCCCAAAGTGTCAAATCTTTTCGGAGTCTCAGCCTTGAAAGTTTTATGAACTAAAGGCACGAGGTCACTGAGGTCGGCACATCAGGACACCATACGTCTATCAAAATGGCTGACTGTCCGTCAAACATTAATCAATTTCAGCTTTCTTTTCCGTGACACTAGATATCACTGACCATTAAATCTCGCTCTCCTTCCATTTCTTCCCCGAAACACAACGTGTTATTAATTAAGCGTTGAAATCCGCTAGAGATGTCCATTCCAATAAGTTGAATGTTCAACCAATGATTAATAGTGTCATTTTATTTTATTTTCGCTCGCGGCACCTGTTTTTGTTTTTATCAGCTTGACTTTAAAAGCTCATGAAGCTATCTGATATTCATCAGTCGCTTTCTTTCTTTCTTTCTTTCCAGTGAGGTCTTGTCAGTTCAACGTTCCAAGAACTTCTTCCAGCATATTACATATTTGTGGGGTCTTGATAGCGTAGCGATAATGGGCTTACTTTCCCCCTCTGTGGTCACGGGTTCCATCCTTTGTTATGACACTTGCAAGAGTATGTGGTCATCTATCTAAAGTTGACGCTTTTATCTTGTTCTCCACCGTCAAGGCCGTCGAGTGTACTTGGTTTATTTGTTTAGAATTTGCTACATAATCAACTTAAAATAATCTAATTCTTAAATGTATGAAGTATTAAATCTGGTATTGATGTTAGTTTTACTAAATGCTGGCTTACACCATTTTTGGTGGTTTATTTTGTTTTGTTTCTTATTTTTTTTTTTAATTACCACCGTAAAGTGCCTTGCTGATAGTACTTAACCAGAGACATATATAACACAGAGATGATCAGCTTGCCCAATTGTCTTTTTACTATCTAGTGGCACTCTTTTCATATGCAAACGAGGGTGCGGACATGATGTGGGTCCGGGCAAGGAGCCTTTTATCCACGCGCAGTGGCTAACGAGTCAGAGATATAAACTACCGGTAACTGCATGTACGGTAGTAAACAGGTAATGACACTTTATACGGTTGTTTAAAGAGAGCGACTTTTGCCTGTATCGGGTTTTTACAAGTCAAAAATTTTTGATGACATTTCGACAATAATGTAATGCCAGTTGATAAAGAATTTTGAGGATGCATTGCGGCACTGTTCTACACATCTGCATCAGATATTTTATTATCATCAGAAAAGTGAGGTTTCCTTAAACCTTGAATATGGTTCTTAAAATTATAAATAACTTTTAAATGATGCCAAATATGATCTAATTGAATGGAAGATGAAGAAATGCTTGAAATAGAGCAACTGGTTACGTAATTGACAGTTGCAACGGAAAATCGAAAACCTTGGATATGGCCCTTAAAATTACAATGCATTCCTCACTCTTGTGCAATCAGCTGAACATGTATTTAGCTTTTAAATGATACCAAATATGACTCGATTTATTGCAAGATGAAGCAACTGATACGTTTTTTCAAAGTTGTGACGGAAAAGCTGTGTTAAGTTATTTCAAAGACAAGAATTTTATGCTAGTTTATAAACCTTGGATATGGCCCTTAAAATTAAAATGAGCTTTCCTAACGCTTGTGCAATCAGCAGCAAATTTACTTAGCTATCAAATGATACAAACTATGGATTGATTTAATGCAAAATGAAAAAATGCATGCAAAATAGACAACGAAGATATTACCCGCCAACTTGACTATCGATGTCACGCCCGCTTCTTGGACTCATTACTCACATACGGAAATTCTTCTCTCACAAAATTTCAACAAAAATATACAAACGATAATACCATTTTTATTTTCGTGCTAAATATCACAGAATATTAAGATTAAACTGAATTTCGGGACGCATTTATGAAGACGCGTGTTCTTGCGTTAGACTTGCAATATAGCTCCCTCGACAGTGCTCTCGCTTAATCACGCAGTGCCACGTGATGTTATTGAGATCTTTTGATAACAAGAGACCTTGCAGGGAGTTGCCAATCTCTGTGTTAGGTTTAACACATAAGTTCTATAGTTTTAAAACTGGCTCTCGATTTATTGAATTTACCGTGTATTTCATGAATTTCTAATTCACATCTCATCTGCACAAGTTATGTACACTCGGAAAGAAACAAATGTCAATTCTCTTTTTTTTTCGTCTTCTTCTGATTGACTGATTTTTATACTAAGTAATCTTGATCTACCTAATATGACATACAAAACAACATCTAATATGAAATTTGTGTTTTCTCACATGCCACATGCCAGTGGTCTCTGAAATATTTCATTAATTTTTGTGTTCTGTTCTGTCGTGTTTGTTCTTTTCTGTTGTTTAACAGCCAGAGTAGACTAGGTTAAATATCATTGATGTAAAGCTGTATCAACAACCTTAGATTCAATAGTGTTTAACGGCATGTTGGCAACTTCCACTTCTTTTTACAGTCGATGACCTGTGAAGCTGCATTTCAAGAATGTAAACTGGGTGGATAGCCTTTCCAATGAACTTTGACTTCTTGGATACTATGTTTTCCCACTTTATTTGTTCTTTGATCGAGAATGCTTTTGATACGTACATGTCGTCTTCTTTCTTGGTCACTCGTTGTAACTCAGACAAGTAAAAAGGTCCTTTTAATACTTCTCCATTCATACCTTCCAATTTATAAACAGGAGTATCACGTCCATGTGCTTGTCCTGTAACACTTAACAATTCTGGCGTCCAGTTGTCAAAGGTGCATCTTGCTTTTCCATTGCGAACACAATATCTGGAGCTTAACACTTCTTTCTTTTTTTTTTTTTTTTTTTTTGATCTTTGATGTTTCAAGTAACTGATCAAACACAATCACTTTGTTTTGAGGTGTCACTTCTTCTGGAGCACACCTGATGCTACAATTGATTGAAAGCTTTCACTAGACATTGGTAACACATAAATTTATTTGAGAGTATGTTGATGTATAAATTATTTCCACAGAAGTTTTTTGAAAATGTTCCATGACATTGGCTTTCGTGTCAGGATTTCAGTGGTGAAAAAATGAATGTGTATTTTTTTCAATTCCTTCTGAAATGCTTGGATCAGAAATTAGGTGTCTTTGTCTGTTTGCCATCATAGAGGGTGTCAACCACTTTGTTTCCAGAGAAGTTTCAAAGCTCGCACTAAATCTGAACTTGTTTTAAAAGTCAAAGGAACTACCCAAGCTGATTTTGAAAACACATCGATGACATGAAACAAACATTTGTAACCTTGATTGTACGTAGCTAAATGAGAGACATAAGCTAAATCAGCCTGCCATTGATGATCAATTCCAGCTACTTTAGTTTGATTTCTTGAAAATTTTCGTTGAATGGGTTTCTGTAACGTGTACGTTGATTGTTCTTGTAACCATTGTTGTACATCTTGCAGATGGAGATTTCTGAGTTGGTTTTATCTGCACGATAAAATTTTCAAATTCCTCCAGAGCCAGCAGCATGAGCAGGACTGTAGTAAATGGTGACCAAAAAGTCTCTCCATGTTGTTGCTGCTGCTGTTGCTCAATAAATTAACCAGTTTGATACTCCTCTTAGGTTGTTTGTGTAGTATTTGGTTTGCGATGCCTGATGTGTCCGACAAGCACTAGGACAGTTCTTTGGTCAACTTTTTCTTAATGTCTTTTTTCACTTCTGTCTTCCCTTCTTTCTTTTTTTCCTCTGCTGAAGAGGGTGTCAACATCAGCTTTTTAATACAGGCTTTCATTTCTTCTCGTCTCCAAGGGAAGATGTCAACAAGGTTGTCACACTAGACGAAAAAGGAGCAAATGAAGTTCGAAACATTTCTCGTTTATTCTCTTCTTCCATCACTGTGAATGTGTCTGTCATCATCTTTGCTGCTTTTTATTTTTCTCAGGTTTTCATGACATTCTTTAAGATATATATATATATATATATATATATATATGATAATAATACTTAAGATAGGAAATAAGTATGGAAGTGTATTGTAAAATGGTAATAAATATAAATTACAACACAAAGAAGGAGTATTCAAATTGCATTGGCATTCAAATGTCGTTGCCTAAGATTTAATTTGAGAATAGCAATTACAGAATAACTATCCACTCAGAAATATAGATAATGACAAAATTTAACAAGTCAGGACAAGTTGATGGAGGTAATCATTATATAAATTCATTCAATGCATGAAAAGATAAAGAAACATTTCACAAGTATACTATAAACATACTTGAAATTACTCATGCCACCATGCCAAAGGCCTGCCATATTGTCATATACATACAGAACATAGCATTATGTTTTCCATGAACAAATACCAGTACATCCAATAGTCAATATACATTTGCTTCAGATTAAGACCTCCTTGTCTGTGATACTATGTAAAAAAAAAGCCATTCATATCTCTCAAACATCTTCAAGTCAAACAAGAGTATCCTATTTCTATGGCAATTATTCAGTGCTGAAAACAAGTCACACAATTTTATTCTTAAAATGTTTATTTTTTATTCAACTTTGCTTACGAGTTTTATTCAAGTTGTTCGTTAAATATTTGGTTTTACAGATCTTCTTTTCACGATACCATAGCCCATCTACAGTTGGTAGAGGGACAATCGGAGATAAAAAGGAGATATACAGTGGTAAAAATGTTTAAGATTATTCTTATTTTTCATCATGTGCAGTTAATATTCTTTAAATTTTTCAAGCATTTACCAAAGATGAAGCTTTTCTAAGATTTTCTTTTTTTCTTCTTCAGATATCCATTGAAAGCTCCAAGTAGGAATCAAACCCCCAAGTCCTATTAGTCAAAACAAAGGATATGGAACAGCAAACCTGTTCACACATGCTGACAAATTTAATACCAAGCCCAACTGCTACAATTTTTACGTATCACATCTTTAACAACCCTTCATAAGCCAAAAATTGAAGTCATTCAACAAGACTAAAGTTTCATCCAAAATGACCACAAAAGTAAGATTCTATTTATTATATGATGAAATGGATATAATTCAATAAACTGCAAAGTAGTGAAGTGAAGTGACTTTGCAGTGCATTCAGATATCTAAGACATGCCTCTTTTACCTTGTATGACTTTGCTGTGAACTCAGATATTTAAGACAAGACTCTTTTACCCTGTATGACTTTGCAGTGCATTCAGATACCAAAGACATAACTCTTTTACCTTGTATGACTTTGCAGTGCATTGAAATATCTAAGACATGACTCTTTTATCTTGTATGACTTTGCAGTGCATTCAGATGTCTAAGACAACTCTTTAACCTTGTATGACTTTCCAGTGCATTCAGATATCTAATGCCATGATGTAATGATGTACTATTATACATGGATTTAAGAAACTTAACAGGCCAGCAGGATTCAGCAGCCTCAGCGTGTCCTTGGGGAAAGGCACTTATCTTCCTATTCATGATATAGCCAATAACATGTTAAAAATGCTGTTAAAACCAACAAAACAAAACAATATAAACGTAACAGGAGTCTTGATTTCAAATAGCATTCATCAAACAAGTTAAATGATCTCTATGTTTTGTGTGCCTTGGCAGGCATAAGATTGAAATCATTCAACGAGTTTCATTAACTACACCCATGCATTTAGTGGGCAATATTGTAATACCCTCAATCTATCTATACATCATCACATTTCCTGCAAAACCACTGACTGGAAATTTATGAAACTTTTTTGTTGTGAGACAATTACATAATTATATTTATAAAAATAACAAAAACCCACTAACACAATTCATCAGAAGAACATTTATTTGTTTCGATTAATAAATGAACAGCAGACATGTTTTAAATACAGAATTAACTATGTTACATGGCTAGACATAAAAGAGAAAAAGTGAAGAAAAAAATAACTCTAATACAAATTAAGGTCCTAAAGTTACATAGGATAATGCATCAGTAAAAAGTAGTATATATTTCATCTGAAAAAGACTTAATTATACAACATGGTGTTTAGTGGGCAAACTCCTATATCGGTTGAATGAATATCCACAAAATAAGTATAGCAGAAAGTAATTAAATTTTAATATCCTTCTACAAAAAAAAGTGAAGCGGCTATCGTCACCTGTTCCCAATTTCCAAAACCATCATTTATGAAGTCTTTTTTTCTCTAAATTCCAATACCATCTCATACAAAGAAATTGTCTTGTTAATGGCTGAAACATTCTGTTTTAAAAAATGCATTAAAGTCACAATTATGTTAATAGTTAACTTAGGGTTTATTTGAAACAGCCATTGTCATGAAATCCTCATAACTTATTCTGATTTGTCCCTGCATAGAAGTATCCCGCTGTCTGAACATGTCTGTCAGGGATTTCAACATGACGCATGCCTGGATGAAGTTGTCAAGGGTTAGACATCTTCTGGATTGTGTGTCAAATTTGATCACTACCATCTGGACAAAGTTGTAAGAAAGATTGTACCCCATGCTCTGCCAAGCTGAAAGTAGAACAAGTATTAATGTTTCCAAAAGAAAACGTGAAAAACTGTATAGTGGGAACTTTTAATGATTTTGTGGTTTCCAAGTGAGGTTATGAAAATAAACCCCGTTCAAAATGTATTACCTTTAATACTGCAACATCTTTACTTCCATTAACTGCTAAAATACAACTTGCCAAAAATTAAAATTCTGTTTTTGGTCAAAACTGCAAAATTGTATGCCATCGAAAAAATACCTGTACAGTATGTGTAATAATTTAACTTTAAAAGTGACAGAAAAGCATAAAGAAAAAATTCTATGGTACTATACACACTCACACTGCTTGTGACAGTATCATGTGTCTCATAGCTATCATGGAACTGCTGTTTATTATGAGTCAGGGCTTCCAAAATTTTCTAAACCTCTGCCAGACATTTTCCTGCCCCTTACCCTCTCCCCCCCATTACAAATTGTCTGAAATATACATAAGCTTAAATGTGTCTTTATATACACAAACATCAATACCCACTGTTTTGAGTTTTAGTTCAATGGAACAACTTATAATGACTATACTTGTGTTCTAGTAATGGACTGGGTGCATCGACTCAGATAGCTCTTGTGATAGAGCACCCATCTATAGGTAGAGAGGTCCTGGGTTTGAGCCCTGGTCTGGCTGCAAATTTTCCTGTTACATTTGGTGGCAGCAGCAGGATAACGCACATAAAAGCCTTGTCATATTTGTCATGAGTTTGACTTTCAGCCTAAGTAGGTAGGTCTGCATGGTATGGATAATCGGGATACAAGGAATTGTCTTCAAAAAGCATGGGGAATATGTCACAGGAACGGGTTGGTTGCATCAACTCTGATAGCTCAAGTGGTAGAGTGCCCATGTATAGTTTGAGAGGTCCATGTTTTGAACCCCTTTCCAGCCAAGAGTTTTCCTCTGTGACACTTGCTGCATTTGAAAAGCTGCAAGCATGACTGCATGTCCGAGATAAACGTAGATCCGATGGTCCATTTTCATCTAAATGATCAGCAGCCTTTACAGGAGGCCTTTCCATCATCTTCAGCACTATGCCAGATACATTCAATTTCAAAATTAGCTTCCAAGAATTTAAATAACAACAATAATGTCTGTAGTGAAGTGAACATGAAAAAAATGCAGTGCTGAGTAAATCCCATAGCCTAATATTTTGAAGAAGTTAAATTCTTGGTTGGGCTAAGGGAAATTTTGTTTAAGGGTCTTATCAGGGACAAGTTTCTATCAATTTGATGGATTTACAGCTAGCATGTAAAATAATCTCTCTCTGATAAATCAGGTACTTACACAACTAAACTACTTTAGTAATCATGAGTATTTTCAATATAAGTTATCAGCAAGCCTATAAACTACCTCCAGCACTCAAAAGAACATCTACCAACATATGTACAGGGCCAAATATCTCCTAGCCAGTTTCACCTACTGAGTGCCGACACTGTTGTGCATATTTCTATCTCAGCCTCATTTGGTGGTAAAGATAAAAGGGGTCACCTGGTTACTTGGCTCTGCACAGACTGGTTTACACATATAGCTGCTGATGGCCTATATCTTATATAACCAAGAAAAACTACATCACTAATTCTGACAAGGAGTAAACCCCAGCAAGAATAATGTTATGTGTGTACAGTTGATTAATTACCATGTGCTTAAGAGTGGATGACAATGGATTATAAACGGTAATAAATCCAACTAGATATAATGGAGAATGGGAATGGATATGTGAATGTTGATGCTTTGACTGCATCACTTGGCCAAAGCTGCCAAGAACTTGACATGGAAAAGATCAAAGTACTGAGAATACTGATGGTTTGGAGGGTTAAAGTGATACTAATTTGCATAAGATCTGATGGAAGAACAGAACTCTGGAGATATTAACAGCTATTCATGGTAATTTTTTACATACATGGGAGATAACTACTAAAAAGTTCTAATCATTTACCTAAATCAGAGTTGCCTCCCTTGATGTAAAATTTACCTGAATGGCCAGTGGCTCTATACTTTGTTGCTAATTATAATAAGACCATACAGCTGTTACCATTATTAGTAATATAAACTATATTTTGCAAAAGACAATGAATACAAGACATGGAAAGACTGAAATCCCATTGAGCCAAAAACTGAAAATTACTGTTATGTTGTCCTGTAATTCTGCCCTGTTGTAAATATAACTCAGTGGAATGAAAAAGTCGTTATTTATCCAATAAAATCCACATACACTGCGAAACAACATTTTTACCTCAAGTTTTGGAATTAAGTGGGCACTAGATGACAAAACCATTCATTAAATGTAAAAAAAATTTAAAAAAAAAAAAACACCAGTTGATGCACAAATTCTGATGGCAATTTCTTGAATTTAAATTAAACCGAAATCCACCTACCATCTGCCTTGCTCAAGCATGTTTGTAAGTCCTGTGAATGGATGCTCCAAGGTCACTTAGTTTCAGTGTTTGCAAATACACACTTCCAGCACTGGATGGAGTTTTTCCCCTTTATCATACACCACAGCACACATAATCTGCTTAAAATTTGGTTTTATGGGATAAAACTAATTATAAATATGTAATACTTACCTGCTATTATTTGGTTGCTATGAAAAACCCCTCCTCTAATTAGTAACTGGAGGTCCAGAACAGAAATAAACACAGTCTCAGTCCAATGTCTAAGTTACTTCTGTCACTTGGAATATCATCCTTCTTCGACATGGACCAAGACTAAACGACATCAGAGCAGGGAGGAAGGACGGACCCCCCTCTTCCCAGCCTTCTGGGATTGGCGAGTTAGCGACTTCCTTACACCAGGAAGTGCGATTGATCCCTTACAGGATCAGTTTGACGGAGACTTCCTCACACCAGGAAGTGCCTCTGATTACTCCTGGGATTGGCAAACACTGGGAAGTGCCAATGATACCTCCTTGGATCAGCTTGACTGAATCTACCTTACACTGTTAAGTGCCTCTGACCCTGCCCACTGCTTCTGGGATTGGTAAGTTCGCGACTTCCTTATGCCAATAATTCCTCCCAGGACTGGCCTGGCTGAGACTTCCTTACACTGGTAAGTACCTCTGATCCCTCCCAGAATCAGTGAGTTGGTGATTTCCTTATATTGGGAAATGCCATTGATCCCTATTGGGATTGGCTTGTCAGCAACTTCCTTACACAGGGAAGTGCCTCTGATCCCACCTGGGATTGGCATGTTGGCAATGTTCTTACACAGGGAAGTGGCACTGGTCGCTCCTTGGATTGAAGGGGGTCCAAAGGAGAAGAAGAGGAGGCAGTTCCTTTCTCCTTACTTCTACAGAATTGGCAGCTCTCTCCTTGGTTCCACACGTCACCTGCCCATAATGTGCAGAAAGGACATCTGTCAATGCAAGCATGTTTAGAACAAGCCAAACAACGGTGTGTGTTTGTGTCTGTGTGTGTGTCCCAAGAAGCCTTGTTATGGCTGCTTTTTCAAGCTTCTTGGGGCATGCTGAAAGAAAATTATGAAAACAAACAAATGACCAGAATAAAATTATAAAAGGTAATACCTACCCTAACACTGGTACCAACAAGGGGGATACAATTATGCAAATAAAAACACTGCTTTAACTAGCATGTGTACAAAATTCAACAAAGTTACAGACGGGGACACAGATAATTGAAAATAAACACAAGAACTGGGGACAAAAAGTCAATTGCAACACAAAATGGATATGATTGATTGAAACTATAGAAAAAGAATTAGCAAAGATCTTGAGCACCCAGCGACGTGTTATTCCGCTCAAAGTCCAAGGAAAGAAGGACAATATTCCAAGTGACAGAAAGAACTAAGGCATTGGACTGGGACTGTGTTTATTTCAGTTCTAGACTTCCAATTACTAACTGAATAGGGGAATTTTCACCTTGGACTGGGGACTAGCACCAGGAAAATAGATAACAATGTAAATAATAGCAGGTATTGTATTGCTACTATTAAAAGTAAGTTTTCCTAATTTGTTGCCCTATATTACTACCTAACCTACCTACAATATACCTAGAACCTACCTGTTTGTAACTCCTGTGCCTCAATGCTCCCAGATCTATTGATGTCAACACTCTCAAACACCCCCTTCCATTGCTGGATGTAATTCCACAGTGCCTGAAACTCGGGAAGTTCAATGGTTCCAGTCTGGTCTCGATCAAACATTCCTAAAAATAAACAATAAATCAAGAACTAAATCCCCAACATGCAGAACCTGTCAAATTAACTCCTACCCCCCAGGCTATTACAGGTGGAAATGTTCATAGAAGCCCAGTTTGCCTTAAAGTTATTACCTTTTTCTTATTGAAGACACAGCCCAGTGGTAGTCCTCAACTTGAGTTCCACACAATTTCTGACACGAATTCCACAGAATGCTGTCTTGCCTGCTCTGCCAAGGCATATTCCAAACACCCAGCAAAGTCACTGGAGCATTAAAAATAGGTCACTGTGACCTCCTTTTGTCTTTATGATGAACCCTGTATGATGAATACATCCATGAAGTTTCATGACTAAATATGCAAGTGTCGAAGAAACTGAGTTAAATGCAAAAACCTAATGTTGATGCCTATGCCAATATCAACACCAGTATCAGAAAAGTGATACCTATTTCTCTCATTCCTGTGTGATACCTATTTCTCTCATTCCTGTGATACCTATTTCTCTCATTCCTGTGTGATACCTTTTTCTCTCATTCCTGTGATACCTATTTCTCTCATTCTTGTGTGATACCTATTTCTCTCATTCTTGTGTGATACCTATTTCTCTCATCCCTGTGATACCTATTTCTCATTCCTGTGTGATACCTATTTCTCATTCCTGTGATACTTATTTCTCTCATTACTGTGTGATACCTATTGCTCTCATTCCTGTGATACTTATTTCTCTCATTCCTGTGTGATACCTTTTTCTCTCATTCCTGTGATACCTATTTCTCTCATTCTTGTGTGATACCTATTTCTCTCATTCTTGTGTGATACCTATTTCTCTCATCCCTGTGATACCTATTTCTCATTCCTGTGTGATACCTATTTCTCATTCCTGTGATACTTATTTCTCTCATTACTGTGTGATACCTATTGCTCTCATTCCTGTGATACTTATTTTTCTCATTCCTGTGTGATACCTTTTTTTCCCATTCCCGTGATACTTATTTCTCTCATTCCTGAGGGATACCTTTTTCTCTCATTCCTGTGATACCTATTTCTCTCATTCCTATGTGATACCTATTTCTCTCATTCCTATGTGATGTCTATTTCTCTCATTCCTGTGTGATACCTACTTCTCATTTTTCCCCTGTGATACTTATTTCTCCCATTCCCATATATGTGTGAAACAGTTTCCCCATATGAGAAAGGTATGCCCACAGGTGTGCACTTATTATGCTTATGACATCATGAACGTCTGCATTGTTTCTTGCAATTTTACGACTGAAAATACAAATTGTTGCTGGCCTATAAATATTAATCATTGTTTACAAATTCTTTGTTGCAACTGAAATTTTCATGCTTGTTCTAATGATGTAAAAACCTGTTGAAAATACTCTGAATTTCTAAGGCTTCATCCATACCCATGATGCGCCATCTTTTTTCCAACACTTTTTCCTTGTGAAAAATAAAAGCAAAATAATCCATCACATCTTTTATGTGAGATTGGGAAAGCTGAGTTCCTGCCCACAAATTCTGACCCTCAGGTGGGATTTCCCTATCCCACATCAATGCATATCATGTGATGTGGGATAGGGAAAGCCGAGTTCCTGCGGTGGGATTGTCCTATCCCACATAAAAGCATATGATGGATTCTATTAGTCTCACCTATGCTTCACAGGTGAAACAAGAGTTAATTATGAATAAACTTATATTCATAATTAGGTTTTAATAACTTGTAATTTATCCATCTGAAGCAAGTCTTTTACAAAATGCAGCTGGCTTATTTTGTGAGATTTTTACCAATATGTTGTTTTGGAATTCAGTATAATTTCGATCTGAATATGTGGTCAATTTAGGACTTAACACACACTGTGCCTGGTCCTGGGTTCATGCACATGGGACCTGGTCCTGATTTCATGTGCATGAGGCCTGGGCCTGAGTTCATGCACACAGGGCATGGTCCCAAGTTTATGCACATGGGATCTGGTCCCTAATTCATGCACATGTGACCTGATCATGATTTCATGTGCACAGGACCTTGGCCTGAATTCATGCACACAGGGCAAGGTCCCAATTTCATGTGCAAAGGGCCTGGTTCCGAGTTCATGTACACAAGGCCTGGTCCTACATGGAATTTGGTCCTGATTTCATGTGCACATGGCTTGTTCTGAGTTCATGTTCACAGGGCTTGGTCTTGAGTTGATGCACACACCACTGGTTTTGAGTTCATGCACATGGGACCTTCTACCGAGCTCATACGCACAGGGCCTGGTCCTTAGTTCATGCACAAAGCACTTAGTCCCGAGTTCATGTGCACAGGTCTTGATCCCGAGATAATCTGAGCAGTAAACTAAAGCTTAAGCTCAAATCCCACAAATCAAATATAATATCTGGATATCCCACAAATCATATAATATTTGGAATTCCCACAAGTCAGATATAATAATTTGGAAATCCCACAAATCATATAATATTTGGAATTCCCACAAGTCAGATATAATAATTTGGAAATCCCACAAATCAGATAACATATTTGGAAATCCCACAAATCATATAACATATTTGGAAATCCCACAAATCAGATATAATATTTGGAAATCCCACAAATCGGATATAATATTTGGAAATCCCACAAATCAGATATAATATCTGGAAATCCCACAAATCAAATATAATATTTGGAAATCCCACAAATCAGATATAATATTTGGAAATCCCACAAATCAGATATAATATTTGGAAATCCCACAAATCAGATATAATATTTGGAAATCGGGCAAAGCTGATATAATATTTGGAAATCCCACAAATCAGATATAATATTTGGAAGAAATCTATGTAACTTAAATTCAGTAAACTAATATGCATTAGAGTAAAGTAGATCCTGAAAGTTCCATGATTCCAATTTTATTATTGATAAAGTTACCAAATGCAGAGACTGTCCTGAAAACAATGCCTGAGGCTACAAGCCCTCTGAACTGAAGTCGATGTCATTTTGGCAGTTTTCCTTGTTTATTTGTAAGTGAAGTGGGGCCATATGCTAGAGCATCTGATAAAGTTCTTCTCTTGACAGGATGGGTTTCATGTACAACATGATGCTTGTCCCTGATGTCATGTTTGTCAAACAAAAATAGTCCTTGGATGATTTTGGTCGAAAAGGCAGTAAAAGAAACACAATTACTTTGTGGATAAACTTAATGCTAATCGGTAAGTGTCGAGTTTATTAAATGTTTTGTTCTGTACTCAACAGTAATTTTATAAACTGTAACGAAGAAAAAAGAAATAAAATGATTTAAAATAAAATGGTGATTTGCATTACTGAGCCACCTTCCTATAATTTTTTCCATTCCACTCCACACAAATCACATTAACTTTTGACTCAATATTGTCAAAATAAATAATTTATTTAAAATAGTACTTGTACAATAAATTGCACCTGAATATCCCACCAATAAAATATGCATATT
Source organism: Margaritifera margaritifera (assembly GCA_029931535.1). Lineage (NCBI taxonomy): Eukaryota > Metazoa > Mollusca > Bivalvia > Unionida > Margaritiferidae > Margaritifera > Margaritifera margaritifera. The sequence continues at coordinate 2,616,139 of JAQPZY010001665.1, forward strand.
ACTACCATAGTAGAAAAATATTGGTCACTTCTCCCTGGTGATCTCTCATCTATTTTGTCTGGAAAAAGAAGTGACTTTTCCATGCTTTTAGATTTTAGGATCGGCTGACATGTGGGAGAAAGCGCATTATCAACCATAAGCAAAAAGCATGACAAATTATGCGGTTAGGTACCTTATTAAAGAATGTGAGGCCAATTAGCACCGTGGAATCAGAAGAATTCCAAGAATTATGTGAAACCATAGCATTAGTTCTAACTTGCCTCACTGTAAGCCTGAGCCAGTTTGAGGCCATCCCTGGCACTCTCTTAATCTGTTCAACTTAGCAGTCTGTCATGTTTAAAATATGTACACCTTAACTGTCAGTTGACATTTAGGCTGTCATGTTTAAAAATCTGTACAACTGTCAGTTGACATTTAGGCTGTCATGTTTAAAAATCTGTACAACTGTCAGTTGACATTTAGGCTGTCATGTTTAAAAATCTGTACAACTGTCAGTTGACATTTAGGCTGTCATGCTTACAAATCTGTACACCTTAACTGTCAGTTGACATTTAGGCTGTCATGTTTAAAAAAGTTTTAAAATCTTTATGTGTCTTTTAAGAAACAAAATCAATCGGTTTAAACACGATCTTGCATTTTTTTATCAGACCATAATGAAGGTGCCTTCCTCTAGCAAGAAAGTCAAAGTTATATCAGTTTCTTTATCACTGATGTAGAAGAAGAATTACATTGTTGCTAAAGTATACAAGTAACCTGTTTTTTAAAAATAGTTGATACCATTATGCAAGTTTGGGGCAAGAAAACATAATTATTTTTTGTGTGTCTTATAACTACAGTGATTGCTTTTTATAGTTATTTTCGTCTGCATATTTTCTTATTTCTCAACCATAAAAATTAATATAACAGTAATTCAAGACTTTAAAGTCCACAGGCCGCATGGTCATGTGAGACTTAAATAAGCGTACAGCACTTACTCAGTGCAAAGCGTGCTTAGTGGTCACATATATCCTTGTTTATTCTGAGTAAAATTATGAGCAGATTTTAACTTAATTTTTGTACCATACCTCATCCCTCCAGATTGCATCTTAGCCATATTTCCATTCTGTACTGAATGCAAGCCTTGGGACGCTATAAAAGTTTGGACACCCTTAATTATTTTCAAAAATAATTTTCCATGCTTTTTAAAAGTTGGGACACAAAAATCAATGTAATTTTTTCATGTACTATAAGTTTTGGGACACCTGAGAACTTCTATTTTTTCTCCAACTTGCCAATCAGCATACTCTATCGATTGTTACATCTGAGTTCTTGACTTACCAGAACCATGATGATACCTGGTTATTATAAGCTTTGTAAAGTAATGTCAGTTTTGTCAGCCATATCTATGAGCGATGCTACATCATCTAAGCTTCATGTACACTCAGTGTGGGTTAATTTGAGAATAGCAGCAATGGTGTTACATAAGGTTGTCTCAAACCATGTCAATAAAAATGGCACTTGAAGCTTAGGCATAGATAAGACTGGCAAATATAACATACACTATATAAAGCTTATCGCAATTTACTGGTATAAACATAAATATTCAAGATAAGAATTAAAAAAGGAACCATGTGAAGGATTTAGAAACTTTTGAAACCTTCCCCATCCACTATGCTTCGAGGTCTCAGGTCACAAGCACACATCATGTAAAGCGTTTGCACTTTTTCCATTTTACTTTCGATGTTGAAGATAATATGGGAGTTTTGAAATCTGTAATTGGTTGCCGACTACTGTTGCGTGATTATCTTTTCTGAACCAGTTTCAGTGATTTATGTTTGTGCTTTAGATGATTCGACATTGTGCTGGTACTACCACCTAAGTAAGCCAACTCCATTGCACATAGAATGCATTTTACCTTCTGTTTTCTGCTATTTTCTACCTCTGTGAAATATTTGCAAACTTCAGTTCACTTGTTGTTAACCATTTTGATTTTACCAGCATTCCAAACCTTTTTAACATCATACGTCATATGCTTTATTCATTTAAACAGAATATTATGTACTCATTTACATAACAAACACGAAATGTTGTTTACACATTTAAACACGACAGCCCTAGTTAACATGGGCAATGAATTAGCATTGAGTTACGTGTAGATTGGTACCCAAGTAAAGAGATTTCAGGCCTTTATTTTGCACATACTTGTTTCATAATAGTGAAAATCTGTAATTTCCCATTCAGTCAAAACTTTTAGATAAGCCACAAGTAATTATTTTGCCGAAGGTAAAGTATCAGTTATGCAAATTATTGTTTGTCAGTACAGATACATGTGTTTGTGTAACATAAATATTTCTGTTTTAGTGCTTGTGTACCAAAGTCATGTCATCGATGCACTGCTTGAAAATTTGACTGATTCATCAATGACAAAATATGTCACTCGATGACATGCTTTTGTTTGAGCATTAGTTTTGTGTTCAAAAAGCTTGGAGAATCAGGGTCTGAAATCAACAACCATTACATCAAAATTACATATTAAAATTCCAAACAATGCATCTAAATGATATGTACTTCACAATGATATGTACGTCACAATGATATATACTTCACAATACGTACTTCACAATGATATATACTTCACAATGATATGTACTTCACAATTCTTAACACTATTATGATTTTCATCTATTAAGTTACTATCTAAAATCTGGGACAAATATTATGATTTAAAATTTGACCTTATTTTCAGATTAGATCAAAAAGTTTAACACATTTACAGTTTCTAGTATATCTGCAGTTTTTCACATAATATCAGTGGTTTAACTATGCAAAACTGAACCTCACAGCCTAAATTTTGCACAGTTTCGATTCATTCTCCATTTGCCAACAGAAGAGTCTGGTCTGAGTCATCCAACAAAAGTCACTGCCACTCCAAACATCAGATACAATGATCATTGAATAAACAGGTTTCATTTTGATTCATGTCTGATAATCTGTTTCTATTTATGGAATCAAATTTAATAAACCAATACATAAAAATGGTTAGGTTTATGTGCCAAGAATCTACAAAGGTAAAACTGTTCATGGAGTATGAATACCCTGCTATAGTGACTTACTTATGGTCAGATGGTGTTTTACTCAACAAAACTCCTGAATAAACAAAGCTGCATGACATCACAGTCAACAATGCACAAGAAATTGACCTAAACCAAAGTCAAATAGGCATCAAATATAGGTCAAAGTGACATATTTTTGGTATTAGTATGTTGTGCTTACAACGAACCATCCACACACAGATGCATTACTCTGCAACTAACAATTTCTCAAACTTTTCTAAAAGCAAAACTTAACCAAAGTCACTAAGACATGAAATATTGGTCACACTAACCTATTCTTGGTGGGATAGTGTTGTACTTACCATAACACATATACACACAAAGCTGTATGACTCCGTGATCAACATACAACACCTGAGAAACTGACCAAAATGCAAAATGTAACTAGGTATGACTAATGGAGTCATACAGACAGACGACCTTAACACTACATGTTCCATCCACATTTATAATAGGACATTAAGAAAGTATAATACACAAAATACATCACAGTTGCAGACTAAGAACTAACCAATCATCAATCTACATGTCTCTGGGTTGAAATGCGACCAGTTTGCATTGACGAGGGCTTGTTGAAGCTCATGGGCAGTAATTCTCCCACTCCTGTCTTGGTCCACTGACATAAACCACTGGTACACCTGGGGGTCAATTCCTGAAGCAGTTCCACCATAACCTCCTACAAGAGAAATTAATTTTGGTAGTGTTTTCTTCTACAGATAAAATGTTATATTATCACCCTTTGGAGACCAGTAACCATATCACTTGTTATAAAATATTATGTCTTTCGAAAACATAGCACTATGCAAAAACAGCCTGTAATATGCACAGCACAATGCTGCTAATAGATATAATATTTCACTGATATATATACAATCTCTACAAAACTGTTGAGGATGATCACTCATGTATTTAACTTTTGGAAAAATTTATATTTTTTACATAGCAATCTAAATTTAAAGTGTGGTATGCAGTTTTGCTAGTCTAAGTTGAATATGTATCCCCAAGTAAGGGTAATTACATTGAAAAGTATGGAAAAAAGTACACTACAATATGTTATATATATGTACTATTAATAAATTGGTACCTATTTACCTGTATACAAGTGATGCCTGTTCAAAAGTCAGTTACTGCAAGCCATTTGAAAACTTTACAGATGAGACTGACTGAATAGGTTCCAATAAGACTTGTACCCAGAACCTAGCCCGAACCTGTTCCTGTAGTTACCAAAATTTGCTGTATCTACCCTATGTTGAATTTAGATACCAGAATGTTGAGACTGGGATACAGTCAGTTAAATTTATACAGCCTAGTTAATACCAGATTACTGGGTCTGGGCTACCCTATGTTGAATTTACATAGCCCAAGCAATACCAGAAAGATGGGTCAGGGCTACCCTATGTTGAATTCAGTTAGTCAAGGCAATGCCAGAATGCTGGGCCAGGGCTACACTATGTTTAATTTCGGTAGCCCAGACGATACCAGAATGCTGGGTCAGGGCTACCCTGTGTTGAATTCAGATAGTCCAGGTGATACCAGAATGCTGAATCAGGGATGCACTATGTTAAATTTAGTCAGTCTAAGCGATACCAAAATGATGGGTTTGGGCTACCTTATGTCGAAATCTGATAGCCAAAGCAATACCAGAATGCTGGGCCTGGGCTACACTATGTTTAATTTAGGTATCCCAGTGGGCAACTACATGATATCATGACTTGTTCTACATTTTTCAAAACATAACTCTAAAAATCAAATTCCAGGAACTTATGTCCCCTGCTTTTTGTTGGAGGTAGCGGAGTGTAGTTTTGTAGAGGTCAGGGCTAAGTGATAATGGTGATGTAATAAATAACAGTAGTTAAGGTATATTTAAAAAAAAAAAACACTAGTGGTGATGTAGAATATTGATAATGGAACCCAGATGGGGTCTCATCAATATTAGGCTGCATACACAGGACTGAACAATTTTTTTTTTATCCACTTGTCCAGGGCAAGAGGTTTCAGAAAATTCACTTGTCCCACCTACCTTTTCACTTGTCCCAAATTTAAATCATTTGTCAAGATTTGATGAGATGTTTGTACTTTAATCCATAGAAAGAACAAACGAAATAATGTACAACATATTTATTTCTTGAAAGAATTTAATTTTTCAAAAACATACGTTGATATTATACCTTTTGTTACATCAGAGGTTTTCAGTTTTCCATTGTCCAGGTATCTTATATGCACTATTTCTTGCTCCAATATGGTAGCATTAGTACTTCCATCAGCAAGAATGGAAAGGAATTTACTGGAATTCAGACTTCCCCTAACTGCACAGGCCTTGTGATGTCCAGAACTGTCATGAGACAGGATTGGTTTACCATAATCCTGAATTTGTCAGTTCCACTGACAAATACACTAGTTGAATTTCCAACCTGTGCCAGTTTAGGATATTGTTTGCAATAACTGCAAAACATGTTTGCTGCTGAGTCAGTGAATTCAAGCCAGGAACAACTATCAACCCAATCTGGCTGAATATTTCTCAGTTTCTTAGTAGTGTAATATTGACAATTTTTGTTGCCAGAGTCTGGCTGATGTCTCTTTGGAGAAATAGTTACCTCACGCTCAGTGGCAGTCTTACATTTTATCCCTTCACTTTCACATTAATTTTCCTTCTCCAATTCTTCCTTTTTAACTTCCTTGACAAAATAATTTAGTAAGTTCATTTTATCCACATAGTAAATATCACCTCGCTTGACAACTACTTCTAAAGTGTTCATAACATACATTTTGTCCTTTAAATATGAACAAAGACAGCTCCTTAATTAGTGTAATTGTTTCGCTTTAAACGGACAATGAAGTTAATTCTCTGTATAATCAATTAAAAATTTAAAAATCATCACTTCTATTTAATCAGTTCATAAAAGGAACCGACACTAATGTCGGCAAAGTGTCTTTCATTAATTTAATTGGATTGATTTGCTGGATTAAAATCTTAGGGTGAGTCATTCGTGAGGATCTGGTTTAAGTAAACACAAGGAAACTTTTTAAAACACTGCTAATTAATCATACCAGCTTTGTTTTGTCTGAGGTGTTTTCATTGGCAAATAATTTAGTTGCTTATCCCAATATACAGTCTAGCAGTAATATAACGTGTGCACATGCAAGAGTTATCAATGACCAACGGCTGGTGTGATACTGGCTGTAAATAAATACATGGAGAGATACTGGCTGTAAATAAATACATGGAGATGGGTAGAATCAAGCATTCAGTATGCCCAGAGGGTATCAACTGCCAGACAAAGGAAGATAAAGTGATTATGGCATGAAAATATGCACTTGCCTGACTTTGTTTAAAATAGGCAAAAAGCACTTGTCCTGGACTAGTGACTTGGAAAATTTTACTTGCCCGACTTTGAAAATGAATAGTCCGGGACATTGGACTACGGGATTTGCCCAACCCTGATACCAAATGTCGGTCCAACATTCAGTAGCCACAACTCCATTAAATGATGATAATCAAACTCCACTGAAGTCATATCAGTATAGACCTACATATAATTTTTAAAAAAATAATTCAAGTATAATTAAGGGAATTATTGATTATACAGGTCAAATGCTGTAAAATCAACAAAGACAAGGTGTCATCAACATAAAGCTGCGTACCAAGGGAGTTACTGTGTAGAAAGGAAAGTTGGCGAGTCCAATTATCACGGGCCATAACTCTGCTAAAAGAGAATGTTACATGCTGAACATGCGCTTAAGCAACACTGACAATCAAACTCAGCCAAGGTCTCATTAATATCAAGTTGCCTACTAAATTTGTGTCAAATCTAATAAGGGAGTCTTTCATGTATAGAAACGAAACTGAATCGATCTATCGATAGGGGGATGTAGCTCTGCTAAATGATGTAGAATGCTGACATTTGAATTCAGACGAGGTCTCATCATTATCAAGTTGCATACCAAGGCTGGTTGAAATCCAATTAAAATTAACTGAGTTATTGTGCAGAAATGAAAGTGAATCATTCCAACAACCAGTAGCTATAACTCTACTAAATAATGACATAAAATGCCGATAATAAGCCTCAGCCAAGAAAGTGGATGGATTGGTCAATTAGGCGCTTTAATTCCATTAAATGATGATGATGTAGAATGCTAAAAATTGAACTCAAATGAGGCTTCATCGAAAATCTAGCTTACTATAAAATTTGGTTGAAATCCAATAATAAAGGTAGTTATGCAGAAACGAAAGTGGGTGGCTCTGACAATCTTGGGTTATAACTCAGCTAAAGAATAAAAAAAGAACAAACCAAGGTCTCTTGAAAATCAAGCTGCATTCCGTTATGGGTCTCATCAATATCAAGCTGCAAACCAAATTTAGTTGAAATCCAATAGTAATCCAGAGATATACTGTGTGTGGAAAAGAATGTGGATGGATTGTACAATCAGCTCTATCACTCTGCTAAATTATGATGTAGAAGGCTGACAATTGATTTCAGCCAAGGTCTCATCAATATTAAGCTGCCTACCAAATTTGGTTGAAATTCAATAAGAATCCAGAAATTTATTGTGCTAAAAAGTGGATGGGCCTCACAATCAGGGGCAATAACTTGGCAAAGGTATGATGTAGACAGCTAACACCTGAACTCAGCCAAGGTCTCATCAAGATCAAGCCACATACCAAATTTGGATGAAATCCACTAATAATTAAGGGAGTTATTGTGCAGAAAACAAAAGTTGGTGGGTTTGAAAATCAAGGACTATAACTCCACTAAACAATGATGCAGAAAGCTGACATTCGAACTCAGCTAAGGTCTCATCAATATCAATCTGCGTAGAAAATTTGGTTGAAATCCATTGTGAGCAATTGGACAGAAGGACAGACATGGAAGGATGGATTGACAGGCCCAATATGCATGTAATATCAACTGCTTTTTGTGCGGGGAACAACAAATAGATTATTTTATTAATGACTTAAAACAAGGGGGAGAAAATCTTAAAATAGACAGATTTATATTAAACTGTCTTCTTTATGCTAGTTACACCTGAAGATATACCTCGAAGGACATTGTCCATCAAAATCAATCGCTGCAAAAGTGAGAGCATGAGGTATTGTGGGAGACTCAAATTTTTGTTAACAGTTGAGGGAGGGGGGTTCCCCAGCAGTTTTCAAAGATACATACGAAATATGATCTTGTTTGTCCCACACCAATATTCATCCAATGGACTTTAATAATATTAGCTCTTGACAAGTCAACTAAAGTCAACAAATTGATGACAGATTTTAAATATAAATCAAGCTGACATGCAATATTCACATATCTGTTCTTCAGCAAAGTTTGAGTTTCCTCTCTTTCAAGATCAGACCATAAGTATCTATCATAAGCTTGAATTACACTCATAAACCGCCAGAGCTTAACGTTGGTACTGGTTAATTCCTCAAGATAACAATTTTAAATGTCAGCATACACTTCTTCGTCGATAGCATATGGCAATAATGACCATTATAACTCCATTTTGTTTGTACAAATAAACACAGTTGGCATGTGGCAGTCCCACAGTCCAGGAACATTACAGCCAGATTAGGAAAAAAATTAAAAACTATGTGCATTTTGTCAGACTTTTCAAGTTATATTCGAATATATCTATGCAAATTTTGAAGAATAATCTTCTGATTAACCCAAAGGCTAAAACTTAAGAAATTAGACAGACCCTATACCCAGATGTTACTGTGATGTTGGTACCTTTCATACACTGTCATCGGCTGGAGACAATTAATCTGTCAATCAGCTTGTGTAATCAGGTTTTCAACAGTTGTCAAAATAACCGCTGAGGAAGCAGTGTTAATATAACTGCTTTTATCCCATTGATTTCTCCATGTTCCTGATACCCTTGTCATGAGACACAAAACTAAAGCAGTTTGGGTGATAGACCACCCCAGCTGATGGGAGTGAATGCCTCCACATACTTCAGGCAGTATCTTCTTTCAATTCAAATTCAATCGAAGTGAAGGCAACCCTCTGCGGGATACCAATAGTATAGATCCCAACTTCAATGAGAGCCAGATGAGTCTCTACGGAAGCACAAAAGCGCTTCTATCCAGCTCTTCCACATCCACCATGATTAGAAGAGATGCTAACACCAACAAAGAGAAAACTGGACAACCCGGTTTCAGTATGCCTACAAGTCATGCATCTGCTACTCCAAAACCACTTAATCCCCCTTTTAAAGTCTGTCAAACTACAAAAAAAGTAGCTGACTATCTTCAACAGTGCAGCCGCCCAAGAGGCAAAATAGCGAGAGGACTAGAGATCAACTTGCGCCCAAGATTTACAAATTGCCCCGAATTTGTATCCTCGTTGAAAACTATGCTTTCTGAAACCTCTAAAAAACTAACCAGACTTACTTTTACCCATACACCCAACAAAATAGATGAGTGTGATACAGTCTTACTTTTACCCATACACTCAACAAAGTAGAGGAGTGTGATACAGTCTTACTTTTACCCATACACTCAACAAAGTAGAGGAGTGTGATACAGTCTTACTTTTACCCATACACTCAACAAAGTAGATGAGTGTGATACAGTCTTACTTTTACCAATACACCCAACAAAGTAGATGAGTGTGATACAGTCTTACTTTTACCCATACACTCAACAAAGTAGATGAGTGTGATAGTCTTACTTTTACCAATACACTCAACAAAGTAGATGAGTGTGATACAGTCTTACTTTTACCCATACACCCAACAAAGTAGATGAGTGTGATACAGTCTTACTTTTACCCATACACCCAACAAAGTAGATGAGTGTGATACAGTCTTACTTTTACCCATACAATGAACAAAGTAGATGAGTGTGACACAGTCTTACTTTTACCAATACACTCAACAAAGTAGATGAGTGTGATACAGTATTACATTTACCCATACAATGAACAAAGTAGATGAGTGTGATACAGTCTTACTTTTACCCATACACTCAACAAAGTAGATGAGTGTGATACAGTCTTACTTTTACCCATACACTCAACAAAGTAGATGAGTGTGATACAGTCTTACTTTTACCCATACACCCAACAAAGTAGATGAATGTGATACAGTCTTACATTTACCCATACAATGAACAAAGTAGATGAGTGTGATACAGTCTAACTTTTACCCATACACTCAACAAAGTAGATGAGTGTGATACAGTCTTACATTTACCCATACAATGAACAAAGTAGATGAGTGTGATACAGTCTTACTTTTACCCATACACTCAACAAAGTAGATGAGTGTGATACAGTCTTACTTTTACCCATACACCCAACAAAGTAGATGAGTGTGATAGTCTTACTTTTACCCATACACTCAACAAAGTAGATGACTGATACAGTCTTACTTTTACCCATACACTCAACAAAGTAGATGAATGTGATACAGTCTTACTTTTACCCATACACTCAACAAAGTAGATGAGTGTGATACAGTCTTATTTTTACCCATACACTCAACAAAGCAGATGAATGTGATACAGTCTTACTTTTACCCATACACTCAACAAAGTAGATGAGTGTGATACAGTCTAACTTTTACCCATACACTCAACAAAGTAGATGAGTGTGATACAGTCTAACTTTTACCCATACACTCAACAAAGTAGATGAATGTGATACAGTCTTTCAAAAGGCTAGAAAGTCTTTACGATCTCTCACCCAATCTACTTAATGATTCGGAAGCTGCATTTTTACATCATTAGCCAGTAATTCGGCTACAAATAAACCCAAATATCTTATCTCAATTCAGAGTATATTAGCATTATGAAAACCGGTACTACACTGCAATCTAGTAATGCAATGCCGACTTTCTTTACACATGACAAAGATAATTTTCTCCATCGGTCAAAGAAATCTCTCTGGCCAATTGTCAATCTGACTCTGCTAGATATGTTACAAAATCCACCCATTTTTGCAGAGAATTGCTTCTAAACTAAGCAATCAATTAAAAAGAGCTCAGTTTTCAAGTAAAACGTTCACAAAGAAAATACTAGACTGTGAGACTGCTTACTGCACATTTGCATGAAAATGGATAAATCTAAAATATTTAGAAGCACATTTCCAAACCTCAAATATACTTCAAAGTTAAGAGGTCATTGTACTACATGTAATGTTATTTACTTACTCACCTGCCATCTCTGTGGCAAACAATATGTAGGTGTAACTAAAAGGGAATTCCAAGTTAGAATAAAAGAACACCTAAGGGATATCCTTAATAAGGAGACCACAGTGTCTAAACACTTTAACCAACCTAACCACAACACAGATTGTGTTCAGTATCAGATAATAGAAATCATCAAATCTGATCTAGAACTCTCTAGCAGCAACATTAATTGGACAGATAGAGAACTTTATTGGATACACCAATTACATACTCTATAGCCGGTAGGGATCAACATCTCTGTTTTAATGGAAGTCCAGGCATTTCTAACTTAAAGTAGTTTATATGCTTATATGGTTACACTACTCTTTTATTCCCCATTAATATATTTTTAAAAAATGGTAAATTTTCACATTTTATATATTGGATGTTTTGTTCAGTATGACTGGACTTTTGAAAAACAGTCTTACTTTGTAATCAGCCATTTCTGAATTTTGTTGCCAAATTTAAAAAAGATGAGATCCATAGGTCTTATTATGTTGTAATCAAGTTTGTGAGTTACCTGAGCATGTATTAATGAGTGAGTGGTTTCATTTGAGTTGGACTACCTGGTTCTTCTTCATTTTATGGCAATCAAACATAAAAGAAACAAGAAAAAATTGTGCAATAATCACCAAAAAGCAACCTACTGATTGGTATTCTAGTCATTTTGATGTGTATCAAGCCCCCTTGGGGAAACATTAAACAAGTATGCATTAGGTAATGGTAACCACCTTAAATACAAACCTAGAGATGGCGGAACCCCACCTGGAGCTCCATAACCCGCTGCTGGGGCCGCATAAGCAGACATCGCACCACCATAGGGTGCTCCATACTGTCCTCCTGGTTGGGCTCCATATGGGTTCTGACCAGGTACTCCTCCATAGGCCGGCTGACCATAGCCACCTGGAGGTACCTGCAAGGAAAGTTTCGGTGCTTTCACATACATGTTTAAGATTAGTGATGAAACCAATCAACATGTATGGTATCTAATGCACAACATACCATTCATCAACTAAAACCACACCCACTTGCCTGGAGCTTCTCGAATGCAATGTTGGTACCACTCACTGTGGTGTGAGACAACTAGACGTGATGGTTTATTGATATCCTAAGTATATGATGAAATTGCATACTTATGCATTTGTTAACAAACAAGCTTAAAATATAATCCATTCATCCTTTGTATCATAATCAAAAATCTTACCAACTTTTATTTCATTCCATCTGACAGTTCTCGAATAATCCTGCTGTATTAGAAATACCCCAAATGAACACTGTGAGTGATGCTTCACTGACATGGTCAGTGGTTTTTGGCAGCCATAGTACCGTAAAGATTGGCCTGTCTTTAATTGGCTAAATACTCAGGCTAGCCTAAATTAAACAAGTGGCCCAAGTGGGCCCCATATCACTCACATGGCTTACATAGTATTGTAAGAACACAAACTTATGTAAACTATCTCCCAAACTTTATATCATGTCGATTTTACCTATTTTTCTACAGCCTAAAAATAATTCTTTCCAAAGATAAAGGCATAAAGGTGCCAATTAAAGGTAAAGAAAAAAAATGTAAAACTAGATTGCACAAAAATTAATGAAGATAAACCTTTCTAAATAAATGTAAACATGAAGTACAAGAAAAAATATAAAAGGTAACGATATTAAAATTCTGTAAAATATATATAAAATAAAAGATAAAGGTAACACATATAAAACTCTTAAAACATATATATAGTCAAAATTGTTTATAAAACCACAATCTCTCAAAAAGTACAAGATTTTCTCCGGTGGTACATCATCATACAGTTTCTTCATGCAGTTCACATCATAGTACTTCTGTTTCAAAAGGTCCTTCAAAGTGGGTACAAGCAATTGTTGATGAATGCAAGAAAGAGTATGAATACAGGGCCAGACCATAAGCTCACTTAAAGCATTCTGGCCAGGTGAGCTAAAAATTGTTGGTTTGCCCTTTACCAAGCAACCCAACTTACACCCCTCAAACCAAAATAATTTTTACTGTTGTCTGGCATTGTAATTTTTGTTTCCTAACATGGTAAAACATTTAGTCTGCACCCTTTCCTGATAATATGGGTGCTTTGCATTTATTTAAGTCTTTTCAATGTTGAATCAAGCATTTAGAAAGACACGTGCCATATGCAAAATCCATGCAGACAAGCACAGGAAATGGAGGTACTGCTATGAATACTGTGGAGAAGTGATGTGGTAATGATGTAAAAAGTCTAGTTTCAATGAATTGCCGAATAAAACAGACATGGGAAGACATTTGTCATCATGTTTTAGGGCCCGACATGAGTGATGATGTTGACCATGCCTTTGACGAAAGCCACAGGACAAGAAATGGTGTAGTACTATAAACCAATTACAAAAAATTTGTGTTTATAATACATAAAATTGAAAAGAATTTTGAAGTACTTGAATTTACAGCAAATGCTTTGGATTCAGGGTGGAAAATGTGGCTACAAAGTTAAACTAACAGGACCAAATCCTCTGCTGATGCTAACAGAGTTGGGTCAGAAAATCTGTCCTGCTATTTCATGATGCAGGACCCAAGCCCCAGTTTCCATCAGTTTCTAAATTTTTTCAGAAAGTGAGATTTTACTTCATCCTGCTTACAATACTTCCAATAATACTGTGATTTAAGTGAGAGATAGAGGTAACAGAAAGGATTAAAACTTTATACACCTGGGAATCTCAATTTTAGGAAGAGAATATGAGATGCTGAGATGTTTTGTGGAACTGGGGCAAGATTCACAGGTACTGTATAATATTATTTTATAGACCTAATCATTTCATCAATCATGATTCAATTAAACATACGATGCAGAAATAAATAAATTTTATAAATATACTCATAAGAATGCTGTCATTACAGTGTTCTTTGTTTCTCAGTAATTATTAACAAGCTGCCATTAGTGCTCTTTGTTACTTAGTAATTATTTTAAAGTTCTCATTAGTGTATTCTTTGTTACTGAGTAATTATTAATAAACTGTCATTAGTGTTCTTTGTTACTGAGTAATTATTTTAAAGTTGTCATTAGTGTATTCTTTGTTACTGAGTAATTATTAATGAACTGTCATTAGTGTGTTCTTTGTTACTTAGTAATTATTAACAAGCTGTCATTAGTGTGTTCTTTGTTTCTTAGTAAGTCTTAATAAGCTGTGATCACAGTGTGTTCTATAATTATTAATAAACTGTCATTACAGTGTTCTTTGTTACTTAGTAATTATTAATAAGCGGTCATTACCGTATGTTCTTTGTTACTTAGTACATGTAATTATCAATAAGCTGTGATTACAATATGTTCTTTGTTACTTAGTATTTATTAACAAGCAGATCATTACAGTGTTCTGTTTTGTTAGTAATTATTAATAAGCTGTCAATGTGTGTTCTTTGTTACTTAGTAATTATTAATAAGATGTGATTACAGTGTGTTCTTTGAATTTAGATAAACTATTTTATTCCTGCAAATATCTTCATAACTGTTTCAAGATAAATCATGTTATAGCATATAATTTTGTTACAAATTATTTTGTGCTGATAAATTCAGGCTGGGTATTGAATTATTTCGGTGGAAATGTATTACACTTGTGCCTCATCTTGAAACATTTCAAATGATTAAATTTTGTAATTCATTCAGGAGTTATTTAATTTAGCGTAATTTGATGATAGTGACCAATTTACACAGCTGTGTGTTATGTGTTCATTACTTTTTTTTATGGCAGAAACTATATATAAATTGTGACATGTATTTTTTGTACACGCCAATAAAGCAGTCATGTATATTTACAAATCCATGTGATGTTCATCTAGGTTGCATTCAGAAATTTCATAAAGACTTATACAGAATGATTCTTAGTGAGATTTAATTGATAGGATATGCATTGAAGGATTTTTGGCAATAATTGTAATCGTGATGTGTTAGACATGTAAGATTTACTTCAATGAGATACATGTATACATGTATGTTCAACAAACATGTGATGGAGTGAACTTGGAATTGTACTAACCTGTCCAGCCTGGGCATGCAACGGAGTCTGAAAAATTAAATGTACCTATGATTACTAGAGTATAAAAGTAGGTCACTTTCTCCTCCACTTGACAGTAATAAGTACTCATATGAAAGCAAAATGATACAACCATTTAACAATTACAAGAATATTCTAGCTTGAAATAGATTACATTAGATTCCTAGCCAAACAATGAATTGAATAAAGCAGAGCCTGCAAGCTCTTTGGAAAGCCAATGCTGGTTAATAATTTAATTACCTTTCTCACATATCGTATATACTCGCTTGCAAGTCGTGTCCAATGGGAAACTGCATAGACCCAGATCTGCCATCGCATAATGCATCAGATCTGGGTCTATGCAGTTTGTTAGGAGTAATCAGCAGAAACCAACAACATAGACCCTGATCTGCTGGCACATTATGCAATGGCAGATCAGGGTCTATATTGTTTGCAGTTGGACCCGACTTATAAGCAAGTATATATGGTACATTATACATGTATTCAGCTGTCTAAGCTTAGTGTAAATCCCTCCAGACACCTCTCACCTGAGAGTATCTATTGATGAGCTGTTTTGTTTTTTCAAAGTGCATGTTCATACCAATATCAGGACAATCAGCATTTTAAATAAATTTGTTCTTACATGTATTTCTTTTCATACCAGTTTCTGAGAAATAAAATTACAAGTAAAAACACACACATACAGATTGAAATTACACATGGCAACATGAATACAGTTGAACCCGGTTATGTCGCCGGCCTAGGGGTTTGCCAAAAAGCGTCGAGATAACCGATGATTAAGAAAAAGTCCACTCTTTGGTGTTTTTCTCTCACTTTTTAACACTTTCTCTCTCCCTCTCTCTCTCACACACAAAGCTGACATAAATATCATTTGTTAATTGAGATTCCTATTTTAGATTTTGTCTTTTCTATTAGGTCTCAAATATGGTTAAACAAGTTAAACATTATAGTCAAGTGATTGTTTTTATGATTTTTACAGTCTGATCTGAGATGTTTTGTCTCATCACTCACAACAAAAAATTACTTGTCTATTGGGATCTGAATTGCTATGGATGTTGTCCAGAAAGACTCAATGGTCAGTATGACTTGTTACATTTTCATTGCTTATCTATTTATTTATTAATATATTTATTAATAAGGGCTTATCTAGCTAAGACACTTTAATGAAGCAAATCCCAAATTTAAATATGTCCTCAATCCACACCAACTCAAACATGATTAATAAAAATGGACTGGCTTCACACATCGGAAGGTCATATCTCAAACACATGTCCAAAATAGGAAAAGTCAGAAAAAAGGATATACAATTTTCTTTCCTTATAAAATGCCCATGGCTTTTTACCTTTACAATTTGAAAAAAAGTGCATTTTACATAGCATTTCACAGTAAAACAGCTACTACATCCCTATAGCCTACAAAGTTCTGATAAAATCCTCCAAGTGGTGTGAAAGGAAAAGTGATGAAAAATTAAATTCTTTTAAGGAATAATTATGTTGTTTATTATTTTGTTTGTTCTTTCTATGGATTAAGTACATATATCTCATGAAATCTCAGCAAGTGATTACCATTTTGGGACAAGTGAAAAGTAAGGTGGGACAAGCGAATTTTATGAAACCACTTGTCTTGGACAAGTGGATGAAAAAAACATTTGCTCAGCCCTGATGTTTAATTTTGGATGCATGAACATTCCAATAACCATGTCCTCACAATGCAAGTTTTTTTTTAGTGAACTTGTCTTTTGTTTGATCTGTTTCTTCAAGGCAAGTATCAATCACGTAGTGTTCAGGTTATCAAAGAGTCCCAGTGATTCTAAACGGATTAGGTGAAGTTGCATAGGTCACAGTGACCTTGGTTTTAAGAGTGTAGTAGTAACATAGATGCATCAAATTATCAAGTTTCATGATTGGAACATAAACAGAAAACATATAAATTAACTTTTAACCAAAAATTTGAACAAAGTCAGTGACGCATAAAACCTGCGTTTGTGATGAAGGTGTAGTACTCATCAAGATGCATTTCCTCACTAAGTTTCATGACTCTAGATATAACAGTATAAATACAGCATGAAAAAAACAAAGTTGGTCATGAGCTAAATACAAGAACTTAACCTATGCCAGTAAAATGTGAAATGAAGGTCCGAATGACCTTAATTCATGGTAAGGGTATGATACTAATAGAGATACATACAATTATATAGCTTGAGAAATAAACTTAAAACACAAAATTTAACCAAAGTCAGTGAAGCATGAAATATAGGTCACAGTGACCTTTGTTATCAAGATGCATCCCTTTACCAAGTTTCATGATTCCAGGTACACAGCTCCCTCGTTTTAGCACACCTGGATAACTCGTGAACCCACTTATAACATGGATCTAGGTCTGGATCCCATTGTAAAAAAGAAAAAATCACCCCACCCCCCTCAAATGCCCATATTTGCTGAATGTGAATAAAATTGCTATCAAAATTGGTAAATGAAACCCTGAGATATCACTCATTTTATCATCAAAAATAGCGGTTAATACCCGGAAATTTGATTCAAAACCGTGAAATTTGTAACTTTTACTAAAAGACATATTTTGTTACATTTTCTTAAAAAAAAAAACAATTCTCAGTAAACTGTAAATAACAGTATATAATAAAATATCGATCAATTAAAATGCCAGTAATGCCTACTGATGGCAATACTTTAGAAAATAAATACTAATTACATATAATTCTTGTCAAGTTAAATTCATGTTTCAGTGTTATCTTTTAATTCAGTTTCAGTGTAATGATCATAAATGTGATATGAGCTCTTGTATTTAACATGAAAAGTGTTAATTGACAGTCACAGCGATAGCCACAAGCTTTTCCACAAGAATCTAATTAAGTACCGACTGTGTTTTAATTTCCAACCTGCAGAGGTGTTGGTTGCATTGTTGCAATCAATTAAAAGTTCACCTGTATTGTATTATCATGTTAATTACTCTTTTGTATCAAATCAATTAAAGGAGGTAGAATAAAAAAGACAAAAGGTATGCAAATCCTACCTGTATAAAAGGCATGCAAATCCTACCTGTCTAAAAGGCATGCAAATCCTACCTGTACAAAAGGCATGCAAATCCTACCTGTACAAAAGGCATGCAAATCCTACCTGTACAAAAGGCATGCAAATCCTACCTGTCTAAAAGGCATGCAAATCCTACCTGTACAAAAGGCATGCAAATCCTACCTGTACAAAAGGCATGCAAATCCTACCTGTACAAAAGGCATGCAAATCCTACCTGTACAAAAGGCATGCAAATCCTACCTGTCTAAAAGGCATGCAAATCCTACCTGTCTAAAAGGCATGCAAATCCTACCTGTCTAAAAGGCATGCAAATCCTACCTGTACAAAAGGCATGCAAATCCTACCTGTACAAAAGGCATGCAAATCCTACCTGTACAAAAGGCATGCAAATCCTACCTGTACAAAAGGCATGCAAATCCTACCTGTACAAAAGGCATGCAAATCCTACCTGTCTAAGGGTTAGCAGTCACAGTCATGTGTTAAGTCAACTCATTTCAATTGACTAATTGAACACCGAGAACACTAAGTACTTCTAACATAATTAAAGTATCTAACATGAATCAGTAGTTTATCATACTCATTTGCAAATGTGATCAACACTAGCAAAGGAACCAAGCAAAAGGTATACTACAGCTGTATGTGCATTAGTTTCATATATAGGGTTTATCATGGGGAAGCGAATTCCAAAGTTTATAGCAAACTCAAAATTCCCGAATGGGGCACTCAAAGAGTTGTGCTTGGATGAACAGATATTTTGCCATGATTTACAATGAAACCACAGCATCAGCATTTTACTAATATTACAATAACAAAAACAGAGTTTTGACAGTGTGTTGTTTCTCAAAATAAATGTCACTCTTTTTAATATAAAGAATCTTGTTTAACTCTGAATCTACAGTAACACTAGAATGTATTAAAATTCACGTGTAAAAAGCAGTGACGAAATGTACAATGTTTTCGCTGGTACACATGTGATGTGTGTTGAAACAACTTGGAGTAATGTTTTAAACGATCTTTCAGAGATTTGATATATTGAAAATAAAGTTAATTTAAACCAAAAAGTGAAGAACTTCATTAGAAAAAGCTATTTATTGACAATTATTCCCAATGCGATTATTAACCCATTTCATACTTAAGTCCAATCAGACAGGCAATTGTGTAGATCTGGAAATTTTTTAAAATTTTCAAAGTAATATACCATTTTAAAAAGCATGAATATTTCTACAAAGTCTAATTTTTTTTTCTGAAAATTTTCAGATGTAAAAAAATTCAGTGCAAAGTAAAGTAAACTAAAAACCATGCCTAACATTTTTTTTACAAATTTACTTCCAATGTAATTTTTTTTAATCTCAAATATTAATTTTACCTCCTATATGTAAGTGTATGAAATGTGTGGAATTTTATGCAATTTAAGATGGTGAAAAAAATAATACAAATCCATGAAGAATGTCAAAGGTTATTACAATTTTATCAAATTTACTCTCATGGGAATTGGAGAGCAAGCAGAACAGATCCTTATTGGAAAGTCAATAAAGCTATTCAATTTGTTTCCGTATTTTTACTCCATAATAAATTCTAATGCAAAAATACCAGAGTTGTGTTGGGTTTATTGGGTTCAGTTCCAAGAATGCAGTATAATTTCATAATATTATGCATACTTATTTATATTTTTTAAAAATTTAATTGTTTGAAAAACGAGATTTACTTCACATGATTTAATTATAATTCAAAAATTTGTAAAATGTAAGCAGTTTCATATTTGATTGAAATGATCATGGGACATAATGCTATTGAAATCAGTCTTGAACATCCTTTTTTTGTCCTCAATAGTCATTCATGGATGAGAGACTTAAAACACCCATGCAAAAACATACACCTATAAATTCCTTCATAGTTGGAATATTAATTGGTGCTTATTTTGTGCAGAGGGTATTTGCTCCTGTTCTGTTTGTTTCTGTAACTGAAATGTTGCCCAAGATCTTGATCCCATTTCAGATCAAAATAATGACAAGGTGAAGCTTCGTCTCTGGGTGTTGAATTGCTGTCCCTCCAACCTGGGTATAATGGCAAACTTTATGAGCAGTGAAGTTCTCAAATGTCCAGTTGGCTTGAAAACCATCAAAATCTTCTTCATCGTCAATATCCAAGTCAAAAATAACAATTACATGTAACTAGTCATCATCCGCTCAGTTCATTTTGATGTGGTCAAGATCACAATCCCCACTGCCTAAAATATTAATTGACCAAAAAAATTATCTATATTTTCATCAAAATCAGCATCCACATCACTGCCATCACTTGCCGCTTCAGTACTGCCTGCCATGTTGATCTCCACACATTAAAACTCACGTTTGAAATCAAATTTTCAAATAATCAGTTATCATCAACTCAGTTCATTTTGATGAAATAAAGATAACAATACCCAACACCTAAAATGTCAATTTTCCACACTAAATTGTCTATATATTCAACTAATTCAGCATGCACATCACTGCCATCACTTGCCTCATCAGTACTGTCCGCCATCCATTTTGATCTCTGCATGTTAAAGCTCAATTTTTAAATCTAATTTTTACCAGTTTGGGTGTGTGTGTGTGTGTGTTAACTCATGCTATTAACACATTATCTAGCATTTGTGTACCTTCTACCTTTATTTCCTTCTTTTCAAAAGAGTACACGTAAAAGTTAATATTGTATGCTGATTCATTAATTTTGTAAGAGTATAGGAGTATTCTGCCACAAAAAAATCACATTGTGTTGATTAAAGATGAAATGTAATTGAGCTAATTAAATAAATTAAATATACAGAAGAAACTTTAATCTCTTCCTTGATTCATTCTAGATGCAAAAATAATTAAAGATTGGCAATGTAACGTCATAGAGAATTGTTATACATGTTGTAACATCACAATCACAATTCTCAATTCGATTTTTATTCGTATATAATTAAAAAAAAAACATTTAATAATGAATGAACAATAGCAACTGGATGATATTTGTATTGGTGACACAACAATACACGCACAATGCCCAATATTTTGCAAAAGAAAACCAAATGGTCTCATTTTTGGAACTCCTATTATTTGGGCTGGCATTAATATTTTTCAAGGAAGGTGTCCTGGACTACAACTTTTAAATTCCTGTTGAGAACCCTGCTCAAACTCATGAGAATTTGGCAAAGATAAACAACCAAATAAAATGTTTTGTTGGTATTATCACATCTGCATGTAGGATTTTTATAAGACTTGATAGCTGTCTGACCTAACTGGATTGTACCACAAATATCTAGAATCTATAGGTGAGGAAACCATAATAACTAAATTCAACAGGTGAAATATGCAAATTGTGCATCAGATTCATTTAAACATTTTCCAGAAGGAACATTCAGTCTCAGAGCATCTGATATTCTAATAAGAAAGGCTGACGTGGAAAACTGGTTAAGCCTGGCCATATTTTACAGCCTTGACCCTATCGTACCATCAATAACTGGTCACATGTAGGTTACACGCATGATTGTATATAACTGTAATGCTGTAAAACCATGTGTGAGGTGTTGCATGATGTGTTTTTAGTTAGTCTCTTTACTTCATTGGTTGATGCTACTCCTATTTGTAGAAAAGGAACTAATTGCATCCATTATATTAGCTGGAAAAAAATTGTCTTAAGTTTTAAAAAATCCTGGTTTGAATGAAAAACCCAGCCCCCGCCCCCCCCCCCCCCCCCCCCCCCCCCCCCCCCCCCCCCCCCCCCCCCCCCCGTCAATGGTTGGTCCCTTCGCTACTTAGAACATACTCTTTTCATGCTTTGTACACCTTTTAGAATCCAGCTTGCCTCTGATAAAAGATGGTTTTAAATCCCTTCTAATACGTGGCCCCTTGAAATATATGTAAGGAACCATGTATTAGAAGGATTTTAAGCCTGCTGTCTTCACTCTGAACATATAATTTTCATAATTTTGACCCATTTTAGTATTAAGCTTGCGTCATGTAACTCTGTCCCCAGTCAAGTTATTCACTTCCGTCTGCGCCATGCCACTGTGGAAGCGTTAAGTCGTGACCATGTGTTGATTTGCTATAAATGTTAGTACAGTATATGTATTAGGTCTTTCTGTTTTTAATTCATGGTGCCTGAATTGTCGCAATAAAGCGAGTTAATTTGCTTTTACACAAAATTTTCAATTTACCTGTCCGTATCCTTGATAGGGGCTCGCCATCTTTGTTATTGTGCGAGGGCTCTAGTCTGGTACCTTGACCTTTATTTCATTCATACCGCATTCCCATTCGGACTACCTCGTCTTTTATGCGAGACATAAATATACGGCCTTGCACCTTAACTGCGAAAGACTATTTATTCGCACGGTCGCCGTGTGTATAATTTAAGTAAAGCTATTTGTACGGCTGCCGCATACTTGATATGCGAAATATACTAATTTTTACAACTGATTACCTTTAATTCCATATTTGCAAATCAATGTTGTTAAAACTTGTACAACGCTATACTCCGTCACGTACGGTAGAAATAGAAATTTTCGAATAAATTCTGAGTGAATTTTGTGGGTTACAAACTCCAGTATTGTCACCCAATCGATGAACTTTTTCCGTTATTCACTCGTGACAACCAAATTTTCTTTTTATTTTATGCTCAAACGAGTTGGCTAGCTAAAGTGTATTAAGAGTTTGAAAGTAGCAGACTTCGTAGGTAATGTTAGTTGTTTATCGTTTATCTTCTGTAGTGTTTTGTGTACATTCTCACAGTAAATCCGAGCAACATAATTCTTTCTTAATTCAAGGTAACAGCATAAAAATCATACTCTTAAAAAAAAAAAAAAAAAAAAAAAACGGGATTTGATCCTGGATCGTTTTCGTGACATGTCAACATATTTTCACTCCACTATAGAGCTTGATACGTTGGAACATGCTATTTCTTTCCTTATGTTACGGTTGTCAATTGAAACAAAATTCTGGACTGTTATAGTAAAAATTGAATTACATGTATCGAAATATTTGCTCTTGGAAAAGCACTAATTCACGGACTAGCCTCTGATTGTTTGCACACCATATCACAATTAGTATCATCCAAACTGTGGGACAGACACCGGTCGCAGTGCGAATATTGTTAGCGAACGCCAACAGCTGTGCGAATAGTCTTTGTAAAATTTAGGACACGGGCACCAGATGAAATGGACACTATGTAACTATTTCCTTTTTTTAATGGTGTTCTGTAGTCCGATGGTATTGATGGGTATATGGTATGTTTAGATGAGTTTATATCATTGGGAATATTTTGGATTCGTCCCTAACGTATTGACCGGTCGCCGTGCGGATAGTCTTTTCTGCTGTGGGAATACGGCGGCCGTGCAAATAGTCTTTCCAAAAGTTGTACACGGCGGCAGTGTGAATAGCCACTTCATTCGGACTACCTCGGCTTTTATGCGAGACACAAATATGCCTTGGCATACTACTCACAAAATCGGAATATATTTGGTTTTTTCCGTCGAGCCCAGAAAAATGTATCAACTTGACGGAAATAGTCGAGCCTCGTTCCGATCGACTCCACACAATGGGTTACCTACCTTTGGAAAGATAATACTACTGCAACAACGATGCAAATTTGCTGGTAAAATGCCACCTGGAGAAAACCGGATGCCTTGACAACTGCATCACACTAAATTCATATTCTTTTCACTGCAGTAGCTTAAGTGCAGAATGTGAAGATTTTACCTAATACGAAGGAGGCAAACGTCAGGAATTCTTTACTTCCAGAGACGGAGCACAGGGCTGATGACGTTCCAAGGTAGCACGCGGTTGACGTCACAACATGCCTATAACGTCACAATGAAGCGCATCTGAACCACCTTACATAATGTTACGAAAATAAATTTCTTCACAATATTCGGGGATTGATCAATGAATTGGGTGCTCTCGCCAGAGTCTTTTGCCGTAGCGGTCCCACTACGCTATAATTTCACCCCGCTACGCTTTAGAACCCGCTGCTACACTATCCGCTTATGCCGCTACGCTTTTATATTTCCCTCTATCTTTTTAAAATTAATCTATTAAATAAACATCCTGTCACCTAATTCAAAGCCCAATTACTCAAATGGCACATGTTCTTACCTCGTCTTGGTTATTTAATTAAGATGATCCAGGATAGTTACTCATTCACTTAGCCTTTATATTTTGCACCTGGCTGACCTGACTGCCGGTGCGCGAACTTTGATGCGGGGCTTCTTCTTTACAGTAACATATTACGTTTTAAGTTAAGCAAATTATTGTGAAAATGGACACACCACCTTCAAAAATACGTACAATTACCCAGCGCCCGGCTAGCCCCATGTTGGCCTGGCTACGAAGATCAGAGATTGGTGTCACCAATGGTGATTCCGATTCAGATAGTGTGATTTCCCACTAAGAAACAGCTTAAGAAACGAAGGACGGGTTTCGACACTGAATTGAAGATTTCATATCCTTAGGTGGCATTTTCTGGATCATTTGGTAAGTTTTATATTTGCTAAATTTGGTTCAGATCTCATTAAGCATCAACAGGTGAAATGGGTGGAGGCAATACATCGGGCACTATTAGAATATAATATTTTTAGTTTTATAGTAGTTGCAGCTGTAGCCTACTAACGGGGGTGGGGGCGGACTGGGCGGTTGCCAAGGGCGCCAAAGGTCTAGGGGCGCCAAAACAGCTGAAAAAAATTCGGGTCTCGTATTCTGGCCCTTTGGGACATCATCGTCGCCCCGGGCGCCATTTACCCTTAGTACGCCACTGAGTAGCAATAGTTGTAGTTGTGATTGTTGTCGTTCTTATTATTTTCTGGAAAATGTGACAAGGAGTGAAAGTTGCATTTTATTCACGAGTTGCTCTTATTTTTACATAGTAAAATAATTTAATCAGTACACCTTAACTTAATTTCTCATTTCTTTTTTCTCTATATCTAAGTAAGAAAAGGAGGAATTTTTATCTTCCAATTTACCTCTTTTGAAAACATGTAAATAAAAAGTTTTGAATTATTCCTTCATTTATATTTGAAATATATTCAATGAATAAATTTAACAATGACAAACACATTGATATATTGTTCTTCATGGAAAGGAATATGTATTATATTAGTGATACTGTCTTGATTATTTTAAAACACATCACTGTCTTGACTCTTGAAGAATTTGTCCCTGGTAATAGACTTGGGATTCAGGTTGTTTTGTGTCTTTTTGTACATACATTAATACATTTTATGTTCCATTTTTTCCAGACTGTGAAAGGTCATTCTCTATGATATGATGAATATAATCAGGAGTGTGTTAAGGAACAGGTTAACACAGAGGGTGCTAAATTACCTTATGACAATTAGTACTGAAGGACTTAAATTTTAATGTGGCTATCAAAATATATGGGAAGTGAAGAAACGGAGGATATCATTTATTAAATTAAAAGACATATGAGTTTGACATTAAATCATGTTATAACTTAGGGAAATAAAGAATACTATGTAAAATATATGTACTTTTCTTATATATAATTGATACTAATTTTTCCACTTTTATGATGATAACGCGCATTTTTAAAAACATTTTATGACGCTAACGCGCGCTTACCCCGATGCTATCAAATATTTCTGGGGATATCACTGAGGTCCATGTAGGAGGATCAACTCAGTGATCCTAATTTTAAAATTCCTCGTTGAATGGAAAGGGAGAGGTCAGAAACCGAAATGGTCAGATATTTCTTGTATGAGTGAGGAAGTAAAATAGTATTGGTCGATATGGGAATCCTTGTATATTATTGATGGAATACTACATCGCAGTGGGAGTCGGATGATACAAAAGTAGCTAAACAGCTGATTGTGTTGTCCAAGAAACTTAGGAAGACTGCCCTCTCCTTTTTGCATGATCACGTGACCGGAGGCCACCTTGGCGTGAAAAATACCCATTTCAAAGTCCAAGACAGATATTTCTCGTACCGCATGCGACAAGATGTCACTCACTAGTGCAAAGTCTGTGATGTTTGTGCGGCAAGGAATAACTCTCATAAAACGCATAGGGCTCATCTTAAACTGCACAATGTCGGGGCTCCATTTGAAAGAATTGCGGTGGATATTCAGGGACCTTTGTCTCGAACGAAGAGGGGATAAAAGTATCTCTTTGTGGGGGGGGGGGGGATAATTTTTCTAACTGGCTTGAAGCTATTCCTATCCACGAACAGGAAGCCACTACTATCGCAAAGAAATTAGAAGCACGTATTGTCACAATTTTCGGATTACCAATGCAGATTCATTCTGACAAGGGAAGCAACTTTCAATCAAACATTTTCAAAGAAATGTGTGCCCATTTAGGATTTAATAAAATTAGTTCCACACCATTCAGACACCATTCAGACCACATTCTGATGGTATGATGGAGCGTGCAAACCGCACAACTGTGCAAATGTTGTCCAAATTTGTTTCGAAACACCAACAAGACTGGGGTGATTTTATATATATAAATGTTATCATTTGGGACAGATGTACATGAAAGCACTGGTGTTTCACCAAATGAGATGATATTTGGCTTCCAGGTTTTTCTACCCGTAGATTTGGTTCTCGGGAAACCTGAAACAGAAAGTAAGAAAATGAACCAGTATCAGATTATGTGTATGATTTGTCAGAGAAAATGGAATAAATTCATGAATTTGCAAGATGAAATTTGAAAATATCCACTGAAGTAATGAAAATCCGTTATGATATCAAAGCTGATACAAATATGTGCAATCCGGGTGACCCAGTTTAGTTTAACAACCCTACTCGTAAAAAGGGAATCTGTCCAAAGATTGAGAGGCCCTGGGAGGGACCTTATTTTGTGATGCACCGTCTTAATGACGTCGTGTATCGAATACAAAAGAGCCCAAAGTACAAACCAAGAGTAGTTCACTACAATCGGTTAAAACTGTAAACTGGGAGGAAGAAAACCAAGTTGGTGGCAGAAATAACTGCAATTTAAATTTACTAAGTCAATAAACTGACTAAGTTGCAATGAAAACAACGTCAGGAGAAATGTCCATGACTGATGGAACTGATTTTCACCCCGAAATGTATATTACTATTTTATTTCTTATAAATACTTGAATATTTATCGGAGCATTATACCTGTGTTTTCTTTCATATTTCATAGATTACGATGTACCAGTGTGGCATCTGTAATGATTTTCAGTTTGAGAGGGCATACCTCACAAAACATCACATGACAAAGCAGCACTCTGGTTTCGGATGGAAGTGATTGCGGTGTAAAGTGGTCTTTGGGCGCAAAGATATTTTCCATCGGTCCTGCATGGAAGCAGAAAAAGTTCAAGTAAAGAGATGCTCTATGCGTTTTGGTCGCGAGGAGGAGCGGGAGTACTCCAACTTCCAGAAGAGTCGAAAGGAAAATATAGTTCGAGTGATGGTTTCCATGAAAACTCCGTTTGAGCGTCGAAGAAACAGGAGGAAAAATCAAAGTAGGTTCCACTCCTGGCGGCCACAACTTATTCCTGAGAACCTTCCGATCAGGAAACGCTCCCTTCCTTCTCCAAGGTGTCATGTGGTGTTGAACGGACTTTACCCTGGTAATAGCATTGAACGGAGGCAGCACAAGGAGAGCAGACTAGATGCAAAAGCAGCCGTTTTGCCTGATGACACGTCAGCTCCTTACCCGAGATCCTCCACAACTTTTTCTAAAGCTGGTGCAGATGAGCTAATGCCGGTAAAGGAACTAAGCCCCACGGAAGATAACAACAAAGCAGACCCCACCACAGAGCCTACAGTGTCCATCCCTGGTTGTGCGAACCACATCTCTGAAGGCACCTTGGAAGTGCATCAGGAGAAGAGATCACATGTGGAATTGAACTCCGTAGGTGTAGTGTCCGCCAGTGAGTCAGAGGAGGATGGAATCTCCATAATGACAGATGGAGCTTTCCACGAGGAGGAAAGGCCCCTCTCCACCCCTCTTGTTTAGGAGGAGTACGTGGTGGAGGCTGCCAGTGTTACGGCCTATACAGCGACACCCCTCACTACTGTGAAGTTGCAAGGTATGGCCCTTGCACAACAGCAGACGATTCTTTTGAATGCGGGAGGGCAACGTTTTGAAACGTCAATGCCCACATGTCATGCCAATCCATCGTCGGTACTTGCAGCGATGGTAACCAAGGGATCCCCTATGAGGCCTTACTCGGTTGAAGGGGTATATACATACTTCATCCATCGAGACCCTTGGCATTTTGTCCACATCTTAAATTATCTGAGGGCTGGGACCAAATTGGAAAGTTCGAGGCACCTTAGGGAGCTCCAGAGGGAAGCCATATTTTTCAATCTCGAGACTCTGGAAATACTGCTGGAGAAGAGGTGTCTGGAACTGATGGAGGAGAAGGATTGGTGGTGGTTGGGGGGGGGGGTATTTAAAAAAGTCTATATTTACCAATTTGGCATAGTTCATATATATTGTTTATATATATTGTTATGTTAAATTATCTAAACTGTTATACACTGGGCATTAAATCTAACAACTATGTGCAGTTAGTTTCATAACATTTTATAGTGGTATTAATTTGGAGTTTCTGACTGGACTGGAAGGGGTGGCTCATTATGAATATTATCTGTATTTACCATAAAATATTGGTATCACAGTACGTTTTATGACACGTCAGTACTTTGAGCTCAGAACAAAATATGTTTATTTTAATGCATCTATCTTTCCATTTTGCAAACTTAAAATTGAGAATGGATTAGCTAGTTTTGCTATTGATAACACTGATTCTTTTGCTCCGCGCATTTTATTTTAATCACTCTTCAGTTGTGATTGGCACTGGAATACAGTTTTTGTTGTGCACGCAGCTATGAAAGGTACAGGGTGTTATGAAATGTGTTTCTCTAACAATGCAAAATTCAAATATCATACTTCATTACTTTTTATGTTGAAATGTTTATACTCATTGTTTTATAATTGAGTAACGATTGTAATCAATTTTAAATGACAAATTTTTCTTAAAAGACATTAGTGAAATAATTTCTTTTTAAACTAATGGTGTATTTTCAAGGAATGGATAATGGATATACTACTGAATTGTTCCTGTAAGAATTATATTTCCTCACCATTTTCATGTTGGATCTGCATTTGAGGACAAATATTTTGTGTGGGAAGGGGGTAGTGTTACGAACTAAAATTTCTTCACAAGGTTCGGGGATTGATCAAATTATTGGGGGTGGGGCTCTGTTATTTTGCGTACAATCTAGCCTGAACATACGAGTATTGTTTAATCTGCATACATTCTACATTAAATACCTGGTGTTTGTATGTTTTCATAGCAGTCTCATCCATTCAAGATGAGCTTTGTAAAATGACTAATCAGCCAATGTTGTTAGATAAAATTCGCTGCTCTCGTTGTTTTGACGAGGCTATTGCGATTACTTTTGCCTGTGATTGGTTGCTACACCCTGTTGCTAGAATAGCGAGAATAAAAGCCGGGTGCAAAAAGTTCCCGGCGCGGCAGATTCAATCTGATTTCGTAGCGTTGAGCCAGACTTTTCCGTTTCAATCTTTATTTACACCTTCTGATAACCAACCATAGCTCAGAAAGCCCTTGTATTGAGGATGCGAAATCCTGAGACGGTACGACAATGTTGAAACAATATTTTAAACACAGAGGTATGATTATCTTCAGAGAATGTTGAGATTGATACACTGTACCCTCAATACAATTGTTTGTACACCTTAGAAACTAGCTCTTTTTAAATGATAGGCTAGAGCCTACTTTCATATTGTGTGCACCTTCGGGAGTATATATATATATATATATATATATATATATATATATATATATATATATATATATATATATATATATATATCACAAGGACGGAGCTAATGTACATTATGGTGTAATAGGTTTAGAGCGTCATGACACTTATGTCAGGGTTATGCACCTTCTGGGTAGCACCTTCACCCATTTAGTCTAGTACTTGCACCTCCGGAGATTTGTAATGAGTGCACCTTATACTACTGTAAGAACATTGGTATAGATATCTGATCTGACTCAACCTTCGTCGTGTAGTATTGTGAATCTTTAGCACATTCTATCTTCAGCCACAATATACGGTGTACTTTCGTGTGGCAAACCTTCAGCGCATCTTCACTTGTGTATCTCCTGTTTGCACCTTCTGCCACTGTCATCGCCAGTGCTTCGGCGGTACACCGTCTATAATATTTATGGTACAGATCATGAGCGCATATCCCATTCCCTGGAGAAAACACCTTATATTTGAAGTCATGGAATAAATATAACGTCACCTACATCGGCCTCAAGATACTAGAGTTATAATCTATCTACTGAACAAATTATCCAATTAATCCTTTGTAATTTTCCTTACACCTACATTCTGTTATTTTGAATTGTCCTTTAATATATGTATTTGCATAATCGAATCATATCTATATGTATTAGCAACTGCTAGCCGCCTTAATAAAGTTATTTTTGTGTTGACAGTTTCTGTTTTCTTCTTCTCTTCTCTTATGACCAGAAGTAGGGGACCCACAAACATGTAACCGCCATTTGAGACTGCTAAAAGTAGACCCCGAGCGACGTTTACAATATTCAGGTTGTTTATACCTCGCTTTTGATTGGATTTCAGTCTGTAATAATAGATAAAAGATCGGATCCAGTCAAACGTACACGTGTATTAATGCTCAAAGACGCTGTACTAAGGTTAAGACGACCCTGGGGTTAAAACAGCCTTCAGGTAGCGATATAATCTAAAAGAGTATGAGCTGTGAGGAGCTTGGTGCCTCGGAAAAATCATACAGTTTGTTCACTGGGAATTTCTCCGCAAAAAAACAAACCGCAATCTATTCAGACTTAGCTATTTCTACGATTGGATTGACCGATAATTTGAGAATGAAGCAATATTTTCGATGGTGACCGACCTTAATTGTCAAGTCAACTCTCCAGCTCTTGCAGTCGCTATGGTTTCCTTTCTTGGGAATCTTGACAATTTAGCCCTTTCTCCACTCATATGGCACCTCTTCTTTGTCCCATATTTCTTGTAGAAAGTCCGTCAAGGTGTCCGCTGTAACTGTGGCATATACTTTTTTTGGTTTCTGGTGGGATGTTGTCTGGGCTTTACCACTCTTGATTTTCCTGATTGCCTGTATGACCTCTTCCTTGGTAATGAGTCCTTTGTTGATGTCCAGATCTTCACCCTCTTCTATGATGGGTGGGTTTTCCACAGGTGTGCCCCTGAGCAAGCTACTGAAATGTTCATTCCACGTGTCGAGCTGTTCTGACGGTTTGCTCAGGATATTCCCATCCTTCCCGCGTACGAGCTTGTTTCTTTTGGTTTTCCTCCCTCATAGTTGTCGTGTGATATTGTAGAGGCTTTGTACAGCTTTATCTGCACCTGTGGCAAGTTTGTCGGCAAGTTCCCGCTTATCTTTCCTCTCGCTCTTCTTGACTTCCTTATTCCTTGTCTTCTATTCCACTTGAAGATGCTGTTTCTGTGCCTGTACAAGTCTCTGCTTGATGTCTAGTCTGTATTCAATCTTCTTGATTGTATCTTCTGACACCCAGCTCTTGAGCCTCCGTCTTCTGAATTCCAGCATCTCCTCACAAGTTGACGTGAATGTGCTTCTAACTCGTTCCCACTTATTTTATATGGAGCCATCATCAAGGTGAGCAAAAGCCTGGAATCTGTTGGAGAGGGAAATGGTAAACTCCTGTTGTTTCTCAACAGTCGTGAGCTTGGAGGTGTTATATCGTGGCGAAAGGATATTTAAAGAGGCCCAATTAATGTTGCTCAATTTATAAGATCTATAAAATGGCGAAAATAGTGTTAGTACAAAGATTTCTCAATATACATATCTTCTGACGATGACCATAATATCCACAAGGTTCCACAGGAATCCACAAAAAAAATGTGAGATAGTTGCATTAATAAGATTCTGTCATGCATTACATCATGCTCCAAGTCAAAATTGCCAAAAACTTTAAGAAAATCGCAGGAGGACAGTGATTTGTAGAAATACGCATCTTTAGATGATGACCATAACATGTATAAAATTTCATAGCGAGCAATGAAAAAATATGAGACTAGTTGCGGTCACGACATATTGTCATAAAAGAGGAAATAACTCTTGCGGGAACAAAATGGTTAGTCGAGATACATATCTTGAGATGATGACAATCTCATTTACCAAGTTGTATGGCGATCTACTGAAAACTGTTAGGCTAGATGCATTCAAAAAAAAAAAAAAAAAAAAAAAAAGATTTTGCCATACACTGAATTCATCTGCAAGTCAAAAAGTGAAATAACTCTTAAAGAAAATTTCGGGAGCAAATTGATTTGTCGATATGCGCATCTTCAGGTGAATACCATAAAATTTGCGATACAAATTTTTGGAACTAGTTGCGTTCACACAAGATTGTATGAAGGACGGAAGGACGAACGACGGGCACGAGGATTTCTATAAACCCCAGGGGTATAAACGGCAATAATTCATTGAAATAATGAAAAGAGGAAACATAAATCCGTTCCATCATCTGCATTTTTTTCACTCTAACCCAATCAAGTGATAAATAGTTTCATGTTCTGACTTAATTACAACTCTGAGGGATTTAGTGTGTGTCTGTGTCTGTGTGTGTGTGTGTTTCCAACAATAATCTTACTGATGAAACAGAGACGAGAAAAACGAATAAAGACCTCATCTTGCCGTTAAACGCCTCCCCCCCCCCACACACACAATATCAGAGACAGGTGTATGTTATGTGGTGTAAAAATATTAGAAAGTTTTTAATTTGTTAGATTTATTTCTATATCCAATTATTTTTAAGATCAAAAAAAAAAAAAAAAAAAATCCCCTTTATCACTAGAGCACTATATAGTCCATGCACTTTCCTCAAGATAAATATTTCTAAATTATTATATTAATTATACTTGAGAGTTTTATATCACTCGGATCAGCTGAAGTGTGAAAAGAAGAAAAGATAGAAAGGAAAGATAGAGGGAAAAGGCATGACGTAAAAAGCCACGAAGCACAAAGAGAGTAAGGAGCAATTACAAACATGAAGAGAATAATCTTTGTTTGTATCGGCACTTACAACGATTATTGGTTATACTCATGCCTAGGAAATGGGAGTCAGGTGCCTTTCCCAAGGACACACCAAGGCACGAGTTCGACGATCCACCAAATGAACTACCGCGGCTCTCGAGAGAACAAGCATTCTTAATTCTGATCTAAGTGTTCTCCATATATAGAAATAAAAAATACTTGCAACATAGCAAAACTTAAAACAAGTGAGCATTGTTTAAATTTTTATTTTTTTAATTTGTCTCTCCACAAAAAATTCTTATATGGGGGATTTTGGACTATTTTTGTCTCCCCTTACATTTCTTCTATTGTTCTTATTTAATTGCGTCATTCTGAATTCAACGTGTCGTTGTTCCAATCTTTTCTATCTATTGTATCGTATTTGTAAGTCGCCACTACCTCTGCTAGAACATCCAGGACTCTTTTTTTACTTATTGTTTATAAAGTTTGTGTCTTATCTCGTTTACTCTAATCTTTCATAAGGCTTTTTTTTTTTTTTTTTAGACATTTTGCATTTGTAGTTCGATCGATTTATTGATTTTATTGTGCTTTCCTTAATTTGACCATATTTCGTATATATTTATTTCTGGTTTAACATTCTCTTCGCCTTTAATTCTCGTCTTGAAATTGCGCGCTGTGTCTTAGTGTCTTTTTTGCCACTCTTCGTAATTTTTACGCATCCTATTGTCATTGTTCACGAAAGTCTCTCTCTCTCTCTCTCTCTCACACACACACACACACACACACACACACACACACACACACACACACACACACACACACACAATGTGGTCACAATGTTTTTAATGTTTTTTGTTCTTTATCCGTTAATCTCTTTGCGTCGTCTTGTCTCCTTATACTTTTTTTTGGCCTTTATGTTGCTGCCTCTCTATTTTACAATGTGTGTTGCCTTTTGCATCGCTTATAAATTTTTTTTAGCCCCTTTTCTCTTATCTCTTCTTTGCTTTCTTTTTACCTCACGCGAGCCTCTTTTCACCGTCATCGCCTTATTATTATTGTTACACGCAATGGGTCTCACTATCGAGCGAATCAAACAACTTCTGCGTGAGTCTGGCTTTGAAGTCCAAGTTACCGCTATTTCCAAGGACCTCAAGACAACAGTCTTTGTCAACTGAAAGGTTCTTAACTGCGCGAATACTACAAATAATGTTCCTCTAATCACGTAATGACCACACATCACGAAACTCTAATTTCACACTTGCATGTTTTTTCTTGTTTCATAGTTGTATGACTCATCAGTAAGTTTTAGAGTATTTTTCTTTCTTTTTGTCTCATTTCTTCACTTTGCGTCCATTTGCCTCTTTTTAGTGTTTCGGCATGGCGCTCAGGGCTGCTTGATGAATGCGGGCACACCTTACTTTGTATAACATTTATCATAATTAGGGGGTTCAAGGGCCGCCCCTTCGAACTCAGATTGTTTCATTTTATATCAAGTTTTTAAAGGTTAAAATTAATTTCCCTTCTACACTTAATTGCATGAAAAATGCACCGACTCAGGGTACGCACGGTAAACAGGAAAATACACGTGAATTTGAATTACCTTTTTTCTTTTGGCTGCTTTGTGAACTTAAATTGCCGCATTTGGATCTTGAAATTGGTGCGTATGGATAGAGCAGACGATATCGATACTACAGTAATATAATAGTTTCTTCTTTACCGATACACATTGATTTCAAACCGCTGTGACATGCCGTTATTGGCAAAATTTACATTGAGTGAGGGGTAGGCTTATTATTATTATTATTATTATTATTATTATTATTATTATTATTATTATTATTATTATTATTATATTCGGACGCACACACATGTACACAGTGACACGCCAAAACACACACCCCTCAAAATTTCCCAGTAGACCGACAAAATTGCTAAGATCAAACTCCGAGCGGTGCTTTTGATGCTAAATATATTGTCAGAGCTCAAATATTTCCACCCCCTTATTAAAAATTAGCAGACCTCCCACAAAAACAACGAAAATTTTGACATATCACCCCTCTAAGAAAAAGAAGAAAAAATCAAGAAAAATTTACCCAAAGAAATAGTTGTACATCCCAAACACAATACTTGAATTTAACCTGCAAATGCCAAAGAAAGGATTAGACCTTATGCAAAACCTTGCCAACGGTCAAAAAATACCTAAAAAGATATTTACCACCCCAAGAAATACCAAAAGTGAAAACGTGCCCCCACCCCCGTAGCACCATAAACTATGGAAGAAAAATCCACCTCCCCAGAATACTCGTCTCCCGCGGGGAAACAAAGTTAAAATACATTTTAAAAAACTTTATTATCAAATCGAATAAAACATCAATGTAATCTGTACATTGTAAAACATCAATATCACCAGAAAATAATGATGATTTGACATAAATATCATCGTACAAAAGACAAAATGATGATTTGATATAAATATCACCAGACAAAATGATGATTTGACATAAATATCACCGAACAAAAGACAAAATGATGATTTGACATAAATATCATCAGACAAAATGATTATTTGACATAAGTAATAACCAGACAAAATGATAATTTGACATAAATATTACCAAATGAAATGATGGTATGACACAAATTAAATTGAGCTGCTTATAACATTGAATTAAAAGTATCTAAGATAATTGTCATGTTACAAGGAGTTAAAACTTTATATGTTGGAAGTATTTTGAAATGTTTTGACATTAAGAGGGTTATTAATGAATTTCAGTGGTGTAACTTCAAATTTTGCCCCCCCCCCCCCGCAAAAATTATGAAATGCCTCCCCCCCCCACCCCACCCAAGTATTGCAGGGGCAGTTACGCCCCTGGCTAAGTTCATTGGCTTGGACTCTATTCTACTGGTTCAGAATTGTCTTTAAAGTATCACATTTATCGTCACTACTTATGAAATATGCTTTAATTTTTAAGGCACATAATAACTTAGATCTTATATTGATCTATTTTGAAATAAATAAATTAGCATGTCTTTTAACTTTTTGCAAAATAGGAGGAAGTGGGATTCTCTTTCAATCAGATGGCTCCTGGAACAAGTTTCCGAACAAATCTAGTTGCCCAAAGTTGTGTATAAAGTCTGTGATAGCGATGTAATTGCTACAAACAGACGAAGATTGGTTATATTTTTGGGTCGTCTGGGGTGAATGGGGTGAATTATACGGAAGCGCACTAGTGCCGAGTTGAATCATAAAGAACACAATTTTTATTTCTAATATTAGTAATACTTTTGCGAATATCCGCAATAATATTGTGAATATACCTTTGCAAATACTTGCATTACATTTGTTAATATACGATATAATATTGCGAATATTCCGAATATCTTTGCAAATATTCTCAACACGTTTGCAAAATATACGCAATAATATTTAGAATGTTCGCAATACCCGTTCGATTATTCGAAAACCTTATTGGTATTGTTTTTCTCATGTATGTTTATATGTAGGTAGGTAGGTATGTAGATATTTATACAGCCCTCTTTATAAATTTGCGTCTGTCTGTATTTATATATGTATATATTTCTATATGTATGTCTGGATGGGTGAATATAAGTACGCTAATTAATGTCTCTTTGTATTTTTGTCTTGTCTGTCTGCCTGTCCGTATGTATGCATCTACATATGTATGTATAAATGAATGTATTCTTGTCCGTAAGTCCTTATGTATGTATATTTTCTTATCTGTCTGTATTTATGTATGTATGTATGAATGTATATATGCCTATCTGTTTCTCTGTCATTCTGTACATATATAATTATTAGGGGAGATTTTTGATAACATGTTTCACCTAGTCATGAAATGTCAAAATATATACCTACATACAGATGGACATGCATACATGCATGTATGAAGACAGATTGGCAATAGCAAATTTACATACAGGGAGGCATGAATATATAATCTTCAATGCATACATGTGTACGTACGAACATGGCAAAAACTACCAAAAGTATTTCAATACTTTTGCTAATACTGGGAAAATTATTGTGAATATTCGCAAAAGTATTGGGAGTATTCTTAATAGTATTGTGCATATCCACAAATATATTGCGAATATTCGCAAAACCTGTTGTATATTTGCAATGGTATTGCGAATACTCGCGAAGGTGTTCCGTGTATTCGTAAAACTTAACCAAAATTCGCAAAAGTGTTACGCATATTCGTAACACAATTTTTAAAAAAAATGTGTCATCTTGGCAATAATGGGCTTCCATATAATACAGACAAATATGACAATTTTGCCAGTTATAAATTTACTCTCACGTAAAAGGTGAGATTTGTATTCTCTGTCATATGTCATACGAAATATTGGGTGATTTCAGGTTAAGAGGCTATTTTTAGTAAACATTTAGAAATACTGGTTTAATTCTTGGGTTTATGTTTTATAATAGCATCCGAAAAATGGTGTAATACCTTTTAAATAATATTTAATAAAAGTAAAGTGAAACATGGAGTAAAAGTACCAAGAACATTGTATAAATACAGATGCTGTAAGAAACGATGAAGCATGTAATTGTAATCAAATGTTACCTGTCCTAAGGACAAACAGTGCACAGTAACATATATTGGTAGATTTAATTTACCAAAAACACCGCCCAACCCTGATGATGCACAGTTATGCACCGTTAGTAGTGTCTTTTTACGGTTTGTTTTCATGCATATTTGTACCTATTTGTACCTATTTGTACCTATTTGTACTACAATGGATATGAAAGTGTAAAATAAACATTATTCCCTTTTAAAATTCTTGTAGTCATTTTAACTGCTGTTCGGGAACCGGTTCTACAAGCGGTCAAAAACATTATTTAATACAAGAATAGAATTAATACTTTTGAAAAGAGGACGCGAGTGTAATATTGCATGAAACCTAAATTCAAACCAAATAAAAGATGTTTCTTTTCTTTCACAGCTATAATACAAATTTGAAGGTCTGTGCAATAATTAACCAACAGGAAATACTGTTAATGTTTTGCCTGCCCTGCCTGTATAAAAGTACATAATCCAAAAACATAGCATAGCCTGTTTAGCAAGAAACGTAGATCATTACAACTTAAATTTACTTCTTTATTTGTGTTAACATAGTGACAAATATGAATGCATGCATGAAATTTGATGACCATACATGCGACAGTGTCTAGGAAACTGGAAACTGAGCTACAAGAGATATAGAGTGTCTGGCAGAGAGAGAGAGAGAGAGAGAGAGAGAGAGAGAGAGAGAGAGAGAGAGAGAGAGATAACGTTATAGCGTAAACTTTCACCGATTAGCACATTGAATAACCCACAAGATCCCATTATAAATTATTTACTTTATCTATTGCTCTAAATATTGCGAATCAAAACTGCTGTACTCCCTAGAAGATACATTGCTGTGTATTAAAACGAAGTCATCCAATTGCTGACAGCAGTAAATAGTTTTCTATTACCACAGAAATTAATGTGAAAGCATATTGAGGTCTCTACCTGCT
The DNA here is from genome assembly GCA_029931535.1 of Margaritifera margaritifera. Lineage (NCBI taxonomy): Eukaryota > Metazoa > Mollusca > Bivalvia > Unionida > Margaritiferidae > Margaritifera > Margaritifera margaritifera. The sequence continues at coordinate 2,655,062 of JAQPZY010001665.1, forward strand.
ATTCTCGTCTCAGACAACACATTTAGGCGTCATGTGACCATATTACTTGTAGTCATGCTCTATTTTTAGAAGGGGAAACCCCTTTTTATGTCTAAACGTGACCTACTTTCAATGCGATTTTCGGCCTTTTTACATAAAACACAATCTTGAAGATCACGATTTTACGACATTTTGAATCGGACAGAAAAAAACAATGTAAAAGTAAAATTTATGACAATGTATAAAACAGTGCCCTTTGAAGTTTTGTCCCTAATGTTAACTGCTAACATTATATTCAGCCGACTCTATAGTTTAGTTTATGAGCATTTTGCTTTAAAACTTCTGCTTTCTACGTTTCCTTCAATCACCACAGTCCTGCCCGCTATGCACGCAAAGGAAGCGGAAAGGGTGCATGATATCATCGATAAAAATACATTTTTGTCGTATACACTGCTTTTTTACTTCGTGAGAGACGGATACACTATTATGCTATTATAGCATAAGTTTGTCTTGCATCAATGTGCGAACGACAGTCCAATATTGTCCGGTACACATATTCTATTTTCATCATACGTAACTGGTACACCATTCTGCTATTTACAGAAAAGATTTTAGCAGACATGACACATACGTTAAAAGGAGTATTTCTTTACATCACTGGAATAAAATCCTTGCAACTGAAAATGTTAAAATTACTTCCCTTGTACAACCGTAAGTAGCATCAACAGCATCACAAAATGTGAACCGGACCTGCAGCTGTCCTATTGGTTTTAATTAACATAAGATTTTATTTTAGTTGATAAACAGCGTAACTTCCAGTATTTCAAAAACTATCTATTACACGATGCCTTTTAAACTATTTTCCAGTTTCAAATGCACATCTCTCATGGTCAGAAAGTGATGAGTCACGTGCAGTTCCAAGCCGAATGTTCTTTGCAAGTATGCTAGTCAGTGTTAGGCTGTATTATTGCAGCTGCGTATCTTTGAGTTACACATCAATGACTCACAGAAGAAAGAATGCTCTGCCTATTGATTAGCACCGGGGGAATACAACAACCACTGGACAGAAACAGTAGCCGCATGATGTATTTTTCTTTTTGAATACAGTACAATGGTAATTATTGTACATAGGAGTTATTCACAAGCCAAGAAAATGCAGTTAATTTTAATTAATCAAGTGCTGACATTATTTGACACTATTATAATATAATATGTGCCCAACCATGGCTTTTGAAGGTTAACAGCAGTTTGTAAGCTAGTCATAATCATGAACTATAATCATGAACCAATAGGTCAATGCTTGCATCAAGTCTTGTACCTTTTGGTCAATGTTTGCATCAAGTAATGAAACTGATAATCATACATACTGTCCAATGAGCTTATGTTGAAAGTATGGGCAATATTTCAGCAGGGGGAGGGTGGGGGGGGAGGGGGGCGGCGGGAGGAGGGAGGAGTTCATTATGCAGGACAGGCGATTTAAACACAAAATAGACATTTGGATCTTAATTTAGCCGTTTTATTGATAGTACATTTTTCAATTGTACGCAGTGCTGCTTTCAAGGGTAAATTTAATGGCACCTTGCCTATTTGTATTTTAAGGACTTGCTGTTCGACATTTGGGTAAGTGCTGTTCATTCATACCGTTAATGTTCTCTACTGAAATCATCGTATGAAAATAAAGATTTTTTAAGGATGCAGATATACCAGACGCAATGGCACATTGGGCACGCCTGTTAATTGACAGTTGTAAATCCATAAATTCCGAACAAGCCGCACTAATAATTAAATTTTCTTATCTTATATGTGTTTTAAATAATTTGTAAGGTAAAATGTCTATCGTTTACATATCTTCAAGTCATGAGTCAAACCGTACTCTATTCGTACCATTACTTTCAGCTCAGAATTATGCACAGAGGTATCCTCATGTTGAACATTTATTCACTTGGCCTTGCATTCCTTGTATTTATCAGTGAAATTCAAGAATGACTCAAGTATCTTATTATTATGATGCGATTATTACTGAGATGCATTACCTACAGCCTCAATTCTTCTTTGCAGAATCTTATTAGAACAGATTATTTAAGGTGAAGGGGTGATAAGGTTGTAATATGAAATTGCAAAGTATTCTGCTGTTATATTTTGGCAGAATAATACCGTTAATTCAAGTGTTCATTTATATCAAGATGATAAGAAAACTACTGTACCTTCCAATAACCAAATCCATATATAACACAGAGATTAGCAACTCCCCTCCAGATCTTTTGTTTTCAAAAAATATCGGTAACATCACGTGGCACAGCGTGATTAAGCGAGGGCACTATCGGGGCAGCTGTATTGCAAGGCAACCGCAAGAACACGCATCTTCATATTGCGTTTAGAAATTCAGTTTAATCTTATTATTATGTGATACCTATTGAATACATCATCGATATTTAACATTATTATTTGTATCTTTTCTTTGAGATTTTGTGAGAAAAGGATTTCGTATTCGAGTAATGAGTCCAAGTGGAAGGTTGACATTGATAGTCAGATTGGCGGGTAATATCTCCGTTGCCTATCTTTTTATGCATCTCTTCCTCTTGCATTAAATCAAGTCATATTTGGTATCATTTTAAAGTTAAATAAATTTTCTGCTGATTGCACAAGCATTAGAAAAGCTAATTTAATCTTAAGAGCCATATCGAAGGGTAAACACATGCAATAACTTATGTCTTTAAGATAACTTGTACCGCTTTTCAGCAGGTCGCCAAGCAGCAGACAACCAGTCTTGGAGAGGACTCGTGGATGCCTCATGTACCACCTGTGGGCATGACGAGAACTGAGAGAGAGTGATGGTGGAGAGGGATATATATATATATATATATATATATATATATATATATATATATATATATATATATATATATATATATATATATATATATATATATATATATATATATATATTAGGTAGAATTTACCGGCATGGTATATGAATTCGGGAGGGGGGTAGCGAGGGGTGCTCCTGAACACCATTATTGGACTGTAGTCGCCTCGGCGCTGGAAAAAAAAACTGACCAATCGGTCTTGGAATGGGACTAGGAATGAAACTAAAAAGAACAGGTAATTTAAGTACTGAAATGTACAAGATAAGAAAAAATTTTAGTACAATGGTCGGACCTATCTTCTTGGAGATTACGTTACAACTCAGAATTTTGTTTTTAATCTAGTGTCAAATCTTGCTATGCAGAGCTCTGTATTACAAGTAATGACGCTAAAACAGCTATTGATTATATTATTTCGTATCGTATTAAAAACCTAAATACACAATCCTAGAACAAGGTAAATACTGTCTTAGGCTTTCTACAAACAACGGCAAGTGCAACATTTTTAAAAAAAAGTGATCCTTGCTGTTAATATTTGCTGCCATTGTGATTCCAGGAAGATATAATACACAAACAATTGATCAATATTACAGCACAAAATTTATTGTTTATAACTTCAAAGTTTTTAAAAAAAATCTTAAATATAAAATAACGTCTGAAATGTTGCTGAAGATTACAAGTTATTATCATATAGTGATTATCTAGTATGATCCCTCCATCTGAGGTGGAATTTCAGATGTCATCAAAACGATGTCTTGGAGAAATACCGCCTGCAGAGGTAATGTTTCTTTTAAAAAAAAAATCTTGCAGGAATGCTCTCTTTTAACAGCGTGTCTCAAGATGTTTGCAATTTTTTTTTAAAGTGTTGAAATTTTAAAGCTATATTAATCAGATCATCCAACATATACGGTGTTTGTTCTGTTATTTTTCAAATATTCAACAAAATAGTGATACTGACAACAATTATGAATGATGCTGATACCGTGCTGCGCGTACAGTGGTGTTTGTTGACGATGCCATTGAGCGTGCATTTTTTGATCGGTGATACTCACAAATCTGGAAAGTAGTTAAGTCGCCGCTGTTCCACCGCCCTGTGGAGCAAAGGTAGGGAACACTTAACGATCATTGACTTTTATGTCCAAATGATCTCTCGCATTTTTGAAGAATGCTTAGCGCACTAAATACCATTTTTTAAAATTTGCAATCGGCATTTTTCTTTTTCTCCCTGAAATAAATACATTGATATTTACGGAATGCATGATAGAAAGTTGTGAAAATTTAATAAAAACGTGTGAGATTTGTACAGATTTGAAAATGTACATGTTGTATAGCCATAGATGTCTAGGTACCCAGTTGGTTGGACAAACTCGTCCGATTACAACACTCTACCTGTCAAAATGCAGAGATAAAAATTGACACCTATTTGGTTTATTAGACTGGGTAGCGGTTCAGCGGAATGCTTATTAGAGGACACCTATTAGATCTGATTTTGTAGATAGAGGTTTTTTTGGCGTTTTTATTCCTGAAGTAAAAGAGCACTTCCTTACCGGGCAGTGTTTCTCGGCTTCATACAAGAAAGGCTGAGTCTAACAGAAGAATGGTGTACCCGCCACGAACAATGTAAATAGAACAGTGTGCCCTACATTATTGGACCACCTCTGGTAAATGAATATAAGACAATGGTTGACTATACTAGCAGCATGATGTACCCGGCAGGCCGGATGTAAATAGAAGAGTGTACCCGACAAGAATATATTTTTATCGATGACACCATGTCCCCTTTTCGCTTTTCTGCATGCATAGTTAAGGGGATAGTAGTGATCGATCGAATCATGAAAAAACAGCCGTATTAAAACAAAATGTGTAATCTAAAAAAAAAGAAAGTTAAAAAAAAAAATTAAAATAATTTGCGTCATATAATTCATCTTATCTGCTCCATGGACACCCTTCTTAAGATAGAGGTGGATTTTATATTTTTATTGCGCCTGTGCAGATACATCAGGCACTTCATAGGTTTGATTGGACGGGGGTAGGGGTAGGGGTAGGGATATTTTGAACTTTAGCAGCTAAAAGTAAGGCCTATGTGTGAACAAAATGAAGTTTTAAAACATACTGTAGTTAGATTTATTCAGCAATCATATTTACCTTTGCAAAGGGTGCCAGAAACTTTTAGGTACGCAGATATATTGGACACTGGTATTTGGGCCATAACGGGAAAGGTTGGTGGCTGAATGGATGGCATGGGACTTAAGAAATGACAAGGGAGGTAACTTGCCAGGACGGTGTTCCGTATCCTTGTCATGTTCAAGCGTCCGTACCAAAAAAAGTATAAAAAGTTAGGCAAAGCATGCCTTACATCGATTAATTCGTGAAACATATATTTATCACTACCGTTCAAGAACTTCAGTTCTTGCCTACAAAGTTTATTCTTGCTTGTGAATAACGAATGTTGACCTGCAATATATAAGTTGCAACGAACCTGAAACTAAGTTCTGCCCATAGCTAATCTGATTGGTCAGTTATAGGGGTGGCTTGTATCCATTCAAAATATATTCATGGCCGCGGCAGTAATTTTACACAAATCCCACTGCTCCGAATGAAGCCGCCCCTCTTAGATATTTGTTTCGAAGCCCCACTGGCCTATTTTATGGGTTTGCTGGTTTTTTTCCTCTTACAACACGTTATCAGTGCTTGAAAAACTGATAGACTAATCTTTGATTGCCAAGGTCATATCACAACTGAATGTGCTCAGCATTATCACCTCATCTGAGTGTAATTGTATCCTGATTGCACTGGTTGCTGATATTTGCTTATACCGTCTATACTCGCATATAACTCGGGTCCAAATGCAAACAACATAGACCCTGATCTGCCGTCGCATAATGCGCCGGGAGATCAGGTCTAGGTTGTTTGTTCTACTGATTAGTCCTTACAAACCGCATAGACCCAGATCTGCCGGCGTATTATGCGACGGTATATCTGGGTCTATGCAGTTTGCAGTTGGTATCGGATTACGCGAGTACAGACGGTAATTTAAAAAGAGTGGAGGAGTATTGTGCCAAATCGTTCGAGGGTAGTTAATTGGGGTTTTCTGGAGATAGGCATTGCCAATAAAATGTTGAAATGTCATTTGTTTTATCTCACCGACTCATGTAGTATGTTTAAGTTAATTTATTTCTTCCAGTTTTTAAAAAAAGTGATGTAATTTAACCATGACACCTGGCGGGTCTTATGAATTGTAAGTTTGTGCATCAAAGATTGTCTTTTTGATTTTTTAATTTCAAGGATACGTTTCCTGTGCCTTTTCTTGAGAATGGATATCTATCATATAATTTTTTTTATTTATTTGCATTTGTTGTTTATTTTTAATGAAAAATCTTTATAGAACGCGAAGAATCATAATTCAATTTTGTGTGTGCGTATATATATATATATATATATATATATATATATATATATATATATATATATATATATATATATATATATATATAGATGGCAGTAAAATAAACTTACAGAATATTAAAATCAAACCGAGCACCGTATACTGTACATGTATTTATTTTACCTCCTTCGAATAGAACCGATCCCAATGAACTCAAAACTGTCGACACAAACTTCAAAGCTGCCCCATCGCGAACGATATCGAAAGGTTTTAACGATTAATCGAAAACGATTGACTTAATTTTCTTCTTCTTTGTTTGTTTACTCTAGACTTGTCACTTACGTTTTGTTGATCGATTTTCATAGCTTTTAACGATATATTGGCAAGGTTCATGTTAGTGTTATGTCTCTGTTCTGTACGGTTATATCATTGTTTTTTTTTCTTTTGAGTTATTTTAATAAACTTTAAATTTCAGCTTATTTTTGGTAGCCGATGATACCTTAGCTTTATAAGTTACTAGTTCTACTGGTGGTGGCGCCTGCAGTAAAAGCCTATGCATGTTTCCGTTTTGATTGTGTAGAAACTTGTTTACAAGATTTCTCAAATACATTTGACTTTTGGAAATTTGAAAAACATGTTTGTATTCATATGTCGATTAGATTTTTACGGAAGTTTACAACATGTTTAACCCCAGGTCAGAACTGTATAGAATCTCCTGCTCTCGTTGTTCTTGAAAGTATACAGGAATCCGTTACATTTGTCGCGTCAAGCTCTCGTGATTGAATTAAGCGAACTTTAGTGTTAAATTCAAGGTAAAGGAAATACTTTTCATGGCGGTAAAATCTCGCCCTAAAGCATCGATTACCTAACTTTTGTATCGATGATCGTTTCTAACACGTAGATAGATCGATTAATCGCACCAAACCGTATGCATATATATATATATATATATATATATATATAATACACACAAAAATTGATAACGGCGCAAATGCAAAACAGTTTCCCAACGTTTCTAGCTAAACAAGCTCTTCGTCAGGGGAAGAAACAATTTTTATCCACAAAACAAACACTAAACACAACAGCCAAGAGAATTATTGACTCCTGTATGTCTGAATTACGGGGATATATACAAACAAAGAATAAAAAAAATAGAAGAAACAAATGAAAAACGGTCTTGAAACAGGTAAACTACATATATATTTTATGTTGCCATCAACCCAACAAAGTTTTATAACAAAAATCAAAGGAGGATTATCGTGATCGTACCTATCACGTAGAATATATATATATATATATATATATATATATATATATATATATATATATATATATATATATATATATATATATATATATATATGGGGGTGTGCAGCAAACTTTGTCTTTCATCATATTTGCTTCGTAGTTTGTTTATTTTTTGTGTTTTATTTCATTTGATGTAACAGTTACAATTTAAACACGCGTTTGAGTTTAGCACAGAAAAAAAATATGACTTCATGTTGTACAGCGGGTGGCTAAACTAATAGAAAAATACTTGCCCCCCCCACCCCCACCCCACCCCTTCATAGAACATGTGCCCTAACCGTATTGTCATTCTTCAACAACAATAAACGTTTAAACCATAGCACTTCTCCATCTAAGTATATTTTGAACTTTTTGTTTTTGCATACCGTAAGAGTTTCATAATTTAGCATATGTTCAGACAATTATACATATGGCTCAGCTAGTAGAGTATCGAACTTAGTATCCAAGGGTCGCGGGTTCAATATCCGCCTAGGCAAACCTGGGTCGGCTGCTTCGTTGCTTCCTTGGGAAAGGCACTTAGCTCCCATTTCCTCGATATGACATAGCAAATAATGTGTTCAAAAGTACCTTTAAAACCAACAAAAATCTATTACTATTAGTGCCCGTGTGGCTGCCGTTGCTTCTGCCATTACTGCTAGCACTTCTGCTTCTATTAATCTCAGATTGTTGCTCTTTTCTTTATCTTTGTAAAATTACAAATTTTAAAGGCCTACGAATGATTGTATTTCCGGGTCTATGCTGCTAGGAGATACGATACAACAATGATAACACCTCTATAAGGTTACAGCACTCTATTGTCCTTTTGACTGTGCAAGGAAGACATTTAACACCATCTGAGTGCCATGTGCCGATTTGATCTTATGTGGAGAGTGATTTCTTCCATCATCTTAATCTTGCTACAAGTACATATATGTAACTACGCTGCAATATTCTAACAATTAAGGTATGCTTTTATGACTCCATTCTTTTTTCATTTAATGTTCAGTGGAAATGTCATTTTTTGTTTTCACTCACATAAATCTAAATTGTTCTAATTTGGCAAACATTGCAGTGGGATCAACCCGTAGACATGGCATGCATCGATCCCTATTAAAATCAGGATGGACAAAAAATAAATCGATCCATAACATCAAAAACCATGCATATTAGATGACGTTAAAGCTAAAAGAATTGCATTTTCAAGTAACAAATATTAAGTGAAACCTGCAGATGTGTTCCTATTGTGATTTTCTAAAATTTCCAAGTTCTTATGGTTGGTCGACTTATATATGTGCGTATACTGTAGTAGTGGCGATAACGTCAAACATAGCGGCGTTACGAGGCTATGTCCATGACGTGATTATCTTTACCTTCAACCAATGATGGTTCGATCTATTTTTATAACATCACGCCACTCCACGGACGATGGGGTAAACTTCATTGATTACAAATCAACTCTATTTGGTTATAATTTAAATAGACGAGACCATTAACATTTTGAGTACAGCTGATTAAGAAACAGGCACTGAACTTGAGAAGATGAAGAGAAATTGTTGGATTTTCGGCCTGGTTTTAATTTCCACCATTTCTTCACAGGTAAGTGGCCTTGTTAATAGAGACTCGAGGTTTTATCAATGAACCAATATTTTAGGTCATACAATTTGTTTCTTTCAAAAAAGAACTTTGGGTCAATATATTATCACTACGATTGTTCTGAAAGGAAATTAATTCGCAAAATGTTGCGTACATTTTAGAAATTTTGTAAAGAATGTCGAGATGGATCGCCTGGCCACATTGATAGTTATTTTCTTTATACAACTTCTTTAGCTAAATCATCATCATCATCATCATCATCATCGTTATTATTATTATTATTATTAATATTATTATTATTATTAATCACAAAGAAAATTAAAATCATCCATTAGACGTGGATTATAAAAATGAATGGTAAAATTGTCATTCCCACAGCTCCATAGCATAACATTAATACTGAAGCATGTGACAAAAGATGAAAAGAAAATTAAGACAGAAAAACACAAACTTTGTATTATACAATGTATAGAAAAAGACTTCGTTAAGCTAAAATGTGTATACATGTGTGCATATATCCGTTCATCCATAAAATATACATATATGTAAGTGAAGCAATATGTAAAGGCATCATGAATACATATTTTGAGTCAAAATTTCCTGTGCTTATATATTTTTAAAAAACATTAACCATGGAAATTTTAAGAATTAAAAACAATTTGTATTTTGTTGGTTTTAAAGGCACTTTGAACACATTATTGGCTATATCACGCCGAGAATGTGGGAGTTAACAGTCTTTCCCAAGGACACATTGAGGCAGCAGACCCGGGATGGCCTGGGCGGGTATCGAACCCGCTGTCTTTGGATTACTAGTTCGACACTCTATGAACTGAGCTATATAGCGGTTCCCCAAGAATTAAAAACAAATTTAAAAAGGCTGTTTTGATTTATAAGTGTTATAGCATTCCTTCTTCAGTTTCCCTTAAATCAATGATTCAAGCATGATTATCGTGTTTCCTATTATTCTTTTTAGGAAAGGCTCCCTTCTGAAATTGTTAAAGACCTGAGAATATCACAGGTGGCTATCAAATACTGCGTGAATCCGACTCACAGGCTTTTTTTTTCATTCACGGAACATTATTGACATCTCGTAATAAAAAAGTATAAACTACGTCAGAATGCCCAATCGGAAAACACTCAGGCATTTCCTCAAATGATAGGAAAAACAACCTCGGAAATACTACACAAGCCGCCATTGCATATATATATATATATATATATATATATATATATATATATATATATATATATATATATATATATATATATATATATATATATGCCTTGTTTGCCAAAAGACGACAGGTGCACGTCACACACCATCATAGTGTTCCTTGCAGGCTACTCCACTGAGATGACTTATTCTTGGCCGAAACATTCCCAACTTTCCTTTTTCAACATGAACTCATTAGAAAACTTTATTTTACCTAACTTGTGCAAATAATTCCATAAAGTTGTCATAATGCTTTAGATATAGTTGTATTTGCGGTATGCCCTATTAATTGTGAGGGCAAGAACAGTGCGAGGAGAATATGTACCGTTGGATTTTCCTCAATGAAGAAGAAACAGTTAGACCTGGCTTCTTTCGTTTTCAAACGTCAGAGGAAGACAAACCCAAATGGATACGAACCAATACCTTATTGATATGTGTATAGAAATGTTCACGTTTAGTACATTATCAAAGCAACAATAATGCAACTATTTTAAGTACGTCAATATTTGCAAGTCTGCAGACACGCATTTTCTAATAGTAAAGGCGTTACAAAACAAAAAATATATAAAAACAATCGAGGTTTCAATTTAACGACGAAGACTTTAATTTAAAAAAGAAAAGAAAAAAGAATGCCAGTATGCAAAGCCATAAGAAGATCATAGCTCGAAAATGGTTCTTTACTTCATTGAAATAGCCCACGTCTGTGCAGTATTTGTGTGAAACAACATTACGTTCAAATATAACCAGGTATCATAATATTATCTGATGCACTCGTATTCGTTCGTTTGTTACTTTGATTCAAGGCCTTTTAAAAAAAAAAATTGTTTTGTTCTTTTTTTTCGTTTCTCCGCCAGCTTTTGAGCTCCTTCAAAATTTCTTCACGAAGGCAGGAAGTACCGCCAAAGGCTTCGCTTATACAAGCGTGCTTTGACACATTTCCTGAACCAGTTGACTAGTTGTTATGTTTACAACTCCATTGAAATAAGAGTTAAGCAATCTCGTGTGTATACTTTCCTACACATTAGTTTATTGACTTAAAGGTTTTGGTATCGATAATATTAGCTTGTTGGTGGATTCAAGTGCTGTGACTTGACTGGTGGGATAGAAGGGAAATGTTGCTTATTAGGTGCTCTAACATATATACACACTGTATGTATAAATGAAATTTATTGTGCATAATAATAATAATAATAATAATAATAATAATAATAATAATAATAATAATAATAATAATAATAATATCTACAACAATAGCCAAGAGTTACAAGTGGGCCTGGAAATCGCGTACCAAAACATTACAGTTGTACAGTACAACCCATTTACGGAAATTCATAAATGGTAACGTCAGTGAGTTTCACGAATAATGGATGAATTTGAGATTATAAATGAGTAATATTCTGTGCAACAAATTTGTACCATCAAGTTCCAACAATTTCTCCAATCCTGTTGTAAATAACTGTCAAGTTCCCATTGGAGCCTCTCACAATGAGAGCTTTGTTTGCTGCTAGTGTTGGCATACCATCGCTAGGGGCGCTGCTATTGTCACCAGGAAACCTCGAGGATAAAGTAGTCTCAGCCTCGTTTGAGAGGATGGTGATACGGGTTTGGAAAACGATAGTATCGTTTTCCGGCTTGTAGGAAATGACGGTGAAATTCTGGCTCTTTCTTGGGTAGAAAATTGGTAGGTGTATAATGAAAGGAAATATTTCACGAGTGATGTGACAATACAAAATGTTTCCACTTCACGAGTCATTAAACAACAGATTTTAATTATTGTGAGTTTACTTGTAAGGATTTTGGCTGCTATTTTTATGTTTGTTTTAATTTCTGCATTCAGACGTGAATTTTTTTTGTGTTGGGAAGCTTGCAGTCTATTTCGATAGCAGAAGCTGCACCCTAATTTCGAGTGTCACTTAATTTCGGTTTGCAATCGACACTAATCAATGCCTGATTCCGCCATTATTTTCAGATATGATTATAGTTGTGATGAGAGCTAAAATTGCTATTTAAACAATTTTATTAATATATGTAATCAATAGTTTTTCTTGCAAATGTGTATCGTTTGTGGTTCAGTGTAACAGGTCTACAATATTATACGGAAGACACAGAATATCGAATAGCAACAGGTCATATAAGTTCATTGACTGACAATTTGCATGATTCATGTGGAAAACTAATTACTAAAAGAAAGTTAATACTTGAAGCCTGCTTTTTGTTGTTTGGGGTTCATTTTTAAGCATTCTTGATGGTACCTTCTCATTGATTACATAAATATATAACTAGAGGGTCAACAGTCTTGACACATTTTAAGATATATTCATCCTGAAAGGGAGAGAGAGAGGTGAAGGGTGGAGAGAGAGAGAGAGAGAGAGAGAGAGAGAGAGAGAGAGAGAGAGAGAGAGAGAGAGAGATAGAGAGAGAGAGAGGTGAAGGGTGGAGAGAGAGAGATAGAGATAAATAGAGAGAGCTAAATAGAGAGAGAGAAAGAGAGAGAGAGATAAATAGAGAGAGATAGAGAGAGATATAAATAGAGAGATAGAGAGAGATAAAGAGAGAGAGATAGAGAGAAAGATAGAGAGAGATAGAGAGAGATAAAGAGAGAGAGATAGAGAGAGATAGAAAGAGAGATCAATAGAGGTTGAGAGAGATAGAGAGAAAGAGAGAGATAGAGAGAAAGAGATAAATAGAGAGAGAGAGAGAGAGAGAGAGAGAAAGAGAGAAAGAGAGAAGGAAATGAAGAAGAAAAATGAAATAGGCCTAAATGTGGAAATACAGGTCTGAATAGCATGCATAAGGGCATATATACTTCCTAAATGGAAAAATAATGCAGTTCCAAAAGCGATATCGCCACTGTGGCGATAAAAGTGGTATCGCCGCTGTGGCGATATTTTTCTCTCACTGATATATGTAAATATCTCATTATGAAATATATAATAAAAGCAACGTAACATCTGTATACAACACTTGTATACAAAAACACATTTGTAAGCCTGAAGAAACCAATAAAAACCCTTCACAGTCCCCCCCCCCCAAAAAAAATTGAACAATTTTTTTGGTTTGTTTTTAGAAATGCATTCAATGAAGTTATGAATGTCCGTCAATGTATTGACACATTTTATAAAGTGGTACGTACAAATGTGTCAATGTACTGATACAATGTACAAAGAATATTGTTTTAATTATATATATATATATATATATATATATATATATATATATATATATATATATATATATATATATGCCTCAACATACTTTAAAATAACATTATTTACTCTTTAAAATAACATTATGCAACTGAAAGATGTTACATTGTGCTCACATACCCTATATATATTATATGAGTAACTTGAAACCTTGAAATTTTCATGCTAGGATGTTTTCTATAAAAATTTGTCCAAATTCTTTTCAATGGTTTTCTTTTTTTATTTTGCGGGAAAAAGTTGTTTAAAGGTTTTCTATTTTTAGTAACAGTGGCCATATTTGATAGATGATTAGCATAATTTGTATCAAGTTGAAAGGCTTTCATACTAGGATCATTTCTGTCTAGTATGGTAAAATCTGTTTCTTGACGTTTGACGAAAGGTCTTTCTATTTAGGTCTTGATGCGATGATGCTTCTTGTAAACTGTGGTCAATTTATGTTCTTTTTTTTTATTTTTTTACAAGTCGTTTAACTGTTCATCGAGTTTTAGTAACAGCAGCTGTAAGTCATGGCAGAGCGGCATTATTTGTATTAATATAAAAGGCATTAATGTCAGAATAAAGTTTCTCAAATTTGGTCAGATTCTGTTTAACAAATTTTGAGAAAAATCTGTTTAAAGGTTTTTCTATTTTTAGTAACGGCGGCCATATTTCATGGACGATCGGCATAATTTATATGAATCTGAAAGGTCTTTTCGAATGAATACTTTCTGTTAAATTAGGTTGTATTCTGTTTAGTAAAATGGCTTTTGAGAAGAACTCATCTAAAAGTTTTTTTTGGTGCCAATTTTAGTAACGGGAGTCATATTTTATGAATGATCGGCATCGTGAGTATACATTTTAAGGCCATTTGGTCGAATTCTGTTCAGCGGTTATTTGAGAGGAAGTCATTTAAAGGTTGTTTTGTTTTTAGTAACGCCAGCCATATTTGATGTAGGATCGGCATCATTTGTACCAGTTTGTAAGGTCTTGATGCCACAATGCTTCTGTCAAATTTGGTCAAATTTTATTGAGAGGTTATTATAAAAGAAGACGTTTGAAGTTTATTTTTATTTTTCGTAACGACAGCGACATTTATACAAACTTTAAAAGCTTTTATTCAGGGCTCAGCACACAATTTTCCAAGCACTCGTCCCTGGGACGAGTGAGTTGTAACAGATACTCAGCACAGTACATTTATCCACTACACTACTTACTGCAAATACACAGGCATCCGATGCAAGCTTGATACTAAAATGGGCCCAAACTATGAAAATATTGTGTTCTGAAACATGGCCCCTTAGATAAATATAGATATATAAATAAAAAATAATAAAAGACAAGGTTTGTAACTCGAGAAATTGTAGTTTTGAACCTAACCCACCATTTCTTAATTTTTTTTCTGCCCAGGTTGCGGATATTTTGAAGACTGCGCAGCTTTATTAATACATTTTCACGCCTAAGCGAAGATGCCAGCAGATATATTTTTATCAGAATGTAATTATTTTCACACGCAAAATATCGCTAACTTAATCTAAAGAGAAAAATTCCAAGTGTCTCTGCGATTTTCATAAACGTTTGTTCTCTGTAATCAATTTCGGTTAAACCTCCATTTCTAGAGAACTGCTCAAGGCGCCTATCAAACTCAAGAATATTTTCATGATTTGGACCTATTTTGCTATCAAGTTTGTCAGGTACCTGAGTAAGAAGCAAAGTCGGCTACCTTTGCAACATGTTCTGGACTGACAAGTAAGCAAAATAGACAAAAGTAACAGATAATTGACTCACGCTAAATCTTGAACCGAATTCGACTTGCTAAGGGTATCAAATGGACACAGATTTATTCTCGCTGTGCGAATCTACATCTACTGGGACCAGGAAAAAGTAAATTGTAAAGTTATCCTCGGCACAGTCAATTTTTACCCTGTCAGGATGAGAAGAAGAGTAGTTTTTATGAGCCCTGACTTTATGCTAAATGCTCTAAGCGAGTTTTATTGAAATTGGTCCAGTAGTTTTTGAGAATAAGTAAAAACTAGCCATTTTGTCGCACCACAGACACGACACCTCCCCCCCCCCCCCCAAGTTTATTTGGCATTACGGCTACATGAGCTAATAATAATAATAATAATAATAATAATAATAATAATAATAATAATGTAGTATGCTGGTTTTGTTAGTTTTAACGGCACTTTTAAAACGTCATTGGGTATATCATGCCTAGGAAATGGAAACTAATGCCTTTCCCAAGGACACATAGAGTCAGCCGACTCGGGCTGGCCTGGGCTGGTATCAATCCCGCGACACTTGGATTACGAATCCGACGCTATACCAACTGATCTACCGCGGCTCCCGATGATGTATGTAACGAAAAACTATAAAAGTATTGTCTCATTTTGAAAAAAAGAAAGACAGATAGAAACAAAAAGAAGCAAACAAGTCAGAAAACATACACTAAACTAGAAGCACTTGTCAAAACCGTTCCATGATGTCAAGGAGATACTATAATACTACTCTTCTTCACATCGACTGCCCACTTTTTCCTCGCATGTTTTGTTTAAACTATACCCTTTATGAAGACTTACTGTCTGTTATTTTATGTTGCCAAAATAAACCAATGTTTAAACATATAGATATCTCAATAACAAAGTCGACCGTGGCCATTTATCAACCAGATGTCTCATTAAATTGCATAGGGCTAGACTGGTTCTGAATTTATGATGTTTGAGAGTACCGCTTTACCCTCCCAATGCATGCTGGATACCTACCTTATCATGTGACACTTCTAGACCTAAGGATCATGACTAAAGCATACGTCTTCATATAGTGGTAATCAAGTAGTATTAATCAAAGATAAAAGGAACTTCTTTTTTTTTAAATTTGTTTTCTTCATTCAAATGTGTTTGGATGTAAAATATCGTGCAATACAGATCTGAGCTTCGATCAGGTCGGTTTATACTTAGAAACCTTGTCAATTTTCTTGGTATTGACAACGAATTGTTTTTTTTTTGTTTTTTTGTTTTTTTTTTCTTGGATAAGAATACAATAATATTGCTTATTTTCAACAACAAAACTCCATTAGCTTTATGCCATTTAACGCCACAATAGACCTTAATGCATTTTGTGAAAGTGTTAGAACTGATAAATACAATAAGTTCGTAATATTTCACTGCATTTATGACATTTCTTTATGTCATATTTCACTGCATTTATGACATTTCTTTATGTCATATTTCACTGCATTTAAGACATTTCTTTATGTCATATTTCACTGCATTTATGACATTTCTTTATGTCATATTTCACTGCATTTATGACATTTCTTTATGTCATATTTCACTGCATTTATGACATTTCTTTATGTCATATTTCACTGCATTTATGACATTTCTTTATGTCATATTTCACTGCATTTAAGACATTTCTTTATGTAATATTTCACTGCATTTAAGACATTTCTTTATGTAATATTTCACTGCATTTATGACATTTCTTTATGTCATATTTCTTGAGAACATAATAGATTAAAGGTCCTCAATGGACTGGAAATGAAAGAATAACAAAAATAAACAACTGTTGTTCAGCTGGCTCACAAGTATTTATCAAAATCAACGTGTATCAGTTTTTTAGGGTTAGCAACGTATACTTTTTTGGCAAGGGACTTTGTATAGCAAGCCAAATTTAGACCTATTCCAAAACCTTGTAGATACTCATGCTCGTCATAGATGTCGCAACAGTATTACGTTGTGCTTTGTTTTCCTTTGTTTATATGTCATTCTTTACAGTTCAATTATCCTATCAAGGTGCATCCAGCGTTTCAGTAGAAATTTATAGTCCTTTCATAAATATAGGAATTTGCTTTTGTTTATAGATGGAAGAAAAAGAAAACAAGAAGAAATATATAGGATTTTGTATTTGTACTTTTTTCTATGTTATTTGTTGCATTTGTGTTTGTGTTTTCGGTGAGTGTTTGCCTTTGACAAAGGAATCCATAGTTTCCGAAAGCGCTTAGGCTATTTTACACTGATATGTTTACATGTTACTTTCGGTCAGGCGAGGACTGTCACGAAGGGCAATGGTTTGTATCTAACGAGTGATCGCATGATACTTTCGGTCAGGCGAGGAATATCACAACGGGCAATGGTTAGTATCATTACATTATAATTTCGGTCAGGCGAAGGCTATCACAACGGGCAATGGTTAGTATCCTGTGTTTGTTTGCCATGAACAAAAACAAAGGTCATTTTTGCTGGTCTAAGGTGCTTATATACAATTACTTTGTATCACTTTCAGCTTCTTGACATAATACTAGTAACACCTTGGCTCTGTGTTAAACACATAATTCATTTGATTTGATTTAATTTCATTTTATTTAATAGCGAGGGCTACTACAACGGGCAATGGTTGGTATCAATTTCACTTTGACTTAAACAGCTTGTATAAAAATGTTTTTGTCCCATAAGGGTGTTAAAAGGCAACTGCTTTTTGTAAAGACCGACATCCTTACAGGACGGTTATTATAGAGATAAAGATTTTTATGCAAACATGTTATTTTTTCGCTGTAATAATATGTAGTTAGGCTATTTAAAGATAGGATTTTGAAACAGGGTGGTTGCACCTATACGGGTAAGGGATCAGGTCTGGCTATTGAAACAATTAGACCAATAATTAACCAATCAGGTGCTGAATAAGGGGTCCGTTCACCTCCACATTCAAGGACAAAATGGCACAGATACGTTAATCTTCCTTTTATACTCCAGCCCTGCCTTTAAACACTTTGTACTAGATAAGTGATACATTGAACTGTTCACCCGGTAAACCATTGATTTCTTATCGGTCACAATGTTTGTATACTGCTATCTTCATCTAAAGCATCACAAGACGGAAGATGGTTCAACCGTGAACAATGATATGAATTCTGAAAATTCGACACACTAAAAGAGTTTAAAATGTCATTGGCTTCTGCTAATCAAATTCGGGAAAGTACTTCAGAATATTTCCAGAGTGCGAGCATAAATATGATACATGTACAATATTTTTATGTAAACTTAACACACCCCCCATATATATATATATATATATATATATATATATATATATATATATATATATATATATATATAGAGAGAGAGAGAGAGAGAGAGAGAGAGAGAGAGTATTTTGACCAATTAGACACATTTGTTATGCTGAGAAACCTTTAAACGAGCTTTGACTAGGTTTTCGTCAGTCTTAACTATTTTACAAGAGGATTTTCCAGACAGATTTTGTTCACCAAAAGCACACACAAATAACAGGAAAGTCCTTTTCCAGTGAGATAAGATTTTGCGTTTCTGTAAAGATTTAAATTTGTTAATCCATAATTTTGTATAGAAGTTAGAGCTTAGACTCTGTTCCGGCAAGTGAAAACGTTGGTCCTGCTCAGACCTTGTTGTTTAATTCTCACGTTAGTAATTTCCAAATATTAAAAACAAAAACAAAACTCGAAAAATAAGGAAAATAAACGTTATGATGTATTTTATGACACATATTTCTCAGAAAGAAAGCTGTTTCAGGTTTGTATTTCTTTCACAGAATTTCAAGGTGCTACATGGGTAACAACTGAGTATATCGGTTTTTCAAATGAGCAAAGATTGACTTCTGTTTAAGTCAATATCAGGGATATTTTGCTCCGGGGTTGGTTGGTTTTAACGGTATTTTAAACACATTATTGGCCATATCATACCAAGAAACTGGGAGCTAAGTGCCTTTCCCAAGGACACTCAGAGGTAGCCAGTCGGGACTGGTCTGAGCGGGTATCAAACTCACGACCCTTGGATCATGAGTCCGACGCTCTACCAACTAAGCTAACGCGGCACCCTATCAGGGATATATATATATATATATATATATATATATATATATATATATATATATATATATATATATATATAGATAGATAGATAGATAGATAGATAGATAGATAGATAGATAATAATAATAAGCTATTGAGCGGCATACCATTTATTCGAATGAAACATCAACTGTAGATTTCGAATCAGTGACGAGTACTTAGTTTTTTAAACTTGTATTTTATGAATATATATTGAGTTGTATTTTATGAGTATATATTGAGTTGTGTTATCTCTAATATGAGGAGACAGATAAATGAACGAATGATGTATATACAGTGACGTCATCAAGAGTAGAAAAATATAACACGTGGCAGCGTTTGGCACATTCATTGGACAATTTTGAGTTCAGATCTGGTCCATAATGCCTTCTGATTTGATTGACTAATTTGATCCCTTGGGATGTGCTTAGCACGACCGGTCTACCCGGTAAGATGGTCATATCACTTTTCTCGAATGTATTATTGTATTATTGTATTAAACCTATAACCCAGGACCCTTGGATAAAGCATGATCTAAAATTTGATAGATAAATGAGTAAAAGTAATCATGTTGACTTCCACAGGTGTTTGCATACAACGTAGAGGAAAAATAATCATGTTGACTTCCACATATGTTTGCATACAACGTGGAGTAAAAGTAATCATGTTGACTTCCACAGGTGTTTGCATACAACGTAGAGGAAAAATAATCATGTTGACTTCCACATATGTTTGCATACAACGTGGAGTAAAAGTAATCATGTTGTCTTTCACAGATGTTTGCATAGTGTGTGGAGTAAAAGTAATCATGGTGTCTTTCACAGATGTTTGCATAGTGTGTGGAGTAAAAGTAATCATGGTGTCTTTCACAGATGTTTGCATAGAGTGTGGAGTAAAAGTAATCATGGTGTCTTTCACAGATGTTTGCATAGTGTGTGGAGTAAAAGTAATCATGGTGTCTTTCACAGATGTTTGCATAGAGTGTGGAGTAAAAGTAATCATGGTGTCTTTCACAGATGTTTGCATAGTGTGTGGAGTATAAGTAATCATGGTGTCTTTCACAGATGTTTGCATAGTGTGTGGAGTAAAAGTAATCATGGTGTCTTTCACAGATGTTTGCATAGAGTGTGGAGTAAAAGTAATCATGATATTTTCCATGGTTGTTTGTGGAGATCATATAGTAAAGTAAACATATTATTTATCACCGATGTTTGCACAATGAGCGCAAGAGTAATCACATTGTAATCCAAGGATGTTGGCATAAAGTAATCATATTGTCTTCCACAGGTATTTTCCCAGAGTGTTGAAGAAGCCCATTGTATTTGGTATGGACAGTGCGGTCCGGGAAGCAATTTGGGAAACCTGAACTGTAACTATACAGGGCCAGCCAAACCTTTAACGGACCAGCGGGGGCTAGATATTTTGAAAACATACTGTCCCGACCTATATAATGGTAAGTTGGTACATAAAAAGGGGTTAGGTTTACAGTATACGCACAAATATATTAATGTTATTACACTGTTATAGTCTCTATAATTGAAATCTGTTATACCTAGAAAATATTGTCGGTTTTTAAATAAGGGGATTTGGTCTTTTTCACATTTGTGACGAGAGTCTCATTGTACCGATATGAACTGGTCAATTAAATTTGACACAATATTTAACCAAACGACTGGGTCCAATTCTGAGTATAACCATCGTCAGCCTAGTCGACAGAATTTTTCAATTTTTTTGTCAACCTTATGGGCCCTTTCCATCATTTGATGTCGGAGGACCTGTGTAATGCATTTTGTTTGTAACAGGGAAATAATTCAGATGGTTTCTGACATCGAGCATTTAACCCGGTACATCAGCATCACAGTCATTTGCACATCTAAAGAAACGCTGAATAGTCGCATACCATTAAAGTTCCTCTTCATGCTAGTGAGAAGTTAAATATATTGTATATTACGCTTCATAGTTGATTTTGGGGGTTTTTGTTTGCACTATTTAATTAAAATCCTGTTTTACAGGGAGTGACACGCGAACCTGTTGTGCTTCTGATCAACTCTTCGCGCTCGCCGAGAACATGGACCTTCCGAAACAGTTCCTTTCTCGATGCCCCGCATGTTACCGCAACTTCGTCAACATCTTCTGTGGGATGACCTGCAGCCCTAGTCAGAGTCAATTCATTATGACCACCAGCACCATCCCATACCCAACTGGTGAGGCGGTTTTATCTATCACATATGCCTTGACCAATTCCTTCGCCTATGGCATGTATGATTCTTGCAAAGATGTCCAGATGCCGAGCGCCAATGACAAAGCAATCAGCGTCTTTTGCGGTACCAAGGCATCCGACTGTACCCCTCAGAAATGGCTTGACTACAACGGGGATACCAGTAACGGGAAAGCTCCTTTTCCGATCAAGTTCATCCTCCAAGATGAGCCTTGGATATCTAAAGACAATGTTACATTGATCCCAAACAATCACGCTACCGTCCGGTGCAATGAGACATTAAATAATAACACAGAACCCTGTAGTTGCCAGGACTGTCAGGCCATGTGCGCTCCTATGCTTCCTCCGCCTCCACCAAAGAAGAGTTTCACAATTGCAGGCACTGATGGCTATGCTTTTATCATGACCTGCATTTATATCGTCTTTTTATTATTATTCGGTTCCTACGTCATATGGTACGGTGTATATTCCCCAAGGAAAAACAGATGCGGAGAATCAAATACTCTGCCAAAGACCGATAGCACACCCAACAGGAAGGAAAATGGTAAGGTTAGCATTGGAGATGCAGAGTATGATAACGTGAAATCTCAGAAACCCCACCCCAATTCTGCTGTTCACCAAATCTCTTTCGAAGACATTGGCTGCATGGAGAAGATTGGAGCCAAGGTAGAAATCATTATAACTAATACCTTCACGCGTTGGGGAGTATTCTGTGCCAAGCATCCATTCGTATTACTAGTTGCCGGAATAGCTGTCGCTGGCGCACTGTCAGCTGGTATCAGTAGATTAGACGTAACGACCGATCCGGTACAACTATGGTCAGCTGAGAAAAACCAGGCACGACGAGAGCGGGATTATTTCAATAAACACTTTGCGTAAGTACGACAAGTCTAATTTTCATTATAATGGGTTGAATATGCATAGATATAAAATAAGAATTAATATTTTGGTTACATTAACATTTTTTATTTGATTTGTATTCATACAGATTCTTTTATTTTTCAAGTACACCATGAATGTTCCTTATGAAATAATCTCAGATATTTGTTTTCTGTATAAAACTTACCTTGAGAAAATGGTTGTCAAATATCATCGTGACAAGTCCATAAAAGACGGTGATGACGATTATTATTATTATTATTATTATTATTATTATTATTATTATTATTATTATTATTATTATTATTATTTGCAGACCTTTCTTCAGAACTGAGCAGGTGATCATATCGAGACCGTACAATAATACCCAAGTAGAACATCCATTACCCCCACCCTCCGCGGAAAACATGAACTTCTCCTGTTTATTTGACAAGGATTTTATGAAAGAGGTAGATAATTATTTTGAATTGTTTTCTTTTTCTCATTTATATTTTCGCAACTATTTAAGAAGGGAAAATGCAATTCTAAAACTTTTTGCTGAAGCTTATTGACCACTTCTTGCAACACGCTACTTGATATTGTTTCTCATGCGAGTATAATGACTAATATTAGATAAAACTTGTTCCCTTTGCAACTCTTTGACCATTAAATACTAGATTTAAATCTTTTGTCCAAATTTCCACCTATTTTTTTTTTTACCTCTCAGTGGATTAAATCGCAACCATAGAACTTTTCAACTCTGTATTCAGTTTAATTCTTAATTCATTATTCGGCTTTATATTCGAAAAAAAGCAACCTTTTTTTATTTTATGGCAGAATTTAAAACAATAAATTGGAATAGCCTGTTCTTATACTTGTACCATCTATTTAGATTTATGTCATGCAATTAGGTCAACATGGGGATGCATGAAGTTATTGTTTTAGTTTCCCGTTCCTTTTGAGATCAATGTAAAATAAATTTTAATAATTACAGCACAGCTTCTCGTTTTTTTTAAGCGTATATGTTTAATTAGAAATCAATGATCTAGCTATGTACGTATGTGTATGGCTATAAATATCTATATGTATGTGTGTATACATATGTATTTGCGTGTATAAGCGTATTTGAGTGTGTGTACGTGTATGCACGTGCATATGGGTGTATGTATATATGAATGTTTGCATGTATGTATATGTATGCATGTGTATATAATCTGTAAATCCTTGACTATAGAGATAAATTACCTGCTCGTGTGCACACTTTGAAATACCTGTAGAAATCTCTTTTTGCGTGTCTTGCATATAGGATATCTTTAAATTGTATTCCTCTTCACTGTCTTATGACAAGTATAAGCAGGACATTAGGTAATTTGTGTTCTGGCCGTCTTTTAAAATAATGCTGGCATTTTAGGATACTAGATATTATATTACTATCAGTATGTGTGTACATTGAAATAAAATAGAGTAGTTTATTATCAATATTTTTGCAGGTTGAACTCAAAACTCCAACTATTGTTTACATCGTATAAGAAGCTAAGTTGTGTGTATCGCACAAAAGTCTCTCTCTCCCCCCCCCCCCTGGAAAAACACCAGTAAAGGCTAACCTTTACCTCATTAGCATGATCTGATTTAGCACTAAACTATGATACTTCTAAGGGTAGGTTACCTGTATTCACCAGTACTCACCACATAGCGGTCTACATGTAGTCAATTTGATGAGTTAATCTCCCCCCCCCTTCTCTCTCTCTCTTCCTCTCATTCATTTAACTACTACATGTATAAGCGTATCATGTATCTGTATCAGTTTATGTATGTGTGTATATGTATGTATGTCTATATATGTGTGTGCATGTATGTACGTGTGTGCATGTATGTATGTATGTTCATTTATATCTATGTATGTGTGTGCATGTATGTATGTCTATGTATGTGTGTGCATGTATCTATGTGCATGTATGTGTGTGCATGCATGTATGTATGTGTATGTATGTGTGTGCATGTATGTATGTGTGTGCATATGTGTATGTATGTGTGTGTATGTATGTGCATGTATGTGCGTGCATGCATACATGCGTATGTGTGTGCACAAATATCGATATATTTTTGATTTTTTAAGGTTCTTTTGTCAAGCACAATGCAGACAGCATCGTTTTTGGTCAATATATATTAGACATTCTTACTGTAGTTTGTTAGTGATACGTACCTCAACGGTCCTAGTACTTAACCACCTGCTTGGTACAAGAAATGTTTTATTCATCAATAATTCCTACAATCATTCTTTTCAATTCATGGGTCTTTATTTATTGTGTTTTATAAACTTTCCTTCTGTTGTTTACTTTTGCATTTTTTTATACCAAGGCAAGTTCATCTGCAAAACCAAGCCCAAATTACCAGAAAATGGGAATAAGCCCTTAGCATTCTTTACTCTATTATCTTCAGTCTTATTATATACTCATTTTTTTCTCCATTAAATTTGCATTGTCAGAATCGTGCAGTATTTCTCCATACTGCACGGCTTCATACTGCACGACACATGTGTCTAAAAATAGTATCGCGTGTTAGGAACTACTTTTTATTGTAAACAAATAATGTACGCAAATGTAGCAGACACCGAAGCTTTTGCTTTATTAGATTTGTCTGTGGATGAACTAAGCAAGCTGTTTGAGAGTACAGATGATAAAGCTGACGATGTGGATGAATTCATTGAGTCACAAAAGAAACTTTCAACCAAGCAAGTGACAGAACGTGATATTTCACGATGTCCAGAGGTGGCTTTATGACAACAAACGTGAGACATGCAGTATTGCAGATATCATTCTGATAATTTAAACACTTATTTAGCCTATGGTTCAGACTATGAAGCGTGTTCTCTAGAGTCAGAAAGAAGAAAAATAGCATAAAAAGGCATCTTAAGACCAAATGATATTCCGTTTCTCTCAGAGACCACCCATTTTACAAGTCCAAGCATTAAATTCGAAAAAATACAACAAAAGAAGGCGGATTTTGGTATAAAAGCAAGTGCCTCAGAGCCAATAAGCCACGATAACGAAGAAGCCTTATTTTCCGCTGATGAAATGGGCTCTCACACCCCAGCCGCTTTGCAATTTTGCCTGTTTTAATTTTGTGAGAAAATGTTTGGATTATAATAAAAGTCATATAGGCCATGTAGCTGGGGTCCATCCAACCAGGAGAGTACTGGGTAAGCAACTCGGCCCTGGACTTATCTGCCGGGACAGGCCCGGGGTTTTGCTCACACCAGTAAAACACCGGTAAAAACGGATTTTTTTGCGGCGGCCCACCCGGATTTGTCCCGGTATGCCCAATGGCCAATACACCACTGCATCCAACAAAGATCATGCAAGTGACAGTACATATAAATATGTCATCTATAGCTGGTAATAAGAATGACAATAAATGTACTTACTTTTCTGCTTCTTGAATGTCTTCAAAATGTACTTTCTGATCCACGGCGCGAAACTGCACTGCAATCTGGACCATATTTCCAACAGAAATCACATTCCAAAGAAGAATTTACTGCACTCCAAAACGAAATGAATTTGATATTCCCTAACAAAAATATTTAAATTTGCATCTTCTTGAGAATTTCAATTAAAAGGATTTCATATTTTGTCCACCTTATGATTCCAAACTATCAATGACAGAACAGTAACACATGTGTAGCTTGCTGTCGAGGCCAGTCCCTCTAGCTACATGTACACCGTACGTAATCGACCTAACTAATAACGCAAATCCAACACAACTATAAAAGCAGAATTTAGTTGGATCGACAGAAAAACAAAATTCCTCCATTCAAGATTAACTGGGAAAGTTGTTCCAAGGCGCAGTCATTCACAATATGACTCAAAATTTCAATTTTAAGTAGACCAAAATGAGATTTCTTTTTTAAACGAATGACTGAGCGCGCGGTACTCTACCAAGTTCAAAGGTCACTGGGCGGTGCCATGTGCGCATGAATACTGTTACTGTGTATTTGTTTAATACGGTTGTGTATTTACTTTGGAATATAGCAGAAATTCAGTTACTTTGTTTCTTGTAGTGTGTTGTTTTTATTATTCAGCCTTAGGTAGGAAAGCAAAATGAGTATATAATAAAAAGGTTACTACATTTGTATATGAAAATATGAACTCCTTTTTTCTGAGCTATACTGCACTCCTGACGTCGTGCAGTATAGTTCAGAAAAACTCGTTCATATTTTCCCATACAAATGCAGTAACCTATAAATACAATCGTATGGGCAGCATTATTGTTTTATATAGAATGTATATAGGGCCTTGTCTTGATCGAACTAGACGTGCACCAAAAAAGAAAATATTACTACGTCACGATGCTATATTTGCCAGTCTTGTAATACTCCTAGGTGGGTAAAGCTATCCCCGTCATGCTTGCGAAAATCATTCTACCAATTCCTTGTCACGTAATTTTATTAACTTTTTCAGACTTAAATCATATGATCTCTATCAAGTCATCTTTGTTTCAAATAACGTTAAAGGTGTCAGCTCTACCATGTACACTATTGATATGTTACATCATATTTCTGGTTTGGGTCACTTTAATGTTTTTGTTACTAGCAGGTGATGTTGAATTGAATCCAGGTCCGTCCCACTCCGACACATCAGATACAAACAGTCTAAATTCATTGCTCTCGGCGAGAACGGATGACGCACTTTTCTTTGTTCACTTAAACATTAGATCTGTCCGAAACAAGGTTGAATTTCTTTCTGAGAATTTCGATGACTTTGATATAATTGCCCTAACGGAGTCTCATCTTGATAACTCTATTGACAGTGGTGATACTGAAATAGATGGGTACCACAAACCCATCAGACGTGATAGAGCTAATCATGGGGAGGGGGGGGGGGGGTATATTCTATATAGCATAAAATCTAATATTCAAACATGTACAAAAATAATAAAATACTTTGGATTCAAATTTATGTAAAGAATACATGCTATTTACTAGAATTTGTGTATCGCTCTCCATCGGAATGAAATACTTTCTGGGATTCCTTCAATATTTGCATAGAACAAGCCCTCGGTATTTATAAAAACTTAATCATTCTTGGTGACCTAAATGAGGACTTGCTAAATTCTAATCTAACAAACCTCAGGGATACTATGGTACTAAACAATGTAACAAGTTTGATAAACGAACCTACCAGAGTAACCACTCACTCAGCATCCTTGCTCGACCCTGTTATTGTATAAAAAATTTCGCTCTAAATGCAAACAATAAAATAAAAATTGCAAAGGAAATTTTATTTCAAAGGTTACGAAAATGTGGACACCTACTGAACCAATTCAAAAGATTTTTGGATGCTCACCCGACACTTAATTAAACAAAAAATATCCTATACTATACCACCACTACTATTCATGCAATATGATGTCACATTAAACACTGCATTCTCCGATTTAGAGAAGACCGAGTGTCTGAATCTGTTTTTCACGTCTGTTTCTAAAATTAACGATGCCAATGTAGCTGTACCGGAATTACCGACTCGCACAATTAAGAAATTGACAAGCATTGTAATAAGTGAAAAGAAATTTCTAGACGTTATAAGAACAATTCCTAGAAATAAAGCGCATGGGTCTGATAAGATAAGTCACAATGTACTCAAAGGCCTTTATGTATTTTATTCAACAGATCTCTTAATGAGACAATATTCCCCGTTCTTTGGAAAAAAATGGTAGTACTACCAATGCACACATAATTAGCAAAAATGATCCCAACAATTACTGACTCATTTCTTTACTTAGCTGTGTAGGCAAAATCATGGAAAGGGTAATTTCAAACATGTATACAATTACTTGCATGAAAATGATCCTTTTTTTTTACATATATCACCCTGGCTTTCTTCCAAATCACTCAATCGCGTACCAACTGATAGATATGTATCATAGTATTTGTAAAGCACTTGATAGTAG
This sequence comes from Margaritifera margaritifera, assembly GCA_029931535.1. NCBI lineage: Eukaryota > Metazoa > Mollusca > Bivalvia > Unionida > Margaritiferidae > Margaritifera > Margaritifera margaritifera. The sequence continues at coordinate 2,683,453 of JAQPZY010001665.1, forward strand.
AGAAGACGTACTATTTTGCGATGTATCGAAGGCATTCAAGCGTGTCTGGCATAAAGGTCTTATCCACTTAAAATTAAGAGCTATGGAAAAGAATAAAATATGATTGAGTGGTTCACCGATTATCTTTCCCATAGAACACAAACTGATGTGAAAACAGTAGCATCTTTATTTCAATCTGTTTCAGTTGGGGTGCCGCAGGGTTCAGTTCTAGGACCATTACTGTTTCTTGCATATATGAATGATATTGCTGATGATCTACTTAGTCTCTCCAGACTTTTTGCCGACGACAGTTCTCTCTCTCTCTCTCTCTCACGCTTCTAGAAATATGCAAGATATCCAATATATACTCAATGCTGACTTAGAAACTTTACATGACTGGTCAGATTAATGGCTAGTAAGCTTTAACCCAGCAAAAACTGAAGTCATGTTAGCAAAAAGATTGGCCCACTTTTTCCCAAATTTAAGTTCCAAAACGAATCACTTGCATTTGTTGAGAACCATAAACATTTGTGACTTACACTTAATAATACATGCACTTGGAGTCTGCATATTGAAAATAAACTTAAAAAAGTATCTAAATTGCAAAATATTTAAGATCCCTCAAATACAAGCTGTGTAGAAAAATCCTTAGATATAATTTACTTATCATATATTAGACCTATGTAATAATATGCACATGTCGTTTGGGATGGATGTTCATATGCAGACTCAGATAGATTAGAGAGATTACACTTAGAGGCTGCTAGGATAGTTACATGTATAACCAGAAATGCCCATGTACACAATATTTATGAGGAATGGGGCTGGTCCCCTCTCTCTGAAAGAAGAAAAACCCACAAACTCTTTACTTTTCATAGAATTATTTATAATGATTCACCAAGTTATTTAAGCGAACTGTTTCCTCCTTTCGTGGGAGAGACGTCAAGATACAATTTATGTAATCGACAAAACTTCTCTAGGTTAAATGCTAGACTTGAAATAACAACAACAAAATCCTTCCTTAACTCTTCTATTCTCATATGGAATATGCTACCTGATAATGTCAAAATGGAAAGCGATTTCTTAAAATTTAAAAAGTATATTACACAATAAAACAATAGCTTTCCTTCTTATTATCTTTCCAGTGATCGCAAATACTTTATTAGTCATACTAGGATCGTAAATACTTTATTAGTCATGCTAGGATCAGAAAACAATGTTGCCACCTATAAAAAGATCAGTGTGACTTTTACAGTACTTGATAGATAATCCCTTATACAACTGTGGGGTAGAAGCAGAAAGTGCATATCATTATATTTTCATTTGCATTCGATGCAGAGTTCAAAGGCAAAATGTAATACTTAGTCTTAACGAAATGCTCGTTTCCATCGCCTCAAACACTCTTCAATTTGGCTTTTAGGTAGATGTCAAGGAATAAGCGATTTCAGGCCCACTTTGACCTCATGTTCTTCTTTTGTAGAGCAGGATGCTTGCGCTATAAACAAAATAATACATACGAAGGTATAATTTAATGGGAAGACAGTAATAATGTTTACTATCTGATTCAAACCTATGCTGATTGGTTTGCATAGATGACTTGCGACCTCAGTGGATATAGGTCTGAATCCTGGCCAGATCAGGCCGAGTCGGTCGCTATGGTCACGCAAGATGCTTTACTCCTATTGCCTCAGCAGGATGTAATCTTTAATGTTCTGATGTGCCGTTAATACCAATCAATCAGTTAACCAAACCGGCGTCTGATGACACATATTCTAGCAATTACTACTATAAATGAATGATAATCACTTATTTACCAATATAGTACCTTTATTTATTTATTTATTTTCATGAAGGTATTGGCTCTACAGAACAACATAACCAATATGGTTGCAGAGTATAACGGTCGGGATGTGACGTTGTCTGACATCTGCTTTAAACCGATGGCCCCTGATTACGATGACTGCACGATAGAGAGTCCCTTGCAGTACTTCCAGAATGACCCCGAAAAACTGGATAAAGTCGCCATGGACGAATCAGGATTCTTCATGGATGCAGACTATCTTGAACATTTCCGTAAATGCGCACAGTATGTTATTGTGTTTTATCTTCTTTTTCTTATTTTTTAAAAATAACATCAACAGCAGCATTACAGTAAAACTTCTCTAAAACGGACACTGATGGGACCTCTATTTTGTTTACGTTTTTTAAGAAGTGGTCACTTTAAAGAGGTTTGTTTAGTTACAGAATGTCTCATTTGGGACAAAATATAGGACTGTTGGGTAGACGATGCCGGTTTACAAAGGGAACCTGCTTAGGGAAGTATCACAGTTGTTGTTGTTGTCGTTGACGACGACGACGTTGCCCGCGAAGATTTGTGTACATGTGCGTCTGTTTGCAGTATACTGAACTGTGCCTACTCATACGATTTTTCCAAAGCAAGCTCCACAGTTTTGTTGGTATATCTCCTAAAATAAGGAAGTAATCAGTTGCCATCATTATGATGGGATAATCGACATCTCACCTCTGTCTTCGTGGGTTCGAGTCTCAGGACCGGTCAACGCGGGTATGTGAGAAAGCTTACCAGTAGCTTCCAGTGGGTTGGTGGTTCTTCCCGAGGTTATCCCGGGTTTTTCCTCCACCAGATATACTGGACGCCATGTATGGCCTATCATGTGCTGAAAAAATGGCGATAAACGCACAAACCACAAAAGCTGTGGAGTAACTTCAGTAAGTTCGATATTTCAAGGTCATTCGTCCATAAAATCAATCTCTCCTATAAATATATAATCTCTCTCTCTCTCTCTCTCTCTCTCTCTCTCTCTCTCTCTCTCTCTCTCTCTCTCTCTCTCTCTCTGTACATGTTATGGCAACATTTTTGGAACATATCTAAATATTTTATTACGTGTTCTAGGAATCCAACCTCCATATCTGATACGACTAAACTCAACATGTCCTGTTTGGCTGCATATGGCGGTCCTGCTTTTCCCTGGGTCGTCCTTGGAGGATTCGATGGTAGGATAGAATTCATATTTTTGAGCTGTTCTCCAATTGTACTTGAGACTTTACAACATATTCTTAGACGTGTTTAATTTAAGTGTAGTGTAGCGTTGTGTAGTACAGTTTTTTGTAGTGTAAATAAGTGTATTGAAGTGTAGTTTACTTTGTGTGGTGAAATGGAGTGTGGTGTGACGTGGCGTGGTGCAAAATAGCCTGGTGTAGCGCAGTGTAATGTAGTACAGTTTAGTATCGTGTAGTGTAGTGATGTATAGTGTAGCATATAGTACTATGGTGTAGTTTACTGTACAGTAGTGTAGCAAATCATAAGACTGCTGCAATGGCTTGTTTAATATAGACAGTAGTATGCATAATTAAGCATTGTATTCATTTACAATTCTACAAACTTACCTTTTTTTGACTGTACCGATGTGTCATCTTCTTGCATGTGATTCCGTGATAGAGAAGCTAAATGTCTTTTGCTCAGTTGATAAATACTTTTCTTTATTTATCTCCATGATGTTTCCCACAATGGCCTGTACATATGATTGTGATGAAGAATTTGTCGTTTCAACTATAAAATTTTCCTAAGCTTCTATTTTAATCTTAGATAATATTTCATGTATCCGGTGAAATAATGATCTCCCACGAATACATATTGCTTTATTATCTAATTGGAAGAAAAAGGTAAACATAATTAGATATTTCTTGTCTTTTGTACAAACTCATTCAAAGTATGTGAACTTTATTGTACATGGACATTGTAAATTATGACGTATATTCACGTTACCTTCTGTCTATCTGGTCATCTATATGTCTGTCTGTCCATCTTTTTTGTTGTAAAATTGCATTTAACATTTCTCAAACTTGAATGCAATAGGTGACAACTATCATCAGGCGACAGCTTTCGTCTTGACCTTTGTGGTCAACAATCATCCCAACAAAGCAGACAACGCAAAGGCCGAAGCCTGGGAAAAAGTTTTCATCGAGTACATGAAGAATTATAAACACGAGAATATGACCATCTCTTTCTCATCAGAGGTATGTATCAAGTATAATAAAGGTATGTATCAAGTATAATAAAGGTATTTATCAAGTATACTAAAGGTATGTATCAAGTATAATAAAGGTATGTATCAAACATAATAAAGGTATGTATCAAGTATAATAAAGGTATGTATCAAGTATAATAAAGGTATGTATCAAGTATAATAAAGGTATGTATCAAACATAATAAAAGTATGTATCAAACATAATAAAGGTATGTATCAAGTATAATAAAGGTATGTATCAAGTATAATAAAGGTATGTATCAAGTATAATAAAGGTATGTATCAAACATAATAAAGGCAAAGACATTGTAAAGTCAATTTAAAACATCTTTATTATTCTATTTAAAGAGTAAGCTGCGCATCTTCCATTTTTGCCAATTACCAAGTTCCGAAATCCATACATCTCAATATTTTTGCAATTTATGTGGCTATTTGAATGGATTTATAAAAAAAAATATTTATGAAATTCACAATTTAACACATTTCGACATAAAACCATGGAGAAATATTTGCCCACATACAATATATAGCCAGATTTATTACCAATTTGTTTCCTTACCATCCGGAATTCATCTATTTTCAACACCCTTGTCTCAAGAAGTGTGTGGTAAATAGGATTTACTTTGTCTGTCCATCCATGCGCCTGTCCGTTCTCCCTGTCTTGAATGTAACTTATTTCAATACACATATGCGGAGAGAACCATACTTTCAAGATGCGTGCATGTTGGGATATCGGTGTTGTACAAGATGAACGGTGTGTCGCACACCTGAATGGATTGCTGTGAATAACTTTCCATTGTTCATTCAACATGACTTTAAAATAAAAAGAATAATAAAAATTCGCGGCTCTAATTTACGTATCCTTTCATCTATTGTCCACAAAGATTAAATGTAACCCAAACTGTGTAATTGTTATCTATTCGTACCAGAGTTTTGTTTCAGCATTGTTTAAAGCTACTGATTCACGCCTTAAAAGTTTGGTCATCTCGTGGTGTTCTGCTCTCTGAAACTCTACTTTTATATAGCATTTGGCTTTTAGCAGGGAGCCGCGGTAGTCCAATTTGTAGAGCGTCGGACTCGTAATCCAACGTTCTATACCCACACAGGCCAGTCCCAGTTGGCTGCCTCGGTGTGTCCTTGGGAAAGGCACTTAGGTCAAATTTCCACGTCATGATATAGCCAATATTGTCTTAAAAGTGCCGTCAAAAAAAAGCTTTTAGCACTGCGTTTTTTAATTTGTTTTAAGCATTTGGCTAAAAATCACCTCAATTCAGAAAAATGTATGTTTTCGACTATATGCATTTCAAAATAGAAATGAAATGGAACAATCTGATTTCTTCATGTAGCGATCAATTCAAGACGAGTTGGATAGGGAGAGCAAATCAGATGTTCTGACCATCGCCATCAGCTACTTCGTTATGTTTGCCTACATCTCTGTAGCGCTAGGACAGTTCCACAGCTTTGAGACGATTTGTGTGAGTATATTGACAAGAAACGTTTTTCCAAATGTTTTTCTTGTACGTTTATCTATCTGCTTTTCTGCTTAATAATTAGCAACACGGTATTGAAACACTGTAGCTTTGTATTATCATAAAGCCCCTAACTCATGTTTCATTTACAGCAGTTCTCTTACAAGACATCACTGAATAGCTTGAAACTTTTCAAATATGTCTCACTGTGATAAAATAGTCATAAATCAATAAATCAGGTGCCCCCCCCCCCCCATTGAACAATCGAGCATTATCATTGTGTCAGAGAAAATAAGCTACAAGATGAATATTATGACTATATCACAGGTAATTTACTTCTAAGATGTACGATGAACATATCTTTCTCTATTAATTTCTATTTAGTCGTAAGAATATGTCAATATTTCGATATAGCTTGGATAAATGTGAAACAAACTGCTTAAATATGCAAAGATTTATTTATTTATTTGTTTATTTATTTATTTTATATTTATTTACTTATTTATTTATTTATTTATTTATTTATTTATTTATTTATTTATTTAGATTGACTCCAAAATTGTGTTGGGTCTATCCGGTGTAGCAATCGTTCTGTGCTCTGTAGCAGCCTCTGTAGGATTCTTCAGTTACATTGGCATTTCTATGACCCTGATTATAATAGAAGTGGTACCGTTCCTCGTTCTTGCAGTCGGAGTGGACAACATTTTCATTCTTGTTCAGGCATTCCAGGTTCGTAATCAGACAACCTCTTGACGCTAAAAATAGCAAAAGATTCTTTTGCCGTTCTTGGATGTTTTTTTTTTTTTTTTTTTTTTTTTTTTTTTTTGCGCGGAGGCAGATATTACTTGAATTATATTTGATTTAATAACTTCATTATCTTTGATAATTTTCATTGCTTCAGTTAAATCGAATAATTTACTTTATTCGATATCAAATGTTACAGAAAAAGCCCCACAACAAACAACAACAACAAACATTCATTAATAAATAAAGGTATGTGATTCAATGACGTAACATAAAAGCTTCATAAAACAATTATATCAGTAGAAATGCAACTTGTCTCAAATTAAAATGTCTCAGATTGATTGCTTTCTGCTCTTGTTCTAATATAGCAAATCAAATATAAATAACCAGCGAGAACCAACATAAGAAGTCTGTGTTCCCATAGTTAGAATTAGGCCTGAACCATCATGTATACATAAAAGCAGATAAAATAAATAAATAAAAGCTTGTCCATGAATTAGTGGATTTTCAAGAGAAATAATATTGATAATTCACTTGAGTGAATTATCAAAATTATTTTTTTCATTGCAGTCAATAAACATTGATAACATTATGACCAAAGATTTTCACCCACCATATTGTCAATTGCTAGGTTTAACGGTAATTATGGCGACCTGTCACGCAGGAGTACCAAGTTCGAATCCTACAATGGAACTATATTCTTTTTTTCTTCAATTTTTTCCCTAATGTGCTTTTTTACCATGAATTAGGAAAGGGAATTATGTTACTACTCATATTATCTGCGCGAATATACACAAAATACAGCAGAACATACAGAGTAAACAGGTGACATTACCGTAAGAAATCTTCTGCTTCAGTCTGTTACACACTTTAGCTAGTCAACACGTTTGAGCATAAAATAAAAAGCAAATTTGCTTGTTTCGAGTGAATCACAGATATATTTTTTCTTGTGGTTACCATTCATCCCCCCCCCCTCTTGTATTTTCACCCACTCGATGAAATATATTCTCTATGTAATTGATAGAGAGACAAGAGGAGAATTGGAGAGAGTCTGGAGGAACAGATAGGCAGAATTGTTGGAGCTGTTGGACCCAGCATGTTACTTAGCAGTCTCTCGGAGTCGGTAGCTTTCTTCTTCGGTAAGTAGATTGTAAACATTGGTACGTCTAGAATACTATAGTGGTAACCTCCCCTGTGTGGCAGTTGAAATGGGTATTTCAGACGTCTCATTACTGGCAAATGTGCGCATTATCAATCCCTATTAGACATTGGGAGCTGTATGAGCCAGCATGGTAGCAGTCGATGCACAGTGGCGGCGCGAGGGGGGGGGGGCAATTGCCCCCTGGCGCCGGGCGAGAGGGTGGGCTCCGGTTTCAGGGCTTAGATTGGGGGGTCTCTGTGGCAAAGAAGGGTGTGCCACTAAAGAACATTGCCTCTGGGCGCCTCGGTGGTTTTGGTGGTGGGGGCGCCATTTAAGAACATTGTCCCCGGGCGCCTCAAACCCTTGCGCCGCCACTGTCTATGGAAGTCCGCGGCTTTCTTCTTTAATACTAGGTTGTAAATATTCGTACGTATATAATACTACTAGAGCTGTTCTCAATTAAAGGCGATATTTTGCACCCAAATTATGAAGAAAACTATCCCATATTTATTTTTCAAATTAATTTTCATATTCTCCATTATGTCTAGAGTAGAAATAAAACTTATTGTCAGCCTCAATCGCTCTCGCTTTATTGTATTAGTGTTTAAGTGATCACTTGTACGTCATCAGCTTGTAATTAGCGAGCCTATCTAGGTGGACATTTAGTCTATCATTGTTCGTATACATCATGAAAAGATTTTACAGAAGAAACGCGTCCCTTTCGTTGTGGGTAATGTTTCGTTTTCAATTTATTTAACAATTGCGAGTTCTGGTGACACATCTGCGAAGAAAACAAAATGTAAAACTATTTGATTTGATAGGCTTTTACCAATTAGGGCCAAATCTGTGGCCAGATTTGGGAAAATTACTTATGATCTTCCATCAGTCGTATGGCAGATTAAAAAAATGAACCTATTTGCCAATAGTGCTTCCTGCGGTATCTTCAAATAATAATTTAAACCAGGAACAGTTTCCTTTCTCATGAAAACCGATTGTTGTTATATCGCTTTTACTGTTCATATTATGTTTTATTATTTGGCTATTACTGACCAAATCACTTTTTGTTATTTAGCTTCTACTGTCCATTTCCAAATGGAAATGGATACGCACAGCAAAATAACTTTAAAAAATCTATTTCCAAGACAGAAGATTTAGTTCAAATTTAAAGGTGTATTTCATACGTGTAATCAAGCGGGCAGGTGCTACAACAGTTCTGATAAAATGTTACACATATCAGAGCTTCAAGTCCAATCAAACGGGTGTAGGACTAGTCCGAGTTTCCTCTGACTCTTCACACCCCATTTTTGATATTTGGACACACACCCCAACATAAATGTCCAAATATCAAAAATGGGGTGTGAAGGGTCAGAGGAAACTCGGACTAGTGTAGGACCAAAAGTACAAATCTAAAAGAGTAACTGGTATTTATTTATTATTATATTATTATTAAAAATGTATTTATTTATTTATTCCAAAGGAGCCATGACCAATATGCCGGCCGTCAGGACATTTTCCCTGTACGCCGCCATGGCGGTGCTGTTTGATTTCCTGCTTCAGATCACGTGTTTTATCGGGCTGATGGCGCTAGATGCGAAAAGACGAGAGGTACAGGAGATGAAGGCTTTGATTTTTCTTTAAATGAAAAATCTCTTCAATATAAATCGTGCATATAGACAAAACTCATGCAGTAACATATTAAAATTATACTATTTACAGAACCTTTCTTAAATAGATTTATAAGTGAATGTAAATATACAACCATTCACAATATCCTAAAGATTTTTTATAAAAACAATTGTGTGTGTGTATATATATATAAAGGTTAGTTTAGAAACATGGATAATTGAAGTGGAGTATACTGAGTAAAGATTATAAAAGAAGCAGAAAAGACAACATATAAAAAGACTGAAATAAAAAAAAAAGCTTGTATCTTTTTAAAAATAAAAATCATAATTGATTTATTTAGTTAATACATACAATAATAGAAAAAAGGTTGAGGCACTAATTAAATTGTATTCCGCAATAAATCATCACATTATTCTGAAATAATTAATGGAAAGTACATTTTGTTTGTTTTTTTTAAATGAAAGAGAAATAGCATTCAATTTGAAAAAGAAAATTGAAAAAGTATATTGCCTTCCTTAATATGTCGATCAATTAAAAACTCAGAAAGTTGTGATTAGCTTGATTAGCTTGACAATATGAATATATAGATCATTATATATATATATATATATATATATATATATATATATATATATATATATATATATATATATATATATATATATATATATGCGACTACTAATGGGTACTTATAGTCACACCGGTTTGACTGCTGCTGTTGTATACAAGGGAAGAAATCAGAAAAGCCAGCCGACACAGATGGATTCCTTTTCCACATAGTCAAGGAATATTACTCCAAGTTCCTGATGTTCGAATGGATTCGCCCTTTGGTCGTAAGTATTTTAAGTATATAAATTGCATTAATATAGAGCTAAAAAAGAAGTCATTATCAATTTACGTGCAAAAAATGAATTTTCATCTGAAGAATCTAAAAAACAAATCAGTGGACAGTTTTTTTTTTTTTTTTCCTTTTTTTTAAAAAGAGAAATTGCATAGAAAATTTTATAAAGTATATTGCCTTTTCTGAAATTATCGAAAAAGTAAAAGATCATAAATTTGATTTGCTTGATTCAAGACCGCAAATAATTGACACTTTTTAAAAATGAAATTTGAATGGAGTTGATAAAATTGATTAAATGGACATTGTCTTTCCTCTTTGTATCGGTCCCTCTTTTGAAGTTGGTCGTGCTACGTGCTTCATTCAGTTACTTTGACGGGTAAGCTTCAGCAAATAAATCACTCTGAAATAATAACTAAAACGTTATTTCTCTGTTTATAATTATAAATTGATATAGTAACTACCACCTTATTACTCTCTTCATAATTATAAATTGAAATAGTAACTACCACCGTATTACTTTGTTCATAATTATAAATTGAAATAGTAACTAGCACATTATTTCTCTGTTCATAATTATAAATTGAAATAGTAACCACCACCTTATTACTCTGTTCATAATTATAAACTGAAATAGTAACTAGCACATTATTACTCTGTTTATCATTTTAAATTGAAATAGTAACTAGCACATTATTACTCTGTTCATAATTATAAATTGAAATAGTAACTAGCACATTATTACTCTGTTCATAATTATAAATTGAAATAGTAACTAGCACATTATTACTCTGTTCATAATTATAAATTGAAATAGTAACCACCACCTTATTACTCTGTTCATAATTATAAACTGAAATAGTAACTAGCACATTATTACTCTGTTCATCATTATTAATTGAAATAGTAACTAGCACATTATTACTTTGTTCATCATTATAAATTGAAATAGTAACTAGCACATTATTACTCTGTTCATAACTATACATTGAGGATTTTTTGGTTTTTGTTGTAATTCAGATACTTGTTTTCATTGGCTTGTTCTGCGCCTCCCTTGCCATGGCTTTCCATGTTGATATTGGACTGGAACAAGGCTTGTCTATGCCAGAGGTAATCTCTCTCTCTCTCTCTCTCTCTCTCTCTCTCTCTCTCTCTCTCTCTCTCTCTCTCTCTCTCTCTCTCTCTCTCTCTCTCTCTCTCTCACACACACACACATACACACACAATGAAACATGCAATATGACGTGTATGCTTCAATATTACAATATATATGGAGACTATGTATGCTGTGTACAAATATTTCACTGCTATCTGTTTACACAGTGTCTCCTACAGGCAGTGGACTAAAGGAAAGAAAGCAGATCAAACTAAAAAAGAGATAGAAACTGAAAATCATCTGATCACTTTGGCTTTACACAGAGAATACCGAAGGACGAGTGGATAGATAGCTTGTAGTTGAAAACTTGCATAATGCAAACCCAAGTCAGGCAATTTGCTTCATTCTGACCACCTCGGTTATTTCGGCAAGACAAAAATATGCCTCGGATGTATTTCGGCGCAGTAATTTACAGAATAATCATACATTTTGTTCTCTGGAAATTTCTCCGCAAAAAAGAAACCGCAAGCAAGTCGGACCAGCTCGGCTATTTCTACGATTTAATTGTTTGTAGGATTGACCGAGAAATTACAAATGAAAAAAATAGTTTGATTCATTCGCAGCTTCTCGGTCGATCCTTGTTTGTTTTGTAAATAGCCGAGGTAGTCCGAATGGCAGCTATCGGCATACATTCGAGTTATGATCTGTAAGGTTTACTTCAAAGTCGCGAATGAATTTGTGGTTGGCAGACTCGAATTTCATCGAAGAATTATTTCAAGAGAATTTCTTATTTAAGGGTACTTGACATCCATATTGTAACATACTTGAGAGGACGGGAAAATAGTTTTATACCACAGCTAGTATCGTTTCGCAAGCGTCCTTTGTTTTATTTGTTTATTTGGTTGTACTGTACATAAAAATTACTTACCTTAAAAAGTGGCTCAGAAATTTTAAAGTTGTCATTATAACTGTACTTTTTTTTTTTTTAGGATTCCTTCGTTCTAGATTACTTTAACAACATATCGGTCTACCTTGCGGTCGGAGCACCGGTATATTTTGTCGTACCAAAGGGACACAACTACGCTAATACTAATGGACAGAATCTGATATGTGGCGGTCTAGGCTGTCCACAGAATTCAGTAATCGGACAAATTTACACGGCATCAAGGTTGAAAAACTAGTAAGTACAAGTTCCTCATCTACATAGATGAACTATTTCTGAGTAAAAATATGCAACGTATATGTATATGTATATATATATATATATATATATATATATATATATATATATATATATATATATATATATATATATATATATATATATATATGAGAGGTGCGCGGTATTACCGGTATACCGGTTTACCGCAGTATCGTGTTTCCTGTGGTATGTACCACGCTACTTTTTTATTGTACCGGTTCTTCTGTAATTTCCGTCAGTAAGGAAAGTACGGAAATTCAAGAGTAATCTTGTTACGAATTTAATAATATTAAAAGCATGTTTTCATTTTTCATAAGAAAATAATTCCAAAAATTATGAATGTTTTTACAAAATAGTTACATTTGTCACAAATTAATTTCAAATATTACAAATATAATTATATTTATGAACCTTAAATCCCATTTTTGGCACGTGTTACGTATAGCAACATAGCGGCGAAATGGGATGTTGTGAAAGATACTCGGACCAAATCCAACTTTTGGAAAAATTTCAGTTGAGAGAGAGAGAGAGAGAGAGAATGTACTTTTTTATAGTTATTTACTAGCGTATGTGAATGTGTTAAGTACATGTACTCCTGTGTAAGACTGATCCCAAGATTCTCAGAAGAGTAGTTGTTTCCTGTTTGCATTTTACATAATTTCTCTAGTCCACTAAATACTTTCTCATTTGTTGTGTCAGTGTGTTTTATGTTTACTGGCCCTCTCTGATAAATATCTTGCCGGGTGCTGACATCCCACTCAAAGTTTCTCTGCCTATTATATCAATAGTGTAACTAGTAAATTGTAGGCTTCATTGTCAATACTTCCTATTTTTATTAACAAGCTCTCTAATGTCAGGACAATGACTTTTACAGGGTGTCAGCTATACTGTAAGCTTAATCATCTCACTTTAGTTAAAGTTTTTAGATGAAAACTTATACAGCAATTAACATACACGTAGCAAATCCATCTACCATAAGATACTGACCATTTAATTGGGGGGGGGGGGGGGCTGCGATTTTCTTTCTAGCCAAGAACTTTGATTTTCCTTTATCTCAAGATAATTTTTTTTCTTTTAATAATATGGATAAAAGATGGTGCCATTTTGCTATGAATTAGAGCAAGATATTTTTCCAGCTATTTGAGAGCTGGAAATTTAAAGAAAAACAAAATCCCAGTCCCCTGCCCCAGAAAATTGAATTGTTGGTCCCGAATATAATTGCGGTGTAAAATAATAAAGTTTCCCTAAGTTTCCACTCAGGGTTTTTAATAAACACACACACACACACACACACAGACACACACACACACACACACACACACACACAAACACACAGAGTAACAAGTGTCGAATAATATATATTTACATTTTAGCATAGAAAAGAAAAACTATCCAGAAAAATGAAACAGTCTAAACAAAAGGAAAAGAAACAAAACCATGAAATAGCTACATGTATAGAAAGTGATCTATTATCTACGAATAAGACAAACGAGATTTGATGTAATCTATCGGAACAATAGCGTTATGCTGCTTGGTGTGACCTAGTTAGGTACGTTGTTACGAGGAGATCGTGTTTAATATGACGCCATCTATAGCGATGCATTATTATTCGCTTCTAACTTTTCATCCTGCATATAATTACCACTACGATAAATCAAGATATGTAAATATTTACTTCATAAGGGAAGTTTGTGGAAAGTATGTATGTATGTATGTATGTATTTTTTTATGTATGTATGTATGTATGTATAGAGGCACGTCAGCACAATAGTGGCTATACAGTGCAGATTGAAGATAAGCACTTTAAAGTCAATAATAATAATAATAATAACCAGCATTGAAAGATAAAACCTTCTAATTAAACTTTAGGAAGATACCCCCCCTACCCCCCACTTCCAAATAAACGCAAACATGAAGTACTACATGATAAAAGATCAAAGGTAATGGCATAATAATAATAATAATAATAATAATAATAATAATAATAATAATAATAATAATCATTATCATCATCATCATCATCATCATCACAATAATAATAATAATACTTGAGGAGAGCGAGGATGAGCAAACGTACAGGAAAGAAACTGACGTGCGGTGGGTTAAACAAAATACTTTTGGACTAGAGATTTTCGTTTAAATCAAATTGGCCATGTGTTCGCATCTGCAATATCCAATATTTTCTCTTTATGGCCACGTTTATTATCAGTCCATCTGAGATCTGACTCGGTGCGCAGCATTTCGAGGGACTGGACTGAGTGTCCGGCTGAGCTGAAATGGTTGGCTAGTTTTATGTTGACCTTGTTTCTGATATAACTTTTGTGATTGTTCATTGTTTTTCTAAACTCAGCTGTTTCGCCAACATATCTTAACCTTTGATTAATATCGTAATTAACCCCTGTTGATGAACTCTTGAAAGTAGTAGTATCGGGCATTTGCTGACAGATTAGACAACGTCTGTCTTTACATCTGTGTTCTTGTTTCCGTAATATGATTTAAATGCAACTGGACACGTACCAAGATAGTCTTTAAGTTTGTTGGTTGTCGATAAGCAACCATAGGTGGTTCTTTGAAGACATCCTTTAGACGTGCAGAGGAGTCAATAATGTGCCAGTATCTCCAGACAATTTGTCCAAAGTTTGGAGCATCTGGGTGGTATGTTGTTACGAAAGAGATTCGGTTATTGGCAATCTTAGCTTTGTATCTGAGGAGACTGTTTCGATCAATGGCCTTAGCTTAATCTATGGCTTAATCTATAGCTTAATCTATGGCTTTATTCTTGCATCCTTTTCTTTTTAGGTGCCCTTTTATTTCTAAAAGTCTTTTGCTGAGCGTCTCCTCGTTTGAGCAGATACGTTTAATGCGAACAAATAGTCTGAACGGAAGGTTTTTAATTACATGTTTAGGATGACAGCTGGTAGGTAAGAGATATATTAAATCGAAAGCTAGGGAAACTTTGTTATTTTCCCCGTGATGTTTTTCAACTTTCGTGACATGTATTTATTTCTTGCTAAAAAAATTTCATGGGCCTCTTAATCAAGCGTCATAGTTTGGTTCTGCGATCGATCAATTGATTGAGTGAATTAATCGAATGATTGAATCAATTGATCGCGTACTGCTCGCAGAAAAAGTAGCTCTTCAGATCCGGCTGAAGGCCATCTTCTAATTAATGTAGGTACCTCCGTACGTATGTTTTTTAATGTAAGTATATCTGTTTGCATGCATGAACGCATGCGTACATGTATGTATGTAGGTAAGTGGGTAGGTCAGTAGGTGTCTTTATACAGGTATGTATGTAATTGTTGTTGTTTTGTGATTGCTTTCAGCACATATATAGCCCAGCCAGCTTCTTCCTGGATTGACGATTATTTTGATTGGTTGACCCCGGGTAGTAATCCCACATGTTGTCGATACTACGCAGCTACAGGAGAATTTTGTCCCTCCACGGGTGCGTTTCTTTATATTTTTCTATCCTTCTTTCATTTTTTCTTCTCTTTCTTAGTTTCTTTGTTGATATACAAGGGAAACTTGTCCTCCAAAGTGCCACACAAATGTATAGATATAAATTATGCAAAATTTTGGATAAATTATTAATAAAATTGTGTGTACTTTGTATTAAATCTACTTCTGAATTGTCTGAGCCCCCCCCCCCCTCCCCACTTGTGTTATTTCTATTCTTCTTTTGTTTATTGTATTTATCGCATTTCTACCGTCCGAATCTCATAAACTAACGAACTGGGGTTAAGTTTAATGTTTCTTATGTAATTTTTACCACACCTGGGACATATTTTTCTCTGCTATATTCACACGCCTTCTCTCTGTATCTCTCTCAGACACATAAAAACACATATTAGCACACACTTTTATGTACACACAAAATAAACTTTTTATTATTGTAAACGTCATGTCAGACTTTTTCGTTAGGTCTAACTTAGAAAACTACTGATCTTTACGTACTTTTGTTTGAATTTAATTTAATAGCAAAGCATGAAAATCAAAAGAAAATTACTAATTTAAATAAAAAAGGTATATAATTTTTTTAATATATTTTTCTTTATTTAGTGAAAAATGACACATGTTACCCATGTCTACTCCATAACTTCAATAAGGGTCGGCCATCTTCTGAAGATTTCTCAAAATACTTGACGTGGTTTCTTGTTGATAACCCAGGACTTACATGTGGCAAAGGGTAAGACATCAACTCGTAACAATAGTTTTCTCTTTCGCATATCCAACCTTTTTGTTACTTTTATATACCTCTTTATTGTTTTTGTTTTTTTTTTTGTTAATAAACTTTCTAACAGTTAATGAACAAGTAATGTAAAACTACAAGAGAAAGCGTGTGATGTGTGCAAATGTGCGCTTGCCTCGGGACGTCACTTCAAATGTCCTTAGATATTCAAGCAATATTTGTAATGAATGGAAAATATCTTATGTCAAAAATGTTTTATTTGCCATGAAATAGTTAAGTCGTAAATTTTTAGGACCGTAAACAAAAGATGGTGACTTTTAAAAAAATCAAAATCCATTTATTGCACACAAATACCAGATCGTTTGTGAGTGCGTATAAGCCAATGGGTGAGTGTTTTGAAAAATGTTTATGTAGAGATAATGCATGCGTCCTTACATTTGTATGTAATAAAAGTATTTCAAAGAAAAGATTGAATGATGAGGACGGACAGATGAATAT
Organism: Margaritifera margaritifera; assembly: GCA_029931535.1. NCBI lineage: Eukaryota > Metazoa > Mollusca > Bivalvia > Unionida > Margaritiferidae > Margaritifera > Margaritifera margaritifera. The sequence continues at coordinate 2,700,283 of JAQPZY010001665.1, forward strand.
CAAACATAACATATTTTGTATCACATTTTCAGTGGACATGCAGCATACGCATCGGCTGTCGAACTGATGAATAACGGCACTGCAGTTGGATGTAAGATTTTTGTATATTTCAATTATCAAGTTCAACATGCCATTTATGTATTTTATTAAATGTTTACATATAAATTAGATAGAAAACGACCTATCTGTCAATACAACATATAAAGTGATGGACTTTGTGTCAATTATGCACTTGCAAAGTGCATTGTGGGAAAGTTCTAGTGCTTATATGATATGACAAATGTAACCTAATTTTGCCGGACAAATGCAGAGTCTAAATGTTGGGGAGTAGGTGATTGCCCGGGTGTAGTCGGAGACAAATAAACAAACTAGCATGTGTATACATGAAAACAAAATAATATTAAGGTTTACCAGTAAGCATATGATCATATATTTTTATCGGGAAAAGAGTAATATCGATGGTTGTTGGACCAAACGTGTACAAGAAATGATAATCATGTACATTTCCCTATCTGATAGTGAAGATAGCATACATCAACCCAATTGTTCAATGGTGGCACGTGCTGCACGAGCTGATGCGCATGCATGAACACTTACATTCAACGCCAATCGAGAGATATATAGATTACATTTGCGTTCTGAACGAGTACATTTTTAAATCTTTTCAACACCAAATTTTTGCAGTGATGCACTTTATAACTATATAATTAACATAAAGTTCATACCTTTATTGGACATATTACATGATAACATGTTTTCTATCGAATTGCTTATGTCAAAAGTCTTAAAAATACGTAACATATTCTTTAATTTGTTTTGACTATTTGTTATAAATGATAAGTCAGCGTTCTAAAAGAATCTAAGCACAGTATTCCAGACCACGAGATTGAATCAAAGTCAGCGGAAAGCAATAAGAAATTACGAAATAAACAAACAAGTATCGCGCTTACCCATCATTATCCGATATGCGTCTATATTCTATAAAAATACAACTGATTATTAATTCTTTATTTTTACAGAAACAATCAAAGAGAAAATCATATTTAAAATTTGAAGACATTTACGAGTCTGAAATTCTCAAGAAAAGAGTTTACTTGATATATTCTACCAAATCATCCGAATCCCACATGCCATATTAATGCATCGAAAACGAAATGTATGACAATCGGAACAAGGCAGCGCCTATCCACTAACATGGATTTACTTCTAACTCAAAATGGCTTAAACATGTCTGCTGTTAAAAATCAAAAACTTCTTGGTATTTACATTGTATAAACGTGTCGTATAGACAAATTTCTGATCTCTACCTAAAATCCCAACTTAGGTCATCATGGTAGTAAGTTGTACTAATTTTGTAAAATATTAGTAACATACTAAAGCAATGTTTGAGTATTTGAAATTTCATCTTTATTTCATAAAAGTCGTGTACAAACTTTCAGCCACATACTTCATGACATACCATACCACACTGAGAAAATCCAAAGACTACATCGAAGCACTTCGCGGAGCCAGAAAGTTAGCCGACGATATCTCGATAGCCTTGAACTTGACCGAGCCGGATGAGAAAGTTTTTGCGTACAGGTAAATATTTTTTGTGTGTGAAAATGTTCACAGTTAATCAGCACGTATTGTCAATTCTTTGAGAAAGCATGTTTTGTAAGCTTTTATTCTAAAGAGCACATTTCTAGCAGAAATAGAACGGTACACGTGGCAGTGTTTTATATATCAGATGCAGACGACTTAAATCATAATATTAAATTTCTCTCGAACGTAGCGAATGCGGCTTTTTCCAGACATAAAGTATTTGCGAATAATATCGACTATAAACTATCTCACACCGAAATATTTACCGTCAAAATATTTCCGTAAATTCAGTTCCCTCGTTATATTGTCAAAATTGTAGGTTTTCTCAAATTTTGTCCAATAAAATATGAATGTCTTTTCTCTGTACTTTCCTATTACCATATTTTTAAATTGATGGTTTCTCCCACAATAAAAATAATCCGACAGGACGGTGAACAATTTGGGATGTATACAATTCACCTTATCTTGAATATCTCATGAAATGATTCTATTTCATACAACTATTACATAATATGCCATGCAAATATGTAATACATACAACAGAAAAATAAGCTCATCTAGGCCTGTCTGCTGCAAGATTTAAATTAATTTTATTAAATAATTTATCCTTGCAATGATTAATTGAATTTGATGAACATGTTCCCAACAATCAAAACTAAGGTAATACATATATAAACCAATCTCATCTATTTTATGTTGATAAAATTCGTTTTCTATTTTTTTCTAACAGTATTTTCTACGTGTTCTATGAGCAATATTTGACCATCGTAAATGATACACTTTTGAATTTGGGAGTCTGCCTTACCGCTATATTTGTGGTGACGGTGATCTTGCTGGGATTTGACCTTTATTCCGGATTTCTGGTTTTAATGACAATCCTGATGATCCTGGTGGACATAATGGGAATGATGTACACGTGGGATATCAGCCTTAATGCTGTATCCCTTGTCAACTTGGTTATGGTGAGTTTTTGTTTTAAAAAAATTGTTTCTCTAATTTTTTAGTGGTCGAACTTCGGGGGGAAAAGACACGTAGGCGATGGTGTGGTAGTGGTCATTATCTGCATGTAATCCAGCTTTACTTTTTATGAACCCCGCCATATTCAAGGTATTGTTACCCATATCCATTTCTCACGTCACGTCTGTCCGTCCGTGCGATTGTCACGAAGTTTTCGCTATGTGCCTTTTGAAGGAGTGAATGCATTGAAACCAGAGTTGGTACAAGGCTATGTGTTAAGAAGATCTAAGTCAAGTTTGATTTGCTACATTTTCTGACAACATTTGACCAGTTAAAGCTCCTTTTTGACTTTGCTGACAATATTTGACCAGTAAATGCTCCTTTTTGCCATTTTCTGACAACATGTGGCTAGTTAAAGCTACTTTTTGACTTTGCTGTTGCATATTCATTTAAGCTTTTTTCAATTGCAGAGTCACCTATGTCGTATGGATACTTTTCTAGTCAATATTAATAACAAGCCAGGGCCAAAATGTCAAGCCCACGATCAAAGCATTGCTGTAAAACATGTGACCTTGACACCAATGTCAAAAGATTGAGTGAGCATGGTTCAGAACAAATTGTCTTTGAGTCATATTGATTCATGCCAAGTACGAAGACAATCCATGAAGGGGTTTAGGAACTGAAGCAAATAAATAAACTTCACCCAAAACTTAACACAAATTTTCTGACACGGTGACCTTGATTCCAAGGTCAATGAGCGAGCGAGTGTGTCGCAGGATGAATTGCCTTAGTCTCATAATGATTCAAACAATATATGAAGAAAATCCTTCAAGGTGCTAAGGAAATATATGGAAATGGAATAAAAGTTTAACCAGAATCTTAACCCAATTTTTTATGATTGTGACATTGATCCTAAGTTAAAAATGGGCAAGCAATCATATCATAGAATAAATTGTCTTAGCTACATAATGATTTATACTAAGTATGATGAGAATGTGTCACAGGCTTTACACTATATACGCAAACGAAAACTTTAACACAAATCTTAGCAAACTGTTGACGCCATGACACCACTGCCGAAAATGTGACTATTATATCTCTCTTCTTACTAACATGGGCTCAACAAAAAATGTTTAGTTTATAATTAAAGACAGGGAAGCCAATAGTAATTATCATTACATGAACAGTTTCATTATCGCTATATTTCTATAATAATAAAATAAATTTATGTTTGTATTAGTGTGTATATTTTTGTGCCAACATGTACATTTTTTATATCAATATTTAAAAATAAATTCTGCAAAACTGTTAGCACGTCTAAATACCCACCCCTCCCGCAACCTCGTGCTATTTCAGGTCATATTACAAGAACCATCTTGGTGTACTATTATGCAATACCGATATATCGAGTATTCTAATTCAGTAACTTACACACGGGTATCACTCATGACAACCAGTATATTTGATCTCCAACACTACAGTTGTACCACTCATATCAATACTAAATATGATAATACATTTTCGTTACAGGCTGTCGGAATATCTGTGGAATTCTGCTCTCATCTGATTCGTGCATTTGTCGTTAGTACCCAGCCGACACGTGTCCTACGCGCACAAGACTCTCTGGCACACATGGGGAGTTCGGTATGAAATTACAGATTTAAAAAAACAATCCTGACTTCATTAACAGATGGACAGATAAAAAGAATTTTTTTTTTGCAACTTACAAATGTTTTGTATAATGTATCATATGACTACTGTATTATTAAGGTTAATATACCCATATCATAATTTTATTATATGTAACACGTAATAATAACACCTCATGACATCAAAGATGACGTCTTGACTTTATGAATCACAATTGTGAACTTGCCGAGGCATTCAAGTTTTTTTTTTTCAAAGTCATTTCTTCGATGAATATTGCATCACACTTTTGGTCTTCATGAGACCGCATATAACTATCAACAGCCATTTTTGAAAAAGTACAAAAGTGTCGTACTTCGTAGCCATTATGCAACGGCCCGATGGGACACTACCAATCCATTACTGCAGTTCATGGGTGAAGTCTCCAAAGTAGCCGTTGTGAGAATGACGTTATTGTTGTGCGACTGACGTCACTGACTAACAATAAGAGAGAGAGAGATTGTACTCAGTAGAGGCCTATGATATTGGATTGCCAATTTAGGCCAGGTACCAGCGAAATTCATTTCTAGTCTTGGCATGCCAAGACTGTATCTGCACAGAGATTTTGCAGATATCAGTCGGGAGGGGGAACGGCGAAAACTGTGACCCTTTGCGGATTGTTTACATTAAGCGGATACATTTTATTTTATTTTCATGAGTAATTTTTGACATCGAGATTATGACGTCATAATATTCACGACGTAGAAAGTGGCATTAGGCTAATATACAACTACACTAATCTTACAACAATCTTGTCGACTGGTATAAATTTTACTTCATTTTAAGATGTGATTTGATATGAGTTGTTTACATTATTAATTTTATTTACCTTAGTTATCGCTTAAAGCGCTGTCTAGCACCCCAAAATTTGGGGCGCCTCGTTTTCGTTTCACTTGGTTTTTCTATTTTTCGTTTTTTTCTCCCCAGACCCTAATTTGACTTTCCACTGCATAGCAATGAAAACCGAATGTCGGGTGATCCGAGCTAAGTCTTTGCTAAACTTTCTGTATATCGTTCTCGCAGAGAGAGTTAGAATGGTGTTACATAAACTAAATACACAGGTAACCAAATGAGCAAGAATACTGTTACATAAATTAAATACACAAGTAACCAAATGAGGCTTATACAGACGGAGTTAGAATACTGTTACATAAATTAAATACACAAGTAACCAAATGAGGTTTATACAGCATCCTTGCGGAGCCCCCTTTCAGAAAACCAGCGAAAAGTTCAGTGCAGGGTGCAAAAAACAATACGTTGAAATAGTGAAAGTGTAGCGTGTAATTCATTATCTTTTTAACATTTCCTGCACTCTGTGTGTCAGCAAACGGTACTAAGTCCATAACCACGCCCAACATGTATGTAGTTTTAAATGAATTAATAAAATTTTAAAATAATTAATGTTTACATCCGTACCCAGGGCTATATTATTTAGTCATTAATTCATTCAGACTCAGTGGCGGCGCGAGGGTTTGAGGTGCCCAGGGGCAATGTTCTAGAGCCTTGCTCGTAACAAATCGTCAACGAACACACAATAGCAAGTGATATTCAAGCGGGTAAACCCTTGACTCGTGGTTTCTCTCTTGCGATAATGTTTTCTTGTTGAATCTTATCAGGAATAATGCTAATCAACACAAAAGGTCACTTTATATGAATTTATTCCACATGACCTAGGTGTTGAGCCTGGTTTACTGACTTTTCTGTGAAAATGTAAAAAGTGCAATATTTGTATTTGACCAGGAACGTACATTTACGTTCTATAAAGATGGACCCTTCTTGAAATGTTGACGGCAGTCATCATAATAACGAGGTAAAACTTATTTGGATAAAGTTTAGTTAGACACCAGGAGGCATGCAATCGTGATCAATTAGAGGCGTTCGGGAGTCTGTCAATGTTATATTCAAAATGATTTGCAATTTCACACCCACCCCGGTCCCTTAAGAACTGAATTTTCCGCCACTTAATAAACTTACTTCATAATCAACTAAATAACCTTTATTGTATACTAAACTTTCATATTTTCCAACGACTCATAAAAAACACAATAAATATTATCCAAGTACTGCTCGCTTACACTTTAATTCCTGTGTTCAATAATACTATTTTTTAATGTTCGCTTGATTTAAGTTTGGTTTCCTTTACGCTCATTTTCGGTTACATATTTGATTTGAAATCATTTTCGGTGATTGGGCATATTCTATTTCTGAGTTCCCCACTATTAACCTAATTATATTTGGCGAGAAAATCGAAAATAACAAAGGCCAGTGTTTAGTGCAACTTTCCAAATATAGCGTTCATTTCATAATCTTTCTTTCCACTAGTTATAAATTACCATTATCATTATTAAACATCTTATCTTAATAACTGAGTTTATTTTTCTTTACGTCCAGTTTCGGTTGCAAATCGTTCGATTTTGGTTCGTGCTTTTTTGCTTATTATTTTTATTTAGGCATGTCATCCTTTCTCTTTTTTACTCCCCCCCCCACCATGCTGTCTGCTTATCTAGAAACTTGAAATAATGTTAAAAGAGGAAAAGATTTACATGCAAGTGACTTAATTTTTAATTTTTAAAAATATGTTTACTGGTCTGTCTTTTATTAAGATGTCCAAAAAAAATAAAAAAAAGTGTTTTAACTGTCTCGAAGTAATTATGGCAACAGCTTCGCAGAAAATCATGGGCGATTTCAAAAACAGTTTCGGTAATTAAACATGTCCTACTTCAGCCATATGTTTCTGGAACCCTCCAGCCTATTTATCTTTGAAGAAAATCAACATAACATTAAGAGAGCAAACGACTTCAATGCAGATGACCTTATTCTTTTTCAAATAGTTAGTGGTGTGCATTATTTTAAGGTTTCTTAAAAAAAAAAAATTAAAAACCCCCTTTAAAAATGCCTTGCAGTAACTATGGCAACAGTTTGGCTGTCAATCATATGCAATTTCGAAAACTGACACTAATAGTAGAGCGAGGGTCCATAGGGGCTCTCGCAATAACGGATGTACTGATCTAGAACAACTGTTCGGTAGAGACTAAGTCATTTCACTACAATATTACGTGTGTCGTAACAATATTTTTGTTTTTGGTCATGTTATAAATAGAATGTCATATTTCATTTGTGCTCATTTCAAATGAAATTTGTGTGAAAGTCATCGATTAACTCCAATCAGGAGCGCGCCAAGGCTCTCGAAAAGATATAAATTTTTCGACTAGTTTAAAAATTTCAGTTGAAATGAACAGTTATGTATAAGATCATCTAGCAACAGAGTGGCATTAATTAGAAATTGCAAATATAATGACATGAACATGACTTTAGAAACGCACAAAGATATCGTGTACATCCATTACTTATATATTGCCAACTTTGAATACTATGAAAATGTATTACCTTTAGTGTTGAACCAAAAGACTTTCTTCCAATCAAATGCAGATTAAATATAGGTACCGTATGATTATTCAATGCAAAGTTTAGAGACTTAATTTACTTGATTGACAAATTATAATATTTAATATAAATATTTCATCATTATCATTTATCAGTGAATATTGTATGCTCATTTTTAAACCAGGAAACATTATAAAAAAACTTTTCTTCCACAGGTACTAAGTGGTATCACTTTGACCAAGCTTGGAGGTATTATAGTTCTAGCTTTCTCCAAGTCTCAACTGTTCCAGGTCTTCTACTTCCGGATGTATCTTGGAATTGTCTTGTTCGGTGCTTCACATGGACTCATTTTCTTGCCAGTCTTACTTAGTTATATAGGTGAGTTAATACTAAAGATATTTTCAACAGATGATCTCTCTCTCTCTCTCTCTCTCTCTCTCTCTCTCTCTCTCTCTCTCTCTCTCTCTCTCTCTCTCTCTCTCTCTCTCCGGGACTATCATATCGATCTGTAGTTAGATGGATAGTTTAGTAAGAATGAGGTACTGAGATAGATATTTGAGTAGATTGTAAAATAAGGGGTTAGGTGGGTGCAGGTAGGTAGGTAGGTAGGTAGGTGCATAGGTATTAATAAAAATTCAGGTATTTAAGTAGTTCAGTAGGAAGGTGGGAAAGTGAGCAAAGTAAGTTAGTAGGTGGTTTGGTTGTTGTCTGTGTGTTTAGTTAGGTGAATGGTTACTACTACCACTGTTACTACTACTGTTACTGCTGCTGGTGCTGAAATTCTTCTACTACTAGGAAGACGATGACATTGACTATTGGGGCCTACTACTAATACTACTACTACTGCTGCTAAAACTGTTACTATTATTATTAGTACTACTATTGTAATTTTTTTTTATTACAGGTCCAAAGATGAACAGAGCTAAATTATATTATAGTCAGAAGAAAGACAATGAAAGTAACTCTGAATCAAGCAAGTCATCTAGTCACACCAATGATGAGGCCCCTATGTTTATTCAGGAAAATGGAGTGCCTGCAAATTATGACTCTTTTGGTCAATGCAGTGTGATTCATTTGTAACATATTCTGATGGGATTACCCATACAAGGAACTCTTTTTGCGCTTGTGTGGATCACATGTAAAATGGCATGGGCATCCACTGTTTCATTTCCGACACGTATGGCACCTTCCTGAAATAGATCTTTCTAAATAGTTGAACAAAACCCCTCTTTTCCAATCTTCAAAATAAACACTCTACAGTTCTGAAGACATTTCAAGAAACTTCATTATCGCAACGTTTGCCACTCGCTGAAACTCGGACGAATCTATTCTGGAGATAAATTGCAACAGGATATATGAGTTAAGGATTTAGTCCAATGGGAAATCAGCTAAATGTTCACGCAGCAAAAATTGCCTATACTTCATTGTAGATAATGCTAGCAGTGTTCATTCCATGTAGATAATGATAGCAGTGTTTATTCTATATATACAATGATAGTAGCATGTAGATATTGATATCAGTGTTCGTGGTATTTAGATATTGATAGCAGTGTTCACTCTATGAAGATAATTACAGTAATGTTCACTCTATGAAGATAATTACAGTATTGTTCACTCAATATTCTTAATAATTGAAGTGTTTTTTTTTTCTTTCCATAATTAAATGTTTACTATATGAATCCAAGTTTAGGATTGGGAATAATTGCCTTATTGAACAAAATATGAGCATATAAACATGTACTTCGATCTAAAATTAAGGTGTTTTTTTAATTGAATGAAGTTTTAAACTTATCAAACCGCTGTTTTATTTAAGTGAACACAAAATTACAATTGAGCAACAGCGAAACGTTGAAAACTAAGATACTAATATCATGACCGTACCAAAGTTATAAGGATTGTTTATGGACACAATTATTTGGCAGTTCCCAAGCGGCAATTAACTGTACCAAACCATAATAGAATATTTATCGTTGATCTCCAATCGAGCTTAGTAGAGGTGGTTATTAACAATTTGATCGATACAGAAATGAATCTGCTTTTGTTACATAGGGCAACCTTGCTGAAAAATTTTGTGCAGTTCCGAGTTTGTGTCCATGTATGTGCTTCACGATTGATTCGTTGTTCAACCTTGCAGAATCTGTGTTATGATTATTAATCTAAAATGAAGATCAACTGTTATAACTTTAGTCTCGTTCAACCAGACCTCTCGCGTGGCTCTATGAGATCTCCGTCTGGTTGAACGAGACTATATATATATATATATCGGTGGAATATAGATATTAAATGTTGTGCGATGCAATATAATCCTTGCCTTGTAGATGTAATTCAGTTTTTGGGGGATTACATAAAACTTTATTGCTATTACCAAACAATTACGACTTGTATCATAAACGGTTAACTTTAAAGGATATGTATTTTTAACATTGAAGCGCAGAAGCATGTGCTGCGTATGGTCTTGGGAAAATTTTAACTTTCAGGGATTTTATACCAGTAGCTTGTGTACAAATATTTCTCAGTAATATGTTTAAATATATCCATCTTTGATTTTATACGTAAATTCACTGTACATTTTGGATGAACCGTCCCATAGTTTCATTTATTGCCGTCATATCACACAGGGTATGACTTACACGACAGTATAACGCTTTCATTTTTATGTATCTAATACTATTCCCGAATCATTGACAGTATTTTGGAACAATAGCTAAAATAATAAATGTATATTATATATACATGTGCTATGCACATGTCCCAGAATCATTATCGAGTTATTTTGAATACATATTTTTAGAATGATTGTACATATTTAATTGTAAATCTAATAGGGGTGAAGATAAAATCGGACACTATAGAGATTATTCTAGTGGTTGTATTTATGAATGTATCTCTTGTACATATGAAATTGGTACATTTATGATGAGATTGCTTTGCATTATGTTGGTACATATAAAAACACATGGTGTGTGTATGTGTGTGCCTTACATAGTGCTAGCATACTTGAATGCAGTGTTTGTAATTTTAAAATGTTGTGCAAAATTATTAAAGTATCTAAATTGATATGCACATATCAGTTGAAACATTTTTTCAGTGCCTTCATTTCGGACAAGTAATAAATAAATGCTTAACTCAGCAATTTATTTGAAAAACTTCAAAATTTCGGGGAAAATCTAAGAACAATTCTACATTTCAGGGCCAAGCGGGTTCACCCCAAGGTCAACGCTATATGATCACTTATGCCGGCAATAGTTTTTAATCTAAATTGATAGATCTTGTCATATAATGGACTGAGTATTTACAAAAATCGAATTTTTAATGTAAATTGAAATTCAGAATGCATACACTATGCCAGTTCTTCCTTTCGCAGGAACGAGAAAGTGATTGTTCATGAACAGTTAGTAAATTCTCAAGTTTCTCCATGGATAATGTAAAAGCTTTTCAAAATGTTGAAAAAGTGGCAAGCTTACAAAAAAGGAAAACTTGGATAAAACGTACATTTTTTAAAATGGTCGTACCTTAGGTGAAGTGAACCTCTTCTCAATCGCGGCGGGGGTGGGAGTGGGGTGAATGATTTAAAATTTTCAACTTTCCATTTAGTTGGTAAGAAAGTTATGTTAAATATGTACTGTTCAGAAAGTTTAATTTTGTTGCCACTTTTTTCTTTGGTTTTATTTATTTTTATTTTTGGGGTTGGTGGAAAATGCAATTCAACATTGAATGCACAGAATTCAGTTCTGAAGACTTTGAGGAATCCTAAACAGTTTGAGGAAACTGTAAATATATACTGTCCAATTTAATTTAATTATTACTGCACTGGCCAGCTTTACAATATTATATAGAATCTTTTTGACCAGGAACCATAAACGGCGTTCACATGTATATATTTATTTTGTTTTGCGTTTGTAAATATCCCAACGACGATATCTGATATCTGTTATTTCGTTTTGCGTTTGTGAATATCCCAACGATGATACCTGATATCTCCGTTTAGCCTAGTTGCTTTAGGGAGTGTTCGATATTTACCAGGATGGAGTGGGGTGGTGTGATTGTTGGGTAAGGTATAATATTTCTACGTACTCATAAATTTAGGGTGCTGTTTTTATGCAAAAAGTTTAAGGGTCTGGTTTAATAGTATTTCTCCCGATAAGATATAACATTTTGTGTAACGGTTTTGGGAGAGAAATTCAGTGTAATTATTATTTACAATTACACCGTCCCCTTCCCTCCTGTAAATATGGACTGCTTTCTTATATACGCTATGTGTTTTATGGTATGATATTCTAGTCACGATCATATAAAATTTCGAGTAAAATTCAAATATATGTGTATTTATTGATTAATATTGGCCCAAATTTATTCACTGAAATGCGGAAAGTATTTCCAATCGGGTGTTTAGTGGATTAGGGTATATGTACTTGTCATTCCAATATATAAGAGTAATTTATTTTTAATGATCAATGCATTTGAAGTCTTTTTTTCATATATATGTGTCCACATTAAATTCAATGCATTCTTTTGCCTATGAAATTCAACTCATCAATATATGCTTTGCAATTGTTTAATTCTTAGTGCTGTTTGTTTTAAAATTATTAAAAGCTATTTTATACTGGAAGTTATTACAATTATCTGTTTTTGTGTGCAATATTGGCATATCTTGTAAAATAGTGCATAATTTATTTATATATTACAATTGTATATATGAACCACATTTCACTCGGGAATGATACCTAGCCTATGTACACTTATTGATTAATTATGTACCGTCCAGATATGCAAAAAAGGTGAACATTATGGTCAATTATTTAGTATTTTTTCACAAATATCCTTGAAATTTATTATACAATGCTGTTCATGTGGATGATTAAATATGGAATAAAAGTTTTGATATTTGTCTTTTATACAACCATAAATGCACGTGGTTTATGATTCTATTCTGCTGATTACACGTATTTGGTATATTCCTACCCCACATCTCTCTCTGTCTGTCTGGCTCTCTCTCTCTCTCTCACACATACACACAGATTAAGAAATGCTTTGTGGTGGAAAAGTGTTCCAGGATTGAAAGGTTATATGTAGGAGGTATTTTTCAGCATCTTTTTTCCGTCACAGTGATCTTGAGAGGGGTGACTCCCTCAAGAAATTTGAAATCATTACATGTTGAGATTTGCAAGTGGTGACCAGCATCGAAACTAATCCTGCAACGGAAAAGAAGTAGTCAGCACCCAAAAACATTGTTGCGGTGAACTTATTAGGTTTCAAAAAGAAAATCCCAAAACAACAGTCCATATATAAAACTGTACAGCAAAATAAACAAGTAATGATTTCTCTTTATGTTGTAAAATCAATTAAAGCTTACCAACTTCATATTTTCCCAGAATTTCATGCATTTGTGAAATCAGATAGAATTCTCGAATAGTCAAATAACCAATTAAATCAAAAATAGCCAAAATAAATTTGAGATCAATCACTCAATCCATCTTTGTCTCCTCCTTTAGGAGATTAATAACAACATAGAAAAATGGTATAGACACGAGAAAGACAAGGACAAGACGTAAAATTACATATATAAATCAGAAACTCGTGCATAGATAAATAGGATTACAATTTTTTTTTTTTTGATGTTTGATTGGCATGATCCCCGTACCATACCAGCGTCACTCGATAAGGAATAGTCTCGGCCATTTGACGACCGCTATAGTCTCCCATCGTCGGGAGAAAGGCGATATGGTTGTCCCCTACAGGGTAAGTTGTCCTACCGAGTACATTCCAATGGATCAAAAAACGCAGTCAACTAAGAAGGCATTAAGCAAAAATGTAAAGGTCGAGATTTTCGATTCGATGTGTGAAATGCTGACACGTGTAATATCATCCTAATCTTTATGGCGTTATCTAAAGATAAATCAGTCATTCATATATTCTCCAACTCAACATATACATGAGGTACACGATACAATTTTCAAGGTTAAGAATTAGGGTAAATATTACATCAAAGTATGAACAGTTATGACATAGTCAATTCTGTAAAGTCAAGTTATCTGTGAGGTAACCCAGCGGGATAATTTTGAATTCATTCATTCATTTATCATCGTTTCTTTAGTTAGCATCTTTTTGAAATAATAATAATAATAATAATAATAATAATAATAATAATAATAATAATAATAATAAAACAAAAAACATTCCGATTAGTTGCAAAATTCATGTAAGCTTTCTGCAGAAAATATTGCAGCTGACATCATAAAATTTCTGTAGACTTCGGGGTCATTCAGTCCACGTGTAGGGGATTTCCCTACCTAGTAAGTGCTGAATAAATTCCTAGTCAGATATATTATGAAGATATGCACCAAGTAGAATATCAAACTTATTGATAATATGCGACCAAAATCGATCCCTCATTCTTTGTGTTTTTGAACACGAGATAAGTTTATGAGCAATAACATCGGTGTACGAAGTATTGCAATGTTGACAATTATAAAGTATCATACTGTATGGAGTATCCAGAAGTATTGCAATGTTGACAATTATGAAGTATCATATTGTATGGAGTGACCAGAAGTATTGCGATGTTGACAATTATGAAGTATCATATTGTATGGAGTGACCAGAAGTATTGCAATGTTGACAATTATGAAGTATCATACTGTATGGAGTGACAAGAAGTATTGCAATGTTGACAATTATGAAGTATCATACTGTATGGAGTGACAAGAAGTATTGCAATGTTGACAATTATGAAGTATCATACTGTATGGAGTGACAAGAAGTATTGCAATGTTGACAATTATGAAGTATCATACTGTATGGAGTGACAAGAAGTATTGCAATGTTGACAATTATGAAGTATCATACTGTATGGAGTGACAAGAAGTATTGCAATGTTGACAATTATGAAGTATCATATTGTATGGAGTGACCAGAAGTATTACAATGTTGACAATTATGAAGTATCATACTGTATGGAGTGACCAGACGTATTGCAATGTTGACAATTATGAAGTATCATACTGTATGGAGTATTGCAGTGTTGACAATTATGAAGTATCATACTGTATGGAGTGACCAGAAGTATTGCAATGTTGACAATTATGAAGTATCATACTGTATGGAGTATTGCAATGTTGACAATTATGAAGTATCATACTGTATGGAGTATTGCAATATTGACAATTATGAAGTATCATACTGTATGGAGTATTGCAATGTTGACAATTATGAAGTATCATACTGTATGGAGTATTGCAGTGTTGACAATTATGAAGTATTATACTGTATGGAGTATTGCAGTGTTGACAATTATGAAGTATCATATTGTATGGAGTATTGCAGTGTTGACAATTATGAAGTATCATATTGTATGGAGTAATCAAAAACCTGGCTAAAATTTTACCAGTTTAAGCTCTTTGTTTGACCTTGGTATTTGGCACAAAATGGCGGGTTTAATAGAATGATGTATATTTTTAAATCTTTGAAAGAATGAATCGTTAAAGCATATGTGCTTGAAGTGATTATTCTCATATTCATTTGTGCTGTTCCATTTTAGCAGGAAAGGTCTTATCTTGCACAAAAATATAAATAAAGTCTTTCAAGTTATATTTGTGAAGAAATCTATATATATCCGGAATAAATCCCTTTTGTTTATACGGTCATTCTTGCAAAGGAAAGTATACAATCTCATTAAAAATATTCGTTTAGACAACGTATTCTCAGGCATATGTCATAATTTGCAAAGGAAACTGAGCTTTCTTTTTTCAATTTCAGCGACATTTCTGTTCATTCCAATCTGGTCTTGAATGTGCTTCACACATTGATGCTGAAATACATCTAACTTTTTAATGTTTTTCGATCCAATCTTTGACCTCACCTCGCAACCATAAAGCGCTGTTGGAAAAAAAAATTGTTTTTTTATATAGACCTGCAGTGGTTAAGGGGTTTAATTTACATTCCGTTTTCCCAATCCCGATAAGGGAATATAGTGATTTTCTTCCTTTTGAACATGCATATTCTACTTTTGCTACGCAGCTGGTGACAGAGCTGAAAGGAATTCCTACGTGTTCGGTAGTTCTCGAAATCGGAATAATAATTTGGACCGATTTTCCACTTGAAATTGAAGTCTGTCTTCTGTCTGTTCCGTTTGAAGATGACAATGCAACTCTTATTTTCATTGATTTTAAATTCCAGTTTACCGAATACGAGAGATATCAAACATTGCATGTAAATGAGCAGGCGTTGTCGCTATAATGGTGATATCATCAGCTAACGCAGTGTTTCCAGAAGGAATTGATCCTATGGTTATTCCTAATTTGGAATCTTCTAGCAACTCTCTCTAACATATCATTGATATATACCTGGCAGAGAAGCGTGGAATGCACCCCACCTTGGCGAACACCTTGCCTGATTGGTATCGGCTCAGATTTAGTGCCATTTATAGTTACAATGCTATAGATATTAGAATATGATTCCTTAATTACAGTGATGAGTTTGCCAGTAATTCCCAATAGGGCAAGATTTATGAAAAGTCCCTCGTGCCACACGGTGTCAAAAGCCTTCCTTATGTCCACAAATGCGGCATAGACTTTTGATTATAATTCCAGGTTTGCAAAGATAGCTTCATGTACGTTAAACGATGCCTTTATATGCAACTCAATCCCTTTTAGAAGCCCTGCCGTTGAGTATTTGGAAAATTTAGCAATTTCGTTTTGTACCATGTATTAAATCTATTATACACACATTTCTGCAAATAGTTTGTACAAAACATGTAGCAAAAATACAGCCCTGTAGTTGTCAGGGTAATTTTTACACTTTCTTCCGCCTTTGTACATTGGTGCAATTATGTCAACTTCACAGTCACATGGTATATAACAGTTTTTTTTAGCATCGCATTGAATAGATTTGTAATAATTTCTATCAGTTTCCTGCCACCATATCTTATATGTTCGTTTTGTACACCATCTATCCCCGGCGCTTTACGTCACTTAAATTGTTCCATGAATGCAGCTCTTTCAGCAAATGTAAAATTTTCATTAAAAACGGATCTTTAAGATCGGTTTCTTTATTCTCTGTAGAGCTAGAGAATGGAATATTCTCTGAGGTGTATAAGTATATAAAGTATTTGGCAAATAAATTAGCTGTTTCTTGTGGATTGCATGCTGTTTCTCCATCAAATTTTAGTTCGAAACAGCGTTTAGAGTTTCTGCCTTGTTTACCATATAATTTCCAGAAAAGTCTAGTATCTAACTCTGCTGCTTCTAAATTAGACACACGTTCTTCAAATGCATTAATAGCTTGCTCTTGAATTTTCCTAAATTCTCTCTTGGCATCATTGTATTGTTTGAAGGTGACCTACATTAGGCACCTGGGTCTCCAATTTTTAATCTATATCTATAATCTATATCTTTCTAAAATGTCTAGCCCTTTCATGTGCTTCATGGACATCTGGTGACCAATAAGGGTTTGTATATGGATTATATGTCTTTTTAGTGATAGTATTTATTGCAGCCTCTTTTATAAGAACCACGAGCTAATTATTTTATCTTTAATTTGTTTCTTAGTGAATGGAATGAAATACAATAATTTGTTTAACCTTTTGTCAACCTCTGGTTGGTAAGATATAAGATTTCCTGTGTCAGCTGTGTGCTATGAAGGGGGAGATAAATAGAGATCAGCATACCTTGCGACTGGGACAGAGAGTTTGCTGCACAATATATGGGGATCTGACCCCAAACAAGTATCATCATTTGCACAGACCTCGCAGTCAATGATTTCTCTTTATGTCGTAAAAGCAAGTAAAGCTTACCAACTTCATATTTTCCTAGAATTTCATGGATTTGTGAAATCAAGAAGAATTCTCAAATAATCAAATAACCAATAAAACCAAAAGTAGCCAAAATAAATTTGAAATGCAGTAGAAGACAAATATTTGTGAATAATACTCGAATCGTTGTGTACGAGTTCGAATAAAAGCAAACGTTTGAATAATGAACTATAAATACCGAAATTTCAAGATTTATAACTTTTAAAGTAGGAAGAATTCATTTTCTAAAATGATCATCGTAGAACATGAAGTTGGCAGAGGAAATCGTTTATAATAACAAAAGTGATTTTGATACAGCTAATCAAAACTCCATCCTTATTACATGTATTATTATTATTATTATTATTATTATTATTATTATTATTATTATTATTATTAATACAAGGTATAATTTCAGTGCAATATAAATTTCTAACAAAAGTAAAACAATCTTTAACACACCAATATTTTACAATTTCACATCACAAGAATAAAAAATACAATTGTTGAGAAATTCAAAAAGAGAAAATTGAAATTATGATATGTTGGTTGGCTTTGGCAATTTCATATTGTTGCCAACACATTTTGACGGTACATGGGTACTCCACCTTTCCAAGATATAAACAATCGATTCCGACAAGATAAATTGCGGTAAGCACGTCATAGAGACATTGTCGAGATGCAAGATATGTCTGCTCTGTGATAGTTTTATACCCTTTTGATCAATTATTTAGAATTACCATCAGCCTCTAATCCTCGTATGACTGATGGCTACGAGAATTAGGCTTTGTTAATACGAGAATTAGACTTGTTAGTACGAGAATTAGACTTTGTTAGTACGAGAATAAGGCTATGTTAGTACGAGAATGGCTCTGTGGCAAGTGTACTTTTATGGGTACACTATTACAATTTGACATATGCATACTATTCCTATGTGGTCGTCATACGATAAAAAAGCGGGTTACTGAACAAGATGTGGCTATTGACAATTATTAGCCTATAATTGTTTCAGAACACAGTCTTTATTTAGCATTAAACTACAAAAGTAATTTATAGGTACAGACGTGAAGATGCAGACATTTATTATATACCTACCAATTTTCTACCCAAGAAAGAGCCAGAATTTTACCGTCATTTCCTACAAGCAGGAACACGATACTATCGTTGTCTAAACCCGTATTACCATACTCTCAAACGAGGCTGGAACTATTTTATCCTCAAGGTTTCCTGGTGACAATAGCAGCGCCCCTAGCGACGGAATGCCAACACTAGCAGTAAACAAAGCTCTCACAGCGACGTTAGTTTAAAAACCTTGCGTTATATGTAAAATATCTGAAAGGTCTAAACCATCTTTTTTCACAACAACAATAAAAAAACAACATTTATTCTTTTACTTTGAAGTAGTAAAATATAGCCAAAAAGTTCGTCTGAAACAAGATCACATTCGGAAATCGCGTACCAAAACATTACAGTTGTACAGTTCAACCCATTTACGGAGGTTCATAAATGATAACGTAAGTGAGTTTCCCTCGTAATGGATGAATTTGAAATTATAAATGAGTAACATTCTCTGCAACAAATCTGTACCATCAAGTTCCAACAATTTCTCCAATCCCGTTGTAAATAACTGTCAAAATAATGTTGTCATTCCAATATCAAATTCCATTCAGAGCCTCTCACAATGTGTCACCAGAAACAGTTCAACCGCTATCAACCTGGCCTCTGAAAGAAACTTCCAGTCATTCAGCTTGTGAAATCTTCCGTGATGCAAAATTTGAGAACTGCACAATAACTGTAAATCACATATATGAGTCTGCTGCCCCCAAGCGTCGAAGAATTTGTGTTATTGACAGTGATGGTAGTCAAACTGATTGTGCGTTGTTTCACAAGCTTCATTCATAAAACTAATATTCATGCGCATGTCAGCTTTTCAAAAAGTAATTCCGTTTATGCTTTAAGGTGAAGTTCGTATTGAAATGTTTAGCAATTTCTTGTGTTTTCAGCTACATATAGTGATTCTATTAAATTATCTGAAAATTGATACGTATATAACAAAAATATCATTATCACAGATATGCGATTTTGATTGCTAGATCACGTCTCGTTGTCGGCATAAAAAAATCCTCGTAATGATCCGGATTTTCTAATGCTGACAACTCGACGTGATCCAGCAATCAAGATCGCGTTACTGTGATAATAATATATATGTATTACTACAGAGGATAAGTAACATAATTCTATTGAGTATTAAATATAGTATGATTTCATATAGTGGAAATAATTACCATTAAATATATATACAATGTACAGACCATATTATAATTAATTCTATTAGTCTTAGAATGCAATATATTCATAATTACGTATCTAATAGTTATTTTCTGAACTTTTATGTTGCGCAAAGTATAACAATTTAGACAATGCAAATTAAGATTCTTTTTGAATTTACAGATATAATGGCTTTAAATTTGTCTATATTCGGCCATGAACAATACTGTCGTGGTAAATATGGTGTGCTAAATTCCTTAAAAAATGAACAAACAAGCCAAAAATTATATTGAGCTCTTTTATTACACCTGTTATATAGCCGCTCGCTCCTTGGTGTTTCCTCATAACGATTCATTTCTATATTCAAGTTATGTGATACTGCTCTAAATCTAATTAGTGCAATTTTAAAACGAGCTTCATTCATCACATCCAAATATTATCAAATGATACATATTCTTTGTACATGGAATAATACTCTTGCTTGGTTGATGACCTCACAGAGGATATCCATTTTGCTTATACTGATCTAGAACTCTATCTCTTATTTCACCAACTGGAATCACAATATCCAACTGAATGTTCCATAAGTACAAAATATCCTAGATCATCTAACAGAGATTTTACTTGAAATGGCCAATTTTTCACATTAGAAGAGTTACAGTTATCAGCGTCGCTTTTTAACATCGGATAAGTTCTAAAAATGAAATGTTCTCTATATACCAATATTCGAGTCCAAAATTTTAAAAGGTGTGTTTTTATAATGTCTAACAATGGCCATATCCCCAGTTCACCATAGAGAACATCCAAATTCGTAGCCATACTATTTACTATCTGCTGACCGAAATATATGTCGATATCATCTTTACTGTACACACACATAATATATATGTGAGAGAATTTCAGCTGCATGATAGGGCGCAGACAAGAACAACACACACACATAATATATATATATATATATATATATATATATATATATATATATATATATATATATATATATATATATATATATAAATAAGCTTTCGTGTGACTGCATACAAACTGTTTCTTTCAGCAATGAGGGAAAAGAGGAACTTGCTATTGTATCCGTCATCTGGGAACGTCCTTTAAAACCTAACATTCCTGGAATCAAGGGAAATATCTATGGACGACGAAATATTCGGATTCGACAGAAGGCTATCTGGGGATACCAGATAATATCACTTACTGTCTATGTTTTAATGACTTTGAGTCATTAATTCGAATGACAACATATTTTGAAACTGAGTGACCGACAGTTTAATTGCAGAGCATGTTAAAAGAAAACAAAAAACAACAACATATACATACACAGAAACTCATGACATGAGAGAGAGAGAGAGGTGAATTGCAAACAGTTCGTCCAAAACCATACTACAGTTTCCATGTGTATACAACAGAGAAAGGAAATCTAACAGAATTACGATATGTTGAAACCGAACAAAAAAATCTAATAGTTCATTACTATTTAAAAGTTTATTTTGACAAATCTGTAACGAATGAGCTTTAACCTTTCCGATCCAAATGTCAGCTGTATGCAATTTTAAAATTTGTCAGCTAATATAATGCGAAATCCATTTGTGTACAGTATATCGTAATGCGGTCCAATAAAATATGCAATACTGGTAGTTGTAGTGATCTAGCCGTTTCTAAACCACTTATATTTGTGGCTTGTACTATTTTACGTACGGATACGAGAACGCTCAAATCCGAATTAAAAGATCACTAGATCAGCCAGACGGGCGGAAGTGTATATTACTTTAACAAAATTAAAAATGTACAGGACCAGTCAGACTTTAACAACTAGCTTGATGGTGTTGAATTTTTGTGACAAATCTTAAATATTGGCACAGTGTTACATAGCACTTAAATCAGCAGGTTTCAGTCAGACTCAGTGCAGATGTTGAGCCTTGAGCTGGGCTCTTATTGATAGCACGTAATTGAATATCGTCTACTATAGTGTACATATAAAGTTCTTAATATCAGTGTTAGTTAATAAGGCCGCTTATCTTGTAGTCTAGTGGCACGCACAAGCTTGACTGCAGATCCATTTTTATGTGGTTCGAAGCAGAGGTGAAACAATTATTTTCCGATCAAAGGGCGAAACCGAGGTTCACCTTAAATCTCTGAAGACAGTTTGCTATACCTTAGGTTAAATTACCTAAGTAGCTTTTAGCCTATCGTTTCGCATAGGGGTTTTAATGGGCTTTAAAATCAACCGTGTACTTGAAGCAAATACTTTGACATCCTGGCTAGTTTGATGTACCTGTATTTGCCGGCCTATAAGTCGATGCGGAGTATAAGTCGAATTCGCTAATTTCGTAAATTTTCAATCCTTTATCCATATATAAGTCGATGCGGAGTATAAGACGAAGCCAGATCAACGCCTTGGCTTCGTCACTTTCGTTAGTAACCTCCCGTTTCATGAATATTAATGGTATCATTATGCTATTCCAGATTAATTGGGAAAATGATTAAGATGGTCTGTACACGTATTATTTATAGGTACACTGTACGCAATGATATGAACTCCTGTTGTCAAAAATTAAGTACAACTTGTATTCTTAGAGCAACAGTAACCTCATTATCAAATTATATGTACAATACGGGAACTGACAGATCAAAGTCAGTAGAAGGACTTTGGCTGAAATTTATTAAGAAGTTCATAGATTGAAAGCAACTCAGTAAATAGTAGTTAAATATATAGATACATTATTCAAATGTTTATAGCTAAATAAACCAAAATGAACAATGAGAGACATTTTTCGATACTTGTTGCACCAATACCAAGGCTAAGACTCCTTTAATACGTTTTCAACCCAAAATTTAAACAGAATAGTGACTAAAAGGTTTTGAGATTCATTTAATTACAATGTAAACAAATGCATATTTTAAGGTGGTAGCAATCAGAATTTGCATTAATTCTTCAATGACGTTGAAACTTGCAAAAATTAGATGACTAGGTTCTGTAAACGTCAACTCGATTTAAAAACTAAACTTATGAAGAGACCTACACAAGTAGGAGAACAAGATGGGTACAGAAACATTTGTCAAACAACCAGACCTCTTAACATTTTGAATTGAGATGAAATTTAAACCGTGACAGAAATACTGTTTGAAATGATGCACACACAATTTGGGCAGGAGATAAGTAAAACTACGAGATGGCTGTTTGACATGATATAATATTTAACACTGAACGTAGATGGTATTAATAAACTCAGAGGAAATTCATACACAGATTTGCCAGGATGGGTAAGAAGTAAAAATAAAGTTTGTATCAATATAGAAAACAAAGACAATACATGCGTTTTCTATGCGGTTGAACCTGCGTTAAACACACCAAGTGATCATGCAGATATACCATCAAAATACTGCCTGGCTTGACATTTACATTGGTTTGTTAGATGTCTGGTACAAATAGAAGATACTGAACAATTGTGGAAATGAATTCAACATATCTGTAAATATGTATAAAGTAATAGAAAAATAGATGATAAAGCTGGAAAAAAAAATAACTATATCAAACCGGCAAAAATTGCAGACAGAGAGAAAGAGAAAAGACATGTTAACAAGCTAACTGTGTTTAAATCTGGTCCTACTGGATAAAATACTGAAGGGTATTACTGCGTTAGAATTAAAGATTTTTCAGGATTGGTATCATCACAGCTAATCAGGCATGAAAAGATACAATGCTTTGGCACAAAAAGGGAGTATGTAACATCGTAGACAACTCAATCGATATTTTGCTTGAAGCAGGTTCTGTTGTGAAATTAAATAACTATCAATACTATTTAATAGTTCCGTATCTTACATTTTGTGAGTTTGAAAGTGTCATTGCGCCCGAGAACAACGAAGGTGACAAACAGCCCAATATATTATGGACAATCAAAACTGTTACATGCATATCATCAAGGCTTTGTATATATCTTATATCAGGCCACAAAAGATGCAAAACAATAGCTTACAAAAGAACAGACTTTACTGAAATGCTTCCACACAACTGTTTGTCAAATCACAGAACTAATGTATGAAGCATTAGGGCCTAAAAATGCAGAATCCATAGTATTCATAGATGAAAATGGAAAACATTTCAACTCTACAATTATATACCACATACGTGAAAACGATATAAGAGTAGGAAGTAAGGAACCACGATAACTTAACATCAAAACACATGTAAAATATAGTTAAGAGGTGAAAATCATATCGAACAATGACGAGAAATATATATCATTTAGCAAGGAATGGTAAGATGATTGATGGTTCCAAACCAAGTTTGTAAACTAATGGAAAAGAAACATTTGTATATATAAAAAAAGGAGATGAAGCAAGAGAGATCATTAGTTTGATATTGAACTACAGTAGTTTAATTGAAAACTATTTAAAAATTAACCCCTGAAATACTGCAACACAGAGAAACAAACTTAAAGAAGCAGCACAAAATAAAAACGGTGTAAGACTTGGTTGAGAATAAACTATATTTGGCAGGCCGTCTATGGTTATTGAGATCTTTTCTATTTCTGAATTTAAAAACGTTTCGGGATCAGTTTCTCTATCTTTGCGTAAAGTATCAAAATATCTTTTAAACTCATCCTAGGTGAAACAAGTATAACATTTGTCAAAGTTGTGTTAATGCAATGTCGATAATTCTCTCTTATTACAAGGTCGTAAAAGAATGGAATTCCGGTGCAGTGTTGCTAATCTAACTTTTTGAGGAAGAGTACATGGGTAGAGTGGACAATGATCTGCTAATATCTGACAGTCTAATTGTATTCTAAACGTTTAATATACACTGTGAACTAGACAGCTTCTTCTGTTTTGTGCTCCTGATCGTAACTTTCATAATTGTTCATTCATGATACCATATTCAGTCCTCTTTCTTCTAACTGAATAAGGTAGCCACAGATCGTTGCATGTCATGACGATGTTGTAATTATTCAATTCAAATATATCATCAATTGCATTGTATATGGTGATATCTTTTACAAGCATTGTTCTTAAATGGTTTACCAATTACCCACATCCATAAATAAACAAATAGGACTAACACATACATTTACCTAATAATGTACTATTTTGGCATCATATGATAAAATTGTATATATGCACTACGCAATTGTAACTTGGAGTGATTTGAACTTTTCAACAGTGTTCGAAACATTCAACATCAATACTATCCTAGTTATTACCATTTGTAGTCATTCATTTCCTTTGCTTATATAAATCTCAAGTTTCAAGAAACCATCAGAATTATAAGAGTCCTTTTTTAATTTTTGTAATTAATGTGACAAAATATGTTGTTGTTCAATTCATTCGAAATATTATAGTAGCCAACAGTAAAATATATTGCCTACATCTATTTTGAACGGATAGGTTGTCAGTTCTATTCTCTATTGGTTTCCTGAGATAGACTTGGCATAACAGGTATCTTCACTTTGATCTCGATGGTAGTGTTGAGTCTTCTCATAGGACTCGTTAGACATCAAAAGTGTTATATTTTATTCCTGTGCCATTTTATTTTTACTTTTAACTGTCTCATTCTTACGGAACGATATTACCGTCGTACTAAAATTATATATAGTCCCATTCCATCACACTTTATTTAATAGTTTACGATCATGAAACATTCAAATCACTCCAAGGAGAAGCCAGAAATAAAGCGACGACGACAACTACCACGTTCTGTGTCACCCAACACAATTAGAGAAGTCTTAACACAAGTGCATCCTAGCGATTTTGACGAGGAGATGATCGATCCATATATATTACCATCATCAAGACCGTGACCGAGAGAATCAAGATCGGTAGTCCCCGAGGATTATTTTCATATTTAATCTACTAAGGAGGTGACTTCCAGGAAATTTCGAAAGACCGCCTACACTTATGCGGTCACATTTAAAGAGTTCGAGTCCCAAGTCGCCACAGAGAAAGCGGCTGCGTTTATTGCAGACTTATTGGAGTCTATGTTGGATGAGTTTAAACGACAGTGTCGAGCTGAAGACCAAAATCGTTTGCGACTTTCTATCAATCATGACAGTCTGAAATCTCCTCTCCGGATCGAATTTAGTAAACCCGCTGAAAATTAACACCTTCCAAAATCATCGACAAAATTCAACACATGCAACAATCTAACAACGAATTTGAAATTCCTGATGGAAAAGCCACCGTCCATATATCTTACCTTTCATCTCCATAGGGCAGCGGATGACGCAAAGTCGTATCTGTGGATCAACTCCCTACCAAACGAAGTATTGTGGAGATTGACAATGACCAAGACTACATGTGTTTAGACCGCGCTATCGTGGTGGCTAGCGCTCTTGCAGAGAAAACAGATACACCGGAATGGAAGAGATTATGGGAAAGGATGGAAAGACTCCGTTGGAACAAGTAAGGATTTCGAAAGAGACATTGTGTGGATTTCATGAGATGCAGACAATTTAAGAAGTGCTAGCCTCTCGCTATAAGTTGGAAGTTCATCCCCAAGTGATCCGTTGAGATCTCCTGTTTTGATGCCCTCATTTTCCAGACGTAAAATATATTCATGTCTATCATCACCAAAATCATTCGATGCTATTACCAATATCAAAGGATTTTTGGGATACGAATACTTACGCGATAAACGTGACATAGGCTATAACAACCGGGAGCAATATGTGTTTCGTGGAGTGAGATGTCATGGCTCTTTAGCGTCCAGTCCTTGTGCTGGTGAGGGAAAAGAAATAATTCTGTGCTCCACCTGTGGACGACAATTTGTCAGCCCAGCGTGTTACAAACAACATCAAATGAAACAGTTCCAACAACAGAAACGTGCCGGTGAATTACTGGAAGGGTGTCCTAAATGTGGACAGAATTTTAGTACCAATTCGAAAACCTTTAATATTTGTCTACGACAGAAATGATGTTCTATTTGTCATCTTGTGGTCGATTTGGATCATCGGTGTTATATTCCCACATTCCTAACTGCCGTGTCGCTCATCGGGCATGTCATGCATGTATTCATGAACCTTTCTTTTATCACTGAAGGAATTGTAGCATGCTCATGGGCGAACTAGAAAAGATACTTCGTGAACCTAATACTCTTTCCGATTTCGCTGAATGGGTCTTGGACCTCACAAAGAACTGGGACGAAGAAGAAGTCTATCGGAACGGTAACTCTTACCAATACGCTACAGTGATCGGTCACAATTTATCTGAGTTGGACGGTTTATTCCTTTTTAAACATTTTTCAGAAAAAGGAACTGAATGGCCACAAGTAATTATGAATAAAGCTAAGATCATTTACCCCAAAGTGGGAACAGTACAATATAAAGATTCCATCATTTACTTGCCAATACTTTTGTGCAAAATGCCCAAAATTTGGGAATGACTTAAATGGCTAAAGGATATTTTCTTCACTTTTTCAAAACTGAAGAAAATCAACACGTCGTGCTAACTCATTTGCCTGATAGAAGTATTGTCAGTCCGATTTAGACAATCTACGACGTTGTTGTGGAAAATTTCAAGAATTTGTTGTCGAGCACTGGGGTGTCGATCCACTGAAGGAATCTTCTATCATTTGCAACACTTGTGGAACAAATTTCATCCCTGGGAACACCTAGATATTTTATAACCTCAAAAGTATCAATCGGTGAGCCTTCGGTATTCAGTCAATGTTTCCCGTTGGTTACACTACTTATACAAAACTCAAGGCAAGTGGATGCAGCTTGTCAGAAATGGTGGAGAAAAATAGATTGGTCCTTACTCCGTTGATGGTTATGATTTGGAAAACCCATAGATCGTGTACGAATTTCATGGATGTCTATGACACGGATGTCACAAGTGTTATCCTGCCTGATAATTAAAAGATCCGTATATAGGATTGACAATGAAACTCACCAAAGACGCCAAAGTTGGAAGCTCCAGGATACAGCGAGGTGGAAATGTGGAAACATGACTACGATCGACTTTTAAAGCAAAGTGAATTTCGAGACTTTCTCTGTGTGTGTGTGTGTGTGTGTGTGTGTGTGTATATATATATATATATATATATATATATATATATATATGTGTGTGTGTGTGTGTGTGTGTGTGTGCGCGTGTGTGTGTAAGACGGTAAAACCGTTCAGTACGAATGAGACCTTTAAAGAGTCCAGGTGACAAAGGAACAACATATAAAACTTTTTATGCTAGATGTTGTAACGGCAAATATTTGGTGCGAGGTTTACAGAAAGTGATTCGTAATTACACGGCGTCTAGCAAGACCTATGAGGAGATTCAACATTACTCTTGAGATTAAAGTGAAGATGCTAGTTGTGTCAGTCAAGAGAAAGAACGACACTGGTCTCCAGCATGCCCACAACGTCCAATCAAAGGAACTACTTATCCTCAGCAAGGAGAAGCCAGATTTCGAGAGAAAAGTTAAGACAAGTATTTTGTGTGTCACGAACAATAATATGGGTACTCAGAGTGTACAGAACATAAAAGGACAGCGAAGGAAGAGAAAGAGGAGAAAGCAGAGATTTCAGAAGAAGAAGAACAAGCAGAAGAACCCATTGACTCTAAGAAATGTCAAACCCAGATGTTCAAAAGACATCATCAGAGGTGAGGCAGAAGAAAAAAGTCTTTTGTGAATGGACATTTTTGAAATTTCTTTGTGCTTCTTATCCAAACGTATGTGAAAATCACAATAGTTTTGATTTGTTTATCATTCCCTTTCTCCATTTATTTTGAAAATGCTATATATGTGTGACAAAAATAAAATTATCTATTTTGATTACACACCCACATATACATGTATTATTTTATTTATTATCGTTATCTGGCAATAATGGATCAGTATCTTTATCTGAGAGGTATGGGTGGCAGTAAAATGGGCCGTTGGTTTAAAAAAAAAAGAGTTAAACCCTTCATAGAGCTTCCATCATCAACTGCAACTGTTTTACTCCTTTTACACGTCTGAGTTCCACTGATGCTGTTGTTGCCGCTGCTGCCGTCTTGGTGGTAGTGGTTGTGGTGTTAGTTGCTTTCATTGATGGTTTGGATTTTTTCCGCAGGGCAGGCCGCTTTATCATTGGTTTGATCAATGACACTTCATACACTGCTGTCATCTGTTTGGGTTCAGCTAGAATTTCATGTAACAGACTCACAGTTTCTGATTGGTGGATAGAAAACACGCGATAGTTGAACTATACAAGACGGGCTCTGATTGGCTGTGCCCAAAACTCACTTTCGATCCGTTGTCAGGCTATATAAAGACCGTTTTTTATCAGTCTTGTCATCCGTTCTCAAGTCAAGCAATAAGATAAAGAGATGCATGGTGTGCGTGTGTGTGTGTTTTAGTGTTCGTACCATGCCCTCAATCCCTTGAATATGTGTAATTTTAAGCTTGTGAGATGGCATGTGTGATACTCCATAGGTATGGTGAATGATGATTAATTGGAACAAGTCAGACTTCTCGTAACCTACATTCATTCGGAACAATTTGGACTGCCGGTTGTTTTCTTCAACTGTCACGTCTTTTGCGTCCCTTACAAATGACAGTCTTCACCGTCATGTTGAATATATATGGACAACGTCATCTTAAAGTATTGCCTAATATCTTGTAGACGCCATATTGGGTGTATAAATTTCACCAGCTTAAATTGAGTTGCCATTAGCCTAACGGACGCCAATTTTAACATGGTGGCATCCATATATCCAAAATGGAGACCTACATTGGACGCTATTTTTAATTATATAGGGTCACTTGACAATGTAATGCTAAGTCAACTGACCACTCTCTGAGCCTTATATCATCATCTGGTTAGTAAGGATATGTGTCGGTCAGAGAGAATCAGTGTTGTTCAGAAAGATTGGGCCTTGGTCAGTAAGACTGGGTGCTGGTCAGTTTGACTGGGTCTTGGCCAGCAAGCAAGTGTGTTGGATTGTCATTAAGTGTGCTAAATACACATAGTTGCCCGCAGTGTTAAATTCTCATATAATCCCTTAGTGTTCCACAATGTTAAATCTATGGACGTTTTTAACATGAAATTTCCATAGTACCCCATAATGTCCTTAATCCAGGATGGACGGAGAGTAGATTTTTCCCTTTCTCCCATACTGTCCCAGATAACCGTATACCGTACCTATATGCTACTATTGATTGATATTTGTAAAAATAATATCTTAAAATCTGTTCTTTATTCAGTCATTTAAAACGGTATAAAACCATCCAAGAATCTAAGGAATACTTATGCCTTACAGTTGCATCATGTACTGAGTCGGTACGTTGTGCTTTATTTTAGCTTTGTTTTTGTTGGACCATTATAGATTGACCTTATAAAATTTACTTGATTTTCAAGTTAGACTGTTAATTTAGCTGCATATGCATCTGTGTATTTTCTAACATCAAGTACATAATTTATGCCGTCTTCGTACTGCACTGTTTGAACAATCTTGTCTTCAAAGCTATTGCTACTTATTTAAATTTTATCAGCACTGAAAGTAAGTTCTAAATCTGTTTTTTTAAAACATTGTAGTATATTCTTTATAATGCCACTGATGCCAGATATCAACAGAGCGGTATATTCTTTTTAATGCCACTGATGCCAGATATCAACAAATGAACACATGCTCTCTTAAATGTTATTCTTCAACATCACTCGATTCGACTACACATTTATACTATCCAAACTTGTGAACCAATATATGCATTATCTCTGGATAGCGAACTTTTTAGTAGTATAATGTGTCACTTGGGTTATAAAATGTCGCTTGGGGTACAAGGGGAATTTAACATTAGTGTATTACTTTAGGTACAAGGGGAATTTAATATGGGACCATTTTGGGGAATATTTATGGGTCCAAGGGGAAGTTAACATTAATATGTCATTTGGTGTACATGGGGAAATTTGACATTATTCCTTAACATTACATTTCCCTTTGTACCCCCCCATATATATATATATATATATATATATATATATATATATATATATATATATATATATATATATATATATATATATATTCAAATGTCACTTGGTGTACAAGGAAATTTAACATTAGTAAATCACTTGTAGTGCAAGAGGAAATTAACATTACGCTTCCATATTGACAATTTTATAGGTACATTGGGAAAGATAATGTTAAAAACGTCCATAGGTTTAACATACACCTACTGACCAACGCCCATTGATCAGTATCCATACCTACTAACCAGCTTCCAGTCTGACTAACGAGCAAGACTCAGGTTACAATCATTACTTCCTGGTCAGTACCCACAAATGTAGTCCTAATCTATATTTAAAATATTTTGCCCTCTCTTTTTTTGGTGGTGATCCTGGACTTAACATTAGACATTCTTGGTATCGATTTAGAGGAAATTGTTTATTCTTTAGAATATACGCATTATGGTGTGATTGTCTGTGTTTAATTTGGCGACAGTGCACAGTGAGTAATCTGGCATTCATGCGTGCCGGTGGTGAAATCTGTGACCATGGCACAATGTTTTGTTTACAGGTCAGCCTCTCAACAAAAAAAAAAATGCCTGCTAACCTTTTGACAAGAACTTCACCGTGAGTTCATCTTTGAATATATTTGAGATAAACATATTATCTATTAGGATTTTGACACAATGGAACGTTCAGTACTGACAAATAAATGTAGGGACTATATAGGGAAAATAATTATGATCCTAGTCAAGCAGGCAGTGTAAAAGGGGATGTAAAATAGGAGAGTAAGAAATAGTAACACTTAGAACAGACAAATGTACGTTTCACACACACACACACACACACACACACACACACACACACACACACACACACACACACACACATATATATATATATATATATATATATATATATATATATATATATATATATATATATATATAATCCCAAAGTGGAATGTAAGGAGAGAAAAAACTAGGAATATTCACACATGCACACATACATACAAACATACTTATATACTATCACCCATGAAAAGAATAGGAGTGATCACACATTCACACCAACGTAACATCATGCCTGTATACTATCATACATGGAGTGTAAGGAGAGAAAAAGGTAGGAGTGCTCACACATGCACAAACATACTATCATACGTATATATTATCACACAAGATAGAAGAGTGGAGAGGGGAGTTTAAGTTTTGTGTTGAGAAGAAAACCATAGACAAAAGACATACAAACATACAAAACACAATATGTGGCAATGATTGAGTGATCTCTGTTTTTGAGAGATATGGATGGCTCTATACGCCGCACACTGACTTCCCCATTGAGAATTTCTCGATGGATCTAATGAGACAGAGAGGCTAAAACTGGGAGCATTTGCCTCGATTTCCAATTCTCTGGCTGCGGTACCAGGGGCTACTCTGGCTGTTGATATTGCCGCTGTTTCACTTCCAACACCATGTCACAATCTTCTTGATGTTATTGTTGCTGCTCTTGTTGCCAGAATTATTCCTCCTTCTCATCTTATTGTTGCCGTAGCCTCTGCTGGACCCTTATCCATCTTTCGTTGATGCGTTACTGCCTCCTCTTTTGTCTTTCCTTCTGCCTCTTTTCCTCCGCCCATGCCCTCTGGATCTTCTCTGTCTCCTCTTCCAACACATATCGTACGAGTTGTTTGGCTGACCTAAATGAGATTTATTCCCTCTTATAATGTCTGGCGTGGGGCTAGTACTCTTCTAACCGGTCCAGGAGATGCTCCACACTCTGTAATAAACACATAGCTTCGCTCAGCTTCCAAATTTGACAGTGCTGGCTGGTCATTCTCCTTTCTTCTTTAGATTGCACAGCAATCGGCGACGTATGAAGATGCTGAATGAATGAGTTTGAATGAAAATCGTGTGAGGTCATTCGACCATGTACGACTGGTTACAACTCTGCACACGGCGCACTACTTAATTATTAGAACTGACTTGATTTGAGATTTAACTCGTGTGCGGCCATTCGGCCATGTACGAGTATACATCCCATAAAGGGGATTAATGTGTGTGCTGAGCACACTAATTAATTTTCATCAAGTGGGTTGCCGGGCGGCAAACACACCTGACGCATTACTGCTACAATGCACGCTATTTACACACCCCTCCCTCGCTGCATCGTTTCCCCACTATGGGAGTTCATTGAAAGCGCGATATGGGAGGGTGTGTACAATTAGTTACACCTGTACACAGGAATGGAACCACAATGTTTACAAGATTACGGGTGCGCACGGCGCACTACTTAATTGATGTCTGGAGTGGCAGGCTGCACGGACCCGGCAGATGAGTCGCGAAGCGTAACGAAAGTACTAAAACGCCATGAATGTACATAATAAAATTCTGCCCAGTTAGCTAAATCGGGCTGTCCTTAATATGTATTAGAACTGAGAGAGAGAGAGATTTTGAATTAGAGACGTGTTCGGTCATTCGACCATGTACGTCTATTTACCCCCACAGCGTGCTTCGCACGCTCTGGGGGGTTAAAGTGTGTGCAATGCACACTATTTATTTGTGGTCAAGTGTGTTGCTAGTTTGCAACACACCGGACACGTTAAAGCGTTTAAAACGCTATTGTCATACCCCTCCATCGCTGCATGGTTTCCCCACAATTAAGGGGGTTCATTGAAGGCGCGATATTGGGGTGTGTGTATAAATATTTATACCTGTACATAGGACTAGAACCACAATTTTTACAGGTATGCAGGTGTGCGCGAAGCGCACTTAAGTAGTTAATATGTTCATGTCTGTAGTGGCAGGCAGAACGGACTAGGCAAGGGAGGCGCGAAGCGTGACGGAGAACTGAAACGCCATGAACGTACATGATCAAATTCTGCTCAGTTAGCTAAGTCGGGCTGTCCCTAAAACCAATTATGTGTTAGCCATATATTTAATTATGGCAATTCTTTGGAGTTACAAATTTTTTTATTTATTCAAACCATTCAGTTATAAATTTTGCGTACATAGTGTACATAATTTTCCAAAAAATAATACCAATAAGCGAGTACAAGTTACTCATATCATTTTAGTATCACGCACAGATTACAAAATTAGAGGTTGTATTTTTGACGGTGGATCAAAATAAGTCAAATTTGTGATATAAAGAGTCTAATCTAAAGGGGTTTTCAAAAATTCGAAAAGAAAACCCCATACAGTCAGGCAATTTTGACCAGTCTGCTCGGGTGGGAGAGCAATCCATATATGGTCTGCTCTCAGGCTCTCCCAGTATCTATCGGCAGGCTGGCTCGATTCCGGCTGTCAACAGCAAATCGTCTGAGGCAGGAGCTAGGTCGCCTGGCTCTGCGGGTGGGCGCACGGTTAACCTGGGTCTGCGTCGTAGGCTCCGTCAATGTAGCTCGCTCCCCTGGTTCCTGCGTTGTCCTCCCGGCTCCTTCCTGGTTTCAGCTCAAGGCTTGGCAGGCTACACCTGCTGCGTCGGGGTACTTCTGGAGGTTCTTTGACAGTCCATTGTACTCCTCGACTCGGCGTCTGCTCTTAAGGGGCTTCGGTTCTGGTGGTGGGGGTAGGTTGGCCATATACTGTGCCGTACTGCCACGTATCTGCACGTATGCCCCTATCTTCCTGTATTCAGTAGTAGGATGGTCGTTACGTGCCCGTGGCAGTCCGTATAACCACAGGTGACCCCCTCCCCTTCATCCTACCACAGCAGTTGTCGACGATATGGTACGATGTGACTTCCTGGACAGCTTGCTCCTGACGTTAATTCGTTCGTTCGTTCGTTAAATTAACGACGTGTGCGGCCATTCGGCCATTTACGTCGAGTTAATGGGCGCATCGCGCCCTATTTAATTGGTCACCAATGGGTTAGAGATATAACCCATTGGTGCATTAATGTGTGCAAAGCACACTATTTATTTTACACCCCTCCATCGCTGCATGGTTTCCCCAAGTGAATGGGGTTCATTGTAGGCGCGATATTGGAGGGTGTGTAGATTTACTTTCAACCTGTACATAGGATTGGAACCTCAATGTTTACAGGTGTGATAGCAATGCATGCAAAGCATGCTGGCATTCAGTGTCTGGAGCGAGGCAGGCGGCTTGGGTTCGGCAAGGGAGACACGAAGCGGAACGGAAGTACTCCTGACTGGAATGAATGACTGAATGCATATCAATATTAGAGCTGGTGAACGCACCGCTTTATATGCTTTAAGCGCGGACATGAAAGAAAACATCCCTCGAAGTTGGTACGCGGATGTGAATGAAAACATCCTCTTTTTTTACAAATTCAAAGAAAATATCGACAGAGAGAAAATTAAAGAGTACGTCAAAGAATTTTTATCTGAAAAAATCATCAACCAGTCAACATCATTTTTCAACATATTTTTTTTTTTTTTAAATAAGGTCCGCTAACTCATTCATGAAGGAAAAATATGAAGAGTGAGGATTGGGGCAGTCTCGCTCTTCTGGCATGTACAACTGGCAAATGACAAATGCAAAAATGCTAAATATCAACGTATTTACAAGGATGGCAAAGTTCGGAAGTAATACTTAACTTCCAATGATCTAGGACAGTGTCATCTTGCAGACGATGGATATTATTTTTTCTCAACTAAAGTAGACAGAAAGCAAAATGATCACTAAGCCCATATTTCTAATTTTTCATCGTTCTAGTGAACAAGAAGTCAGTAAATGTTCTAATGGGAATCCAAGACTCAGTTGATGATGAAAATACATACAATATTGTCTACATTCCATCGAATCCGATTCTTGTAATCTCACATTATTGAATTGAGTGGATACAACATTTCTTCTCATAAAGTCTGTGATATCGTCTTCAAAAGGAGGTAATTCAGAGGAATGCTTTTAGTGATACGTTTTAATTCTGAAACAGATGTTACCTTTTTAACACTTAATTGTAATTTCTTACCGTAGTCAAATATATAATTTTAATTTTCAAAATCTAATGTCCCAAATCTTGATCTCCCATAACCCCATTGGAAATAAGTTTTGTAAACTTTTATGGGTCATTCTTAGTAGTATAGGCTGACGAAATAGACCCATACGGGACTCCCATGTTAAAATGGGTCTGAGGATTATAGAACCAAACGAAAATTTAACATGGGAATGGTACTCTGGACCCAAACTGAAATTTAACATGGGAATAACAGTCTGGGGCATAAGGAGAATTTAACATGGGAATGGTAGTCTGAGGCATTAGGATGGAAAAGTATTGAATGCACTCACTAAAAGATTGCTACGTATGTTAGAGAAAGCAAGTTTAAAAAAAAAAAAATTCACTCTCAATCTGGCTGGTTTGAGTAATAAATATACCGGTCTTACTATCCCACCGTTGTGTTTTCCAATAAGGTTGGCATATGTTTCATTTATCAGTTTCTAAAGACCAGATTTGGCGTGTGCCAAAAACTACATTGTTACAATTCTGTCAGCCTGCATTGCCTGTAATCTTGGTTGACAGTTTTGGATTGTGTCAAACATTACATTGTTACAATCCCTACCATGGACTGTAACTTTTAGTTTTACGCAAGCGTGGAGTAAACAATAATTGCAACTCTCTCTGTCGATAGTCTAAAAGCAAATGAGCCATATTCAGGTCATACATTGTTACAAATAATTTGAACCATATTCTGACCAACTTTTTTCTCCAAAACTTGTGTTTTGCTCTATATTCAAAACATGCAGTGCAAAATAATATTGCCGATACCCAAGCTACAGATTGATTGTAACTCGAGTTTTGAGAATGGACAAGATAAACTTTAGATTTCATATAATCAGTGAAATGTACCTTATGAAGAAACACAACGGTTCTACAGTTTTTGGTGTGCAAATTTTTGAAAACGGCAAAATTAGAGTAACATAGCCTTCTATTTCACGTAATCATTGGATGAGAGAGAGAGAGAGAGAGAGAGAGAGAGAGAGAGAGAGAGAGAGAGAGAGAGAGAGAGAGAGAGAGAGAGGGGGGGATATCTTAAAGCAGATTGCGGATTTAGGGCCATTTTTCAGCACATGACAGGCTATATATGGCGGCCAGTATATTTGGTGGAGGAAGAACCCGGGAAGAGCCCAGGTTGAACCAAGGAGCACGGGAAGCTACTGGCAAGCTTTCTCACATACCCACGTTGGCCGATCCGAGATTCGAACCCACGCCAACAGAGGTGAGATGTGAGTGATCTGTAAAGAAAGCGCCATAGACCACTTGGTGACCCGGGGCCCACTAAAGCGGAAGAGTGTCAATTATGATTTAAATCTAAATCATTCAATCACATGTTTTTATAGGCTGTATGGAACAATTCCTGTTGGCAATAATTATAAGTTTATACAAATTAAACACTACAGAGCATACAAATTATTATTATTATTATTCATGATGAGATAGCGTTTAACATGGAGCGGGTGGGTGTCTGTGTGTGTGTGTGAGAGAGAGAGAGAGAGAGAGAGAGAGAGAGAGGTACATTATACAATGTGTGTTTGTGAAACACAGAGAGATATGTACATTATAAACTATGTGTGTGTGAAACACTGGGAGAGAGATTGAGAGAGAGATAGGTACATTATAAAATGTGTGTGTGTGTGTGTGTTAAACGAGAGACAGATACAATTATGTAGTGTGTGTGTGTGTGTGTCTATGTGTGTAAATAACTTATTCATACCTTAAAAAGTCAAATCAAGACAAAGGAAAACTTACGTTTTTTGGTATATTTTCCCGTGAATTACAATGCAATTTCAAAGAAAAGAAAGATATGGAACACAAAGTCATGGACATAAACAAAGAGGATGGTGTTTCCCGACCAGGACAGCACTTACAGTACACAAGTGCACAAGAAGAAAAGGATACAATCATGATGTCACGATGGCCAGAACAAGAACAACACTTAGTCTCCTT
Source organism: Margaritifera margaritifera (assembly GCA_029931535.1). Classification (NCBI taxonomy): domain Eukaryota; kingdom Metazoa; phylum Mollusca; class Bivalvia; order Unionida; family Margaritiferidae; genus Margaritifera; species Margaritifera margaritifera. The sequence continues at coordinate 2,737,789 of JAQPZY010001665.1, forward strand.
TCTTGCTCGCCACTTAGCTGAAAGGATCACATGCCTGCCCAAAGAACATTGTTATGGCTGTCAAATTGATCATCCTAGTCAACTGCAACACGACAAATGTTTAATGATGAATCAAAAAGAAAAGTTGGAAGAGTATTTGGAAGACGCATTGAGCATCATCTCAGAAGAGAAAATCTTGAAAGAGTGGTATAACGACATAAGTGAGAATTCCCTACTTTTATTGACCTCTTTGGATACGAAACGCATCGAAGCTCTCTTGCAACAGAGTTCAGAAACTGCCCGTTCATCGACTTACTTGACATGTCTTTTAAGGAAAACGTCAAGTGTGAGCTCGTGACTTATCATCAAACCCGTGAAAATGAATACCTGGGAACTCATTACCTTCTGACTACAGTTCGTACACAGCTTCTTGGAATCCCGTGGTGTGTGCTAAAGATGAATTTCCACATCGAAAACCTAACGACGTTCGAGCTTATGTCATCAACACAGACGATAGTCATCGTTCAGGAACCCACTGGGTAGCCGTTTACTTTCCCAACGACCACAGCGTGTAATATTTTGATTTTTTATGGATTGCCTCCGCTGGAAGGCATCATCGACTTTATGAGAAGAAATACAGTTCAATAATGTGCGATTACAAGGATGAGATTCTACTGTGTTTGGGCAATATTGTGTATATTTTATGCATCAACGTAGTCTTGGATTTCCATTAGATCATCTACTGACTTGTTTTGGAAGTGATTTCTCTAGAAATGATGGTAAAATAGAAAAGTGGTTTTGTGAACATTGTGGTTATCTATTTTCTTTAGTCCAGATTCGTAGTGTGTGCATCGATGGCAAAATGACACTGTACTAAATCATTGGAAGTCTAGTCTAACTTTACAACGTTGCCAACCTTCTAAATATGTTCATGTTTAATATTAAGTGTTTGTACACGAAAAGGAAGGGACTAGCTCTAATCCTCCCTCTTCATTTATTGATGTTTAAGTGAGCTGGGGCTTATTTTAAAAAAAATGTTGATTTTGAAAAATGGTGTTGGCTAGTTTTAACTTTCTTTCATTTTTAACTTTTTCTCTCCCTCACATCATGAACATAATAATAATAATAATAATAATAATAATAATAATAATAATAATAATAATAATAATAATTTGTTATGGTCTGAAGCATATCGAGTAAGGCCCGAAGTTATAATTATTGCCGACAGGAATTGTTCCATACAGGCGATACTATAACATGTGGTAGAACGATTTAGATTTAAATCATAATTGTAACTGTTCCTCTTTAAGATGCCGTCTCTCTCTCTCTCTCTCTCTCTCTCTCTCTCTCTCTCTCTCTCTCTCTCTCTCTCTCTCTCTCTCTCTCTCTCTCTCTCTCTGCCTAATCCCAATGATTGCGTTAAACAGAAGACTATGTTACTTTAGTTGTGTCGTCTACAAAACCTTGCACACCAAAAAATATCGAACAAAATCGTCAGACAAGATTACAGTCAATGCAGGCTGACAGAATTGTAACAATGTAGTTTTTGGCACACGCCAAATCTGGTCTTCAGAAACCGATAAATGAAATATATGCCAACCTTATTGAACAACACAACGGTGGGGTAGTAAGACGGGTATATTTATTACTCAAACCAGCCAGACTGAGAGGGAATTTTTGTTGTTGCTGTAAACTCACTTTCTGTATCACATGTAGCAATCTTTTAGTGAGTGCATTCAAAACATTTCCATCCTTACGCCCCAGACTGCCATGCCCATGTTAAATTCCCCTTATGCCCCAGACTGACATGCCCATGCTAAATTCCCCTTATGCCCCAGACTGACATTCCCATGTTAAATTCCCCTTATGCCCCAGACTGCCATGCCCATGTTAAATTTCCCTTATGCCCCAGACTGACATTCCCATGTTAAATTCCCCTTATGCCCCAGACTGACATTCCCATGTTAAATTCCCCTTATGCCCCAGACTGCCATGCCCATGTTAAATTTCCCTTATACCCCAGACTGACATTCCCATGTTAAATTTCCCTTATGCCCCAGACTGACATTCCCATGTTAAATTTCCCTTATGCCCCAGACTGACATTCCCATGTTAAATTTCCCTTATGCCCCAGACTGACATTCCCATGTTAAATTTCCGTTTGGGTCCAGAGAGCCATTCCCATGTTAAATTCTCTTTTGGATCTATAATCCTCAGACCCTTTTTAACACGGGAGTCCCGTTTTGAGTCGGCCTATACTACCTCCTTGGTGGAAAATTGTTTAAAAAATGTATATGTAAATATGCATGTATGTATTTATGTATGTACGTACGTATATATGTATGTATGTTTGTATTTGAACTGTTTATTATTCTTGCATAACGTACGGTGTCAATGTTATTTAATTTATATATGCATTAATGTATTACTACCTGTTATATGCTGATCCTACCTACCTAAATTATTTTTTTTATTACCGTTAATATTATTTCTCTCTCTCTCTCTCTCTCTCATTGACGAGTCTACTATTTGCTTCATAACGAATAGCCAGGGTAAGAATTTGTAGAATTTTTTTTTATGAATATAATAAATTTGTCAGTTTTGTTCTTTACATCAAGTGAGTAATATCCATTAACACATCATGTACGCATCTCTTCTATTGAAAATGTTAATTTAGAGGCGTCTTTATATAAAAGTACTTTTTTCGGCGCAGAGATTAAATATTTATTTTCACCTTAAAGTTTTTAAATTGCTATATTTCTTTCAAAGTAGGTCGTTTGAGTTGATATTTAAAAAATTGCTTTTTCATGAATGGTTGAAAATGGAAGTACTCTTATGTATGTAACCAAAGCTCTGCTGCACGAAAGAGTTTTCTTATAAACTTAAATACGGTAAGGCAAGTTTTCAGCCCATTATAGATGTGTTTGCTGAATTATTTCCTTGAGCGAATAAATTATTGAGACTAGTATAATATTTTTGTAATCTCGAAGAATTAAATTATGAAATACAATTGTGATATAAATATTACTGAAAAATGTATGTGCCCCAGATAGATATAGACTTTCTTTTTTATGAATAATCGAAACACAGAATCCATTTACACCATTTTGAATATTCGTTCCGTTTATTTTGCTTTTCTACTATAATCAATCACGGATCATCCTATGTTTTGGTAACTTACGTCACACACAACCATAACCGGACACAGCTCATTAATAAGTCATTTTTAACGCTTTATTTGTACTTCAGTTTAGACAGTTTAGTCGGCAAAATGGGAAGATTTCAATGGATTATTGTTCCTTTGATACTGTTGTATAATTATGCTGTGGTAAGTCTGTGATAACTGAATAAGACAAGATCGTTTATGTTTATGATATCGTCCCACACTCTATTTTGATCCTACCTATTTTGACGCTGTGTAATCAACTCCCAGTTCACGAGAGAACGCATCTCAATGACGTCACGACCACAGCATTTGTTTACACTGATCAACACCGAGTGATACAGCCAGAAATATTTGTGGAAACTTCTAGCATTATCAGTTGTGAAATGAAACAAATATACATACCATGAAAAAAAATCCATTTCACTAATTCTCTATTTTTCAATCAGTAAGTCCTCATAAAAATCCTTACTAACTATTCTGACGGGGCAAATCAACTTCCCGCCATAATAAGTATCCAGTCTGCTACTCAGCATGTGATAGCAACGTGACTCGCAGCTGATAACTGCATTCAGCACCACTAGAATAATGTACATACACTGTTATCAAGTTTTGTGTGGATCTGTCTTTAGTGATGTTAAAATGTGGTTGTTTGTTATTATAATTTGTGCAAATTTACAAGAAACACGCACTTTTACGATATATTTCATAATTTAATCAGCATACTCTACAGTTGTGCTTATTTAAATCAAAGTATTAAGATTTTCTATCTGATAAATAAGCAATGTTACTTTAAAAGTAAATTTTCAATCATCCATTAAGAGAATCTTGATATTTAACTTATTTTTACCAATTTTTTTTTATTATTTGTTTTATAATGGTAAGAATGATAATAAATTGCAAATACAACTTTTACCCGTAACTTTATGTCTTCTGTCTCTCATTATTTGCACTACAAGAGAAACATGATGGATGCAATAACAGTTTTGAAATTCCAAAAGCAGTACATTCAAGGATTAAGGTTTTGCATATTAACACAGCCAATTAAGTTTTAAAAAATAGGTCATACGCTCAATCTAATATTGTATTATTACAGATAAACAAATTTATTATAATACCAGCATGATTTTTCCCAATTTGATTCTTTTAGCTTTTGAGACAAAATCTGTCCTAAAACCAAAATTATGATAAATATAAGAAAAGCTTTAGGAATGCTAAGTTAAGTTTTTTTAAATGTTATTTTCCTATAAACTCGAGTTTTTTTATTTGCTATTGATGTTGCTCTGCAATATAATTTTTTTTACTTGAGCATATGTACAACGGTGTCACAGGCTGAAGTGGCCCAAAACCAGTACATTCGGTCGGGTCAATTCGGCTGGGTTATTTCGGCCCACATACTTTTTATTAGCGATATACGGTGCGACTTTAATAAAGATGTTTTCATTGGGATAGTATAACGTTGAACAACAAAGTGCCAGTGACCATGGTGACATGTCAGCTGATTATATATTTCGATGAAATAAAAACAACTTTAATTAAAAGTTATTCTAAATGAAATGGATTGACCAGAGAAATGGTGGATCAAGCATCAATGTAATCAAACAGGTGACATTTAAAAGAATACCTGTCCAGTCCAACTTCATAAAGCAGATACTAGTTAAAGTATACATACTTGCCCATTTTTTCGCAGATCCCCCCTTGCTGTATTTGTCCCATATTCTATTCAGCCCATTAAAATTTCTTGTGCATTATGATAGTTTTCTCTTATAAACCTGACTCCGCAAATCCCACTTGTATGAATAAACAGTGTGTTTAAGGCGATTCAGACAACAACTGATTATTCGTTGAAATCGCGTTATTTTTATTTTACAAAGAAATTTTGTTTTCTTTTTATCATTCACTGAAAAATGAAACAACTAAGAACAGAACTGTGTTAACCAAATTTTAATCATATTTTAATAAATCATAATGTTTTTAATACAAATAATACGCAGTATAACACATATCATTGGATATTGGACAATTGTCCCTGGTTTTTATAACACATATCATTGGATATTGGACAATTGTCCCTGGTTAGTATAACACATATAATTAGATATTGGACAATTGTCCCTGGTTATAAAACTATACGTTCCCATACATTGCTACTGTCTTTATAAGCAGCTGTTTTTTTCGCATATCCCCTGTGCTGTATTATTCGTTGAATTTCTATATAGATATTATAAATAGTGCGAAATCACGTTATAGTTATTTTATAAAGAAGTTTTGGAAATAGCTACATTTCTGAGAGAGAGAGAGAGAGAGAGAGAGAGAGAGAGAGAGAGAGAGAGAGAGCGAGAGAGATGTTTAGGTAAAAAATCAAATAAGCAACATTTTTTGTCGGTATTTCAATTATTCTTCTCTCGATCGTTAACGAGCATCAATTTATTTTACAAACACTTATTAAAGACTATTAACTTAAAGAGACCGCAACTAATTGCGCATTTCATTAGTTGTCCAATTAAGGATCAAAGATGACATTTTCACGTTTTTGTAAAGGTACGATAAGTATTATAAACATTACATACGGGTGGTCTGTTGTCTTTGTTTCAAAACGGATTAGTGGCATTGTCTTTTTTTAGTTGTATTTAAGACTTTGATTTATGTTGATTGCAATGGTCCTAAACCCTTGGATATCAACTTAAAGAGACCGCAACTAATTGCGCCTGTAAGTTTCGGTCCATTAAGGATGAAAAAGACAACAGTTTGTGTAAATGAAAGATGCAGTTACAGAAAAGAATAAAACAGAACAAAACTTTATTGAAAAAAGTATCATAATAAGGCCATACATAGAGGCACATGAATCAAGTACAATCAAAGTTCTGTTATATGAGAAACCATAATGGTGTATTAAAAAGGGAAGAGACAGAAAAATCAGAGAGAGAGAACATGGATTATCGAGGTAATAGAATTCGTCACCCAAAACGTTATTCTGACATTTGGTACATTTTCTTTCTTCATATGGATTTTATTACAGCGACCATTTTCAATACGTAATTTTTAGATTTACGTCCTAAATTTCAAGAAATGTAAGTACAATTTTGTTATTAAATATACTTTCTATTTGAATATCTGTTTTATAAAATTTAATTTTTTTGTTTCCTTTAGACGATATTTTTTCTAAAACAGATAACCAGTCTTGTTTGCGTTGATCTAAGAGGACAATTTTAATATAAATCCTAGCACCTCCCTTCATAAAACTATGAGAAAACCTTTCACAAATGTTTTGCAATTACTTTTATAAATAAACACTAATTTTTTCATTAAAATCAAAAGAACTATAACAAATTTATTATATATAATAATTATTTACTTCTTAAATATGAACAGCAATAAACATGGAAAATTGACATAAATATTTCCATTGTAATTTCAAGACACATACATACATATGTATTCGGCAACTAATAGTATCGAGTGGGATTTTGTAAATCTTCGTCATCAAAAACTCAATTATAAGACGGAAAGATATAACATTAATTTATAGACTAACAAAATCACCATTTTGCAATCAGTTACATACATTAATCAATCCTATAATAAAGTTGATGATAAGAAAAAGGAACATTGACAAACATCTACTTAACCAAGTTTAACTGAGTTAATAAATTTATTAAAAATCAATCAACGGTACCATTATTAGTATTTACTTAATTTAATGTTGTTCACATTACAAACACTTGGCATGCACATGAGAAAATGTTATTTATTATTTTATTCACTTTAGCACAATATATACATTTACATATTTTTAACTAGATAAATTACACATTCACATTCTATTTTGCTTAAATGTACAAATTAAATACATAAATAGTTAAGAACTCAAAGTACACACTAAATACGTAACTTTTGCACAAAACATTTATTTAAATTAGATTTTAAAATAGCATAAACCATAACTATAAACACTACAAACACAACCTATTATATGTATAATAAGTCACAAATGTTATTTATCAATATTACTTAATCTCTACTTGAACTTTTTATATACTGTTTATATTAAAGTATAGTGGGCTGAAACGACCCATATATGTGGACCGAATCGTCCCGGTTGACATAGTGGGCCGAAACAACCCGACCGAATCGACCCGGGCCGAACTAGTTTTGGGCCGAAATGATCTATATCCACTGCGGTAGACTCATGTGAAGTGCTTCAAAACAAATGACGTAATATACGAACTTTCCGACAAGGGGTTTTCTGGTTGAAAGCATGCCAAGAAGAGTATGAGGGATTATATCCATGTCATTTGATATGCATGCTTTTCAAAAATAACTAATGTTTCAAATTAAATGAGAGGTATCACTATGAAAGGAGTATACTTCCGAAAAGGTGAAAGTTAGTGCTTAAGTGCGTCCTAGTCCGAGTTTCCTCTGACCCTTCACACCCCATTTTTGATATTTGGACATTTATGTCGGGGTGTGTAGTCACGTGATACAAACAAAAACATCATTGGCATGTGCTTGATGAATCTGGTTTTCTCCAGGTTACTGTGACAGCGACAGGTTTCTGGTCGTTGTTCTCGGAATAAATATGTTGAGAATTGTGCGTCCTTTCGTTTTTTTACAAACATTACGTGACTTTCATTTAATGTTTTCGAATTTTTTGTACAACAACATTGGAAAGGGGTTTATTGTTGATATCACGTGACTATTTGACCTCTGATGTCCTGGACATGTAGGTTGTGAGATTAGGGTAGTCACGTGACTAGCAATGCTAATGGCGTGTACCAGGTCAAATTTCATCAACGCTGCAGTTTCGTCTCGTCTGTTAGCGGATTAAAGACAAAACGAATGTCATACTCGCAATTTCTGAGAAGATAAATCATCTTCATATCGATGTCATGCAGATATGACTCGATGTAAGGTCGTTTAAGTTCGCTAGGCCCGGTAGTAAGCAGCTACCGCGCGGTGGCGGCGAATTCCAACTTTTCGACAGGCAATGGGCTCTGACCCCACACCCCGACATAAATGTTCAAATATCAAAAATGGGGTGTGAAGGGTGAGAGGAAACTCGGACAAAGGTGGCGCTCTCCAGTTTCGTACTTTGCATAGGGTTAGATTTTTAAAGAAAAAGAATTGCCAAGGTTTTCCTCACTGGCTGTCCTGGCTATTTAAAAAAGACCTTGTATATCTTAGGTATTGTTAAAAGAAATTTGAATTCCCTTTATTTTGGTGTATGATTGATTGGTGAAATTTGGGTTATAGAGTATACAGCTTGGTCTTACTTAAGATGTGCACCTCTCAAAAAACTGCTAGCTCCGCTTGGTCATTTTCACTTCCTGGACTTCAAAGGTAAATAATTAAAAAAAAGAGCCGATAATTTTTTTTACTTTTTGGTTATTTTTTAATTCATTCATAGTACTTTCAGAGGCTGGTATTGTCTGCTCTGGCAAAATTCGTTTCCCTATTTTAATAACTCCTGAAAATAGTGCACTTTTGACTAATTCAGGCTGATTTTTCGAGTACTTTGGAGCGGCCATTTTGTCCGCTGTGTGCTTAGATCATGTCCAGTTTCCACAAGTACAATATGTAAAGAAATTTCAGCCACAGCACATGAAAGTAACATAGAGGTATGCCAACATTCTCTCCATTGTGCATGTTGCAAATGCAAAATACTTCATCTTACACCTGTCACTCACTCAGAAGCATGTATTATCTGTAGAGCGCCCCTAAAGTGCGTCCATACTGAGGACTACAGGATATAGTATGCTGAAGAGCCCTATGTTTGTGAGCTTGTTAAGGATCATCATAACACTTTGGTCATCAGACGTAATGGTCGGCGACCAATTGTCGCTATGGTTATATTTTTCGCGAACGCACGCGAATTTCAGTTTCCGGTTTTTACAGTATGAAGAGAACGCAAAGTTGACAATCTTCGGAAAAAAAGATATGAGTAAGTCATATAAGCAAAGTTTCAAACAATAATGCCCCTATCAGTTCATTTTCCAACTATTTACTGCGGGGGTGGGGGTAATCACGTGACATCATTTACATATGTCAATAAAGATTAGATACATCACTTACACCTACCTTGACATTAGGTGTTTCGATGCGACAGACACTGTGGCCGTGTTTACCTTATATTAATATGAATAAATTGCTCCAAATGGATTTAGATGTTTCTGATTTGTGTACCCTACATTTAGTTCCAAATGGATTTAGATGTTTCTGATTTGTGTACCCTACATTTAGTTCCAAATGGATCCTTTAAGAGCATACATTGTAATGTATTTATTCCATACTGCTCTAGTGCAGAGACTCAATTACAAACGCCAAACAATGTCAAGGTCATGATATGGGGAGCATTGATTGTTTTTAAATTACCCAAAGGGCAGTAACCCCTGGATACCCTGTTACTAATCATTGCAAAGATATACTGTACTCGATGCATGCTACACTTCCGGGTTATGTTATTCATAACCTTTGCAGAGAGTAAATTCTTCACAAATTATACAATGTAATAGTTTTATTTTGACTACAGGTTTCATAACAATAATAATTAAGTCCCGGATAGGAAATATTTCAGTCTTCAAACTGCCATCACAGAAAAACCTGGATTTCTTGAATTTGTATTGCCTCAACAAATGGAGTTCTTAGTGGCCTGTCAAAATGTATAACATGATTGTGTGTGTGTGTGTGAGAGAGAGAGAGAGAGAGTTTATACGGATGTCCAAGAAAAAGAAAAGGCCTTAAATATTTGCTATTAAAGCTTTCGGTACATATCAGAAAAAGAAACCCAGCAATTATAGTGAAACAATTGCATAACTATGGAGAGAGAGAGAGAGAGAGAGAGAGAGAGAGAGACAAACAGACAGAAGACAAATGACATTTACACAAAATTGTTTATAGTTTAAACTTTTGTTTTCAAATGTAAGAATAAACAGATACCAAATAAATTGAATGTCTGATTTCATACAATGGACATATCTGAAAATTTGTCCTTCATTCTTGAATTACCTCTATATCCAACCTATTATTTTCTTTAAGGTATGTCCAAAAAATTACACCAAAGAGGATCTCTTAGCTGCAATTTCAGCTGTTAAATGTGAAGATCTTTCCATACGAAAAGCTGCCAAAGAACACATCAAAATGAGGGTACACATGAAACCACAGAACCATCTTCGCAGTTGACACCAGAAGATGAAGAAGTTTTGGTTTAATATATAAAGTGTATGTGAAGACAAGGTTTCCCCACGACACATGAAATAGTTCGTCATTTCAAATACTCAATAGTCAACAAATCGGGAAGAAATGCCCTATTCAATTTAGACAGTGGCCCAAGTGACAAGTGGTTCAGAAAATTTAGTGCCCGTCAGCCAGAAATTTCAGCGAGGGAACCACAAGAAAGAATTCGACACAGAATGGCAAATCAACATGTTATGGACCAGTACTTTAAACTGCTGTCAGAGACTCTTCGTCGTCTGAATATTGTTTGTAAACCTGAATGTATTTTTAATTGTGATGAGACAGGCTGGACCGGATTACAAAGATAGTGTCCCTGGAAATTGGCTGTATCGCACATCTCAAAGTGGGTACATGGATACAGATTTATTTAAACTTTGATTTGAAAAGATTTTCATTCCTAATTGTGGCAGATCCTGTCCAGTCATTTTGATACTTGACAATCATGACAGCCATATCAGTCTGGATGGTATTGAACTTGCAAGGGCCAATGAAATTGACCTTCTTGTACTGCCACACCATACTACATATATTTTGCAGCCATTAGATGTGTCCATTTTTGGGCCGTTAAAAGCCCAGTTTTCAAATCCTGCAGTTAATCTTGGCTATGCCAATAAATCTCAAATTATTGGTAAATCAAAATTTCAAGTATTTTTATTCTTTGCCATAGACCAGTTCTGTTCACCAGCACATGTGAAAGATGCATTCAGAAAGACTGGCATCATTCCCTTCAACCCTGATGTTGTTGACAAATCTCAACTAGTGAAGAGCCATCAACTCACAGAATCAGCAGAAGATTCGCAACATAGAAGGACAGTGCTACTACAGTCTGTATCTGCAGCCATTACACAAACATGCACACTGTGTACAACTTGTGGGAGCTATCTTTGAGGAAATCCACGGGTGCTTGAAGAGTTAATACCACATCAATTGGCAGATATCTTCTGTCCTGTTCCAGCCAAGCCACTAACTGCAAAAAGAAAAATAGTTACTAAATCTAGGGTTATAACAGAAGATGAAATGTTGAATGAAATTAGGACAAAATGGAACTTGAGAGGAAGAAGAAGGAAGATGTGGAGAGGAGAAAAAAAGAAAAGAAGGAGAAAATAGAAGCAAAGATGGAGAAGATTAAGATAAGAAAGATGGCACGAACGGAAGAAAGGTAGAAACGTGAATCAGAGAAACAGGAAAGGCAGATGATAGCAAAGGAGAAGCAAACTAACATACATAAGTCACAGGCAATATAGCTTTGTGGTATTTGTGGATGTGCAGAGCCACAATCCAAAGAGACAAGTACCAGTGAAGATGCAAACACCAATGTAAGCTGGATTCAGTGTGATGTGTATGCAGACTGGTTCCATCAACATTGCTCAAACATCATTCCAGAAGAAGCTGATGATGATGGTTTAAAATTTATGTGTTTTGCTTGCCAGGAATAATCCTTATGCTTTGGATGTTGTCAAATGCAGTACACCGAATTAAAAGACTTGTTAACTTTGTGAATTGTATTTTCCTTGATTTTGTTTATATGACTGGAAAGCAGGAATCATACAGAATTAATTGTTCTTTTAATACAGTAGGACTTCAACTGAGGACAGCAAAAACTGTACATTGTAATGAATTCTAACTTCTCATAGTACATAGATTACATTGGGTAATTGATAATATTTTAAAACAAATAGGAGGTGTTTATTCGTATGGCGGCCGTGTACTGAATTTTACAAAGACTATTCGCACAGCCGCCGTGTACCCACTGTTGCAAAGACTATCTGCACGGCGACCGGTGAATACATTTGGGACAAGTTTGAGTTATTCTGAATCATCTTGTATCAAATCATCCAGTGAACACAGGGGGGCTTGTTACAAATGAAATTAAGAGTATCGGTCAAAAGATAGAGGGTAGGTGGGGAGGGCGGGTGGGAGAGTTCAAACCTATAATGACATTGTTACAGGTTTGGACCCCCTCCATCCATCCGTTAACTGATGCCAGGAGAGAATCGAGGGGGGGAAGGGGTGCAGAACAGGCACCCACCCCCACCCCCACCTGCAAGAAACCCCTAAAAATGAGCGCTAAACAACTGGAACGTTTCCTAGAGAAAGTTTTCTTTACAGTTAGATGGTTACAATTATGCCCTGGAAATGCTAAAATGCAGGAGCTTCCAGATGTTTCATCCCCAGGGCCCAGAGGTTCTATCCCACAGACCCCTTGCCTACCTGTTATTATTATTATTACTATAGAAGACAGGTAGAACTATATACATATGCATACAGAATGAAAGCAATAATTAAAACATTCAGATGACAATAATTTTCCTTTTTAATCAATGATAAGTACAAATAAAAATAGAAATGGCTGATATTTTTATCATAATTTTAAAATTAAGAAATTTATACAGATTTTGAAATCAAGAAATAATTTTAATAATAATAATTATATATTTATCAGATTTTTAAACTTATTTTTAGTAATTATTTTTGTTGCATTGCAATAATAGTAATAATAATAATAATAATAATAATAATAATAATGTCTATATTGCATATTCTTTTTAAATGATATTCAAATTGCTGACATGCCAAATACCATCCAAATATGAATTAAACATATTTCTCGGATAAAGACACTTCTATTCAGACTGCATTATTGTGGAATGTTTAGCATATAATATAAAAAGGATAAAAATCTATAATTTACTTATACAACATTTATGAAGTAAAGAATTTTGTTATTGTGGTTTTATATCCTTTTATTTTAGTTGTAGCCATTAGAACGGTAGGTATCTTGCATGGTGTATAAGGTATAGAAGTACTTAAGTTTTTTTTACCTGCGGGAGCATCCACACCACAACTCTGCAGCTGCTCCATCTAATTAAAATAGCATGGTTTTATCAGTGCACTCACCATTAACGACTTTATTTTTCCAAATTACAAAAGTTTGCATGGATGGAGCAAGTTATGGTTGGAAATCTGTAAAGTATGAAGGGGTTATATAATTTTCAGTGAGACTATTGTCTAAACAAGTCCAAAATATGTATCCATCCATACACTTTTGAATTGACCCTATAAATGTCTCAACTAGTTGTAAAGTTAAAGTTTCTTACCCATAACATCAGTGACCACTACTAAGCAGGGTCTGAATACATGACAACTATGGTGTGAAGGCATTTATGCATGTGCTGTTCAGTACATTTATTTCAAAATAACTTTGAAATGTTTTGGACTTGTTCATTTTTGGTGAAGTTTTAGAAATTTACCATAAACAGATTATTTGTTTATGTGGCAGTTTATTAAATAATTTCATCTGTTAGTAGTTACTAAAGATGAATTCAATGACGTCCCCCAAAAGCAATACTGTAACACGCACAGGGGTTCCTCTACCGACCGAATCAAACACCTGCGTGAGATTGGACTGGAAGTCCCTTGTTTTCCCCTATTTCCAACTACTTCCCGATAGCATTCGTTGTCAACTGGAAGTTCTCGTAACGCGCCAAGACTAGAATTTTTTTTCTCTAATCAATAAATGAATGACCACAATGTCACAACTATAACTTGACAATTGCATGACTTTTCCTTGTTAGCATGCCGTGGCATCAAGCACATAACACAATTCAAACACCATATGCAGGGAACTATTTTCCGATTCCATCCCTGGATCAATAAAAACAACAGTCTGAACCACGTTTCGCATGTGCACTTCCACCAACTGCTACAATGAAAGGTATCTCCAAACAAAGGGATGACCTCTTCCCAATTATTCCATGGCACAAAACAGTAGTTCTTGTCACGAATATCTCCCACCGAAAGGCACAATCAATCAACACCTCTGAATTAAGATAGGAACTACTTGGCTCCATGCCCACTTATGCTAGTCTGACTCCATCTCAAACTACGAAAAAAATCCATGCCATTGCAAAGTCTCTTAAAAACTGTAAGTGTGACGTCTGTTCCTAGAAATTGGCTAATTACTCGGGCTGGGAAATATTTTCCCAACACCGACTTCCCATAATCAAACAACTAATCAGTAAAATCTAACGAACCTATAAATGGAGACGTAAATACAAATGGAACATACCCAAATTTATTACAATGCTTTCCCACTATGTTAGTGTCCTTATTATGTTCGAGAAAATCGGAGTACCCGAGGAAGCCACCAGAAGATGGACCAGGCATATAACTTCTGTGCAGTTTGCTTGTCTCTTAAGGGGACAGGGACTGCAACATAATGCCAGTCATGCTTCACTAAGCTGGAAACATGGTGCACTTAATCACTCAATAAAACGAAAGAGGCACAATTGTATGTGCCATTTGCCAGGATAATTGTTCAATGAAGGTTATACTAGGGTGTCAGGTAATGTAATTTCTCATCATCCATGAAAACCATAAGGCATTGTGTGTGGTTCCTATTATAAAGGAAGATAGTTCCCGGTTTTTGTAAAAAAAAATGTGAGCACAAAAACTTGAAGCTTATGGCTTCTAGCTCAAAAGAGTTCACCCACCCGAACACACACATGTGCATGCTGGGGAACTTTCAGCTAAATACAACATGTTCATTAATACACAGTCAGGATCTATTCTAGAACTGAAAATTATGGGGGAGGGAATTCCACAATCTATTTGAATAAAGGAGAATTTTCTGAATAAAGGAGAATGTTCTGAATAAAGGAGGGATTTGATAGAGAAATAAAGGTAGTACTTGAAAATATAATGCATAATTTTTACGCATTCTGTTGGTTTTATGGCACTATTTTTTAAAATAAGCATGACTCCCACAATCATGCTTCTTACCAGTGAAAGCAGAGGCAGGAGAACTTTTGAAAAACTTGGTCATAGGAGGTTAACATAAATTTATATTGAATGAAATCACTAAAGTCAACAAACTTGGAAGTAGAGCATTATGTCTGAAAAATGAGACAAAGAGCATTATGTCTGAAAAATGAGACAAAGAGCATTATGTCTGAAAAATGAGACAAAGAGCATTATGTCTGAAAAATGAGACAAAGAGCATTATGTCTGAAAAATGAGACAAAGAGCATTATGTCTGAAAAATGAGACAAAGATGGCTCCTTTAGCTCAGATTTAAATAGATTCTATAAACAATATTTAAGATCAGGGGCTGAAAATATGGGTAGTCTGAGGTCTAGAACCAGGTAATTTCTGATGTAGACATGCCGATTTTTCCATTCCATAATCTGTCTTAACAGTGAATTTTCAGACAATTTCTGGCATAAAAGCATCCCGTGTATCCCAAATCCAAAAACTGTATTGCTTTGACTTTTAGAAGTTCAATAAATTGATCAATAGATAATATAAGATTTAAAAATAGATAATAGAAAATAAACACAGTTACAAGACCACCCACTATAGTTTAATAACTTTTTACAATAAATCCAGGACTTGTCACTAACCAGGACCCACTGGTTCTTTTTTTCAGCCCCCGAACAGTATATTATAAATGGAGGAATCATCAGTAAGTTGGATATCTCTCCCAAGAGTAAATTGTAATATAGTCTGTGTTGAAATCTGCATTTTCTGTATTATTTTATTATGACAGCATTGGAACACTGTTTTGACAGAGCAAGGGGCCCAGGGTGGCTGAGTGGTCTAAGGCACTCGCCTTTACAGATCACTCGCACATTTCACCTCTGGCCGCATGAGTTCGAGTCTCGGCTCGACCGACGTGGGTATATGAGAAAGCTTGCCAGTAGCTTCCCGTGGGTCGGTGGTTCTTCCCAGGGTCTTCCCGGATTTTTCCTCCACCAAATATACTGGCTGCAATGTATAACCTATCGTGTGCTGAAAAATTGCGTTAAATATCACAAAAATAAAATTTAAACAAAATGTGACAGAGCATGTATACATGAAGCTTTGTTTATCAGTACATAGGACATGACCATTTGTGAACTTGTCAAGAGACTGCATTATACTATATTGATATGATGATGCTTATATAGAACAAAGTCCACTGAAGTCATCAACTTTGATAGGATCAAGTACCGTATGTTCTCACTTGCTTGTCCCTCTTCAAATTAGATTTAATGATGGGTCTCCTTAAATCTGCTCTCATCTTGTAATATTATAAACGAAGAAATGATATAAAGACAATTTGTGCTAGTGGAATAAAGAGATTTTGTGCATTCGATGACCCATAATTCAAATAAAATTTGATTGTAGAAATTGATACCATTACAATAATACACCCTTTAATGTTCACGGAATCAGCAGCCACATCTCATGGGATGCAACAGATAATTGGAAGATGTTCAGTACACTGTCAGTTTGACTTGATATTCAATGAAAAATATAGACCCTGATTGTAGAAGTATGTGAATTTATTATATACTAAATTTTTTTTCTCCATTAACATTGCATTGTCAGAATCGTGCAGTATTTCTCCATACTGCACAGCTTCATACTGCACGACACGTGTGTCTAAAATTAGTATCGCATGTTAGGAACTATTTTTATTGTAAACAAACAATGTACGCTCACATAGCGGACACCGGAACTTTTGCTGTATTAGATTTATCTGTGCATGAACTTAGCAAGCTTTTTGAGCCATTTGAAAGTAGAGATGATAAAGCTGACGATGTGGATGAGCTCACTGAGTCACAAAAGAAACTTTCAACCAAGCAAGCGACTGAACTTGATATTCGCAATGTCCAGCGGTGGCTTTATGACAACAAACGTGAGACATGCAGTATTGAGAAGATCATTCTGATCATTAAAACACTTATTTAGCCGATGGTTCAGACTATGAGCCATGCTTTCTAGCGTTTACAAAAAATAGCATAGAAAGGCATCTTAAAGCCAAAGGATATTCCGTCTCTCTCAGAGACTGCCCATTTTACAAGTCAGTCCAAGCACGAACTTCGAAAAAATTACAAGTAAAGAATGCGGGTTTTGGTATAAAAGCAAGTGCCTGTGACCCAATAAATCAAGATAACGAAGAAACCCTATTGTCCGCTGGCGAAATAGGCTCTCACACCCCAGCCGCTTTGCAATTTTCCTGTTTTAATTTTTTTAGAAAATGTTTGGATTTTTAGTATAAGTCATATAGGTCATGTAGCTGGGGTTCCTCCAACAAAGATCATGCAAGTGACAGTAGATAAAGATGTTATCTATAGCTGGTAATAAGAATGGCAATAAATGTACTTACCTTTCTGCATCTTGAATTTCTTCAAAATGTACTTTCTTATCCACGGTGCGAAACTGCACTGCAATTATTCAGCCTTAGGTAGAAAAGCAAAATGAGTATATAATAAAAAGGTTACTACATTTGTATATGAAAATATGAACTCGTTTTTTCTGAGCTATACTGCGCTCCTGACGTCGTGCAGTATAGCTAAAAAAAACTCGTTCATATTTTCCCATACAAATACGGTAACCTATAACTACATTTGTATTTATAGGTTACTGCATTTGTAAAAAAAACGAGTTCATATTTTCCGATACAAATGCAGTAACCTTTTTATTATATACTCATTTTGCTTTTCTACCTAAGGCTGAATAATAAAAAGAACACACTACAAGAAACAAAGTAACTGAATTTCTGCTAAATTCTAAAGTAAATACACAACCGAAGTTAAACCAATACACAGTAACAGTATTCATGCGCACATGGCACCTCCCAGTGACCTTTGAACTTGGTAGAGTATCGCGCGCTCGGTCATTCGTTTCAAAAAGAAATCTCATTTTGGTCTACTTAAAATTGAAAGTCTGAGTCATATTGTGAATGACTGCGCCTTGGAACAACTTTCCCAGTTGATCTGGAATGGAGGGATTTTGTTTTTCTGTTGATTCAACTAAATTCTGCTGTTTTAGTTGTGGTGAACTTGCGTTATTAGCTGGGTCTATTACATACGATGTACATGTAGCTAGACAGACTGGCCTCGACAGCAAGCTAGCTTACACGTGTTACTGTCCTGCCTTTGATAGTTTGGAATCATAAGGTGGACAAAATATGAAAATCTTTTAATTGAAATTCTCAAGAAGATGCAGGATTAAATATTTTTGTTAGGGAATATCAAATTCATTTCATTTTGGAGTACAGTTAATTCTCCTTTGGAATGTGATTTCCATTGGAAATGTAGTCTAGATTGCAGTGCAATTTCGCGCCGTGGATCAGAAAGTACATTTTGAAGAAATTCAAGATGCAGAAAAGTAAGTACATTTATTGCCATTCTTATTACCAACTATAGATGACATATTTATATGTACTGTCACTTGCATGATCTTTATTGGATGGACTCCAGCTACATGACCTATATGACTTGTACTATAAATCCAAACAATTTCTCAAAAAAATAAAAAATAAAAAAAAATGGGCAAAATTGCAAAGCGGCTGGGGTGTGAGAGCCCATTTTGTCAGAGGAAAATAAGGCTTCTACGTTATCGTGGCTTCTTGGCTCCGAGGCACTTGCTTTTATACCAGAACGTACCCGCCTTCTTAAGTTGTATTTTTTCGAATTTAGTGCTTGGACTGACTTGTAAAATTGGCGGTCTCTAAGAGAAACGGAATATCATTTGGTCATAAGATGCTTTTTTATGCTATTTTTTTATAGACTTTAGAGAGCACGGTTGATAGTCTGAACCATCGGCTAAATAAGTGTTTAAATGATCAGAATGATATTTTCAATACTGCATGCCTCACGTTTGTTGTCATAAAGTCACCGCTGTACATTGTGAATATCACATTCAGTCACTTGCTTAATTGAAAGATTCTTTTGTGACTCAATGAATTCATCCACATCGTCAGCTTTATCATCTGTACTCTCAAACAGCTTGTTTAGTTCTTCCACAGACAAATCTAATAAAGCAATAGCTCCGATGTCTGCTAAATTTGTGTACATTGTTTGTTTACAATAAAAAGTAGTTCCTAACATGCAATACTATTTTTAGACACGTGTCATGCAGTATGAAGCCGTGCAGTATGGAGAAATACTGCACGATTCTGACAATGCAAAGTTAATTGAGAAAAAAATGAGTATATAATAAATGAAAATATGAACTCGTTTTTTCTGAGCTATACTGTACTCCTGACATCGTGCAGTATAGCTCAAAAAAATTAGTTCATATTTTCCCATACAAATGAAGCCGTGCAGTATGGAGAAATACTGCATGATTCTGAAAATGCAAAGTTAATTGAGAAAAAAATGAGTATATAATAAATGAAAATATGAACTCGTTTTTTCTGAGCTATACTGCACTCCTGACGTCGTGCAGTATAGCTCAAAAAAATTAGTTCATATTTTCCCATACAAATGCAGTAACCTATAAATACTAAAGATGGAAACTATAATAAATATCAAAATTTTCTGTTGTCTTTAAAATTGTGAGTTTTGACCATTGCTCCTGCTCTTTGTGAACATTTAGATTTAGATTAAATTAAGACGAGACCATATACAAATGGAGCTTTTTGACTTACTTATCATATTTGTCTGCTGACAAGTTCGTTCTGGATGATAAGTTCCCATTCCTACCAACCCCCTTTGCTGGCCTTATCATGAGAGAAAAATACTGTGTATGTACCGAGCTTGTGGGTTACTGTTAACATGTTCACGTTCGTAAATGTCATTAACAACTGAAGCATGTGATTTATTAGTATATGCTGAGTACATTTTCTCAGCACATAGTTTCTGTGTACATATCATTGTTGACAACAACACTGATTACCCCAGGGTTTAATTCTGTTAAAACTATGTATATAAATTTATAAAATCAGGGATATAGGTCAAAGCTAGGAGAAACATGCATACTTTTTTGCCTAACTATGAAGTAAGTGAATACAAGTCAGCTAAAAATGAATAAACAAATTATAGATGTTCCATGTATATGATGATGTTAGTACTTGGTCACTAACACTCACTCTAAACGCCATATAATCAAATGCACGCTGAGCTAGTCTTGGTCACTAAGCTGCTTGATGCATTCAGAAAGGCACGATTAACATCGTGATGATTAAGACTCAGTCTCACAGCTAATTGTTTGTTTTGCTGTGTTTACAAAATACCCCATTGAATTTAAAAACATGCATATAGTTCCAAACCAGGAAGTAAATTACCCAATTTATTAAATTCTTATCTTAAGCTCTGACTCTAGTTGTCCATCGTCTACAGTTACCAAACTTTGTGGATGGCTTGCACTTGGGGTGAGGAAGAACGCTATTGATTTGGGGGTAAAATCTCAAGGTAACTGTGGCTCAAAGAAGACAAATGGTTTCCACACAACAACATTAGTTCTATACCACATACCTGGAGCAAATTTTGTGGATGGCTTGCACCTAGGGCAAGGAAGAAGTCTATCCATTTTGGGGTGAAAAGGTCAAGGTCAATGTCATTCTAACTGAAAGAAGAAAAATGGTTTTGCACAGTACAATTAGTTCTACGTCACACACCTGGACCAAACTTTGTGGATGGCTTGCACTTGTTATAAGGAAGAACCCTGTCAATTTCAGGGTCAAAAGTAAAGGTCACTGTAATTGAAAGAAAAAATTGTTTTCTGCACAAAAATTTCAGTTATTGACCATGTACCTTCACCAAAGTTTGTGAACGTTTTACATGTTTGATCAGAAAGAAGCCGTTTCATTTCAGGGTCAAAAGGTCAAATTCACTTAAAATTTTTTTACATGGTAACTTTAGTACCTTGACCAAAGTTTGTGGAGGACTTACACTTAAGGTATAGAAGAGATCTATTAATTTGAGGGTCAGAATGTCAAAGATCAAGGTCATTTTGGCTCAAAGAAAAATGCATTTTGCAGAATAACTTAGAGTTCATGATCTAAAGGTCAGAGGTTATGTTCATGTTAAGTCTTTAAAGAAAATAATGGTTTCCGCTCATTAGGTTTAGTTTAAGACCATATGGATTGACTAGTGGTCGAGATCATTGAGACTCTTTGGTCAATAATCTCCCAAGTCAATCATACCTTAATAGTGCCTACGTGGAGGACTAATAAAAACTGGGCGGTAGTTCTTTAAATCGTTATTGTCAAGTGTAGGTTTCTTCAACAGAGGCTTTACAATGGCAGTTTTTAAAATTGATGGGAATTCTCCATATGAGAGAGAAGTATTAATAACATCGGTTAGTGAAGGCAATATTGAATCTAAGCACTCAAGCAGCAGTGATGTCAGAATCGGATCAAGTCCACATGACTTTGGGGCAGCCGCACTTTTCATCACGATTGTACGTACTAAATCCATAGAGACAGACTCAAATGCTGTTAAAGGTTGCCTTTGAAATTCTGTAACACAGCTGTATGGCGATGATGAGTCAATTGAAATTGTGTTGTCAAGCTTATCTCTGATGGTTTGTATTTTTTCATGGAAGAAATTTGCAAAACATGTCCAGAAGGTCGACTGGAGAGGTCTTTGGAAGTGGTGTACATTTGTTCCTCAACATTAGCTTGTTAGTAATCTCGAAGAGCTCTTTGCAGCTGGAACTTTCAGTGATCTTAGTACTGTAGTAGGCTGATTTCGTTGCATGGACTATGTTTTTGACATTCTTCTTAGATTTGCTTCTGAATAGTGAGGCGGGTGGAAAGCCAAAGCCTCTCAGCCTTACGGCGTTCTCGTTTAGCAGTGCAAAGCTGGTCCCTAACACTACTATACCATGGAGAACACTTTTGAATTGATACTCTGCACTTGTTTGCTGGAGCATGTTTGTCAAGCAATGACTGCAAGCAGTTATCAAGTTGTTCTGCTGTAGGAGATAACGAAGTTGTTAGGTTTGCTTGGATGTCATGCATTAGTTAGGTTCTATTTATCATACGGAAGTTTCTCTTAGTAGCAAACGAAGATGGAGGGTTAGGGACTGATACGTCAAGATGGCATATAACACAGAGGTGATCTGATGCAAGTTCGTGGGACACCAAGGAAGACTGTTGCTTGATGGGTATTGTGCCCAAGATGGAGGGAAGGGAACTATACCCACTAGACATCACAGCAAGAGAACGGTTCATAAGGCAAAGGCAAATTTAAATTAAATTTATTATCTCACATGATGGCACGTGGCAGTAGAACATGCTGGAACTGGTATAAATGACCGTAACTGGGTATAGCATCCTGGAGTCTAAGGCAAATGCACTCTGTCCTAAGGTAAAACCTTGTTGTTTGCCAATTGGAACTAAAGAATTTATCATGTGATATACTAATATTCTGTTACTGATGGGACTGTTCTCCTGTAATGTTATCTGGTAGGTGTAGCCTCCAGCTCAGGAACTTTACCACACCAGACAACACTGTGGGAGAACAGTTCCAAAAGGAAGATGGCAATAATAGACAGATATATTTACTATTTCACATAATGCTATGTGACATAATATGATGTTGGCATGTGGCAGTAGTGCCCGCTTGAAGATGTTTAATGGTACATAAGCACAATACTGGCTGTGTAGTGTCAAGTAATATTAGGTCTCCAAAACAAGGCATACAAAACAAAGATAAAAGGGTGAAATCCATCAAATACAAAATAAAATATTTGATATAATTCACTCTCAAAGACTAAAACATCATCACGTGATGAATCACAGGGCAAATAGGTTGCTTTCATCATCACCCCTTATGACCTGCATAAGGGCGCATGGGCCTTTTCTACATCTCCAAGCTCGCAGGGCAGATGTAAAGGGGAAATGTGTAATGTCTTAAATAAATCCCTGTAGTTAGCCAAGCAGAACTTGAGAATCTATCATGGGATGTACTAATGCAAGATAGAAGGGATACTCCATTAATTAGTCCAATTAGTAATGAAAAGGCACAGACTTATCATTCTGATAGCTGATGTTGTTATCCCTCATGTAAGGCCCCTTCCATGAGAGACCCGCTCCCTCTGTTTGATGGGAGACGACCACACCCTGCTCAAGGTAGTGCATTTTACCATTTTGTACTGCTCACCAAAGGCCACCCCATGTATAAGGTCATCATGTATAAGGTCATCATGTATAAGGTCATCATGTATAAGGTCATCATGTATAAGGTCATCTTGTATAAGGTCATCATGTATAAGGTCATCTTTTCCTTGCAGAAGAGGTTGCTTCATAAGAGGAGAACCATAATATTTAACTTCATTGATCATTTTCAGATCTTTGTGTCTGCTGACTGTATATGGTATGATGAATGTGGACCAGGATGGAATGATATGAAACTGAACTGTAAATACACTGGCCCTGCCAAGCCACTAATGAATGCTACAGGCCTTGAACTACTTGAGACCTATTGCCCAGATCTATATAATGGTAGGTATATAAAGTAAAACCCGCCTTGAATGACCATTGCTATGAGAGACCACACTCAGCTTGAATGACCATTGCTATGAGAGACCACACTCAGCTTGAATGACCATTGCTATGAGAGACCACACTCAGCTTGAATGACCATTGCTATGATAGACCACACTAGGCTTGAATGACCATTGCTATGAGAGACCACACTCAGCTTGAATGACCATTGCTATGAGAGACCACACTCAGAACTCAAGCTCAAGCTTAAAGCCAGAAATTTTTATTTTCTTTAACTTTGATTAGAATAATGGTATAGTTAAAAAACTTGCAGAATTTTCACAAGTTTGGTTTCTCTATCAGCATACCAAATTTTAAGTTGAATTATGTGATTGTAAGAAAAAAAATATTCCCGAGAGTCCCTGTTTTGACCTCAACCCAGAAGTTTGAGCCTCTTGTGTTGTTTATGAGGGTAAGCACTGCCCCATGGGCAAATGTTAATTGCATGTATAAATTTATCTTTTCGTGTCCTGTAAATGTATATATGGTTATAGAGTCGCAATCTCAATAGTTTCCAAATTATGACCATGGGGCTATATCCCTTGGGTAGGGATGGATCCCTGAGTCAGTATAAGTTACATGCATAAATTAGTCTTTCCATGCGGTAGTGTCATAATAGCACTTTTGGATGTTTTTAGATTTTTGGGGGGTACTTACAGGGCTGAGCAAACAAATTTTTTAACCACTAGTCCAGGACAAGTGGTTTCAGAAAACTCACTAGTCCCACCTTACTCTTCACTAGTCCCACCTTACTTTTCACTGGTCCCAAAATGGAAATCACTTGCCGAGATTTGATGAGGAGTATGTACTTAATCCATAGAAAAAACAAACGAAATAATATACAATATAATTATTTCTTAAAAGAATTAAAATTTTCATAAACATTGGTTGTTATATATTTGGCTTCTTCGGGTTCATGTATATATGTTTTAGCTGATGGATTTGAAAAAATGTCCATGTATATGTCTGCCACCTGCACCAGCACTAAGCCAGCAGCTCATAGCTGTGTCTGGGTTGAAGTCCTCAAGCTCTGGTCCATTTGCGGAAATGTTCATTAACATTTGTAAACTCTTTTGGTTTAAGGAATTCCTTAAAGAAGTCTTGATTAAGTTCATTGAACTAAATCCTCGTTCACACTCAGCAGTGGATGGGCTTATAACAAACATGATATCTAATAGTTTGCATAATTGACTGAGACTAGGTGGAGTATTCACTAAGAGTGTTCCAAGAATTCTCTGTCTCTTAGTAGTGTCATATTTGACATTTTTTGCCATCACAGATTGTTTCTTATGTCTCTTTTGAGAAATAGCTACCGCACACTCAGTGTCAGTCTTATGTTTTATCCCTCCACTTTCAAACAAATTTTCCTTCTCCGAATCGCCGTTATTACCTTCCTTTTTTATTCGTGGTCGTCTCTTAGCCCGTCCCAGCATATATAGCTGGTTAGAACTGTAGAGACGTCCCCGCATAAATTTCAAAAATACCCGAAGGTTTTAGTATTTATTTATATAATTAATTTTGGTTGCGGTTCTTCTAGGTTTTGTTTCCTAGTGTTCAAATTGTCTAGTGTTCAGGGTTTCTGGGTCCGTACTTTCCTCCCTTCAGGTATTTCCTGTTGGGCTGATTTCCTTTCCTTTCCACCCTGAATGAGTTTCTAATCCAAAGTGACCTCCGCCCGAGGTCTTATTTGAGTTTATTAAGTTTGGTTTTCTTTATAGTGTTTATGTTGTAGATTTAGTTTTGGGCTTTTTTGTCAAATTTACAGAGTTATATTCTAATTTTTATTTATATTGATGTGTGCGGATGTGGTGGCTTACGTTATTAGTTAGTTATTTTTGTTTGTTAGTTTTTTTGATATTGTTAAAGTTATGGGTTGCCCCAAAGGGCAAACTGTTAATATGTTATCATGTTTTTTACTCTTTGTTAAAGTTAATATTATGATTAGTTATATATTATGTATTAGTTAAAGTTATTATTATGGTTTGTTAATTATTTGTATGATTCATATATATATAATTCTTTTTTTTTTTTTTTTCTTTTTTTTTGAATATTTGTTAATATATCTGGTAATAAAGTACAAATATATATGTTGGATATTTTCTATCTGGATTTGTCATTGGCTGTAGGGAGGAGATATTTTTCCTCTTCCCATCATTTTGTTGGCTTCCTTCATCCTTTTGCTGGGTTTCTTCTTCTGACGATGAGGATGATTCGAAAGAGTGTACCAATCTATAATACTCTTTGTTTATTCTTGTAGCTTTCCTTCCAGTTTTGTTTTTCTTCCTTCTAATCGCTTCTCTTTGGGGTGTTTCCGGCACTGTTTGTTTTTTTGTTGCTGTTGTTGGTACTTGTTGTTGTGGTTCCTTTGGTGCCTTTTCCTGTGTTTTTGTTGTTGTTATTGTTGCTTTTTCGGAGCAAATTCCTTTGATTTTTTGTTCAGCTGTGCTCCTTGGCACTTTTTCTATGGCTCCAGTCTGTGTTCCTAGGTATTTGGCAACAATTTGTAAGTTGGTTATTTCTTCTTGTTCTTCTTGTTGACTTAAAAACAGTTTCCATTCTCCAGGTGTTTTCATTAATTGTTGTTGTTGTGGTTGTTGTTGTTGTTGGGTAGTTGGTTTTGTTGGCCTTTTCGGTAGGCTTGGATCCATTTCCTTTCGTGCTTGGGGCTCTTTATTTGTTGTTTTCAGCATAATGCTTTTTGATCGTTGGTCTGCTGGTTCTGATGGTTCTGATGTTTGTTGCTCCAGTGTTGGCTCTTGCTGTTTCTGTTGCGTACATTTTCTCGGGTCATGCCCCTTTCTTCCACATTTGTTGCACTTTCTGTGGAAAATGCAACCTTTGTACCACGACTTCGCCATGAAGCCGTGGATGTAGAAGAAAGGAGGGATTTTTTCTTTGTTCCCTTTTAGTACTTGCAATATTCTAGCTCCGGTCTGGATTTTGTCATACTGTTGGTAGGTAGCCATTTTAGAGGATGTCACTTCCATTTCGTATTTCTGGTTGAAGCGTTCATCTGTGGCTTGTAGAGGGATTTCCCAAGGGATTCCCGTAATGTATACATCTATTTGTTTAGATTTGATTTCTCTTACTATTGGTGGTGGTATGAATACTTTAGCTTGATTTCGGCCAATTGTCAAGGTACTGCTGTTAATGAGTGGTTTATCTCCTCGTGGGTGTATTATCAGGGTGCCTTTTCCTCCCCATAGTAAGGCTGCAATGTCATCGGTATTGACTCCTGATGCTTGTAGGGCGGCGAGTATTTCTGCACAGCTCGGGTGTTCGTTTGGCAGGCAGTGGGATAAGTCCAGTCCCTGTACTCCTGGTTTTCGCTCCGCCACGAGCTGTCCGCCCTGGTTTGTAAAGACAGGTTTCGCGCTGAAATATTTCTCTAGCACGGGCATTTTGTTTTCTTTTGTCTTATGTTGTTTTCACACGATATTGGTTGCACAAATGTTGTTCACAAAGTATATATGTTGCAGGAAAATGTCATCATAGATATAATTCACACGATATTGTTTTCACAAAATGAAAGGTCACAATGCATAGTCACAAAAATAGTTCACAAGTAATAATTATGTTTAAATGTTCATTTCTTCCTTCAATATTTCTATGTAGTAGTATTGTAATGATGATTCATCAGGATAATACTTGCAAAAGTGGCGATTCCTAGACTGCAGGCTGGCTTTCCATTCCTCCGTTGGATTTCCTGGCAGTTTGCTTGGTTCGGGCCATGTTCATAAAATTTTCGTCAACAATTTTCCTTTGCAAGTATCAGTGTGAGATTATCTTCCTTGCAAAAATAATTTAGCAAACTCATTTTATCCACAGAGTAACTATCAGCTTGCTTGACAACTACTTCTAAAGTGATCATAACATGCATTTTCTCTTTTAAATACGAACAGAGACAGCTCATTAATTAGCGTAATTGTTTCGCTTCAAACGCAATATCGCACGTGGAAGTTAATCATCTGTATAATCAATTAAAAATTAAAGAATCATTACTGTCATTTAATCAGTTCATAAAAGAAACCAACACTGATGTCTGTAAAGTACCTTTCATTAATTTAATTACACTTAGTCGCTGGATTAAAATCATAGTGAGCCGCTCGTGATAATCTGGCTTGAGTAAACTCAATGCAACAAACCCGCTTAAAACACTACTAATTGATCATACTGGCTTTCTTTTGTTTGACGTGTTTTGATTTGCCGATAATTTGGTTGCTTAGCCCAATATGCAGTCAAGCCATAACAGGATGTAAATGTATACACGAAGAGGGATAGAATCAAGTATTCAGTATGCCCGGAGGGCATGATTGGCCAAATAAAGGTAGATATAGTGATTAAAGCATGAAAATAAGGACTAGCCCGACTTTTTTAAAAAGCACTTGTCCCGGACTAGCGACTTGGAAAATTTTACTTGCCCGACTTCAAAAATGACTAGTCCGGGACGTCGGGCTATGGGATTTGCTCAGCCCTGACTTATCTAGGTCAAATCCTTCTACCCCACATGACTTTTGTCCTCAATATCACGCGAACCCGCGGATTATAATCCTCAAAAGTTACCAACATGCGCCCATGCAAGAGGATAGTCATGTGGGATAGAAGACTTTGACCTAAATCAGTAACCAACAAAACCGTTACTATAACAATGCTATGTATACCCGTCTTTGAGATTGTGACGTGACAAGTATAGGAATTGTGTTACACAATCTATGCACACAAGTGTAGTCATAAAATCTATAGACATGAGTGTAGCCCATAAGTGAATTTCTCAGTACAACCGTACCGTTGCTAGGCATTGATCGATATTTAGACCTGCTAAGGTATTGCCAGCAGACTGATCGATATTCAGACCTGTTGTTACGCATTAGTTATTCCAGCTGACTCTTGTATGAACATGTATTAAGTCAAGAAAATAACTTATTTTGCATGCGCATCTCAAAGAAGAAATAATTATTTCTTGACTTAATCAAGCAATGTAGTATTTCTGGCGTGCTTAATCTCAAAGACGGAATTCTACATTTCTTGTCTCGTATAAGAGTCAGCCAAATTGATAACTGCCAATGTGAAAATTACTCAAATAATTGTTGGTGGAGGTGCTATCAATATTTTGTAGTCTTGAAATTACTTATCCAAGGCTATGTATGCTTACTATTACACGGAGCCTTATAATAATCCATGGAATAGAAAATCAAATTGGCGTGCTTTTTACATTGGCTTAATATAGGAAAAGGTGCGCACATGTTTTCTCACCAGCCTGTTAACTTTATGTATGAGTTCTTTTCATTCACTTTTTAAGTGTGCTGGTGGTCAAGGTAGATAAAGCGCTATAATTTCGATCAGGACATTGCCGGTTTGAGTCACACTCGCGGAAAAAATATTATTTTTCTTAATAATTAAGGAGATATCGATGCTTAAATTGGTTGTACATGATAAATAAAAGTCAACTTGATGGTGCAAGGTTGATGTTAATTACAAGTATGAAGCACGCATAAATTCTTTGAGACGTACTTTGGTTAGAAACAAACTCTGAGCCTTCTAGATTGTCGCTTGGCAAGCTGGCTCATCTGGGGTTGCAAGTTCAAACCGCCGGAAATAATATGGATTACGCACATCGTTTGATTATAAGAGCTTTCTGTATGACAGCTTAACATAGGTAGCGAGCTTATAATCTCAAATAATACCTGTTGACAAGCGCAATCCGAGTGGAGATATTTCCTTTTATATTAAACAATTACCGCGGTATATATATATATATATATATATATATATATATATATATATAATGGCATAAAGTACACAGATTGATACATATAGCATTTTGAAATGCTTTATGGATATATTCAATTGTAGCATCATACCAGATAAATGGAGTGTTTCTAATATTACAGAAAAGATTAAATCGCTGTTTCATTTAAATTCATCATACAGGTTTGTCAAAGAGGTGCAAAAGATGTATGATTTTTCAAATACGTATCCGGAGCATCTTAAAAAATTAATTGACTTAGGAATTATCAAGGAATCACAACAACGCAGGCTTGGAGAACAATACAACAAAAAACGTGAAATGTCATTATATGATATTGTGCAAGAAAAGTTTAGGTCTCTGACGTTGACTAGTGAAAGGGATGAATACTCTATAATGATGACATTGAAATAAAAAGCGAATTAAGTAGAAGTAGCGAAGATCACAAAGAATAAATCAATTAGAGAGATACTTTTAGTATTAATATAGTAATGGTATTCACACTTACTAACCAACGGAAGAGATTGGACCGGCATGGACTTAAGACACATTTTGCATAAGTTTATGGATTTGTTTGTTACTGATTATTCAGATAACGCGTCTGATTATTTACAAGACCTGCGTACAGTATTCAGATTAGCATAAATGAAGAACTTACTGTACATGGTACTGTGTTTATGTTATGGCCAATTAGCTAAACTTTTACACAAACACACACACATATATATATATATATATATATATATATATATATATATATATATATATACATATATATATATATATATATATATATATATATATATATATATATATATATATATATATAAAGTTCAATGGCATTAGGATGCAATCGATACAAAGGCGTATGCCTTGGAAAACGAGAACTATGCGACAGAATATGTCATTACGAATACTGTAAATCACATTTCCTAGTGTTACGTGTTGATCTAGGTGCTCAGCCATGCCTTAAATGCGGTATCAGCGTAAATCCGCGTAATCAGCTTTGTCGACCATGCTGATCTTTATTGCAGTTTCTGATCCTGGTAAAGTAAAAATATTACAAAAATTTATTGATGAAATAAGCAATTAGACAATGCTTTGTCCCTTATATATAAGCATGCCAACTGTGAATCAACTAAGGCAACTCATGTACGAGCGCGGAATACGAATACCAAGCGGTATCATAAAAGATGACACTCTTGTAATGTTAGGATTTTCTCCAGAGGAGCCGCAGTTGACAGTGAAACAACAGCGCAGTATTATGTCAAGATTCCTACACGAGCCAAGCAGGCCAAAATAGCACAGGTGGTTGGTGATGAACAAGAGCGTCGTCGACGTATCACTCATACCATTGCTACTGAGGCTGCCGCAAAAGCACGGCAATTACAATTACCGGAGTTTGAGTTGCATAAACGTAGTAGTGAATTACAAGATTTTCTGGCAATTATTCTGAATGAATACGCGCCAAGCAAAGATGTGGTGCAACTTCTTTCAAAGATGAACAGAAATTGTATCGACGTAACAGCGTACAGGTACCTCCAAGTTAAAGATGGAAATTGTTCTCAGTATGAATTTGATTTTGTCGCTTAACCGTGATAAGGATGCGGTTAAAATCACAAGCCCATGGATTCATAGCATTGCTCATGTGATCTTAAATCGCAAAGATACTGCGACCATTAATGAGGATATCGATAAAGCTTTTGCAAGAATTCTTGAGACGTTGGAAAATTTTCACCAATGCAGGGTCAGGATGGATTGTAGACAGATATGTGGAAGTTCAACTGCGTACTTCCCCGTTAAATCCTATCCGCGGGTCGAGTTATATTCCAACCCCAGAGTGTATCCCACCACGTCTAGTAATCAATGTGAAAAACGATGACAATCGATGTTTTGAATGGGCGCTCGCGCCCGTGTTACATTTCGCGACTGATAGATTGGCCGCGCAGATACTGACAACACTTTGGTGAACTTAAGTTTGGTAACATAGAATTTCCTATGCAAATTACTGACATCAGTAAGTTTGAACGACTTAATTCTAACATCACCATTAATTTATTTGTTTGAAATAAAGGTCCGCAACCGATTCAACTATTTCGACATACACAAAACAAAGATTCATGCAGGCGGTTCAATATTTATTTGTTATTACTGCATGATTCAGAGTTGCTGTACCATTCTGTATGGATCAAACATTTTCCACGCACGGTATACTGCCATAATAAGTACGAGAGTAGAAAATCTCCATGCAGATGTTGCATGCATGTATTTAGCACCCAACAAATGCTCACTGACCATGACTTTTACTGCGGTGGAATCAGTGAAAAGCCACAACGTACAATTATGCCAGAACCTGGTAAAAACATTTTGAAATTCACCACGGTGCAGCGTAAGATGAAAGTAGTGTATATCATCTATGCAGACTTTAAATATTTAAACATTCCTGTGGAAACCACTGAGGTTCAGTCAAATACAACACAAGTAGCTGAACAAGTCCTATGCGGGTTTTGCTACACTGTAGTCAGATGCCATGGAGCGACTGATCCACTAATATTATACCGCGCTCAGGGTGCTTGCACCCTAAACACGGTTGATGTGTTTCTTAATTGCTCGAGGTTATAACAAAATGGATATGATGACAGCTCTATTCGCCTGCAGATATGATTATGACCTGTGTTGACATTTGCGAGTTTTCCGCGGCCACTCATTGCTGGTTCTGTGATGGCCCCTTTGAGACTGAAAGTTCTAAAGTTCGCGATCACCGTCACATCACTGGCACGTACCGGGGAGCAGCGCACAACGCACGCAAACTACATTTGCGAATTAAACCAAGTCAAACAAAAATCCCTGTGGTGCTTCATAACCTGCATGGGTATGATGGTCACTTAATAATGCAGGCAGTAGCCACGGCATCAAAGGTGCCAATAAGCATAATCCCCAACAACATGGAAAAGAAGATGACATTTAGGCCTTGTCAGCTGCAGTTCAATGATTCGCTGCAGTTTCTGAATTCCAGCTTGGACAAGCTAGTTAGCAACCTTGCGGCAGGAAGCTTCAAAATCACCAATTGGTATGGTACCGCTAACCCTGACAAGTTAAAGTTGATAACTAGAAAAGCAGTGTATCCTTATGAGTACACGAGTGGATGGGAAAAGTTTGCTGAAACTCACTTGCCACCGATCACGGCATTTCATTTGTCATTGTCTCGTGAAGATATTTCTGCAAACAACTATGCACACACGAACAATGTTTGGTCCGCATTCAAATGTAAAAAGCTTGGCGACTATCATGATCTGTGTTCGAAAACAGATGTGCTTCTGCTTAAGGATGTCTTTGAGGTGTTTCATGATACAGCCAAGTGTGTGTACAATCTGGATTCCGCGCACAACTTTTCATCACCGGGAATAGCTTGGGATGAGCTGCTGTCCAAAACCAAGGTGGAGTTGGAACTGCTCACTGATATTAACCAGCATCCTTTTGTGGAACGTGAAATCCGTGGCGGGATTTCTATGGCGAGTCATCGTTACGATAAAGCCAACAACCCAGGCATGAACGGATACGATCCCGCGTCCCTCCCCCAAATGTTACATCATATATCTTGCACCAACAACTTGTATGAATGGGCAATGATGCAACCCATGCCTGTTGGCGAGTTTAAATGGGTCAATTCTGAGAGTGTAAACATAAACGAGTAAGACAGTAAAAGTGATATTGGATGCTTCTTTGAAGTTGACCTTGAGTATCCAGATGAGCTTCACAAAGCTCATAATGATTATCCGCTAGCACCAGAAGTGCTGTCGGTGCTGCATGATTGGTTGTCCCCATATCAGTGCGGGATTATAAATGATACTGGCTGCAAGTATACGGAATGTACAAAGCTTGTTCCGAACCTGAGAACTAAAAACAACTACGTAGTACACATACAAAACCTTCAGTTGTATCTGCGGTTGGGGATGCGAGTCCACCGAGGGTTACTGTTTCGCCAAAGCGCTTGGATGGCCGATTACATACAGATGAATGCTAACCACCGTACCGCGGCAACTAACGAGTTTGAGAAAGACTTCTTTAAACTCATGAATAATGTCGTATTCGGCAAAACTATGGAAAATTTGCGAAAGAGAATCTAAGTGGATCTTGTCTGTGATAGTGAACAAGACAAGCTTCGAAGGCTTATTGCTGACCCAGCATTCAAGTCCAGAAGATCTTTGATGGTGGACTCCTATGCGGTACATAGTACTGAAACTGAATCTGACAAAGCCTATCTACATTGGCGTGTCAGTACTTGACTTATTTAAACTACTCATGTACGAGTTTTACAATGACAAGATCAAGCCGCGATACGGTGACAACATCAAGATGCTGTACGGATTTGTTGTTGATGCATATTACCACCAATGATGTCTATATGGACATGGGGTGAGAAATTGCTGGTAAATGAATTTGACACCAGCGAGTATCTGAAAGATCATCCGGTGTTAAGCAATGTAAAAAAAAAAGTCGTATGAAAATTCAAAGATGAGTGCTTGGGAAAGCCAATCAAAGAATACGTGGGACTGCGCCCCAAAATGTACTCGATCGTGGTCAGACCGAAGAACATCAAAAAGGCGAAAGGAGTTCCCAGGGTTATTGTTGGAAAAGATCTCAAACATGTGATGTGTGTGGAATGTCTTCGTAAGCAATGCACATTTGCACATACAGCAAATCTGATCCGGTCGTGGAAACATTGCATGGTTGTATACCGATGCACCAAGATGAGTTTGTCACAGCTGGACAACAAGCGATGGATATTTCCCGACGAAATTACTACTTATGCATAAGGGCACCACGCGATTGTTAATCAACTTATGATTGATGCGATGCATTAAAAAATACTTTGATGGTAGTTCCGTGTTTGCTGGAACGACTTGCAATTCACCAGCACAACGGCTCTACTTGGTGGACGCATTGCTGCTTGTTCATTCACAGGCGACACACGTTAATGTGTTGGCTGTCTTGGAAAATCAATATGATCCCAGATTGTAAATGCACTGATGTACCATACCGGGTCAGTAGCACGACTTTGTCCACCTTCTAGCTCCCCTCGCACATACAGATACCGAACACAATTATTTCTGAGTGATTCTAATGGCGCTGGTTGTGAAGTCATTTTGTAAGTAACGGTGACAGTTTTCCATCGAATCGCATCGGCAGGTTTTAATGCAATTGCGCGTGTGATTTCATTATTTAGTGCTTGTATGACTGAATGAATCCGTGTTACCCACTCACGAGATCGCTCTTTACGATTCATTAACAATTCCTGCGAATACTGATGTCCAAATAATTGTTCCACAAGTGTGCGATTAAATCATTCCACAATAGCTTGGTCACGATATATATTAGCATGTCCAACATGAGCACGCACCTTATGTTTTGTTAACAACGCAGCAACGGCTCCGAGAAATTTTTTACCTGGATCCACTTGCAACAGTCATGCCATGTTAGTGGTCCGCGTGTGTAAATACGTTGAAGCGCATCTGCAACACTTGCTGAATCTTTAGACATTAGTGGCTCCGCTTCCTTGTATCTGCTAGTGATATCTATGACGGCTAACGCATACTTGTATGTTTGCAAGCGACCTTGTCGTTCACGCATCTGATCATGTAGAAGAAATAAAAGATCATCAAACCAACCACAAAAATTTTCCTTGGTACAGGTAGGTAAATTTGCCACAGCGCTTGTTTGGCCAACCATGCTCGGGCAATACCATAGGTGACTTTTGCTGAGCTTGCTAACTTTTCAACAGCAGCTTCATCTTTCCAATAACTGCGAGGACTGTAGTATATTTTGGATAAAGTCCGCTGAGAAACTATGCTCTTTTTGTCTGTGTTTGTTTGTTTATTATATTGATATTATACCTGCAATGAGTGAACCTTGTCCACCACCTAGTGGCCATGAGAGGCTTTGTCTCCTAAAACAATCATGGCCTTCATACCTCCTTTGACGATCCATCATGCAATTCTTTCTTCGGGTTTAGGAATAATAGTGTTTAAGTCATGGATAAGATCTATATTAGCACATTGGCATTCACGGATATCGTTTGATGCTTTATAAGCAAGATCATGTCGGTAACATGCAGCATCAACGCGGTTGATAGGTTCTTACCCGGGTTTCGATCGATTGTTAGAATCAAGTTGTATATCCAGCCGTGTTCCAGGCCCACAGTAATTGTATCCAGGGATGTGTTTTTCACCAGGGTATTTGCTCCATGGTGTTCCGGGTAGTTTTGTTAACACAGCAGCAACATCACCGCCGACTTTTTGAAACCCGCGTTTACGTCCACCGATGGACCTGGAAGGTCTGACAAACGTAAACGTTTTTTCTCCACATTGAGCACAAGTTCCAGGGATCGTGGCTTTGCCATTATGTATTTGAAATCGAGTTGGATTTCCAGATTGAGTTTTCATGCGTTATCGCACACAATATGAAGACATGATTGTATTTTACAACAATTGTCATTTAACATGGCATCACCAAAAATGAAAAGATCCAAAGATTTTACTGTCATTGACTTTTCCATGCAGGCAAGGCCCAGACCACTCAAGCACGACGACATGTTTCCAAACTTGGTTTGCGCGTTGATCATTGGTCAGGCTGGATCAGGAAAAACTCAATTGTTTTTAAATATGATTTTGAGATGGTTAAAGTGGGATCGCCTGTACGTGACTGCGCCGTGGGCAGACGATCAACCGTGTTATGACTCACTCAGAGCGTTTACGGTAGTGCTTCAGTCGTCATTGAGAAGCAAATCGTCCACCGTTGATTTCTTTTCCACAATCGATGAAGCTCCTACCATTGATGATCTTGATCCGAGTTCAAATAATCTTGTCGTGTACGTCTTGCGTGAATATTTTCCCGAGGTCGGCATAAAAACACAGATGTGATCTATTGGACACAATAAAACGCACACGAGCCTAAACTAATTCGGGAAAACTGCAACATGTTGATGATATTTCATGGCATTGACGCGCATGGTTTCTCAAACACTCATTATACCTGGTGTGCCACTGACGACTCGTGGGATGAGTTTCGGAATATGTTCACGGAGGCCACCCAGTAGCCGTATAGTTTATTCACTATTGACTTGACTGGAACTTCCAGAAAATATCATGCAGGTTTGGATAAAGCAATTTAACAGCCATGATAAATATATAAAATGTCAAAACCTGCCAGCGATACCATAGCAGAGTATGGAGAGCGATGATGGAGAGTGATGCCGTAAAGTTGCCCGCGAACACCAGGAACTGATTCGTAATGTTATAGCCGACCGCAAAAGTGTCAAAGATAAGTTACAGTTACAGATTGGGAAGATCTCACAGAGGGTTTCGAACAAACGTTTGCGCCATCACTGCTTAAGCCCACACATGAAACCATGGAACGTGTTGAGGATATTAAGAACGTTACGAGAGAAACCATGGAATAGGTGGCAGCGCTGACGGGAACAGAAGAAGAACGGGGCCCAGTTTGTAAGATGGCTAAAGCACCAAAGATATTAAGAAAGCCACTACAGCAACCACGGAGACTACTGGACGCTTGCTAGAGGCAGTTATGAAATGAAAGAAGACATCGGAGAAATTGGAGAGAGCATTGGTGTGATTGCAAAAGGCACACAGGCACTTGATCAAAGCGTCAGAGATGCAATTGGAAAGATGCCACAAGTACCAACGTAGTACAAGTCGCAGATGCAAACACTGGCTCAATACTTTAAAGAAATAGCTAACCAGGGGATCTTTCAGAGTCCTGTGTATGTCGCTCTTAACAGACCTGATAACAGGAAAGGTTACATGTTGAAAATACCATCAAAGACACATGATAAAAAATAGACACTGAACAGCCTAAAATGGTATACAGGAAGTTTACTTGAAAGAGAAATGCTACTGGTAATAGGTGGAATCATTTTGTAAAAATATTTCATGCGTTTCACAAAGGAAAAACTGAAGAAGGTGAGGAAAATGTGGAGAGAATTTATGAGTGAAGGTTGGTATTAGCCCAAAGCAGCTTGCAAAAATAAAGAGCGCAATATGAAATGATTGAGACTTTCTCCAGCGGAGTCACATTGAGGCTTTCTCCAGCTAAGTTAACTGGAATTGTCCCCATGTGGTTGACCAAACACCACTCAATCATCTTTGCAGCCAAATGAAGAAACACCTCGGTGACATTAAATTTATCCATGTCGGAGGTGGCACACATGCAAACGACTGGTGGAATATTTCCATTCCTAGCAGTGATTCCAGGTTTGTTAGCGGCTGCGCCTCCTGTGGTTTCAAAAGCAGCTGTATTGGGGGCTGTTGAAACTTCATCTGGGATAGTTCTAAAAAAGGTTGTGGGAGGCGGAGCCTCTCGTGGTCGAATAAAAAAAATGGAAAAGGTCTTCGATTATCCAGGCGACTCCCGAGCAGAAGTGGTCTTCAGTTTTGGCCTCACCGTTGATGGGTCCATTGACTAATTTTAATTTACTCGCGATTGTAAAATTAGTTAAGCATTTCCGACGTGTCTTTGTATGGGATGAACTTGCATCGATAATCAGGAAAACCGGGATTGTATACCTAGATTCATCAGCAGAACCAGGGGACTCATTGGATCGCATACGTGGTAACGCCTTAACATCTTTTATATTTTAACTCATACAGGCTTGCACCACCACTTGAAGTTGAATTTAATCCTGAAGTGCTAATTTTCATGAGTTTGGAATATAACTGGCTCTTAATTTGTGGCTTTTGAACATAAAAAGCCAAGACTAACTTGAGTTTTTGCTGTTATTTTGTCATATAATGATCTAGACAAATTAGGTAAAAGTAATACAGGACAAGTGTGAACGTTGACCCAGTACATACCTTGCCAGTATCTACTGACAGTGGAACACATTCAGAGTGTATCGACTTTCACATGGCCCGACAATTCCATTCGTATTTATGAGTGACAGGCGCGGAAGGGCAAGTGACACTTTCAAGACGCTTTTTTGCCTGACCGGACAAGTGCTGACATAAAATAATTGACAGAAATAATGTTTGTTGCTGTTTGCTTACGAGCGTATCCATTTGTAATGCGTCTCCTTCAGCCAGACGCATACCAATCTAATATTAAAACTACATCATTTGATACGATTTAACATAAATTGGATTTACATAATCATTTCATACACCAGGAATACTCCATCATTTTCTATGTTTAGAACAGAAGTGTTTGAATTAATGACTGAATACCAAAAACTTTGCATTTAGTGCAGTTTATTTACGAAATAGAGCGAAGGTACAAGACAGTATGGACTGGTTTGTATAGTGGTTATTTCAATTGGCTGCAACAGGTGAATTTTGCATGCATTCATTCAGAGATATCTTTGGTGGCTGACACCTATAATCGTCTGAGTAGTAGACATGTTGGACGTTCAAAAGTTTGTTCGTGGTGGGCAGGGAGATGAAAGAAAGAAAAGGAAGAAGAAAGGCTAAAAATACAAGAACAGAAAATAAAATTGCAGAAAAAGCAGTATGATTCTTGCAAGATAATATAAGAGAAATGTTCAGTAGGCTTTGTGTGCCAGTTTGGTTTAGCTGGAGTACGATGAAGAGTCGATTGTGTTATTTTGTAAAGTTTGTCGCAAATGTTCATAAACATCAGACTAAAAACCAGCCGTACTTGTGACTTTATGGGTTGCATTTAGGAAAGAATTATTGAAATTTAATGATAAAATTCGGACACATATACAGTGTGTAGAGCATGAAAAGGCATTATAAAAGCCTGAATGTACAGATGTAAACAAATTGTTTGAACAATATTGTAAATGAAGTTTAAATTTTCATTCTTCAAAATTATACATAAGTATAGGATGAGTAAAATGTATGCAGGAAGAGTAAACTCAATTAAAAAGTTTTGTTATGAAGACCTACAAAAGAACATCTTGGACTATTTAAAAGAATGCAGTTAAATAACAAATCTTGACCCTATAATTTAAGGATTTTATATATTTTACCATTATTTTTTGTGTTTAATTTTAAAAAATTAAACATATTTACATTTTGTATTTTATCATGTAGGGCTACATGTTTTTGTTTATTTGGAAGGGTTATCTTAAGTTTTTGGAATTTTTACCTTTACATGTTTGGAACTTAATTTAATCAGCTTTATATAGCCAGGATTGTGCTGATGTGATATTAAATTGCATACATTACATACTCTCAAGAGACCATTTTTTTTAAAGAAGGTGTGGTGTCTCAAGACAGGTTTCGACACCTGTCGATAGAAGAGAAATTTTGAAATGCATAAAGTTAAAGGTCAGTTATGGAGGTTTCTGTTTAAACTTATTTTTGAACCTTTCATACCAGAAAACCCCATCATTATTATTATAAATTTCAGTTGTATTGCTAACAAATAATTGTTTTTGATTCACAAAAGCTGATACAGGTAGTACCTGGCTCTGATATGTATGCAGAAATGATGTACTACTAGATCAAAGAAGCTGCCAACGTAGAGATTATAGTGAAGGGAATTTACGATAGGTTGTGAAATGAACACTGATCCTGTGGAAATTTACGAAATTGAAACGACTGATGCTACACCTATGGTCAGCATGGTAATTAGTAGATCAGGTGAGAAAAAGACAACAAACGA
This sequence comes from Margaritifera margaritifera, assembly GCA_029931535.1. NCBI lineage: Eukaryota > Metazoa > Mollusca > Bivalvia > Unionida > Margaritiferidae > Margaritifera > Margaritifera margaritifera. The sequence goes on from JAQPZY010001665.1 coordinate 2,777,815, forward strand.
TAGCAGTTAGTGGAATGAATTACAAAATTAATGTGCATTCAATTGCAGAAGCATGATCTAAGGCTGCAATGTTTACCAAATTTCTGATTGTGTACACAGTTTACAATAATCAAAATGATGCCATTTAATTGAAGTGATTAGAAACTCATCCTTTTCCCCCATCCACCTGTTAGGTTTACTGAACAGCTGTCAGCTGTTATACTGTGCATGCCGTACCTTGCTCAACATGCAATTGTTTTATTTGCTGTAGATCTTTTATCTCTTATTATGACATGATTCAGATTGTAAGACATATTGTCTTTGCTGAACATATCTATGACAATTTCAGTAAAACTTTTCTAGAATCGTTTATATTGTTTCCTACTGCTACATATATCTACATGATGAACAAATTGATAATGCAACCGGATCTATTGCCTGGACACGTGCGTGGGTTGCTTTTGTAGGATCTACAATAAATATGAAACCATGCAGTGGCTTACAAACTTGAAACAGTGTTTCTCTAAAATAAATTGTTACTATGTTGTTCAAAGATAAGTAATGTAGTTTAAAGAAATTTTATCAGCATTGTCAGTAAATCCCCTGATATGCAATATTATGTAATGTGTCAGTAAATCCCCTGATATGCAATATTATGTAATGTGTCAGTAGATCACCTGATATGCAATATTATGTAATGTGTCAGTAAATCACCTGATATGTAATATTATGTAATGTGTGCTACAACCAGTTCTCATCAACTTTTGTTTTTTACTATAAATGCCACATTTGATGTGAAAATTATACATACCTAAAGAAAAGAATTAACAGAGAAGTCCTATTAAACAATCCTTGTAAGAGATCTAGAAATATAGAATATAATTGGGACAGGTACATCCTGCATTATTGACAGTCACATGCATGTTCGTTTACTTGTTTACTCATTTTGTAAATGTTTACAGGCAGTAAACTAATTAAGCCGTTTACACATGTAAATTATACAGTCTTAGTGTGATCTCATTGTGTTTTCTAACTTTTGTATTATATAGGCCACATTGAGAAAATAGGTACAAAAGATCCCTAATTTTAGTAAAGAAATATCAACAGTAACTCTTTAAAAAAATGGCACATCTTTAAATTGGTACATGGGGGACCCTGCCTCCTTTAAATGCAACCCCTTATCTCACAACATAATATAATTTTTCCATGTTCTACTTGATATATGCTGAGCTCTTATTTTCACCATCATAAATCTATAAAGATGAGGTTTAATAATCTGTCTTTCTTTGCAGTTCAAACTTCTGTACTCTAAGTAAGGGCATAACTTATTTTTCAATATTGTTCTTTTACTTCAACATCTTCCCTCTCTTTCTCTTTCTTTTTCATTTTCACCTGATGATTCCCTAAATGATATATCTAAATCCTTGTTTAATCATTTAGAAGGATTTGTGATGATTTGATCACTTGTAATATGCTTGGGAAAAAAAATTGAACACATTAGGGCCTGAATCCAGAATGTACTGTATAATAATAATAATATCACTGAAGCAGAATATCCACACAAAATGAACCAATCTCATTTATGACCTCTCAGGCTGACGAACTATTCTAGAATGCCAAACACAGCAATACATCTTATTATATAGCTTCTGACTACACAGAACAGAATAAGGAAAACCAATTTAAACTGTATTGCGACTTAAAAACAATTTAATCCTTCTACAAAACAACCTTCTCCAAACCAATCAGAAACTAGGTTATGCGTGACATCACTAAAGTACCTGTGCACTGACATTATTACCAGTCAACAAAGTATTGACTTCTTATAGAACATAGAATCCAGGTCAAGAGTTCAACAAATTCTCATGCTCTAGGTCAAGTGACATGATTCATGTTTAACCGACAATATTTCCCAAGACCAATGTACTGAGTCACATTGAAATACAGTATATGTATTTTCTGCAAGATGACAGCTGTTAGACTATTATGCATAGATCATAAAACTATACCATTATTTAAAAACAAAATGATACATAATTCCGTAACAGGTATGTTCCGTCCTTTGAAATGCATTTGGGTTTTTTACAGAATGGCTCAAGGTGAGTTGATCTTAGATGCCTTGATTCCTTGCCGTTCCAACTATTTGACTTTCATACATTTCATACTCTAACTCAATCAGTAAATTGTTTTTCCACTTTCAGCTTAACTTGCTAAAGAAAATCATAGAGCCATTGAAAAGAAAATTAACCAAAGCCATACAGTCAACTCAAGAATTGACAGTAACATGTACTTTATTTCTTTAAATATCTTTGACTTTTTTTCAGAAAAGTTCCTCACCCTTACCTATTATGAAGCTAAGTACCTCCCTCAGGGTATAAAATGATGTTGTTGTTCTGTATGTTGGCACATCTGTGCTCATAAAAAAATGAAAACAATGTATTACTTAAAAGTTTTTTAATTATTTTGCAGGTAACGGCTCATTCACTTGCTGCTCCACAAATCAGTTGATGACAATTGCAGGTAACATGGACCTACCAGAGCAGTTCTTCTCTCGCTGTCCGGCATGCTATCACAACTTTCTCAACATCTACTGCGACATGACTTGTCATCCTGATCAGGACAAATTTGTCTGGGTCAATAGCACCAGGAATTATCCAGACAAATTCGCAGTTACTGGGATCACTTATGTCCTGGCTGAGGAGTTTGCTTGGGGAATGTTTAATTCTTGCAAAGATGTCCAGATGCCAAGTGCTAATGATAAAGCTATCAGCATTTTTTGTGGCACCAAGGCAAAAGATTGTACCCCGCAAAAATGGCTAGCTTACAATGGCGATATTAAGGATAACAAAGCACCATTTCCAATTGAATTCAAAATTCAAAATAAAAATTGGATATCGCCAAATCATATGGTTCTTGTTCCACAAAACCACAAGATGATTCGGTGTAATGAGACTATCAATAATAATAGCCTACCATGTAGTTGCCAAGATTGCCAAGCAAGTTGTACTCCAATACTCCCACCCCCATCACCAGAGAAACCTTTCTTGATCCTTGGCCTACCACAGATGGAGAAGGATTATTATGATCAGCACTTTGGGTAAGCATTACAGTCCTATGAAAGAAATTTTGGATCAGTCAGTACTGTCAAACCAGCTACTGCCATCACCTCTGTCTAGCAGACACCTTTATATAAAGGTTAGGTACAATAAGTCCCCATTGAAACTTAACTTGGTACACATTTATTTGTCCCCGCTGAAACTTATATCTGTACACATGTATCTGTATAGAAAGGTTGCCTGATCCTAAAGGTCACTTTCTGTCAGTTCCATGGGTGACCTTAAAATTTGTTTATTTGTTTATTCACACGGTGTGCATAATATATCTTGTTTGATTTTTTATCTGGTTTTTAGTTCAAACAATCAAACAATATATATATATATATATATATATATATATATATATATATATATATATATATAGTTGCTGTTACTCACAGCATGAGTTTGATTCCAGCTTAAAACGAATTATAACTCTCTAACCTGTTAGATTATATTGGTGTCATTATATTTGAGAAATTCATAACAGAAAGGAATTTAAGTTTTTTGGTCTACTGGTCATAGACCAGAAGAGCTTATGGGATGTTATGTTGTCTGTCTTCTATCATCGGTCTGTTCATTAGCACAAGTTTGGTATCGCTACTCCTAAACTGCTTGGAGGATTGCCATGAAACTTTACACACACACATTCATCCCTTGGTGTCTATTTGGTCCTAAATGAAAATGGTGATGCTAGGACATCCAATATGGCCAAAAGATTGTCCATTTTGCAAAATCTTGTTATCACTACTCCTCCTGAATTGACCGTCATATCAACATGGGGTTTTCACTTAAAGACTTCTTATAATGTCTAGTTGATCCTAAATGAAAATTGTGCCAGTCTGATGTCCAGTATGGCACCATAGTGGCCATCTTGAAAATCTTGTTATCACTACTCCTCCTGAACCAAAAGTAATATTGCCATGGGGTTTTCACCAGAAGACTTCTGTTGACCCTAAATGTAAAGAGTGCTGTGTGCACATCCAATATGGCCACCACAGTGGCTATCTTGAAAATTTTGTTATCGCTACTCCTCCTAAAATAGATAGTCATATGAACATGGGGCTTTTACTAAATGACTTCATATGATGTCTAGTTGGTTGTAAATAAAAATGGTGGTGATCTGACTTCCAATATAACTTCCACAATGGCCATCTTGAAAATCCTGTTATGGCTACATCTCCTAGATTGTAGGATTTACATATAGAGTCAGGCCTGAGCTACAATGTGTTGTTGGGGAATAGATTTAATTAATTACAACTCTTGATGTTACCACCTGCTTGCAAGCCCTTTAGCGATATAGAGGTAATCCACAAACTGGCCAGGTAGAATCCACTCTTAAAGTAGAGTTAAGTGAAGCTACACCTGGTGAGAGAAGTACAACTAGAGTCAGGGGATTTAACATGCATAGTTCACTGAACTACACTCAACAGCATTCTTCATCAGCACAAGTAAAATATGGTTGAAATGCTTTGTGCATACTGTATATAAAGTTTCATTGAATATGTAAATATAGTCTGAACTAACTTTAAATTTGTTGTATTCTTCTTTAACTTTGCACTTATGATCTCGTACCGTATCTTGTTATTTCCAGTGAAGTAAGTTCTTATCTCTTGCTGACTGAGTTGCAAGCTGATAAATAATTTTGCCTGTCTGTTCATTTGTTGTTTTTTTATTTGTTTGTTCATTCAATACACATTCATTACACCACCCATATCTTGGCCCCTACATCACCACACATACAAATTTATATGTGGCTGCATCTCAGGAAGAGAAACTCATCCATGGCAAAGTATGTTACTGTGACATATTTTTCACACTGGTGTGACTTTTTTATTTGAGAGGTTTGCTTCCTAGAAGCTTCTGTTGAACAGATAGATTCCCTCCGGTGTAAGGAAACATATATAAAAAATGCACAGAATCTGTGCAGCACATGTTGTCATATTAAGAGTACAATGGTCTCTCACTATAAAGCATCTCAGTATAATGCAGTCCCTTATATAACACCGTATAATGCAGTCCCTTATATAACACAGTATAATGCAGTCCCTTATATAACACAGGTATGGTCATGGATCCTATTTTAGACATAAATGTAGTTTTAATAACTAAATTACATCATTATAAGGTGACCTCACCTATAAATCTGGCCAGTTTTATGACTTCCCTTGACATTGTTATAGTGAAGGTACATTATATATAATTTCACATTGTAACATGCAAGTGCTGGTAACCAGGTGAGTTAAATGGTTACTCTAGAAAGAATCCTGCACCTTGTAAGATACAAGTGCTGGTAGCCAAACAGGTTAAATGGTTAGTCTAGAATTAATTCTGCACCTTGTAATATTTACTTGCTGGTAGCCAAGCGAGTTAAATGGCAAGTCTAGAAAGAATTCTGCACCTTGTAATATTTACTTGCTGGTAGCCAAGCGAGTTAAATGGCAAGTCTAGAAAGAATTCTGCACCTTGTAAGATTCGATTGCTGGTATCGAAGTGGGTTGATTGGTTCATCTAGAAGTCTAGAAGGAATAGTGCACCTTACAAGATGGGAGTGCTGGTAGCCAAGCGGGTTAAATGGTTAGTCTAGAAGTCTAGAAGGAATTTTGCACCTTGTAAGATTCAAGTACTGGTATCCAAGGGGGTTAAATGGTTAGTCTAGAAGGAATCCTGCACTTTGTAAGATGCAAGTGCTGGTAGCCAAGTTGGTTAAATGGTTAGCTTAGAAAGAATATTTTTGAATTGTAGCGTTCATGCGATCAAGCCCTAATTGCTGTGGTGTAATATTTGTCTCCATGACTTATTGAAAAATGGAGTTCTAAGACATACAAGAAGCCTAGTCCATGGTTCTCATATGGCTTCAGGTAAGAAAAAGGTAGTTACTGTCACAAAGCAACAGAAACATTACTGAAATCTTCACTGGCTCTGATTTATAGATACATGTATCTTTAATATGTTTGGTGATGTGATTACATGTATTTACTTTTTTCACTACAGGCCCTTCTATCGAACAGAGCAAGTTCTGATATCTCGACCAGCCAGTCAGCAAAAAAAGGTTGCTCACTCAATGCCACCACCTTCCGAAGATAAAATGGACTTCACATCACTCTTTGACAAGGACTTCATGAAGGAGGTAACAATTTATTAGTTTGGTTGAAATGTTAAGATTTATGGAACCAGAAAAATCCTAAAATAACTTACCATATATACTTGCATACAAGTTGAACCCAACTGCAGCAACATAGACTCTGATCAGCCATGGAATAATGCACTGGCAGATCAGCATCATTGTTGATTGCATTTGGATCCAACTTGAATGTGAGTATATACAGTGCTTGTTGTTCGTAAGATGTTCATGAAATACTGTAAATCCACTTTCTTAGGTTAGCAGTTTTTGTGGGTACTAGTTTTTTGGTGGATATTGTGGTGGCTTCAAACCACAAATTTTAAGATACAGCAAACATGATTCACCTGTAAAGACAATAGTACCTCCCTCCTCATTCAACAAATTTTAAGACCCAACGAACATGATTCACCTGTAAAGACAGTAGTACCGCCCTCCTCATACACAAATTTTAAGACCCAATGAACTTGATTCGCCTGTAAAGACAATAGTACCTCCCTCCTTATACAACAAATTTTAAGACCCAACGAACATGATTCATCTGTAAAGACAATAGTACCTCCCTCCTCATACACAAATTTTAAGACCCAATGAACATGATTCACCTGTAAAGACAATAGTACCTCCCTCCTCATACAACAAATTTTAAGACCCAATGAACATGATTCACCTGTAAAGACAATAGTACCTCCCTCCTCATACACAAATTTTAAGAACCAATGAACTTGATTCGCCTGTAAAGACAATAGTACCTCCCTCCTTATACAACAAATTTTAAGACCCAATGAACATGATCCACCTGTAAAGACAATAGTACCTCCCTCCTCATACAACAAATTTTAAGACCCAATGAACATGATTCACCTGTAAAGACAATAGTACCTCCCTCCTCAAATTTAAGTACTGACAAAAAAGTCCTTTCTGACAACTACGGAAACTTATATCCACAAAAATAAATGAATTTATAGTATGCAAGAAGTTTTGAAATAACAACCTTAGCCATGGACCTCATAGTACCAGGTATGTAAAATACAGTAAAACCTGTCTTGAGGAAACTCTGCTATGAGTGACCACCTGCCATTTACGATCACAATAGTCATGCACAGATCGATTTTATTATATAAATGCACTGTTGTAAGCGACCACCTGCAGAACGCGACCAGAAACCACTATTTTTAGGCAAAATATAAGAATCGACACTGCTATGAACAGCTGCATTGCAAAACCAGAGATAAACACCACTGACCTTTTTTCAATCCTTTGTAACAATGACCGCTTAGTTGAGTCTGCAGGCAAAATACAGGCTGTTATAACAAATGACCAGCATTGCAAAAACAGATATAAACACCACTAACTTTTATTTATTCCTTTGTAAACATGACCACTTAGGAGTGTTCTAAACAAAACAAAGTTGAGTCTGGCTACCATTTTGCATAAATTGACAGGTAGCTAAATTGACAGGTCATGCAGGTAGCGTCATAAGCTACAAACCATGAATCAAACTAAAGTGCATGTCAGTGACCACCATTGTAGTACCAAAGTCATGTAAATCCCCATTATGATTAAGCATTCCTTCTTCAAAGGGAATAGTAAAGGACGTACATAGTCAAATAAAAGGTTTGTATTTTTCTTTATCTTTTGTGAAAAACCGCACAATGCCAATAATGTCATAATGGGAAATCTTTTTAAAGGGCTTCATTATAGCGGTCAAGTACATTGTTTTGTCTTTGGAGTCAATTCGTAATGTCTGGGGTGAATGCGGTCTTTGTCTTTGTCTTTAATAAGTGATTACCGTTTTCCGAATTCGATTATCATTGTAAAAGGTGTTGTTTGTTACTTTTTTGATGTTACAGTTATTCAAATCCACACACCAAGCTGTCAATCTGTTCACTGTAGTGCAGCCGGTTACACCCTTTGTTTATCGAGTTAATCTCTTTATGTGATTGGTGAATTAAGCCATTGGCTTTTGTCTCTAAATAAATTTATTTTGTTTCTGGATGGGTTAATTCTGTTTTTGTTTTCATTCATTGGTACATATATATTCCATATTTACCCAAAACCGCTACAGTGCAATTCATACACATGATAAGTAAGCGTTATCACAGCTAACTGTGCAATTCTTACACATGATAAGTAAGCGTTATCACAGCTAACTGTGCAATTCATACACATGATAAGTAAGTGTTATCACAGCTAACTGTGCAATTCTTACACATGATAAGTAAGCGTTATCATAGCTAACTGTGCAATTCTTACACATGATAAGTAAGTGTTATCACAGCTAACTGTGCAATTCATACACATGATAAGTAAGTGTTATCACAGCTAACTGTGCAATTATTATGCTACATTTGAAGTAACTCTGAAATGTATAGACATATGAAGCTAACTGATGGATGAGATAAATAAATATTACCTTAGTTAATTTTTGCAATTCATATGCTAATATATGCACACATGATCTTCAAATAAAAATGTGAATGTTTTATGGTAGATGTATATCTTGATTGCTATATAAAGTTATTTTGTGATGAAATGAATGCAATATTTTAACAAGAACTGTTAATAAAGAATAAAATGCATGTACAGTAATCGTGGGTATTTTTCTTTCGTAATCCCTGTTAAATTTCGACCTTCAAAACTGGTTATATTGCACAAACCTGTTATGAGAGACCATGTGTCTTGAGAGACCGCTTTTTTGTCGGCAGAAGGGGTGGTTTCTCAAGACAAGTTTACTGTACGAACCTTAGCCATGGATCACATGGTACCAGGTATGTGGAATATGAATCATAGCCATGGGCCTCATAGTACCAGGTATGTGAAATACGAACCTTAGCCATGGATCCCATGGTACCAGGTTTGTGGAATATGAATCGTAGCCATGGGCTTCATAGTACCAGGTATGTGAAATATGAACCTTAGCCATGGTACCAGGTATATCAAATACCAACCTTAGTCATGGGCTTCATATTACCAGCTATGTCGAATACTAACCTTAGCCATGGGCCTCATAGTACCGGCTGTGTGGAATACCAACCTTAGTAATGGTCTCCATAGTACCAGGTATGTCGTTTACTAACCTTAACCATGGGCCTCATATTACCAAGTATGTAGAATAACAACCTTAGCCATAAGCCTCATATTACCAGCTCTGTAGAATAACAACCTTAGCTATGGGCCTTATTGTACCAGCTGTGCGGAATACCAATCATAGCAATGGGTCTCATAGTCCCAGGTATGTGTAATACTAACCTCAGCCATGGATCTCATAGTCCCAGGTATGTGTAATACTAACCTCAGCCATGGGTCTCATAGTCCCAGGTATGTGTAATACTAACCTCAGCCATGGGTCTCATAGTCCCAGGTATGTGTAATACTAACCTCAGCCATGGGTCTCATAGTCCCAGGTATGTGTAATACTAACCTCAGCCATGGGTCTCATAGTCCCAGGTATGTGTAATACTAACCTCAGCCATGGGTCTCATAGTCCCAGGTATGTGTAATACTAACCTCAGCCTGAGCCTCATAGTACAGATATGTGGATATGGAAAGGAAAGTTACTCAATCTGATTTTTTTTTAGATCCTCGTATATTGTTTCTTAAACAAGAAGTTATCACAATATGTTAATCATACAGGATCTGTTCTATGCTGCATTATTGTGGGATTCATGATAATTTATAAACAAATCACACTGGACAATCACTTGATTGTGCAAAGGCCATACCTTTTATATTTTCACACTCTATCTTTATTTCGTCATTAAATCCCTCCTATAGTCAAAAAATTCCCACTTTTTTGTCAATTGGAATTTCTCCCAAAAATGTCCAGTCCTAGAATAGACCCTGATCACAACATATTAGACTTTGCCCATATATCTAAAAGGATTGATTTATTTGTTGATTGGTGGTGGACATCACATAAGCACATAAAAGACTATTCAGTATCATGGCAATCATAGCAAAGTGCTTTGCATAGATATTGACCATACCATCTGACTGGGGTTGGTTTGGACAAGATCCAAACCTGGAAACCACTTATTGTGAGTCTGGCATGCTAACCACTGAGACACTGTGGCTTCTCATTGAAAAGGAAGAAGAAGAAGCCTTGCAATCTGGATAGATTCTATAAATAATACAAGTGAGATTTAGTTGTCTCTCACTGCATCAAGATCTCACATGTATGACTAAAATTTGAAAGAATGATTGAAGAAATAATAGTGCAGGAACAGATAAAGTTTTTCAAAAAGGAAATCTTTGTACTTGCTGAATATGATAGTGTACTTTGAGTAACATTTTTTTTCCCAGTACCAATGAAACATGCTTGCACTTTTACATATCAATTATTTTATGTGACAGGTATTGGAGCTGCAGACAAACATCACCAATCTTAAAGCAGTTTGGAATGGCAGAAATGTTACTTTGTCTGACATCTGCTTTAAACCACTTGCTCCCGATTACAAGGACTGTGCCATTGAAAGTCCATTGCAATATTACCAGAATGACCCACAGAACCTCGATAAGGTGGCCTATGATTCATCAGGATTCTTCATTCTAGCAGATTACTTGGATCATTTCCTACATTGTGTCCAGTAAGTATCACCGTATTAACCTGTGTACAATGGTCCCTCAGTAGTAGTGTGTGGCGATTGAGGCCTCTACGGAGTCCCATGCTAAATATGGTCCAAAAATTATAGGGAATTCAACATAAGTGCCATCTTGAAAAGTATGTTTTGTAACAGTGTAGCATGAGATGATGATCTGCACTCAAAATGGAAAAACCATATTACGTCATGGGTTTCACAGAATGAGTCTATATGTTTCATAACAGTGTTGCATGTGCTTGGAAGGGAAATATGAGTTTTTGTCTGCCATCTAAATGAAAGGCCATAGTTTGTTTTGCTTGATAAATATAGGGACATAAAAGTACATTGAAGTTGTGTATCCTAACAGGGGTAGTGTGTCTGAGAGAGAGACAGACAGACAGACAGACAGAGTGTGTGTTGAAAAGGAGTCCTGTGTCAAATAGGGTCAAAACATTGATGGGGACAAACAGGAAATTAACACACGGTCTCCATGTTTAAAGGTATGTTTTAACAGGGTAGCATAAGACGGTAGTCTGCAAATAGAATGTAAATACCATATGATGTCATACGTTTCACATGAAGAGTTGATTTTTTTGGGTTCTATTTAGAGCGAACTAAATCTAGCCCAAATCGGTCTGGTTTTTTTTTAAACATGTTGGTTCTATTTTGGAGGGAAATGTAATTTGTTGGAGTCTGTCGACCGGGAAAATGTGAGTTTGGGTGCCCTCAAAATGAAAGTGTTGGATCTATTTTTGACGGAAATGTAATTGGTTAGAATTTGTTGACAGGGAAAATTGGAGTTTGTATGCACTCTACATGAATGACTTATTTTGTTTTGTTTGACAACAAAACTAACTTCTTTATCACCCTATGCTCCCTTTTATAAAGTTAAAATGTCTACCCCATTCTATAATATCCCCACCCTATCCTACCCTCTTTTTAAAAACTAAATAAGGTCAAAACATTTGAGGTGTCTACGGGAATTTAGCATATGCGCCATTGTGGTTTATATCTACATTGTAACAGTGTAGCATGAGACAATGGTCTGCACTCAAACGGAAATGTCGTATGATGTCATAGGTTTATCGTGTGTGGTGAGTATGTATGTTGTAACAGCATAGCATGTTAGGTGTGTTTGGCAGGAAATGTGAATTTATCTGCTTTCTAAATGAATGAAATGCCGTAGTTTGTTTTTTTGTTTTTTTTGTTTGCTTGATAAATGTAGGGACATCAAAGCATATTAAAGTTGTGTATCTGAGAGAGAGAGAGAGAGAGAGAGAGAGAGTTTAAAAATCAGCATTTTTTTTATTAAGGCCTGCTCACTTCAACTGAAAAGGAAGGATTAGGACTTGCCCCTTCCCTTTTTCATGTACAAAAGATTAAACATGAACATATTTACAAGGGTGACAACATTGTAAAGTAAGACTCGATTTCTAATGGTCACTGAGGACAGTATCATTTTTGCCATGGATTTACACTACGTTACTGGGCTAAAGAAAATAGATAACCATAATGTTCACAAAACCATATTTCTATTTTATCATCATTTCTAAACATGGGAAGGACAGTCTGAGGTATAAGGAGTGGTATGTATTGAAATTGCTACATATGTGACAGACAGTAAGTTTACAAAAAAATGCATTCACGCTCAATCTAATCTGGCTCGGTTTGTTGATCACATGTTGATTCTGTTTAGGTGGGAAAATGCGAGTTTCTCTGCACTCTGAATGAAAGGCCTTAGTTTGTTTTGCTTGATAAATATAGCGACATAAAAGTACATCGAAGTGGGTTCATGATTTATGAGAGAGAAAAAGAGAGAGTCAATATTATTATTATTATTTTTATTATTATTATTAATATTATTATTATTCATGATGTGTGCAAGGTGCGTGAACAGTCTGACTCCCGACAGGTCCATCCATCTTTCTCTGCGACACAACGAATATGTGATCAGTCTTGAACAGTATCCGACGCATACTTCCATATACTGATTCAAACGGCATCATGCAAATACCTTCGCTTCACGTACCATGGGGTAGCGTACCAATTACACACCCTTCCATTCAGCCTCAATCTCAGCCCTAGGTCCTTCACCAAGATGATGGGCGGTGTCAACTCCCTGTTCAGGATATTCTCCTCCACATTGACGGCGGTGTACCTGGACGATATGCTGCAAAAACATTCAGTAAGTTTGGTTTTGGTTCACGACATGAACAACCTTCTTTCCCTCATTCGCAGTTTACGGTTGATAGTCAATGTAGAGAAGTCAGACCTTGTCCCTTCTCAACATTTTGTCTACCTTGGTATGGAGTTTTTAACTCCTGTCAGCTTGGTGCGTCTCCCTCGCAAACCCATCAACAACAGCGGTCATGCGGCAGAGAAGGTGTCCACCAAGATGTTTATTTTGGCGAGGGAGTTTCTTCAACTCCTCGATCTATTCAATACAGTGGTAGACCTGTTATACCTCGGACACCTTTACATGCCCCCCTCTGCAGATGGTATTTCTGGCACAGTGGCGCCCAATCTTGGGTTGTTTAGATCACCATATTACAATCTCGACCAAGATCAAACACACTCTGCTTCAATGGCAAGACAGGAAGTGGCTAGCATCGGGAATACCCTTAGAAACCACACAGCCAGAAATCACAATCTGGTCAGACGCCAGTTTGTCAGATTGGGGAGCCAACATGCTACCAGACTTTGTGACGGTCAGCAGCAAGTAGACACTGCAAGAGAAGGCCCTTCACATCAACCCCTTGGAAACGAAAGCCATTCTCAATGCCTCCCATGCTTGGGTAGAATGTATCCAAAGAAAGATGATCCTGATAATGTCTGACAATTCCGTCATGGTGACATACCTCTTCAAACAAGGGGAGACAAAATCACCAGACCTTTGTCTTATGGTATGGGAATACTTTCGTTGGTGTTCCCAATATCAGATAAGTATACAAGTCCGACACATACTGGACAGGCTCAATGTCATGGCCGATTCATTGTCAAGGAGAGGCCAGCTGTTTTGTACGGAGTGGCCTCCATCCGTCAATCTTTCATCGAGTCTGTGCCCTATGGGGCCGAGTGATGCTAGACCTATTTGCAACAAGGTGGAGCAACAAATTGCCCACCTTCGTCTCGCCATATCCAGACCCAGAAGCATGGGTCGTTGATGACGTTTCAATCAGCTGGGATCAAATGTTGGCATTAGCCTTCCCTCCAGCAGTTCTGGTACCAAAACTAATCCAGAAAATGAGGGGCACGGACTGCAAAATAGTTTTTATTGCTCCTCTCCGATGGGACAAATTTCAGATCAACGATTTGCTCGATTTAGTGACAGACATACCCAGAAAAATCATAGTGACCCTCATGCTGCTCAAGCAGCCAAAGTCGCCACTACTCCATCTATGTCCGGATAAACTCCTTCACGCCTGGCTTTTGTCAGGGATGCCCTATGCGAAAAGGAGTTCGGCGCTATGATTGTGGAGAGGATTGCAACAGATAGGTGGTCCTCCACTTTGAAGGCATACAAGGGGAAATGGAGGGTTTTCAATTACTTGTGTCACGTTAATGACATCACAACACTCTCAGCTCCATTCCTCAACTAGCTAACTTCTTTCTGTTTCTCTTTGAGGACAATAAGCTAGCCCCTATTAGAATCAAGGGATACTGTTCCATGATCTCAGACACATTCAGACATCATGGAGGAGACGATATTGGCCGCAACAAGGACCTTTCCTACATGCTGTCCAATTTTGATATACCCAGACCACACTTGCTCACCTTGTTCCCAAAATGAAACCTTTTATGGTTCTTGACGTGGTTCAACTCGTCTAAGTTCGAGCCCCTGTCTTCCACCTCACTGAAGCAGTTATCATACAAAACTTTCTTCCTGATAGTGCTAGCTTCAGCTTGCAGGGGGAGTGAGCTACATGTGACTCTGTAGACCACAAATTAAAGCTTTGTCTGAAAGATCATGTCTGTTTAATTATGCCTTTATCTTTGGAAAGAATTGTTATCAGACTATATTAAAATAGGTTAAATCAACATGTTATTAACTTTGTGAGATAGTTTACATAGGGTGTGTTCTTATAATACAACATAAGCCTGTTTAGTGAAATGGTCCATAGTGTGTCACATACCATAGTCATAGCCCCTGCCTGAAGGTGAAGGCCACAGCAATGTCAGTCTGAATTGTATCTTTGTCAAGTATATCTTTTAAACCACAGAAGATATTTTAATGAAACTTCAGCCAGTTATATTTCATAATTAGACAGTGTGTCACAAACCATAACCATGCCCTCTGCCCCTGTATGGGTATAACTTTTGAACCAGTGAAGATACTTGAATAAAATTTTTGCCTGTTATATATCTTGACTTGACAGTGTCTCATATTCAGTCATACCCCCTGTCTCAAGGTCAAGGTCACAACAAGCGATAATGCAAGTCAGATGCCAGTTTCTTTATTCATCACATTTTAACCCCTGTAGATATTTTGATGAAACTTTGCCCAAGTTCACACCTTGTCATGCAATAGTCAAGTCCCTAACTCAAAGTTCAAGGTCATTAGTGGGGAAAAAGTCATGAGACAGGCATATCATGCACAGTTTGCAGTACTCTTATCTATTTAATGGTCCTGATCATGGGATAAACAGTTTACATAGCATAGTGTTTGAAATGAACAGCAACCTCTGATTTGTGTTATCTTTATGTTAGACTTTGCTTCTCCTTTTGTACAAGTTAAGCTTAAGTTTTTCAAAGAAGTTCAATCCTCTGGCCTTTAAACGGTGATCATTGTGAAGGTCATGTGAGGGACATTAATTATTAGCAACGTATAACAAATTTTCTTTTATTATTGCAGAGTTCCTACCTCCATCTCTGATACCACCCCACTGAATATGTCCTGTCTGTCCAAGTATGGAGCACCTGCCTTCCCTTGGATTATTCTTCGAGGTTTTGATGGTAAGCATGATGTGTCAGCTTTATTTACGATAACTGTTTATGAGAGGATCTCAGTCAGCTGAATACTCTATGTATTAGTATACACACAGTGACTACACCTGAGGGCAGTAGCGATTTTTGTTGGCTCTAGTGTGTGCGACTATGGCACTGCATTGAGTGAATAGTGTTTAACATGACAGCAGAGGACATTAGTCCAATTTAACAGTCATACACTTAAGGGCCAATAAATGTAGCTGTCACCCAATGGATGTAGTCACTACCATATTTATCCAGTGATAATCTGATGCCTAATGATAAGCCCACCTTTCCAGTTTTACAGAATTTTGACAAATATTTACTATGGATTAGTGGGTAGCAAGATATACTGTATATACTCACTTATAAGTCAAGTCCAACTGCAATCTGCACAGACCCAGATTTACCATCACATAATACAGCTGAACTTGACTTATATGCGAGTATATACAGTAGCAGTCACTTTTCCAGTTGAGGCAGCGGTGTCAATAGCTGGTTAAACGTTTATCATTTCTTTACAATTCCTTAACCTCTCAATGGATTTTCTTCATACTGGGGATGAATCATTATGAAGCTAAAACATCTCATTCTGTGACATGCATGCTTGCCCCTTTGAATTTGGACTGAATATCACAGTCATAGAAAATTCGCTTGAAGGTTTTGGCTAAAGTATTTTCATTGCTAATTTTTCTTAAACCCCATGATTGATTTTCTTCATGCTTGGGGTGAATCATTACGAAGCTAAAACAATTCATTTGGTGATATGCACACTTGCCCTTTTGACCTTGAGGTTATGGTCACAGTCACAGAAAATGTGTGTTAAGGTTTCAATTAAAGTTTTTTCATTTCCTTATATTTCCCAAACCCCTTGATGGATTTGTTCATACATTGAATGAATAATTATGAAGCTAAGACAATTCATTCTGTGACATGCTCATTCAACCTTTTGATTTTGTGGTCAGGGTCATACATTTTAGGGAATGCTTTGATTATGGGTTTGACATTGGCTAGCCCCTTGCTCTTATCATTGAAGAAATACAGTATATGTTTTAGTATACCACAGTCACTCAGATAAAATAAAGTGAAGACAATTATTCCTGAAGAAAACTTTTCTATACTAGTGCAGTTTATCGATAGACATCATGACATGTTCTACTTGGTATGTCTTAAAGGATGACAATCGAGTGCAATAGTCTGTTGCAATTATTCCTGAAGAAAACTTGTCTTAGTAATAATGCTAGTTCAGTTTATCAATAGATATCATGACATGTTTTACTTGGTGTGCCATGATGCGATGTCATCCTAATCTGCTTGAATCAAGTGCAATAGTCTGTTGCATGAGGGTACTATGTCATCATCTGAGGCACTAGTCTGTAATGCGAGGGAAAATGGCTCAATTGACATAACATGAACAGGAACATAGTTGAATTGTACTTCAGGATCATGTGGATTGAATTCTCTACATTTATTGGCTCATGTTACAAGAGGTACCCTAATATAGTATAGTCTCCATGAACAGATAGCATCAGTTTAATATGATATCACAGAATTAAGCCTATTCATCTGACCATATGAGTTATCCAATAATGAGATAAGATTTTCACTTCTGTTGAAAAGAGCTTTTAGAACTTACTGACAGAAAAACAGAAACAATTGCTAAATATAGGTGATTAGTCACAATGAAAATACTCGACAAGAATGACCTGTTCATGTGACTTTTAAGTCAAATATTCATGAGGGTGTAGTCCACATGCAAAGTAGGTAATGGTGTGCATGCATGATACTTGCATGGTCTAGGGAAACTATCTTGTGCATTCAGCATGCACGATGCATGTTTACCACTGTACTTTTTTCTAAAGTAAACTCTGCCCTAATCTCTATTCAAATGAGAGTTCAAATGGACAAGTCATTCTTGTTGACCTAAAAAAGATAAAAAGTTTGATCTCATTTACTTGATTTTCCAGCATATTAAAACAGTATGGAGAAAATGAGTGGAAGAACTTACTTGTTAGGGAACCAACAGTTTGACCAAATTTCTAAACATTTCTCAGCAAATTAAGATTTTATATTAACTTGCCTTTGATACTTCTAACAATGTTAGAATTTTTACCAGAGGTAGAGACAGTAGGAAATGATGAAAAATAATGCTAGTATTTTAAAAATACATACCTGGGAGTCATTTTATTCTTGGCAAGGAGTCGTATTCCTCAGAGTGAAGGAAATTCTATTATTTTCATCTGAAATAAATCAAGACCATATACAGGAGAATGTGGCCATAGTAGCCATCTTGATAATCTTGTTTTCGCTATTCCTTCTGAATGGATGATTGTGTTGACATGGGGTTTTCTTTAAAAGACTTCTTATGATGTCTAGTTGGTCCAAAATCAAAATGGTGCCCATCGGACATCCAATATGGCCACCACAGTGGCCATCTTGAAAATCTTATCGCCACTTACTCTGAATGGATAGTGGTATTGACATGGGGCTTTCACTAAAAGACTTCATGAGATGTCTAGTTGATCATAAATGAAAATGGTACTGATCTGATATTCAGTATAATCACCATGGTGGTCATCTTGAAAATGTTTTTAATTGTTACTACTCCAGAATGAATGGTCGTATTGATATGGGGTTTTCACGAAAATACTTCTTGTGACTGAAAAGGTTGCTTCCTTGCTCTGGATAATTCATGATTACTAGGAATTTCCCTTACTCAGAGCATAAATATTTTCGAGTTCGAAATTTTCGGCAATATCACACTGCCTTCATCAGCGACTACTGTTGATCACTTCTTGTGATGAAATTGGTCCTCAATGAAAATGGTGCCCCTCAGGCATCCAATATGGCTGCCACAGTAGACATCTTGAAAATTTTGTTATCACTAATCTTCCTGAATGGATGGCCATATCTACATAGGGTATCACTAAAAGACTTATTATATCTGCTTGGTACTAAACAAAAATGGTGTTGATCAGACCACCAATATGCCTGCCAAATCTTTTTATCACTACAGCTCCTAAAAGGATGACCATAGCTACATGGGGTTTTCACCAAAAGACTTATCATATCTGGTTGGTACTAAATAAAAATGATGCCAATCTGACATACGATATACAGTATGGCCAGCATGGTGGCCATCCTAAAAATCTTGCTATGGATATTTCTGAAAATCTTTATATCGCTACTTCTCCTAATTGGGTGATCATATCGACATGGTGTTTTCACTAGAACACAATAGCAATATGTAACACCTTCTAATGAAAATGGTGCTCATAAGACCTCAAACATGGCACCATAGCCATCTCAAAAATCATGTTATCCCAACTCCTTTTGCATGATGGTAGTACTGACTTGGGGTTTTCATGAAGACACATCTTGAAATATTTGAGTAGTTCTGAATGAAAATGGTGCATATCCGACCACCATCATATCCACACATTTGTAAAGAAAACCCGACCTAGCTGACCTTGGGGTCAAAGCAGAGGTTATTGCTTGCATTTTTGTACATCATTGAGGTTATGAATACAATGACTTGTACATACGCATGCGAATTTTGACCAGACTTTGTATTTAGTTGCATGCCAATGAACACGTTGATAGTAAGCACTCTGACATTGATTTTAAGGTCAACTGTCTCAACTTAGGTTTTTATCTGTTAAAGGCTCATTTAACTCAGTTTGTAGATATGTCTGAAGAATACCATGGACTATACCACTTAAATAATTTTGTTTTTTTTCTCCAAAAAATGTACTTTTAGATTTAAGCAAACTTAGCACATGGTTATATCTTGGCATTGTCTAAAACAAGTTCAGTGATCATCTATCCATGATGTCAGGTTCAATGTCAAAGGCCATGATAAAATAATTTGTACTGCATTTACAGGTACATTCTGGATATATTAAAAAAAACATGGGAAATTGTTTTGCTGCCGTATTTGGTATGTTGGAATTTCTCAAGAATATCAAAGATGGGTTAAATACTCAGCAGTTAATAATATTAAATAGTTGTATCTTGGATTCCTGGAAATTCTTGTCACCCATTTGAGTGTCTGCTCATTCGAGGGATTCTTGTTATATCACTTTACTTGTGGTCATGCATGTCTTTGAGAACCAAGGGTTGCTGCTGCCGTTGTTGTTGTTGTTGATCTTGGAAGTATTCTTCAATAATGTTCTGATTCAGAGCTACCACCTTTGATCTCTCAGCCATTGAAGCTTACACTATCAAAGCTATAAACTTTGTACTCTTATTGAGGCAACAGGTCCTGTATTTTGTGTGTGTATTGTGTATTTATTATCTTTAGAAATGCTTTTTATGTCTCTGTTTATAGGAGATAACTACCAAAACTCCACTGCCTTTGTGTTGACCTTTGTTGTTGAGGAAGATAATGCCATGGTGGAAGCATGGGAGAGGGTGTTTGTTGACTACATGAAAAATTTCAAGAATGATCACATGATCATCTCTTTCTCCTCTGAGGTATGTGTGTTGACATTTATTATGTGCATTTAAAGATGTAGATACCTCCTGCCTGTTGATCATGGATTCATTTCATTGTATTACATTAGTAGCTAAAATAGTTACTGTTAGATTATCTTTAATAATTATCTGAATATGATTTTATTGAAAATTATTGAGAAAAATAGTGTATTTCCTATTTACAAAATGTTTAAGCTTGCTGTTTATTTCTATATTGTTTAGTGAAGTCTTCCCTTCAACAAACTTCTTTTATTAGAAAAACAAATAAGTATTGACCATTAGATCCAGGAGTACACAGAATGTAATGCTTACTCCCTTGTGTTTCTATTGGTCTATTCACTTTAAAGTATATCTGCTTGATAAATGATGCAATTTTTACGGCTTACTTTTATCACTGTACTGTGGCTCGTGAATATTGTCATCCCCTCCATTTGTCCATCTGTCCATAACTCTTTCTCCTCATAATACTGCTGGTTAGAAATTCACCAGACTTGGTACATAGGCTACCTATGTGGTAACCATCTGCAGATGTTGTTTGACTTTTGAACATCTCCCCTAGAGTCCTTGAAAGGGGTCAAAGGTTCAATATATAAAAATTGCAATTACAGTGACATTTTTGAATATTTTCTGTCCAAACTTTATACATACATTCCTAGCATGAGGACATGTAATACAATTAGCAGAGTTTAAGTTATTATTCCTCAGTCATGATCTAGAAAAGGTGGTGGGGGGTGAAATAAAAACATCCTCCTCACATTGGTTACCTCCCCGTGGCATTATAACATCACTGCCACAAAGCTGTACATTTGGTGGTGAATTGCCACCTGGAGAAAACCATACACTGTGATAACTTCATGACACTTAATTTAGATTGTACTTACTGTGGTTTTCACTCTCATGTGTCTTTGGTGCAGAATTTGAAGATTTTGTATAGCATGCTTGAGGAAAAACTCCTGTAATTCTTTGCTGTCAGTGATGGAACACAAGGCTGATGGCATTATAAGGTAGCACTTGTGCAGATGTCATAATATGCCAGTGACATCACAGTATAATGTGGCTGAGCCACCTCAGTCTGGTTCCTTTACTCTTGTTCTTGATAGGATTTTCAATGCATGCAGATGGTGCAGTTGTAGCAAATAATCAAACTTCTAATGTACAAATCTGCAAAGATGATGAACTTGGGCTTAGATGACATATGGGGTCAGGAAGCAATATGTCCTGAATGAGTATGTGCTGTGAGGAACATGGTAATAAAAGTGGGGGAATTTGCCATGGTGACCATGAATGTATTTCTAGTTACCGATTGCATCTACGGTAGCTTGAATTTTTCATGAAAACTCCTACATAGTTGTTAGTGCAGCAAAAACTCATAGGCAAAGTTTATTTGACATGGCTAAATAAACATTAATGGATTGTATTTAGACTGTGCACATAGATTTACAAAAACACATGAAATTCATTAAAAGATTGAAGGACAGAAGGTCAAGGTCAAGGGAGCATGACATTTACTTCTGGTGAGAATGTAATTTTGTGGATTATTTTTCATACACCAAGCTATATATGGCAACTGATGTGCAAATATATCTGATAATGTTAGATGTTTTAAGGACAATTTGGGTTTAACAGTAAACATGCATGTTTGTGCAGATATCAAGCAAATAAATGAATGTTCCAACGATGAACCCCATCTATTGTAATTATGTACCTTTCTATGGACAGAGATCAATCCAGGATGAGTTGAATCGAGAAAGCAGAACAGATGTTCTGACAATTGCCATCAGCAATTTTATCATGTTTGCCTACATCTCCATGTATGATTTTTCTGTAAATTACTATGCATGCATACATCCAAGGTTTTGTTTTTGTTTCACAGAAATAGCCAAGGTGGTCCGAATGTCTATGTTGAATGATCAAAGAGAAAGTTGACTATTCATCATCCGACACAGTATAAGTTTGACTGGAGAATGGGGCAGGGGTTCACTCAGAAGCTGATTTGTGGATATTTATATTTTTAATTTAATAATTTTTTTAAAACCATTCGATTTATAAAAATTTGGAACCAAGATCTACTCTTTGCCAATTTGTTCTTTCAAGTGTTGTGGTGGTAAATGTGGAAAAAAAGAATTACCGTATATACTTTTGTATAAGGCACTAGCAGATCAGGGTCTGTGTTGTTTGTTCTACTGATTAGTCATTACAAACTGCATAGACCCAGATCTGCGGCGCATTATGCGATGGCAGATCTGGGTCTATGCAGTTGGTATCCGATTATACACGAGTATATACGGTAAACAACTCAGGCTAAACCATGTATTCAACATTGTGAACAACAATGGTCCAGCATATTTATCTAGTAGATTTCTTGTAGTATCAGACTATCTACATTATAATACTAGACACAGTCATTATAACTTTGTACCAAGAGTAAATAGTATATCCTCTTTAGTCTTTTATTATAACACAATAAAAGATTTGAATGCGACCGGAATGCCTTAGAACAGAAGATTAAAAATTTGATTTGTTATTGATTTCAAGCAATTGCACTTCGTTATAATAAATACCCCCCTCCCCAAAGATATTGAATTTATGTCATGTATTGTTATCCATGTTTCATCCCATTATCTTCCACTTTGTGGTTCTTTCCGTCTGGTTGTTCTTTTAATCAGCTTTTTTCATATGTCATTAAGTTTTTTGTGCTCTAAATCTTGACCCACAGCTAGAAACCCCATAGGAAATAAGGTCCACAAAGGTTTAATGGGTAATCCTAGGTTTAATCAATATGTCTTGTTTTACTTGTGTAATGTTTACCTCTGTTGAATAATGTGTTTGCATGTATTACTCTACATGGATTATATTAAATGTTATATAAGCATTTTATGCTGTATTTATGTTCCTTACAGTATGTTTTATGTCTTGTATCAAATTTATTTGTATGTAGCACATGTTGACTTTACCAAATAAATACTACTACTACTAATGCTAGCAGCTATATTTAGCTAAATAAGAGTGCAAATCAATTTTAAAACATGCTGTAGTGAGATATAACCAGCGATCATATTTACTTTGGCAACGTATGGCAGAAACTCTTAGGTGCGCAGATACAGCTGATTGCATTTTATCCTATCGTCTGTGCAAAATTCCAAGTGACCGCTGACAAATCCTATGGAGTTATGATTAAATGGTATGTTGTCTTTGGAGGGTACAACTAACTATCTGTAAATGTAGGTCATAGTGATCACAGACACTTTTGTATATACAGTCATAAAAGCTGATGGGTATGTTCACATTTAAAATTACCACAGACATAAGGTACAGATAGGCAGAAGAGGCATACATGTACTTTTATAGTCCTTTCCCTTCTGATTTTCTTAATAAGTTAATCTCGATTTTAATCAGGTTGGGTTCATGCATTGGTTTTTTAACGGGACAAAATACGTTTTATTTATTATGATTGAGAAGGTAAATATTATACTGATATAAGGCAGGTAAAATTCAATACAGCGTCCCTTAATTTTGCTGGCTTCTGTTTAAAGCGATTACCCTATGCCACTACCGCATGGTTTTCACAATTTCCATACATTCGATAGGGTATGTGCTCTGACCTTCAACCCCAAACACAATAGTCGAAATATCAAAACTGGGGTGGAAAAGGTCAGAGAAAACTCAGACAAGTACTTTTCATGTTCCATGGATTTGTTTATTTTGTTTTTCATTTACATGTAGCAGGTCTTGAAACTTGATGTGTGCATTCACCTTTGTCACTGACTTTAGCACCCATGAAAGGTAAATTATTGTTGTAATGACCTGCTTTTCTCGCTAAAGTTGCTAAGCTAATTTTTGGGAACATTTACTGGCAACACAGGTGAAGACCTAACATTTTTAAAAATCCTGCTGGTTCAGTCATAGCACAAACCATCAAATTGTTATCAATTATAAGCGTGAAAGAGGAGAAAATCTTTAATATTGATTGTTTTCGTGGATGGGAAACACAGTAACATGCAATTTCACTCGCATCATCTCTTGGTGCTTTTTGTAAAGTACCAATATTATTATTCTTGTTATTATTATTTGTACGGCTTCCCTCCATTTGGCTTTGGAGCATCTATGGGCGGACATGCCTAATTTTCGAAAAGAGGAGAAATGATGTGTTGGAAAGGATACTCAAAGAGGCAAAAAGTAGCATATATGATGCGAAAAGAGAAGAGAAGAAACTTTAGTGGCTATAAGATGACTACAAGATGAATACCAATAAAAAGGCAGCAAAGACATAATAGAAACTATGTAGTGTCAATCAAATTTTAAGAGGCAAAACGAGGACAAGATTAGAAAAGAGACCAAATGTGGTGAGAAAAGATGATTAGAGGCAAAAGACTGTTAGCAGAAACTATAAAATTCATTAAAAGGCTAAAGAGACCTGACAAGGCGAAAATAGACAAACGAGATAAAAAGAGGCAAACTGTATAATTTAATTTTGAGAAAATTGCCAGAAGAGGCCCCAGTGAGGCGAAAAGAGACCAAAATGAGGCGAAAAGAGATGAAAAGAAATAAAAGTAGCAGAAACCATATGATCCATAAAGTGGAAAAAGGGCCAGTGACACAAAATGAGGCCAAATAAGGCAAAAGAGATGAAAATAGGCAAAATAAAGTAACTGACAATATCAGTTCTATTAAGGAGGCGAGAAAGGACCATATGGGGCGAAAAGAGAACATAAAAGGCGAAATGAGATTTAAAGAGGCCAGATGAATGTTACAAAATTTATAAGATTTATAAAATGTTGAAAATAGTCCGAGTACAAAGATTGCTTGACATGCATATCTTCTAATGATGACCATAATATGCATAATGCTCAGTATGCACAAGGTTCCACTGAAAACTGAGACATTTGCATTAACAAGATTATGTGATGCATCACATCAGGCTCTAAGTTGAAATTGGCAACAACTCTAACAAAAATCTCAGGAGGACAGTGATTTGTCTATGTAAGCATCTTTAGATGATGACCATAACATGCACAAACTTTCATAGCGATCCATGATATACTCCGAGACTAACTGCGTTCACAAGATATTCTCATAAAAGGGCAATAGCTCTAACGAAATGGTTAGTCGATATGCACATCTTCAGATGATGACAATCACATTTACCAAGTATTATGGCTATCTACTGAAAACTGGTTGGCTAGATGCATTCACAAGATTTTTGCCATACACTGCATTCATCTGCAAGTCAAAAAGGGCAATAACTCTTAAAGAAAATTGTGGGAGCAAATTGATTTGTCGATATGCGCATCTTCAGGTGAAGACCATAAAATTTCCGATCCAAAATTTTGGAACTGGTTTCGTTCACACAAGACTGTGTGATGGACGGAAGGACCGACGAACGAACGGGCACGGGGATTCCTATATATCCCGGGGATATAAACGGCAAGGCTTTGTTGAATTGATGAAAAGAGGCAAAATAAATCCATTCCATTATCTGCATTTGTTTCACACTATTGCTCAATCAAGTGATAAATAGTTTCACCTTCTAAATTACAACTCTGACAGATTGTGTGTGTGTGTGTGTGTCTTGCCGTTAAACGTCCCGTCCCCCACAATATTATAGACAGCTGTAAGGATGTTATGTGGTGTAAAAATAGAAGAAATTGTCTTTAAAAAATTATGGATTTTTTTCTTCTGTACCCAGTCATTTTTAAGAAGACACCCCCCCCAAAAAAAAAACAATATATTACAACGAGTCAAGAAATATCAATAGAATAGATTTTAAAGCAAACCCGATTGACATTTTTAATTAAATTCCCCGTTTATCACCAGAGCAGTATAGAAACCATGCAATTTCTTTAAGATAAATATTTCTAAATTATTATATTAATTATATTTGAGAGTTTTATATCACTCGGATCAGCTGAATTGTGAAAAATAAGGGAGAAAAGAAAGATGGAGGCAAAAGGCATGACAGAAAAAAGATGCAAACTGGGAGCCAGGTGCTTTTCCTAAGGACGCACTGAGGCACGAGTGTAACTATCTACCAACTGAGCTACCGCGGCTCTAGAGAGAACAAGCATTCCTAATTCTGATCGAAGTAGTGTTCTCCATATATGAAATAGAAAATCAATTTTTAAAAAACATACTCACAACACGACAACACTTAAAACAAGTAAGCATTATTTTTTTTTTAAAAAAATTATTGTTCCCTGACAAAAAAATAAAAATAAAAAAAAATAAAATAAATTATTATATCATTTTATGGGCCTTTTTTTGTGTCTGCAGTTAAATTCATCCTATTGTTCTTATTTAATTGCGTCATTCTGTTGTTGTTCAAATCTTTCTACCTGAAAGATCGTATTTTTAAGTCACCTCTATCTCTGCTAGAATCCTCTAGGACTTTTTACTTATGTTTTACTTATCTTTTATAAAGTTTGTGTCTTATCTCGTTTACTCTAATCTTTCATAAGCCATTTTCGCTTCTTTTTGAGAATTTTTGCTTCGTAGCTCAATCGATTTATTGATGTTATTGTGCTTTCTTTTTTAAATTTACCACATTTCGTGTATATTTTTCCAGTTTAGCCTTCTCTCGGCCTTTAATGCACGTCTTGAAATTGTGCTGTGTCTTAGTGTATCTTTTTGCCACTCATCGTCATTTTTACGTAACTTATCGTCATTGTTCACGAGAGTCTCTCCTCTCCTCTCCCCCCCTCTCTCTCTCTCTCTCATATAATTTGGTCACAAGTTTTTTTTAATGTTTTTTTTTTATCTGTCAATCTATTTGTGTCGTCTAGTCTCCTTGTACTTTTCTAAAATTATTTTTGTTGCATTGTTCCCTTACTTTGAGTATCTTTTACTAGCACTCGTATTTAAGTCATAATGAGCATCCGTATGCTCTTTTATGGCCACTTTGGTCTTTATGTTGCTGCATCTGATTTAATTTGGTTCTTTTGATCCTATTTTACACTGTTGGTTGCCTTTTGCATCGTTTATTCTCTTTAGTGTCTTTCCTCCTCTTTTGCTCTATTTTTACCTCACGCGGGCCTCTTTTCACCCTCATCGCCTTATTGTTATTATTATAGATCTTATATTTTCAATTAGTTGTATCTTTTCTTCATTTCTTTCTGACTGTTTTGTTCTCTTTTCGCCTCAAGTAATCTTTTTGCTCCTTTTATGAGACTTCGCACTTTCTGGACATTACTCTCGGCAGTTACTTTAGTTTCTGTTACTTTTTTTTTTCTCAAGTTGTCACTCTTAGTATTATTTGGTTCTCTTGTTGCCCGCTGCACATAGTTACTGCTTAATTATCTTTCTTAAATATTATTACTCTTCACCTCCTTTGGTCATCCTATTGTCCTCTATCAATTTATAACTCCCCTTTTCGTTTCTTCTCGCTTCGAGCATGACTCTTTTCCATGTCTTTTTCTCTCTTTTGCCACTTTTCTTTTCTTTGTGCCTCTGTGCCTCTTTTCAGTGTTTTGGCATGGAGCAGGGCTACTTGGTAAAGGCAGGCTCACCTAACTTTGTACAACATTCATAATAATTAAGGAGATCAACAACAGCCCTCTATGAACCCGAGCTTGTTTTCATTTCAAATAATGTTTTTAAAGGTTTAAATTCCCTTCTACCCTTAAATTAATGAAAAATGCACCGATTCAGGCTGAGCACGGCAAATAGGAAACTACCCGTGAATCTGAATTACCATTTTTCTTGACTGCTGATTGAACTTGACTTGCTCGCATTTGGATCTTGAAAATGGTGTGTATGGATAGAGCAGACGATATCGATACAATAGTAACATGATATTTTCTGCTTTACCCTTATGCATTGATTTCAAGGCGCTGTGACATGCCGTTATTGGCAAGACTTTTATTGAGTGAAAGGTAGGTTTTATTATTATTATTATTAGTAGTAGTATTATTATTATTTGGACACATGTACACACTGACACACCAAGCCCTCAAAATTTCCCAGCAGAATGACAGACCTCTCAGGGGTTGGGGTGGTACTATTTTGATGCTAAATATATTGTCAGAACCCACATATTTCCATCCCCATATTAAAAATTAGCAGACCTCTCATAAAAACAACGAACATTTTAACATGCTCCATCCCCTCCAAGAAAATAAAAAAAAAAAAAAAAAAAAAATCACGAAAAATGTATCCAAAGAAATAATTTTACATCCCAAACACAATACTCTGAATTTAACCTGCATATGCCAAAGAACAGATAAGACCTCGTGCAAAGCCCCGTCAAAGGTCAGGATAATATGGTTACACTGATGAATTTACTGAATTATGCAGTCAATACAGAGATGGCTGTGGTAACGGGTTTTAACACTGCATAATAGCTTCTCTGCCCAGTATGTACCTTTACTTGTCGATAGGTGATATAAAAATTTTACATGCATGATCATCTTATTGCTTCATAATGAAACACAATCCCAAACCTACAAGTCTGACACTCACCCCCGAATAAATTTTACTTTAGAAACTTCCCTAAAAAAATACCTACATACCCGCCCCAGAATATTCCTCCTCCGCAGGGAAACGAGTTAAAAATACATGTAAAACTTTATTATAAAACCAAATAAAACATCAATGTAATTTTTACATTGCAAAACATAAATATCAGCAGACAAAATGATGATTTGACATATTGCCAGACGTAATGATGATTTGACATAAATAGCACCTGACAAAATGATGACTTGACATAAATATTACCAGACAAAATGATAATTGGCATAAATATCACCAGACAAAATGATAATTTCACATAAATATCGCAGACAAAATGATAATGTTACATAAATATTAACAGACAAAATGATAACTTGACATAAATATCACAAGACAAAATGATTTGACAAATCTCACCGCACAAAATTATAATTTGACCTCGATATCACAAGACAAAATGATAATTTGACATAAATATATCCTGAAAAAAATGATAATTTGACATAAATATCACAAGACAAAATGATAATTTGACATAATTATCAACAGACAAAATGTTAATTTGACATAAATATCACCAGACAAAATGATAATTTGACATAGATATCGTACAACAAAATGATAATTTAACATACATATCACAAGACAAAATGATAATTTGACATAATTATCAAGACAAAATGTTAATTTGACATAAATATCACCAGACAAAATGATAATTTGACATAGATATCATACAACAAAATGATAATTAAACATACATATCACAAGACAAAATGATAATTTGATAAATATCACATGACAAAATGATAATGTGACATAAATATCAACAGACAAAATGATAACTTGCCATAAATATCACAAGACAAAATGATTTGACGTAAATATCAACATACAAAATTATGATTTGACATAAATCTCACTGCACAAAATGATAATTTGACCTCAATATCACGAGACAAAATAATTTGACATAAATATATCCTGACAAAATGATAATTTGACATAAATATCACAAGACAAAATGATAATTTGACATAAATATCACCAGACAAAATGATAATTTGACATAAATATCAACAGACAAAATGATGATCTGACATAAATATCGCAAGAAAAAATGATAATGTGTCACAAATATCACATGACAAAATGTTAATTTGACATAAATATCACCAGATAAAATGAAAATGTGATATAAATATAACCAGACAAAATGATAATGTGACATAAATATCACAAGACAAAATGATAATTTGACATAAATATCACACGACAAAATGAAAATTTAACATAAATATCACAAGACAGAATGATGACTTGACATAAATATCACAAGACAAAATGATGGACCATTATAGATGGCCCTTATAAAATTTACTTGATTTTCAAGATACACTGTACATTTAGCTGCATATGCATCTGTGTATTTTCTAACATCAAGTACATAATTGATGCCGTCATCGTACTGCACTGTTTTAACAATTATGTCTTTAAAGCTATTGCTTCTTATTTTAATTTTATCAGCACTGAAAGTAATTTTTAATTTTTTTTAAAGCATTGTAGTATATTCTTTATAATGCCACTGATGCCAGATATCAACATAGCAGTATATTCTTTTTAATGCCACTGATGCCAGATATAAAAAAATTAACACATGTTCTATTGAATGTTATTCTTCAACACCACTCGGTCTGACTACACGTTTGTACCATCAAAACTTGTAAACAAATATGCATTATCTCTGGATACTGACATTTTTAGTAGTATGGTGTGTCACTTGAGTTACAAAAATGTCACTTGGAGTACAATAGGAATTTAACAGTAGTGTATTACTTGAGGTACAAGGGAAATTTGACATGGGACCATTTTGGGGAAAATTTATGGCTACAAGGGGAATTTAACATTAATATGTCCCTTGGGGAACAAACAGGACTCTTGTAATAGTTATTACATCAGGGTCAGTACCCACGAAAGTAGTAACACACTATTTTAGAGTATTTTTTCCTCTTTTTTTTGTGTTGGTGGTGATCCTTGGCTTTGATCTATGCATTTTTTTTGTATTAATTTAAAGGAAATTGTTTCCTTTTTAGAATATGAGCATTATGTTGTGATTGTCTGTGTTTATTTTGGCGACAGTAACCAGTGAGTACTCCAGTATTCATGAGTGCTGGAAGTGACATCTGTGACCCATTGTTTTGTTTGCAGGTCAGCCTCTAAAAAAATACCGGTTAACCCATAACAAGAACTTGAACGTGAGTTCATCTTTGAATATACTTTAGATTAACATATGATTTATTAGGATTTGGACAATAGAAAGTTCAGTTCTGATAAACAAATATAGGGACTATACAGGGAAAAAATTGTGATCCGAGTCCAGCATGCAGTGTAAAATGGAATGTAAAATAGGAGGGAGAGTAAGGAAGAGTAACACTTAGAATCCCAAAGTGGTGTGTAAGGAGAGAAAAAGTAGGAATATTCACACATGCACACATACATACAAACACACCTATATACTATCACCCATGAAAAGAGCAGGAGTGCTCACACATTCACACTAACATACTATCATACTTATATACTATCATACATGGAGTGTAAGGAGAGAAAAAGGTAGGAGTGCTCACACATGCACAAACATACTATCATATGCTTATATATTATCACACAAGATAGAAGAGTGGAGAGGGAGGTTTAAGTTTTGTGTTCAAGAGAAAACCATAGACAAAAGACATACAAACATACAAAACAATATTTAACAATGATTGAGCAGTCTCTCTGTTTTTGAGAGATCTGGGTGGCTATATACGCCACACATCGACTTCCCACAGAGAATGTTTTCAAGGATCTATGGAGACAGAGAGTCCAAAATTGGGAGCATCTGCCGCTATTTCTAATTCTCTGGATGCAGGACCAGGGGTTACTCTAGCTGTTGATATTGCCGCTGCTTCACTTCCAACACCATGTCCCAATCTTCTTGCTGTTGCTGCTGCTGCCATAGTTATTCCTCCCTCTCATCTTCTAGTTGCTGTAGCTTTTGCTGGACCCTTATCCATCTTTCGTTGAGGTGTCACTGCTCCTGCTCCCTCTTTTGCTCCCTCTAAACACATAGCTTCGCTCAGCCTCCCAATTTACAGTGCTGGCTGGTCATTCTTCTTTCTTCTTTAGTTTGCACAGAAATCGACGATGAATGACAAGACTAAATGAATGAGTTTGAATTAAAGTCATGTGAGACCATTTGGCCTCGTACGACTGGTGAAAACTGTGTGCTTGGTGCACTACTTGATTATTAGAACTGATTGATTGATTAATTGGAATTGAGTCGTGTGCAGTCATTCGACCTTGTATTACTATTTAAATAATTGTTTGCACGGCGTACTTTGTAATTGTTGTTGGCACAATGTCCTTTTGGGGCCAAGTTAGAGAAGATATGTTCAGAAGGCGCAAAGCGGCAGCAGAATCATGAATTGAAATGCTAGGCATACTCTTTTTGTCACATTCTGCCCAGTTTTTGTTAAAGTCATGCTGTTCCTAACGGCAAATTATGTGTTAAAATATTTTAATTGTAGTAAATGATCTAGTTAAAATTTACTCATTTCATTATGTTATGTATGATGTTTATATTCTTAACTTTTGTCAATGATTGTAAATTGTATGGTTATTTGAAAATACATACTTAACTTTTGTCCAGTTGTTTACATAGTATCTTGCAACATGTCCTGTTGTGATATGGGTCAGGTAGGCAAGTATTTTTCCATTAGAATTACTCATATTCTGTTGTGACATAGGTCATGTAGGCATGTATATATATATATATATATATATATATATATATATATATATATATATATATATATATATATATATATATATATATATATATATACAGATTTTGGTAAGTAATTTCATTCTTGTTCTAAAATTCCTGTTCTAAAGATCAGTCTGAATTTACAGTTGTGTTGTTGAAATCAGATATAATGTGAGAGGAATTATTTATTTACAATATTCATTGGAATTACTAAAGGGCTCATTGACTTTTGGATTAATACATGATTTTGGGATTTATGTGAACTCATTCAAATACATTTTGGATTAATACATGATTTTGGGATTTATATGAACTCATTCAAATATATTCTGGGTTACAAGATCCCGAGATCTCCCGTTTGTTTCAGAGGGTTATTAGTGAGACTGAAGTCACACAAGTCCCAGATTGTTATTTTGTGAAAAAATAGGGTCCTTATGAGAAAATGGAGATCACCTGAGGTACCCGCTGGTGACGAGTGGTCAGTGAGCTATCAAATTGTCGTTCCGAGGTCAAATCGACAGGAAATTCTTAGTCTAGCCCATGAAACTCCCTTGGCTGGTCATTTAGGAGTCAACAAGGCTTATCACAAGATCTTGAATCATTTTTATTGACCGTAACTTAAAAGTGCTGTTTCTAAATACTGCAGATTTTGTCACACTTGTCAAATGGTAGGAAAACCCAATCAGAAGATACCTAAGGCTCATCTGCCACCTATTCCTGTATTTGACGAACCGTTTAGTAGAATAATGGAAAGGTTGTGTCGGTCCCGTATGTAAGAACAAGTCAGGCAACCAATATTTGTTGACCATCATGTGTGCGTCTACAAGATTTCCAGAGGCAATTTCTTTGAGAAATATTAAAACTAAATCCATTGTAAAGCTTTGGTAAAGTTTTTTTTTTTTACACTTGTTGGCCTTCCCAAATATGTCCAGTCCTATCCGGGGTCAACTTTTATATCTGGAATTTTCCAACAAGTTATGCATGAATTAGGCATCCGACAGTTTAAATCTTCTGTCTATCACCATGAAAGTCAAGGGGCTTTGGAAAGATTTCATCAAGCTTTGAAGAATATGATTCGGTCATATTACTTTGATATAGGAAAGGATTGGGATGAGGGTGTTCATTTGTTTTTGTTTGCTGTTAGGTAATCAGTTCAAGAATCATTGGGTTTTAGTCCTTTTGAACTGGGTTTCGGACATACTGTCCGTGGACCATTGAAGTTATTAAAAGAGAAACTTCTTTCAAAATGAAGATCCAAAGATTATTCTTCTTGACTATGTGTCTAATTTCAAATATAAGTTGTCAAAGGCTTGTGAAGTAGCAAGAACTAATCTTCATTCTACCCAGTCAAAAATGAAATTAAGGTATGACAAAAATGGACAGGAAAGGAGTTTTCAGCCTGGTGATAAAGTTCTTGCTCTCTTGCCCATACCTCAAAATCCTCTTCGAGCTAAATTTTATGGTTCTTATACAGTTGGAAAGAAAATAAATGACTAAAATTATATCATTAACACTCCTGGGAGGCGGAAACAGAAAAAAACTTTGTTACATAAATATGATAAAGAAGTGTTGTGACAGAGAAAGCCCAGTTAATTATTCAATCAATTTGGTTGTACCTATCCCACACAGTGCGGATGTCAACGATGGAATACAATCTGACTGTAGTGATTCTGGTTTAACCAACGTTCGGAATTCAGAAATATTAAACAATCTGGACCAGAAATTGCCACATCTACAACAAAAGGAAAGGAGTGAACTAAAACAGCTATTACATGAGTATGAGCACTTGTTTCCTGATGTTCCTACACGAACAAATACAATCTATCATGACGCTGACATTGTAGATTCTACACCTGTGAAAAAGAAATTCAGTATTTACTGGAGAATGATTTTATCGAACCAAGTAAAAGTAACTGGAGTGCACCAAGAATGGATGATTGCATTGATAAAATTGGAAATGCGAAATATGTCAACAAATTTGACCTTTTAAAGGGATTCTGGCAAATTCCACTTACGGAAAGAGCAAATTAAATTTCAGCATTTGTAACTCCAGATGGGCTTTTCAATATAAAGTGATGCCTTTTGGTATGAAAAATTCTCCGCCAACATTCCAGCGTCTTATGAATATGATAACGTCTGTTCTAGATAATTGTAACGCATACATCGATGACGTCATCATCTACAGCGACAGTTGGTAAAATAACTTGGAAACCATTCGGAAATTCTTCGATCGACTCAGTGATGCAAATCTGACTATTAATTTAAGCAAAAGTGAATTTTGCCATGCTTGTGTCACATTTTTAGGACATATTGTCGGACAAGGTCAAATTAAACCTGTAGAAGCTAAGGTCAAGGCTATCTCTAAATTCCCTGTGCCTGTTTGTAAAAAGCAACTGATGAGATTTTTAGGTATGGCTGGATATTAACGGAAATTCTTTTCAAATTTTTCCATAATTGCCGAACCTTTGACAAATCTGTTGAATAAGAAATCCAAGTTTCATTGGTCTGACCAGTGTCAGGAATCCTTTTATGAATTAAAGGCTATGCTTAAGAATGCACCAGTTCTTTCTGCACAAAATTTCAGCCAATTATTTAAAATAACTGTTGATGCAAGTGCTGTAGGGGTTGATGGAGTATTGATTCAAGAAGACAAAAAAGGTGTAGATCATCCTGTGTGCAATTTTTCTAAAAAAAATAAACAAGCACCAGAAAAATTATTCCAAAATTGAGAAGACGTGTTTGGCTTTGATATTGGCTTTACAACATTTTGAAGTGTATGTTACCTCGGCTCTTTCTCTGGTTATTGTATTCAGTGATCACAATCCCCTTACTTTCATTGACAAAATGATAGATACAAATTGGAGATTGTTGAGATGGAGTTTAATGTTGCAAGAATACAACATTGACATTATACACATCAGGGGAAACGATAATGTGATTGCAGATGCACTATCCCGTGTATAGAAGTACCATATTGCTTGATTTTGTGTATATTTTGTGTAATTCAGCTGAATGTAATTCATAAGATATCTTCCTATGTAATATTGACTATTATAGTATCAGATGCATATTTAAAAGAAAGATTTATTACATACATCTTTTTTTTCTTTACGAGGGTAGGTGTTATGTATGATGTTTATATAATTAACTTTTTCTGTGATTGTAAGTTGTATGGTTATGTGAAAATAGATACTTAACTTTTGTCCAGTTGTTTACATAGTATTTCGCAACATGTCCTGTTGTTACATGGGTCAGGTAGGCAAGTAGTTATCCATTAGAATTACTCATATTCTGTTGTGACATAGGTCATGTAGCATATATATATATATATATATATATATATATATATATATATATATATATATATATATATACAGATTTTGGTAAATACTTTAATTCTTGTTCTAAAGTTCCTGTTCTAAAGATCAGTCTGAATTTACAGTTGTGTTGTTGAAATCAGATATAATTTGAAAGGAATTATTTATTTACAATATTCATTGGAATTACTAAAGTGCTCATTGAATTTTGGATTAATACATGATTTTGGGATTAATGTGAACTCATTCTAATACATTCTGGATTATATATTTGTGGTACATCAGGATATTCAAGGCTATTGGAATTCATTCGGAACATTTTATTTGTTTGGACTTGTGATTAGGTCATTTAGGATTATTTGGAATTTAAGTCACAAATTGTAAGCGTCTTTTGAATTTTCACTTTAATTATCTGGAAATAAATTGCTTGTTGACTTTACTTGATTTTATTTGTTTCACTTTCTTTCTGTTACATATTTTAAGACCTAGAGTCGTAACAATTGAAATTTAGAATTTAGTGTACAGAGTGTACTTAATGTTTCCGATAAATGTAAACCAGTCCGGAGTATAAGTTACCCTTGAATAATTTAGTGATCTTTCTTATTTTTCCAAGTTCATGCTGAAATTATATTTTTGTGTTTAGACGGTTGTTCGAAAAAGTCAAATGTGTAATTTTTAAAGAGTTGTGATCGAAAGGGGTTTTTAAAGTCAAATGAAATCCCTATCCAGTCAGTCATATTCAAAGCAGCTGGTCCCTGGTGGTTGATCACATGGGGTGGTTGCAGATGGAACTCTAAGCCTCCATCTGCCAAGGTGCTTGCTGCTTCTACTCCAGCCCTCCAACCTCTGTGCTTTCTTCCCCCGAACCGCTTGTGCCTTTGTTGATGTGCTGGTTCCCTGAGCTATTGGTTCTGAAACCCAGTCATCATGTATAGCTCCTTGCCTTGCTGCTTCTTTTCGGGCTTCGATGTGGGAATAGGTCGACTTTACTGCACCGGTATGTGTGCGCACGGCGCATTACTTTACGGCAGGTTAGTCACTTCCCCTCGCTTGCTCCGAAGTTCCCTCTCAGACAGCTGGTGGCAGACTGTGAATGTGAATGGAATTTGGCCATGTGGACGCAGATCAAAATTCTTTTTCGTATATAGTCCCTACATTTGTTTCTCAGTCCGAAACTTTGCAGTGTGTCCAAATCCTAATACATCATATGTTAATCTGAAGTATCTTCAAAGACAAACTCACGGTGAAGTTCTTGTCATAGGTTATCCGGCATTTTTTGGATAGGCTGGACTGTCAACAAAACAACGTGCATTGGGTCATTGATTACACTTCCAGACCAGTAACAATGCCTTAGTACTCACTGTGCACTGTCGCCAAAATGCACACAGAAAACCACACCATAATCCTCATATTCTAAAGAACAAACGATTTCTTTTAAATCAATACCAAGAATGCCTAAATCTAACTCATGCCTCACCACCAAAATGAGAGAGGAAAAAATGCTCTAACAATAGACTGGGACTACATTCGTGGGTACTGACCCGGAAGTCATAATTGTGACCTGAGTTGTTTCAGGCCAATTTATGTACGATCAATTTTAGTCAAACTCTTATATTTGCATGCCACACCAATTTCAACATTACTCGCGAAGTCTTTTTGATTTTCATAGCAAACAATGTGTGAGACAACTGTCAGAACGTGTGTAGTGTTGGTATTCCACATGGTGCAAGTTTGGACCAAGTGCTTTTGAGACGCCAAAACTAAATTTGCTATATCTTCCTTAATTATAGGAATTTTTCAATGCAGTAAAAACTTCATTGCAATACAAGATAATTTCGATATGAAACTATGTTTGGAATATTAAAACCTTGATAAATTGAATGTTAATAGAATTTTAAATAAATATTTAAATTTAAAAAACTACATTTTAACGTAAAATTAAATTTGCATACTAATTTTAAAAATAAAACTGACACATTTTAGACAGCAAAGTTGAGCAATGAATGGTATTTAAAACAAGTGATAGCTTGGGTCTGTACAGCTTATAACATTTTGTCCAGGGTTAGTTAAGCAAGCTAGCTCATGAGATTTTTTCAGCCAATTGCAGTATGCCTGTTAAAATATATAAAAGGTGTACACACTAAAGAAACAATGACAAGTGCTATGTTCCAGATTTATTGTGTCATATACTCAGCCAGTTGTTAGTATAAATAATAGAGCACTCAAATTTCCCATTTTGATGGGACCAGTAGCATGTTTTATAGCAAAAATTCATTGGGTTTCAATTCAAATAACAACAAAAGGCGACAATGTATTATGAAAATACAGTTCCAAGGAGGTTCTACCTTACTGAACAGTGGTGTTGATCTCTCTCATGAAGACCTAAGCCATGTCTTTGAGGTATTATATATCAGTGTGGTAGTATGAACTAATCCTAGTAACGCATCGCAGGTACATTGGACATGTCTTAATGAGACCTTGGTATCACCACCTGACAGCTGGAGAACTTCCAAGCTAATCCAACTCTTCCGCCTTGTTCCAAATACCAGGCTAGACCTGTAAAGATATAACATGTTTTATTTAATCTTATAGATCAGTAAGATGTAGGTAAATTTAGTACAAATGTGCTAGATATGGAGTTTTCAAAATGACATAAAGGGTGCAAGCACATGAAAAACATTAAACTTGACGTAGTGACACTCATAATTGTGAAGCAATGGACACGAATTAAAGTGACTATTCATCCCAAAAATATATGAAGTTTCTAGAAGAATGTCTTATCAGAGTAAGTCCAGCCATTTACAGGCTAAATGACTAATAAGGTACACTAGCTATCATAAAGTTTAAGGCAATGTGGGAATGGTGAGGTTTGATCATTAGTGCAACAGTTAGAACATACCAGTATACACGGAGGTCAAGTGACAATGTACGAAATAAAAATATATTACCATAAGTAAGCTAATTCATGACGGAAATAACATTTTTTGATATTTCAAGTGCATACAGCCAAGTATTTGCCTCACAGATCAACTACAGGTTGAAATAGATCCTATATCATCAACTAAATGTGAAATTCTGATCCCAAAAAATTAAAAACAACGATGTACATTTGCATATGTGGGACGTGTACCATATACTTATTAAGATCAATTGTACAAAACTTAATTCAAATGATCTGTTTGAACATTTCTGGTGCATTTTTAAGAGTGTCAGTTAGCAATTATTACGTAGAATGGTTCATTAGAATATGATATCAGCTGATGCTACAATGCTACACTCTGTCACAGTACTAAATTAAAATATATTACCATACATAAGCAAATTCAAAATGGAAATAAAATGTTGGGATATTTCAAATGCATACAACCAAATATGTGCCTAAAAGATCAACTATAGGTAAAGTTAGATCCAATATGATGTACTGAATGTAACATTCGGATCCCAAACATTCTAAAAAATATGGACATTTACTCATGTGGGACATGTCACCATGTTAAGCAGTTGAACAAAGTTAATTCAAATGACCTGTTTGAACATTTCTAGTGTAATTTTTAGAGTGCCATGTAACTTTTATTATTAGTAATTAATAAAGCTTAAAGTAAAAGGGTTCATTAGAATGGGATATCAGCTTATGCCACAATAATGCACTTTATCAATCAATGTGTTAACCAAAATTAACAATAAAAAGGAATGCATTTTGTGTTAGACTAACTTCGTTTTGCTGTTTTCCTACATCCAAGGTAAATAGACCTGGGGAAAGTACATCTTATCCCTTTGACCTATATTTCTTTTGACATTTTTTATTCTCGAACAGTTTAAAATGGCTTAGTAGACAACCTGAGTAGGCTCTGCTGTAAGAGTTTTCATCTCCATCCTCTCATTAAGTACCATATAACTATGTTTATAAATAAATACTGAAAGTCATACAAGCAGATATGTGTTACACATATAATCACCGCATCATAAACATATAAATTAACTGCTTGTACCCATAATAAATGTTGTAAATGACATAAGGGCACAATATCAACTAGAAAGATGTCTGCGTGTGTTTTGAATAAAGGTCCCATTCTGACACTGAAAGATATTTTCTCTGACAGAATTTGAACATTATCCACAATTTGAACTTTATATGGTGCAGCAATAAATTCATGATGTTAACAATGAGCATCAACCCCATAGAGACTATAAATATGAACATATTTAGAACATTTTAAAATTTAAATTTGTAAGAAAAATGTACAAATCAAAGTTCTATTTTTAAAATCAATATACACAAAATGCCAAAATTTCAGGTGTCTACCTTTAATAATACACTTGGGATTTCAATTTAAATTTTTTATGGTCAAGACACTGACATATTTCTACTTTTTCACAGTTTCTAGAGAAAAACAAATCAGTAAATGTTCTCATGGAAATCCAAGACTCCGTTGATGAAGAAAATACATACAATATTGTTCACACTCCATCGAATCCGATCCTTGTAATCTCACATAATTGAATTGAGTGGATACAGCATTTCTTCTCATAAAGTCTGTGATATCGTCTTTGAGAGGAGGAGATCCATAGGAACGTTTTAGTGATACCTTTCAATTCTGAAACCAGGTTTTACATTTAATTGTAATTTCTTAGCTTTTCAAATATATCATTTTAATTTTGAAAAATGTAATCTGTCCCATATGTTGATTTCCCAGGACCCCATTGGAAATAAGCTTTGTAAACTTGTATGGGTCATCATTAGTAGTATAGGCTGACAAGATAGACACAAAAGGGACTCCAATCTTTAAAAGGGTCAGTGGATTATAGAAGCAAACGAATATTTTGCATAGGAATGGCACTCTGGACGCAAACGAAAATTTAAAATGGAATAACAATTTGGAGCATAAGGGGAATTTAACATGGATATGGCAGCCTGAGCATAAAGATGGACATGTATTGAATGCACTCACTAAAAGATTGCTATGCATGTTGCAGAAAGTAAGTTTACAAAAAACAAAAAACAAGAAAAAAGAAAAAAAACATTCACTCTCAATGTTGCTGGCTTGAGTGATAAATATACCGCTCTTACTATGCCCCTGCCCCCCACCCCCCCACCCCCGTTGTGTTTTTGCATAAGGTAGGTATGTTTTTAATTTTTCAGTTTATGAACACCAGACTTGGCGTGTGTCAAAAATTAAATTGTTACCATCCCTACCATGCACTGTACATTTGAGTTTTACGCAAGCGTAGAGTAAACAATAATTGATAATTTCGACTCTCTGTTGATAGTCTTAAAGCAAATGAGCCATATTCAGGTCATAAATTGTTGCAAATGATTTTAACCGATTGGAAGCATATTTTGACCGACTTTTTCCCAAAACGTATCTTTTGCTCTGCATTGAAAACATGTAGTACAAAATATTATTCTAATACCCAAGCTAAAGACTGATTGTAACGTTTATCAGTTCGAATTTTGAAAACGGCAAAACTCGACTTTAGATTTGGCACACGCTAAATCTGGTCTTCAGGAACCGATAAATAAAAAATATGCCAACTTTATGCAAAAATGCAGCGGGGGGGGGGGGGGGGCAGTAAGACTGGTATATTTATCATTCAGACCAGGCAGATTGAGAGTAAATTAATTAATTTTTTATTTTTTTTGGTAAATTTATTTTCTGTAATATACAAAGCAATTCTTTAGTAGGGGTGAAACGATACACCTCTGCCACGTATCGATACGATTCTCGATACACAGCCTACGATACGATATATTATCGATAGATATCAACTTGATGGTCGCTTCATCTTCAGAAGGTCTGTCAATGGTACGGTGGTGCCATTTTTTTTATATGTTGACATATTGGGTGTATTTCCATTATTCAGATTACAAGCAAACATAGACTTATCATCTGTTCATATGCCATTCTCATCCATGACAAGATGTAAAAAACAACAAAAAAACTTAAATTCAGACTACCTGTTAACTGTTAGTGATTGTTATACAACCTTTTATGCCATTTCAGGCTGCTTCATTCGATCAGATGCATGACTCATCCGCGTCATCGAGCCCTTAGTTTTGCATTGAATGAATGTTTTTAAAACCTCTTATTACCAATTTCATGTCTTCACTTAAATTTTGAAGGCATTGCGGTGTTATCTTCAAAACGGAAGAAACAGTGCAATTTTGCTGTGCAAGGAAAATCTTATCTAGAACAAGTCCGAGTGTGGGAGCGGAGATGCCTAACAACCAAATCCTTCACATTGTCCTTCCTGCAGATGCAAAACAACTGCCGCGGCCACAGGCACTTGTTTCTGTCAGTGAAAAAGGAAATTATTGACAGCACCCACTCACCTTCTACAAATTGACATAGTGGCTACAACTCGTGCTGTATGGTATCTGCCCCCTTGCCGATTCTGTGCTAATTTTTTTTTATCCTATTGGTACGTTCGGTCGCTGATTACATATATCAACGTAAAAGGAGACACTCCAAACTTATTCCGTAAAAGGAGACACTCCAAACTTATTCCCCATGTACGATTTAAGTACTTTACACATATCATGTAATAGTCACTTTAGTGTGAAGTTTCTATGTTGCTTTGTAACTGTTTGGATAGAGTTTGGATGCCAGTATTTACGGTATGTAACGCGGTGAACACGCTACAGTCAGTTATGATTGGTGGTTATTGTTTTACCCTGGACTTGAACAAACAATAACCACTAATCAAAATTGCATGTAACATATCAGAATTGCATGTAACATATTTCACTGCATAACACACCGGAAATGTATCCTTCAGTTTGATACAAGTAGACAAGATGCGATACAACAGATAAATTTCGCGTAAAAGTGGTTATTAAATGATCAGTAATGTACTTAATCATACATGAGGAACAAATCTGCAATGTCTTCTTTCAGTTGATATATGTTATCAGTTACTGAAGATTCAGACGGGATAAACTATTTAGCATGGAATTGGGACTGGGGTAGGGGGCAGATTTCGAACCACGTGAGTTAGTCACCTTGTGTTAATATGTAAAAGGCGAGTGGGTGTTGTCAATAGGTTTTTAAATTTTTTACTGCCAGAAATGAGTGCATATACTTGCTACGACTTTCTCATATGAATTCTCAATTTAAAGAATGAAAAGGCAAATGACTAATAATCATTCACGACTGCTGAAGATTAAAATAACTTGTATAGAGTAAGTATAATTTTGTATCGATTCTTCCCCTTTTGTATCGATATGGGTATCGATATAGAAAAAGTATCGATACATCGATATATCGATTAATCGTTTCACCCCTATTCTTTAGTGAGTGCATTTAATACATTTCCATCCTTATGCCTCAGACTGCCATTCCCATGTTAAATTCCCCTTAAGCCCCCAACTGTTATTCCCGTGTTAAATTTCTGTTTGGGTCCGGAGTGCTGTTCCCATGTAAAATTCTCCTTTATGTCTATAATCCCCATACCCATTTTAATATGGGAGTGCTGTTTGGGTCTATTTCTTCGGCATATATTACTTTCTTGGTGGATAATTTTAAAAAATGTATGTATGTATGCGTGTATGTATGTATGTATGTATGCATGTATCCATGTATGTATGTATGTATGTATGTATGTATGTATGTATGTATGTATGTATGTATGTATGTATGTATGTATGTATGTATGTATGTATGTATGTATGTATGTTGTTATGTATGATGTTTATATAATATTATAAATATTTTAGGAAATTATAAATGTTTCTTCACTTTAATATTTGCTGAAATCTTTATGTTTATTAGGAAAAACATGTATAACTAGTGTCCTTGAATTAGGTTGTTTTGATCAATATGTTTTCTCAATTTGAAGGTCAAGGTTGATTTTTGTTTACAAGTAAAAATTCCATTAAGATGACACACATTCTAGAACATTCTGTCATGTGATCAATCTAGAACATTCTGTCATGTGACCAATCTTTATATATATCATGTTTGGTGGACATTTTGTTCAGTTCGACATTACCATCAGTCTTGTAAAGAGCTATTACAGTTGTGAAAATTCATTCCAAATTCTAAGAGAGGAATTATTTTAAATATTCATTGGATTATAACAGTGCTCATAAACTTTTGGATTTTGGATTTTTAATTGACAATTTTCTAATTTATGTGAACTTATATTCAGATATTTTGGAATACTTCATTTTGACATCAGCACATCAAGATTACTAGTACATCAGGACTTTGGAGACCATTGGCACATAATAACATTCAAGGACACAGCCGTGAATTCGGAACATTCTATATTTAGGACTTGTGATTAGAACAATCATTCTTATTGGATTATTATGATTTCAAAACACATTACTGTAAGTGACTTTTTGATTTTTCATTTTAATTATCTAGTAATAAATTGCTTGTTGATTTTTTACTTGATTTGTTGGTTTCACTTTCTTTCTGTTACATTTTTCTTAGACCATAGAGTCGTAGCAGAAATTGGGGGCTCGTCGTTCCGGGATCTGAATTTCTTTAAAGCATATTAGAGATATTAAATTTATCTTTGAAATTCATATTGATTTTGTCTCGGAGAATATTTTTTGTCTTTGGCAAAGATTTTTAAATAGAGAAATTTTTTTTTGTGTGAAACCAACAAGCATTTACAATGGCATCTAATGTTCAGAATTTCATTTCAAAACCTATCCAGGAGGGGATAGAGTGCATGAGAAAGTTAATTGAAGAGTTCAAAAGGTGCATCCATAGTGATGTTAAAACCTATCTTGACGAGCAGAATGTGGAAACTTTGGAAAATGCTGCTCGTATGGCTGATGATTATTCCTTGACTCACAAAATTTCATTTGGCAATAAGTCGTCCTCTCAGCAGTTTTCTGGTAAAAAAACCATTTCAATCTCATTCGAGTACTTCCAAATTTCTCAACAGCACAACTGTTAGGAATCAAACATCTGATAAGACTGATCAGAAATCCTTATCTCTTCCTACGTGCACTTATTGTAAAAAGAAAGGGCACGTTATTTCTGATTGCTTCAAGTTGAAAAATAAGCAACAGAGTAAAGTCAGAGCT
Source organism: Margaritifera margaritifera (assembly GCA_029931535.1). Lineage (NCBI taxonomy): Eukaryota > Metazoa > Mollusca > Bivalvia > Unionida > Margaritiferidae > Margaritifera > Margaritifera margaritifera. The sequence goes on from JAQPZY010001665.1 coordinate 2,822,650, forward strand.
TTTCCAAATGCTCTTATTTCTACGAGGTCAAGGTCACGGTCTTGTATTGAAAGCAATACATTTGTTGGGTCAAACAAACCCCAGTCTGATTCTATTTTGGAGGCTTATGAACCATTCATGTCAGAAGGTTCTATATCACTTATTGGTGATTCTGCCAAACCTATCCCAATTAAAATATTAAGGGACACTGGAGCTTCTCAGAGTCTTTTATTATCAGGTACTTTGCCTTTGTCTGGGGAGTCTTCTTCAAGTGAAAGTGTTCTTGTTCAGGGAGTTGAGTGCGGCTTTGTAAATGTTCCTCTCCATTGTGTAAATTTGGCATCAGACTTAGTTTCTGGACCTGTGACTGTTGGGGCAGTGACTTCTTTACCCATAGAGGGTGTTCATTTATTACTAGGCAATGACCTAGCTGGAGATAAGGTTGTGGTTAATCCACTTGTAACTGACAAGCCTTGTTTGGATCAGAAAGTTGATCCTGTCGAAACTGAAATCCCTGATTTGTACCCTGCTTGTGCAGTTACTAGAGCTATGGCAAAAAGAGCTCTTGAGAGTGATGTTGATCAGGATATTATTCCTTTAGCTGACACATGTATTGGTCAGTCTTTTGATGAGGTCACTTTTTCCTCAGGTATTGATCAATCAAATGGTATTGATCACAGTGATCCTCTTTTGGCAACTCATTCTCTTTGTTCTAATCAGGATGACAAACGACAATCCCTTGTCGTTGAACAGGAGCAAGATCCCGAGATATCTTGTTTGTTTCAGAGGGCTATTAGTGAAACTGAAGCCACACAAGTTCCAGTGTGTTACTTTGTGAAAAATGGGGTCCTTATGAGGAAATGGAGACCACCTGATGTACCCGCTGGTGACGAGTGGTCAGTGAGCTATCAAATTGTTGTTCCTAAGTCATATAGACAGGAAATTCTTAATTTAGCCCATGAAACTCCTTTGGCTGGTCATTTAGGAGTCCGTAAGACTTATCACAAGATCTTGAATCATTTTTATTGGCCGAAACTCAAAAGTGATGTTTCTAAATACTGCAGATCTTGTCACACTTGTCAAATGGTAGGAAAACCCAATCAGAAGATACCTAAGGCTCATCTGCAACCTATTCCTGCATTTGATGAACCATTTAGTAGAATAATGGTAGACTGTGTTGGTCCTTTACCTAAAACCAAGTCAGGCAACCAATACTTGTTGACCATCATGTGTGCATCTACAAGATTTCTAGAGGCAATTCCTCTGAGAAATATAAAAACTAAAACTATTGTGAAAGCTTTGGTGAAGTTTTTTTTTACACTTGTTGGCCTTCCCAAATCTGTCCAGTTGGATCAAGGGTCAAATTTTATGTCTGGAATTTTCCAACAAGTTATGCATGAATTAGGCATCCAACAGTTTAAATCTTCTGCCTATCACCCTGAAAGTCAAGGTGCTTTGGAAAGAGTTCATCAAACTTTAAAGAATATGATTCGATCATATTGCTTTGATACAGAAAAGGATTGGGATGAGGGTGTTCATTTGTTGTTGTTTGCTGTTAGGGAATCAGTTCAAGAATCATTGGGTTTTAGTCCCTTTGAACTAGTTTTTGGTCATACTGTCCGTGGACCATTGAAATTATTGAAAGAGAAACTTCTTTCAAATGAAGATTCAAAGATTAATCTTCTTGATTATGTTTCTGATTTCAAATACAAGTTGTCAAAGGCTTGTGAAGTAGCAAGAACTAATCTTCACACTACTCAGTCAAAAATGAAATTAAGGTATGACAGAAATTCACAGGAAAGGAGTTTTAAACCTGGTGACAAAGTTCTTGCTCTCTTTCCCATACCTCAGAATCCTCTACAGGCTAAATTGTTTGGTCCTTATACCGTTGAAAAGAAAGTAAATGACTTAAATTATATCATTAACACTCCTGGGAGACGGAAGCAGAAACAACTTTGTCATATAAATATGTTAAAGGAATATTTTGACAGAGATAGCTCAGCTAATTATTCTGTTAATTTAGTTGTACCTGTCCCACACAGTGAAGATATCAACGATGGAATACGATCAGACTATAGTGACTCTGGTATAACCAATATTCGGAATTCAGAAATATTGAACAACCTAGACCAGAAACTTTCACATCTACAACAACAGGAAAGAAATGAACTAAAACAGCTATTACATGACTATGAGCACTTGTTTCCTGATGTTCCAACACGAACAAGTAAAATTTATCATGACGTTGACATTGTAGATTCTGCGCCTGTGAAACAGCATCCTTATAGGATGAATCCTCTCAAACAGAACTATCTGAAGAAAGAAATTCAGTATTTACTGGAGAATGATTTCATAGAAACAAGTAAAAGTAAGTGGAGTTCACCATGTATTCTTGTTCCCAAGCCAGATAATACATTCCGTATGTGTACTGACTATAGAAAAGTCAACAGTGTCACCAAAACTGATTCATTTCCAATCCCAAGAATGGACGATTGCATTGATAAAATTGGAAATGCGGAATATGTCACCAAGTTTGACCTTTTAAAAGGATTCTGGCAAATTCCACTAACGGAAAGGGCAAAAGAAATTTCAGCATTTGTAACTCCAGATGGACTTTATCAATATAAAGTCATGCCGTTTGGAATGAAAAATTCGCCTGCAACGTTTCAACGTCTGATGAACATGATAACATTTGGTCTTGATAATTGTGACGCTTATATCGATGACGTCATTATCTACAACAACACCTGGGAAGATCATTTGGAAACCATTCGAAAATTCTTCGATCGACTCAGTGATGCGAATCTGACAATTAATTTGAGCAAAAGTGAGTTTTGCCATGCTTGTGTCACATTTTTAGGACATATTGTGGGACAAGGTCAAGTTAAACCTATAGAAGCTAAGGTCAAAGCTATCTCTGAATTTCAAGTTCCAATTTGTAAAAAGCAACTGATGCGATTTCTAGGTATGGCTGGATATTATCGGAAAGTTTGTTCCAATTTTTCCAAAATTGCTGAACTTTTGACAAGTTTGTTGAGTAAGAAAACCAAATTTTGTTGGTCTGACAAGTGTCAGGAATCTTTTGACAAGTTAAAGGCCATGCTTAGGAATGCACCAGTTCTTTCTGCACCAAATTTTAGCCAATCATTTAAATTATCTGTTGATGCAAGTGATGTAGGGGTTGGTGGAGTATTGATTCAGGAAGACAAAAGTGGTGTGGATCACCCTGTGTGTTATTTTTCTAAAAAACTAAACAAGCACCAGAAAAATTATTCCACAATTGAAAAGGAATGTTTGGCTTTGATATTGGCTTTACAGCATTTTGAAGTGTATGTTACCTCAGCTCTTTCTCCAATTATTGTGTACAGTGATCACAATCCCCTTACTTTCATCAACAAAATGAAAGATAAAAATCGGAGATTGTTGAGATGGAGTTTGATATTGCAGGAATATAACATTGACATCAAACACATCAGGGGAAAAGACAATGTGATTGCAGATGCACTCTCACGTGCCTAGAAATGTAATATTGCTTGATGTAATTAAGTCCAGTATCATAAAACATGTTCTTATGTAATTTTGGTTATTGTACTATTAGATGTATATTCAAAAGAAAGCTTTATTATATAAATCTTTCTTTTTCTTTATGAGGGGAGGTGTTATGTATGATGTTTATATAATATTATAAAAATTTTAGGAAATTATAAATGTTTCTTCACTTTAATATTTGCTGAAATCTTTATGTTTATTAGGAAAAACATGTATAACTAGTGTCCTTGAATTAGGTTGTTTTGATCAATATGTTTTCTCAATTTGAAGGTCAAGGTTGATTTTTGTTTACAAGTAAAAATTCCATTAAGATGACACACATTCTAGAACATTCTGTCATGTGACCAATCTAGAACATTCTGTCATGTGACCAATCTTTATATATATCATGTTTGGTGGACATTTTGTTCAGTTCGACATTACCATCAGTCTTGTAAAGAGCTATTACAGTTGTGAAAATTCATTCCTAATTCTAAGAGAGGAATTATTTTAAATATTCATTGGATTATAACAGTGCTCATAAACTTTTGGATTTTGGACTTTTAATTGACAATTTTGGAATTTATGTGAACTTATATTCAGATATTTTGGAATACTTCATTTTGACATCAGCACATCAAGATTACTAGTACATCAGGACTTTGGAGACCATTGGCACATAATAACATTCAAGGACACAGCCGTGAATTCGGAACATTCTATATTTAGGACTTGTGATTAGAACAATCATTCTTATTGGATTATTATGATTTCAAAACACATTACTGTAAGTGACTTTTTGATTTTTCATTTTAATTATCTAGTAATAAATTGCTTGTTGATTTTTTACTTGATTTGTTGGTTTCACTTTCTTTCTGTTACATTTTTCTTAGACCATAGAGTCGTAACAATGTATGTATGTATAACAATAATGTCGAGGAAAACGATGTCGAGGATAATGTCGATAATGTCGAGGAAAACGATGCATCCTTCAGAGACTCTAGGTGCTCAACTGCATCAAAAACCCTCAGTCCCATCAGAAACATCAAGATTGGTTTCATGTGAACGATGCTGCCATACAGAGAAACATCGGTTACAGAATGCCTGTTCAGAAGAGAGCACTTCATCATCTAAGGAGGCAGCCTTCAACAACATCAAAAGAAACGTCCAATGCAAACTCAGAGAGTTGCAAGTCTCATGGCTGAGCAATAAGTCAGATTAAATTCAGTCATACGCAGATAGGAATGACATGAAGAACTTCTATGATACTTTGAAGACAATCTGTGAGCCACGTTAATCGTGAACATCTCCAATACTGAGTGCTGACAGCACCATTGACAAAGAAAAGACACTTCAAAAATGGGCAGAAAACTTCAACAACATCCTCAATCAACAGTCATCTAGCAATTGATCGACTGCCCCAAGTGAAAATCAACATATCACTTGCTGATCCTCCAACGCATACTGAACCTGAGAAAGCAATTGACCTGCTGTCAAATGGCAAAGCACCTGGAGCAGATGCTATACGAGCAGACGTTTACAAAGCCGGTGGCTCGCACATGGCACAGAAACTGGCTGAACTCTTCCAGTCAGTTTGGACTCAAGGAACTATACCCCAGGAGTACAAGGATGCATCCATCGTCCGCTTGTACAATCGGAAAGGCAACAGACAATCATGCGACAACCATCGGGGCATCTCCTTGCTGTCAAAAGTTAGCAAAATCCTCGCCATAAGTCTGCTAAATCGGCTTGTGCATCCCATCGATAAAGGGCTCCAGCCTGAGCGTCAGTGGGGCTAAAGGAAAGAAAGACGGACCACAGACATGGTGGTTGCAGGAGAAGTGCCAGGAACAGAACTCCAATCTGTACACGACATTCACGGACCTGACAAAAGCCTTTGACACAGTCAGCCGTGGGAGCCTTTGGAAGATCGTGGCAAAATTTAGATACCCAGAGAAATTCATCGTGATGGTTCGGCAAATCCACGATGGCATGCTCGCTCGTGTCGTGGACAACGGCTAGTCATCTGAACAATTCCCAGTCACCAATGGAGTCAAGCAAGGCTAGTAGTAGGGGGGGGGGGGTAAATAGCCTCAAGATTTCCAGGTGGCCTCTACAGCCTCAAGGGGAAATGAACATGGCGGGGGCACTATGGACTCAAACGGGAATGGAACATGGTGGGGGCACTTGAGACTGAAACGGGGAAATGAACATGGGGGCCTATTCAGCCTCAAACGGGAAAATTAACATGGCAGGGCCTCTACAGCCTCAAATGGGAAAGGAACGGGAAAAGGAAAAACAGGTAGGGAGGGAGGGATAGGAATATGGCAATAATGAAAATGAATCTTTTCTTGAAAAAAGGTTGGCCCTGAAAAGGGCACGTTGGAGATGGTTAATGATTTCTCCAACATTGGGTCAGGAAGCCTAGGAGGATGTTAGTCTTTTTCTTCTGGAGTGGTGGTGGTGAAGAATCCGGCAGCCAGTCGGGATGTCCCATTTGCCTGAACTTGTCCTGGATTTTCATCCAGTTCAAATTCAGGCGCTGGAATTCCTGTTCTTTCTTGGCCTGCTCCTTCTTGGTTTTTTCTAGTGCCCACAGGGTCTTGATGTGGGTAACTTCCTTCTCTAAGACTTTCCTGAGAAGTAATTTCACAATGTAGAGGTTCACCTCTTCGCTCCTGACGCCTTACGCTACTGGGGGGTGGTGGTGGTGGTGGTGGTGGTGATGGGTGGTGGATGCAACCACCAATCTTCTTGGACTTGGTGTAGAAAGTATTCCACCCCTTCCAGTAAGTCTAGGGCCGTCTTGATGAACCCCACACGACAGGGGGCTAAGGAAGTTTTTTGGATTTCCTCCACCAAGACATCGTTCGCCAGTCTCCTTGCTGAGGTGAGAGCTGCCAGTTAGCTGGTGACGTATGGCTTGGTGGTCGGGTATCTCTACCAACACTCCATCCTTTCCAGCAAGGACTCCACACCTACCATCACATCCCAGGCATCGTGCAAAGCTTCTATGGTGTTCATAGTTGTTGAGTTGATTGTGAATGGTGCGACTGCGGAAGTTGACGCTTTATATGTTGGAAGCACGGACGTGAAAGAAAACATCCCTTCCCCAAAAACATACATACAAAATCTGATGATGATGATGATGATGCTTAAATTTGAGTCGTTTTCGCCCTTCGGGCATGTACGACTATATACTCCCACAGCGTGCAAAGCACGCATAGGGGGATTTAATGGTCAGGTGTGTTGACAGTTTGCAACCACCTGACTCTAATTTAGTACACCCCTCCAGCGCAGCATGGTTCCCCACAATTAAGGGGGTTAATTGAATGCGCGCTATTGGAGGATGTGTACAGTTTACACACCCCAGAAGGATGTGTAAATTTTAATTTGGTCAGGTGTGTTAACAGTTCGCAACACACCTGACACTGTGCTGAGTACACCCCTCCAGCGCAGCATGGTTCCCCACAATTAAGGGGGTTAAATGAATGCGCGCTATTGGAGAGTGTGTACATTTATACCTGTACATAGGACTAGAACCACAATGTTTACAGGTATATATGTGCGCGTTGTAGCGCACTTGTTGATTAAATTGTTTCAAGGGTTCAGTCTGGAGTGGCACATGCGGCACGGACTAGGCAAGCGAAAGCGCGAAGCGTGACGGAAGCTGAAACGCCAGGAACGTACATACAGGATCAAATTCTGCCCAGTTAAACTAAGTCGGGCTGTCCCTAATACCAATAAAGTGTGAGCCACTTGTTCAATTATGACAATACTACGAGTTACAAAAAATTTTCGATTTAACGCGAATATTCCAGTTAAAAGATATTTTGTGTACAAAATGTACATATTATTTCCAAAAACAATACCAATCTTTGAGTACGAATTACTCATATCTTTTTGTATCACGCACACTACAATTGAGGGTTGTAATTTTTTAGACGGTGGTTCGAAATTGATCAAATTTGTGTTTTAAAAGAGAATAATCAAAAGGGGTTTTCGAAAAAAAGCCAAATTGAAAATCCCATTGATTCAGGCAAACGAGGCATGATAGCCCCTAAAAGGGCTGTTATGTTTGCCTCGTAAGTAGTCTGGAATGCTGACTACTCCAGCCGTCGTTGTGCAGCATTCCCCGGGAAGTCCTGCTCCTCCGTCAGCTGCATATTGTTATTTTGGAGGGCGTAGATTAGGTCGCAGTAATCCCTCCCGCTTCCCTTTCTTTGCCCATCCTGTATTATTTGGGTGTAACAGCATGTGAATGGAGTGACCGGATTACACCCGCTGGTTTCGATTTCCGGTAGCTGGGTGGCTCCCTCCCCTCGCATTTCTTGATGGCTGGCCTCCGCATATTTTTTGCCGCAAAATCTTATCACACCTAAAAAAACACAGACCCAGTACGCGGACCTAAAAGAAAGTTTTTTTGTTTTATTTTTTATCAAACACATACACCAAACATACCAACATACCTTTTTTTATTTTTTTTGTTTTATCCAACACAAACATACACACCACACAACCCATTTTCTAAATTTTTTATTTTTTATTTTTTTAATCAAACACAAACACACTCTCTTTATACAAACACACACCACAAACACATAAAAGGGAATGGATTTTTTTGTAGTGGGGAAAAGACAAACACACAAACACTTCACCTACAAACACATATATATGGCAATAATGAAAATGAATCTTTTCTTGGTAAATGGGTGGCCCTGAAAAGGGCCTTTTTTTGAGTACATCTAGAGGTGTGGGCACCTCCCTGGTCCAGCCCTTCACGCAGGACAGCTCTCACTCCATCGATTTCTATCTCCACCACCATGGTTGGAGATAGGGAAAGTCGACGGAGGATGGGTAACTTCAGTTTCCCAATCCTCCGTCGTCATCTGATGAGGCCTGATGGGCTCCTTCTTCTCTTTTTCCTCCTCCTCCCTCTTCTCCACTTCCTGAAGGAGGTGCCAGGCCACCTCTAGATGCACTCGGATCTGTCAGATCGTTTCTGTCTTATCCATCTTGATAGATAAAAACGGGGTAGCTCGAATGGGAAGGCGTTGTTTTATATACTAGAAGCGCGGACGTGAAGGTAAACATCCCTTCCCAAACAAAAAAACATCACCCACACGACCACGTCTGACGTCATCCATATGACGTCATTCTATGCTTCGCGGATTCTGCACTCCATCACCCCTACTCAAAAAAACACAGACCCAGTACGCGGACCTAAAAGAAAGTATTTTTGTTTTTTTTATCAAACAGAAACACACTCTATACAAACACACACGACACAACCCCTTTTTAAATTTTTATTTTTTTATTTTTTATAAAACACATACACCAAACACACACTCTTTATACAAACATTTATTGGGAAAGGGAAAGTTTTTTTGGGAGTGGGGAAAAGACAAAGACAAACACACAAACATACATACACAAAACATATTTTTGTTTTTAGGCAATGTAAGAGTGGTTATCTTTTCGAGAGATCTGGGTGGCCCTGAAAAGGACCGTTGGGGTAAGAAGTTGTTTGTTTTAACTTCTAGTAGCAGTAGCAGCCGCAGCAGGGCGGCCACGTTTCGCCACAGTTCTCACGGCTTTAAGACAAGGTCTCTTTCTGGTGAAAGAGAAGGCAAACTCCTCACAATCCATCTTACAGGTGACTTCTCCGTCTGGTAGTTTCATCGGCTGCAAGAGTTGTTGTTGTTGTTGTTGTTGTCTTTGCTGCACTCTTTTTCTCTCCCCCCATTCCGTTCTGTCACAAACGATTTCTTCTCTCAGGTCTTCTTCCACCAGATGTTGAGCCATTTGCAAAAAGATCATCGTCTTTCTCTCTGGGTTGTTCTGAAGCAAATGATGCCTCACCCTCTGCATGTTCACCATGGCTTCATTCAACTTGCTAATCTTGGCTGCCATCTTCTTGAAGTGTTGTTGTTGAGATCTTGACGAGTCAACGAGAGTGACTACACTGGCCAACGCGCCGCTTTATATGCTGGAAGTGCGGACGCAATGGAAAACATGGTTCAGATCGATAGTGAGAAATGGACAGAGGTGACCTCAGATCGATAGAAAGAGATACAGCATATACATTTATCATTTTTTCAAATTCAATAAATCACACAACACCATTTTTTTCAAAAAATCAACATTTTTAATGAACAAGAAACGTTGGGAAGGCAAACTGAACTTCCACTTTTCTACATCATTTTGATGCACACTACGTTTCTGAGCTAAAGACAAGAGATAACCATAATGTTCACAATACCATCTTTCTACTTTAGCATCGTTTCGACCATACTCCCTACCAAAATAAGTCAGTAAATGTTCTAAGGAATATCCGAGACTGCGTTGATGAAGAAAATGTACACAATATTGTCCACACACCATAGAATCCGATCCTTGTAATCGGGCATTATTGAATCTAGTAGAGACGTCATTTATTCTCATAAAGTCGATGATGTCGTCTTCCAAAGGAGGTAATCCATAAGAAACAAAATATTCCACACAGTGATCGTTGGGAAAGTACACGGCCACCCAGTGGGTTCCTGGTTGATGACTGTCGTCGGTATTGATGACATTGGCATGAACGTCTTTTGGATTGCGATGGGGTAGTTCATCTTTAGCACACACCACAGGATTCCAAGAAGAAGTGTACGAATTGCGAGTCAACAGGTAATGAAGTTCCCTGGTATCCATTTTTTCTTCACAGGTAATGATAAGTCATCAATTCCCACTTGACTTTTTGCTTGAATTGGTCTCTCAAGTAAGTCAATGAATCACGGCGGCTAGTCTCTGTACTCTGTTGCAAGAGAGCTTCGATGCGATGGATCTCCAGAGGAGTGAGTGGAGGTGAAGAAGAATCCTGCAAGTCTTTATACCATTTTCTCAACACCTTTTCTTCCGAGATCTGAGACCAGGCCTGCTCTAAATATTCTTGCAATTTTTCTTCTGCCGTCATCATCAAACATTTGTCGTGTTGTTTCTGACTCGGATGATCGATTTGACATCTATGACAATGTTCTCTAGACAGATCTGTAATTTTGGCAGCCAAATCCATAGCAAAACAGTAGACTAAATGTTGTTTTTGTTCTGGCCATCGAAATCCAGCAAACTTGGGAACACTATTTTTCTCTTCTTCTTCTTTTTTGGGTTCTGGATGAAAAACATCGTCATCACTGGTGGAGGGCAATGACTGCTGTGGTTCACAAAATCCCTCATTTTCTTGTTCTATCTCCATAGGTTTTTCGTGTTGCATCTTTTTTCTTCTTCTAATAGTCTAGAATCACTTCTCTCAAACTGTTGATTTCTAGAGCATTATCAAATTCTGCATACAAGACGACGTTCACCGTGTTGGCTAGAGCTAGTGCAAACTGAAGTTATACACGAAGTTGGCCTGATTTTATAGGGTGGAAATGTCCTTCGTCGCTGCCTTGGTCAGGAGTGAAATCAAAACCCCACAACGCATATCCTCCTGCATAATCCTCGTACGAAATGCCGTGGCAATTGTTGGTACCTAACTGTCCTGTGGCTTCAAACAGGGTCAAGGAAGATCGCAAGTAATTTCTCTGGGCAAAGTTAGGTTCAAAAGGTCTGGTACACAACGTATGTCCATCTCGACTGACTTCTATCTTGGAGACGTTAAAGTGTTGAAACTCGAACGGATTTTGATCGATGACTCCGTTGAGGGGTGCATTACTGACGATGTCAGTCAGCAAACGTTTGGGGAGCTGTCCTTGGAAAACGTGATCTTCGACTTTGGATCGGAGTCCAGCGGCAATGGTAAATGTTTTCACTTCCACTCGTCGCACAGGATACTTGGCAGTGGTTCTACTCAACGTTTGACTGATGTCGTCGGCCACTTTAGGTAAGACTTCCACACGACGCACGTAAAGTCTGGCTTCTTCGATGATGGTTTTGTACTCGTTGGCATTGGCCATCAAATGGAAGTTGGTACTACTGCGATTCAGTCTCAAGTGTACATCCACTCCGTTCAACAAATACTTGTCTTGCAACCACATGTCCAAATGCAAACGGTCCATCAGTTCTAAAGTGCGACCTTGTCTGATTTTCTTTCGGCGGTCGTTAAATCCGACATTGTGCGGGTCTGCTGGATTATCACCAGCCGCCTCTACAGCCAATGCTGTGTCGTTGAAGGTATCCAAGGTGTCAGGTTTCCATACCACGGAAGCATCCAGATGGGTGTTCTTGGCTTCTTTTCCGTACGTCAAGAGACTTTCCAAGTAAGCACGATAAGGGTAAGTATCCATGCTGCTGCTAACCAGTTTGTTATTCAAGTACAAATCCACTTCGCTGAACAAAGAATGCATGAAATTATTGACGGGAGCGACTCTGGCATTGGCATCAGGATTGCTGTTGTCCGTTTTGACCACTTTGAGTTTCAGGTACAAGTGGATGCTATTCAGATCGATGTAATCTTCGGTTTGTCCTTTGATTTTAAATTCGATAGGAGCTGAAGTCGTCAAAGACGATACAGGATGAAATTCCACCCATTGGGATTCTTGCATCGTCATCATGGTAGGGGGCATGGTAAACAGATCCAGTTCTGACATGGTACATTCGCACGAATCTCGGTGCGTCATTTTCAAGGGTTTAGTAATCAAACACGTCTAATTCACTGACCGTTCTTCTTTTCTTATTCTTCTTTGGAACACAGTGTGGTTGATGAGCTCTGAAGGGATGTCGACGTCGTCTCTTTCTACCTTGTCCTTGCTGTGGAGTGGAGGAAGAAGTAATGCCAGGCCCAGAAGCGTGAAGTGAATTTATAGGACTCTCTCGGAGACCCAAAAGATCTTTTCCAGTGTATATCAACACATTTTTTCCTGCTCTCATAAAGGCTTCTTTTGGATTTTGTTTGTCGATGAGGACATTTTGCAAAAATTCTTTTCCTTGCGTCAAAGCGGCATCTTTTAAGGCATGCAATCCTCGAGTCACCATGGGTTTCAAAATAGGGGCTACCGTCCGAAAAGCCGATCTTAACATATCTCCTAAACCGTGTCCTCGTTGTCGAGCCACTCCTCGGTACACAGGATACATTTTTTTGATGTTACAATTCGCTGGAGAACCTTTTTCGAAAATGTAGTTTCGCCGTGACTTTTCCTTTGTCAATGAATTGAACACTTTGTCCCAAATCTCCTTTTATACTAATGTTGAAATACGATTTACTGACTGGAAGATAATGAGGATGTACAAAATCACGGTGAACGTGATACGTATTTCCACCTTCTTCGTACGCGGGGACGGCAGAATCCACTTTGAAAGGAATGACTCTCAGTAACGGAGCGGCTGTGTTTCCCACCACGTTGTACTCCACCACATCCGAGTACACAAACATTAAATTCAGTCCAACATTCAATTCGATGGGGTGGTGACAAGCCTTTCCAAATCTTAAGTTGCTTTGGACTTTTTTATTGAGTAACTTTCTATTCCCACCCAAAATAGCATACATCCCAGGAGAAAAAGTCATGGCCAATATTTTGTCGTCCGAAAATTGCAAGACGAGACGGCGTGCCACAGGATGGTAACTAATCTGTACCGATTTCTTGGCTTTTTCTAAGGCTTTGGCAAATTGGGCTTCGAAGATGGCCGCAATCGTGTCCACCAAATGTTGAGCACTAAAATAATACCTCGTAGGAATTCTCACGGTATAGCTCGTCAAGAGAGAATTTTTATCTGATACCTTTTTGGATTCGTGAAAGCTAGGATCAGCTTTGTCCAAGTGTTCTTGCACTTGTCTGTTTAGGATATCCACGATGAAAGTGTTTTGACCTTCGTCGATGTTCTTGACTTGCGTAGGATAAATGATTTCTACCTAACCTACTTCCCAATGAGCTTCGTGGTCCAATTGGATGGACTGAGGTAATTTGGTCGTGAAACAACAAAAGGTGTTGTTGGGAAACACATCCATGGAACTGTCACTCGGTAAAGTTAAATAAAATTGGTTATTCATAGTAGTTCGAGGATTTTGCTCTCCGAGGAGTCACTCGAGTTCAAAGGAGAATGATGTTGAAACGGTTCCAAAAGAGGACTTTTATTATGGTGACTGGAAGCAGGTGGACTGGCGTTTGTCGTACCGTTGCGCTGGTTGTCCGTCGTAAATTTCAAGGAGGGACTGGGCAGAAGATAACCGATGCAACTGCTGAATAAAATGGTTCACAATTGTTTGTCCCTTTGTTGCAAACTCAAATTGGCAATGGCTGCTCCGATGACACAATACACCACAAAGATTTGGCAGAAAAAGACGATTTGATTTTTAGGCACACGTTCTCCGCACCACACCCAGAGCGGTTGTTTTTGTAATTCTTGAAGAGAGGAACTCTGCGAAGGATTCGAGGTCGTGGTTGTGTTGAACGGCATGTTGGGTTACTTCTTCTTTTTATAGTCGACGACTTGGGAAGCGGCAATCCAAGATTCAAAACTAGGGGGATATCCTTTCCAACGTACTTTGACTTCTTCCACTCGACGTTTGCCCACTTTGCGTGTTCTTCGTTCGAGAATGCTTTCGATGTCGTACAAGTCGTCTTATTTTTGGTTTCTCGTTGTAACTCAGGCAAGTAAAAAGTTCCTTTGAGCACTTCACCATGCATGTCTTCCAATTTATAGACGGGAGGATCGCGTCCACGCACGGGTCCAGTGACACGAAACAATTCGGTGGTCCAGTTGGGTAAATAACCTTTGTCAAAAGTGCGTTTGGTTTTTCCGATGCGAACACAATCTCCCGCCTTCAGCCCCAGGGTTTTCTTCTGGGGTCTCGCTTTAGGCATACCAAACAATCGATCAAACACCCTCACTTCGTGTTCAGGGCTGACCTCTTCGGGGTCACATCCGATGCTACGATGGTACGATTGATTGTACGCTTTGACCAAACGTGGTAACACGTCGATGTACTTGAGAGTGTGTTGATGTGTAAAATATTTCCACATGTGTTCTTTCAAAGTTCTTTGAAAACGTTCCACGATACTGGCTTTGGTTTCAGGATTTTCGGTGGCAAAAAAAATGAATGTGTCTTTGTTTCAATTCTTTTTGAAAAGCTTGGTTTAGAAATTCGGTGCCTTTGTCGGTTTGCCATCGTAAAGGGTGACGGCCACTTTGTTTCAACACCAGTTTTAAGGCACGTACCAATTCGGTACTGCTTTTAGAAGTCAAAGGCACGACCCAAGCGAATTTGGAAAACACGTCGATGACACAAAACAAATATTTGTGACCACTAGTGTAGGCTTCCAAATGAGAGACGTCGGCTAAATCTGCTTGCCATTGATGATCGATGCCCTCCACTTTGGTTGGACTTCTAGAAAATTTTCGTCGAATGGGTTTTGTGTAACGTGTACGTCGATTGTTCTTGTAACCATCGTCGTACTTCTGCCAAACGTCCACTTTTCAATTTACTTTTGGCAGCTCGATACAATTTTTGAACTCCTCCGTAACCAGCAGCATGGTCAGGATTGTGGTAAGGGTTAGCTAAAAGTTTCTCCATGTTTGGACTCCTCAATAAGTCACCCACTGTTCGATGCTACTACTTTGAGTGTCGTGAGATTTGGACAAAGCGGCTTGACGCGTTCGACGAGCCACATGAGTGGGTTGTGAAGAAGGGGTGATGATGGTAGGTTTCTTCTTGGTGGTGTCTTTTTTCACTTCAGTCTTGCTGTCTTTCTTTTTTTCTTCTGCTGAAGGAGTGGACATCATCATTTTAACCCAATCTTTCATTTTTTCTCGATGAGGTGTAGGAGAGGGTGTCAACAAGGAAGCTGCAATCTTATTAGGTATGCCAGAAGACGGAGTTTGAAACACTTCTCGGGGCTCGTCTTCTTCTGTCGTACTCGTGGCGGTGTCTGTTTTAGTGGCGGTGACTTTAGGTTCGCTTTTCTTCAGAGTTTTGAAATCTCTCAGAGTTGGTTGAGCTGTTTCGTCTACAGCTTTTTGGTGAAAGAGTTGCAGACGTTGTAAGAGTTGACCGTATCGTTGCGATTTTTCTGTTTCTGACAAATCGCTTCGATCCATCAGCGATTGTAATTCTTGTTGTAACTGTGACATCTCGTGGAAATTGGGATTGGGAGGTAAATGAGGTATCCGTTGTTCGTTCCAACGATGGAATTCCATCCATAGTTTGTAAGGAACTAAAGTCAGTTTTCGTCCTTCCATGACATCCAATGTTACAAATGTGTCATCTTTCCAGAGAAGGGTGTCCTTTTTATCTTCTTTTTATCGCATGACTCCACCTAAAAGAGGTCCAGTAATCGTTCCTAGCAAAGGAGCCGCTATTTTTAACAACGGTCCTATCAGCATGGGTAGAAATCCTCCTCGTTGCACCAACATTTTTTTCTTTTGCTGGAGAGATATTTTCTTCTCGACCAATTGGCGAAGAACGTTCCGATGTTTGCCTAATTTCTGTTTCTGTATCTTGGACAAAGGTACCGTTCCTTTCAAGACGTTCAAACAACATTCACACACGGTATCGATGATTTCTTTAGGGGCTGTTTGAATGAGTTGTTTTCGCATGGGAGGATTGGATTTGGTCAGGACGGACAAGACGTCCCAATGTTTAGCCAGACGAGGTGGAAGTCCCTTTTTGGTTTTGCTTTTCTTCTTTTGGTGGTGTGCACGATTGGGTGGTCATCTTGGATGTCAGGAGCAAGTCTGAGGTCTCTGGCAGGTCACACTTCTATTTTATACTGGAACACGTCTCCACTCATTGTCCGCACGACGTACCATCTTCATGACAGGCATCACTCGACGTTGATGTGTTTTCAATGGACTAAATCGCCTCAATTCTTCTTTGGATAAATCCACATAACTTTGTAACATGCCGGTTCTCTCTTGGACTTTGGTTTTAGGGGAGGGTACTTTTTAGCGGCAGCCGTCGTGGCCAGATCAGCCGAAGTCGATGGTCCCGAAGTGGTGACTTTTGAAATGGGTTTCCATTTTTGCATCAAATTAGGAAACACGGATCTTAAGTCCGGTTTGGCAGGCATCATGACGAAGGGAGGTGAAGACGATGTGGACGCAGGAGAAGGAGACACAGTCACTGCATCTCGTGGTTTTCGGGTGTACGTTTGCGTCCTAGCAGCAGTACCTCTCTGGCGGATCGCAGTTGTTGGTGTTTTCTTGGCCGTGCTTTTCTTTTTCTTTGGGGCTTTCTTCTTAGGGCTTTTCTTCTTGGAGGTTTTCTTTTTGGTTGTTGGTTTTTTCATGATTCCTCCTAAAGAACCACTACCCCCAAGGGTTAAAATGATTTGTTTTTTAGTCCGTGGATCGATTCTAGGATCGGCCAGTTGTGACAACGCCCCTTTATGTTTTTGAAAAAAGCGTTGGTTTTGATGAGGGATGTGAATGATGCCTTGCAGTAATTGACGTGTCGTCAAAGTAAACCATCGTAACACTTCTTTGAGACTAGCTTCTAACAAATGGGCACGGACTTGTGCATTTTTTTTCGCGACTGATACCATACAAGGCACGAATCAATTTGGCAGGAGGATGAGATTGAAAGTATGTCATCTCGAAGACTGTGAGAAAGAAATGACGTGGTGGATGTTTTTATAGTTTTTCTTTTTAGAGAGTGACTGAAGGGAACGTGCAAATGACGGGACCTCCTTCTTGGCACCAATGGTGAAACGATTGAGTACGAAATCTCAAATACTCGGGAGTGGTAGGTTTTAAGTCGATGAGTAAATGCGCATGAGGTGTTTGAGTGACATCGTCGTACGCATAATTCAGCCAAGGCATGCCTATCTGTTTGGCTAACACTTGCACTTGAGATTTGTCTCTGTGACTTTCAAACAAGACCAAGTAATGAGCGTTGAGACTGATGGTACGATGGGCTTTACTTCGTTGAAATAATTTTTGAGTAATGTAAATGATGCTGGCATTTCGATGATATCCTTTTTGTGTAAACCAAAGTTTAATTTCTTCTTCGTCTTCTCCTAACATGTCATCGAAGATGATCAGATGTGTTTGACTCACGTCAGACACGATCCCATCGTCTACGCGAGGTATGCCTTCCACAAACGAAATGACATCTCCTTGACTTTCACGAAGTAACGTGTAAGACGATTGCCACTCTTTGTAACACCACACGATGCGTTGAGGAGGACGATCGAACAGATGAGATTTGTGTTCGATCAAACGTTTGACAAATTTTGCCTGAACAACTAGGTCCCGCAATCAACATGTTAAAAGGATGGCGCAGATACAAAGCTTCCGAACTTTGACGATCTCACTTTTCGTCGATCACTTTGACCACAGAAGAAGAATTGGCAAAGGAGGAAGATGTAGCCATGACTGAGGTAGGAAGAATTTTGAGACGAATACAAAAGACACAAGACATTTTATACGTTTCATACACGTTTAATGTTTGAAACAAACAAAAACATATTTACAAGTCATGAAGTACAAAAACGCATACAGCAAAAAGGGTCAGGTACAACAATAAGGCTACCACTAAAAGAATCAAAGTTCTGTATAAACAAGTCAATGTACAACATTCTGGATGAATAGGTGTCCTACGAATGGAGTGCACTGGCACTGGTGGTATTCTGGTCTCTGTCGTGGAAAAATGAAATGTCTCTGACGGAAAGGGGGTGTGTTCTTGAGGTGGTTGTATCGGTACGACGGTGTAGTCTTCTTTTCTTTTTGAGGTTGGAGTGTCATGGTGGTGGTGGTGAACTTGGATTTCAAGTGGTTCACTTTGGGTCTTGGAAACTTTGTGCCGTGCCAGGTCTTTGGCAAACTGTGCCACTTCTTGTAGCCAAGCATCGAAACCAATACTTTACCAGTCACGCACATCTTTCCAATCGTAAAGTTGTTGGTGTAACCAACTAGCAATGCACACTTCTTGAAATGTATGAAGGGTAGATAAAGTTTGACTAATGTCTTCTTCACACGGAGGTACACAACTCGTGTTCATCACGAGTCTCAACACTTTGAGTATAATTTGTCTTTCGTGTACCGATAAAGCGTGAATGGTTATGTTTTTGATGGTTCATCAAAATAATTCAGCACCAACACTCGTCCTCCAAAATAGTCCACAACGAATGTCCTGGAAAACGAAATCCAAGAAATGCAGTCACTAACGCACACACCGCATAGCGTCCAAAATTCAATGGAAACAGTTCTTGTATCAGGTGTCGATAATCTTCTAAGGTCTGAACACGATCGTTGACTTCCTTCCACGGAATACGTTTCACAAGTGAAGACCACGGTTCTGGCATGGTGGGTTTTTATATCCAGGTTCCCAAGGTTAGTATCTTTTGTGATAGACTACTCTAGAGCACCTACTATGATAGGTTCTCCCCAGAATCACTCTTCTTACAGTTTGGAAGTAAGCATAGCTTAAAAATCGAGAAATGACTTTGAGTTTGCGTTTCACTTGTATCTTGACCACCTCTCTGTAAATGCGTTCTCGCAGCTCCAAAGGCAAACCACGAATTTGTTCTTCTAAAAGTTTTTTCCGACATAGGTTACTGCTTGGGACCTACCAAAGGCAGGTACTGGCAGCGCGGAGACCATCTGGCATGTTCCAAGTAAGCCGAGTCTTTATACTCCCATTCGTGAAGCGTCACGCCGCAACTGAAACACTGAACTTTGTCGCCTTCTCCCAAGTAGACAAATCCGGATCTGGCTAAAGCTTTGGGAGTAGGTCCTTCCAGATATTTGGGCCACTTATCTTGGAACGTCTGGAGTCGACTTTCAAACTTGGAATAGCCAGTCAAAGTCACAGGTAGCGTCAATTCTTTACCCATATAGGGATGGCATCCATAGGTAGGGACACGCTTAGCATCCCCAATAAAGAAAAAAGGGCGTTCTGCATCGCTAGTGGGGCGGTAAGGCAAACGCACGGCATCGCTTTCGAGGGTCCCAGAGGAGGAGCGACAAGGTCGTGCTGCATCGCTGATGTCAAAGCGCACGGCATCCGTCTCGTCGCAAGGCACCGCATCGCACTCCAGGTCGTGATGGCCCTTGGAGTTCACAGTAGATTTCTCACTCGGTGGGTGGGTGGCAATAGTATTCATCTTCTTCTTCTTGCTCGGTCAACGTTTGAAGTCAAAATGAATGGTTAGGCTTGGAAGTGGTCCTTTTTTATACTGAAGAACGGTACTGTTTGCACTGTGGAAACACCAAAGAAAGGTAACCACAGTTTTTAGACCATCTGGCATCTTCCAGGATAGCTGAATCTTTATAGTCCATGCGAATGGTTGCACCACAACTGAAACACTGCACTTCACTTCCCTGTCCAAAGTAGACAAATCCTGCTCTGGCTAAAGAGCTGGAAGTGGGTAATCCATTCCTATGCTTAGGCCATTTTTTTAACGTGTTCAATCGACTGGTATAATCACAATAGTCAGGCAAGACCACGGAAAGTTTGTATTCTTTCAACTTGAAGTCTGCAGTGGGTTCATCACACGGTTGCTGTGTCGAAGTCATCGTCAATCTTGGTGCTTTTCTGTTCTAGTGAAGATCGGCGTGTCCGTACGGTAAAGTGGTGTGGTCTGGAAGTCTCACTCGTCTCTGGTACACAATTTGGTAAACTTTTCATACAGGGCGACTGACGATTTGGTGATTAGGTAACCGTACGATCTTGTGAGGTTCTAACGTTTTCACTCGAAAGTCTTCCACTTGTCCAGACAGCAAAGCATTTTTCAAAACCTCAAAGTTCACCACTCGGCTGGTTCGATATCTCAGGGTCAATCCTTTGACTTTGCATTGAGTGTGAAATTGACCTTGCTGGTCTCGGTATAGGTACCCGTCATTTTTAGAACCACCGCTGGCAAAACTCAGAATGGTTTCTTGAGGGTGCTCGTCCGTCCAGGCTCCTAAGCGATTTCCTTGGATGGTAGGGTGTGGGCAACCAGGGCGATGGATGTACATACAACTATCGGTGTCAAAGTACAGGACACGATCTCCCAAGACTTCTAAAGCTTCGTCGTACAATTTCAAGCGAACATGGGCTGTCACGTAGGCTGCAATGACCACGTTGCTAAAATGGTCGGGGTGTACAAACTTGAATTCTTCTTCGAAATTGACTAAGAGCAAATCTTCAAGGACGATTTCTACGTGTTTGACTAGTTTACTTTTGTCGTCCACCAGTTTAAAGTAGGTACTGGGATCTGTCAAGTATTCCGTCTTGGTAAGATCGTACGTTGTGCCATTTTTCCCCACAAGCAATTGAGCATGACTTTGGCAAACGATCTTCTTCCTTCGTTCTTTTCTACGTCTTCCAAAAGTGATCCTTCGACGGCCTGGTACTGTTCGGGAGTCTGACACCACGAGGGATAGCCGCTGGCTTCTCTCTTGTTTGAGTTTAAGAAATTAGTTGACGTACCCCGAGAAAATGCCTGGATGGGAGGCGTCGTCCTTTTGGTATTGTGCTGTGGTAGGAAAGTGCCAGATTTCGTACACTTTCAACAAGCGGTATCCACGATCCAGAGCCCGAAACAATTCTTGCGCTGACCCACGTTCCTGTCAAAGCGCGTTCTTCCTCCGTGTGGTGACAGGGGTGATCTTGGTTACATGTTTCGGCACACGTACGACATAAAGGAAACATCAGTTTTCCTTGGCAATGATGAGGTAAGATAGGATGGTACAAGTTTGTCGAAGGTAAGACTTTACATTTGATCAATCCTTCGTATTGACGAATGTGTTCCACGTCGATGTGTTCTGTCAAGATTTCAGGGTGTCCGGTAGGAAATCGAGCATATTTGCACACCCAAGGATACAACGAACACACGTCGATGTACTTGATTTCTTCTCCTCTTGATTCGTCTACGTCGTACAGCAAACGCGTGGCATTGGTTCGTCCTCCAAATAAACTGTGGCGTGGATCCAAAGGTTCGATGTCGACCACGTCGTAACTTTCGGCAATGCTCCTAAATTCAGGATCGGTTTTGAAACGTCGATCGTTCTACCACTTGGTATCCTTGACTTTCTAACTTTAGTCGTCGTTGGTAAGTACGTTCGTACAAGTCTTCCATGCTGGCTCCCGTGAGAGGATTTTTCAGGTGTTGTTGAGGAAAACAGGTAGGGCATCCGTGAAACAAGCAACCCTGAAATTCGTACACCGTGTGCGGGTTTTCTAAATCCCAACCATCCACTGAAAGACTGCCTATTTTCTTTTCTCCTCATCCGTTTCTGGCATGTTATATCCATTTGTCTTCTTTTTGGCACAAGTAATGGAGCCAACGCAAAGCTTTGGCCGATAATTGACGGCTGGCAAAGAGAGACGTGTTCGGGTCTATGATGGCTAGTTCATTCTCGGGCATGAAGTTTTTGGTGTGCAGGCTTTGGGTAGGGTGCACGCTTCCTTCAAATGATCGATGTCTCCGTGATCTAGAAATAACTGTCTAAACTTTCCACAGCAACGTCGTAAAATGTCCACATCGGATCGACAATACTTCAGCATTTCTTCTTGGAAGTCAAACGGTTCTGACTGGTGAGCGTGGTACCAAGCGTGAAAGGCTTCTCGGTGTTCGGGGTGCATTCCGTCGGGGTCGTAATCGTCAACGTCAGGCAAATGCGGTAGTACTGCGTGTTGATTGGCTTCCGTATTGAAGAAGTGAGGAAAATATACTTTAGCCATTTCTGTCATAACAAATGTTTTCGACTCAAAGGCATGGCTAAATAACTCATGGAATCGTTGAATTTGACTTGTCCCACTTGCATGTAGATGAGTTTGGCTCCGTTCATGGTGACCATGGGACATTCGGTACCTTGTTGTGAATAATATTTTAACAAAAACTGTCCATCGTATCCCGAAAAATTGTGAGCCATGACGGTCGCATAGCGATGACAGTCTCCGTAACGTTGAATGTCCTATTCGCTCCAAGTGTCGTCGGTAGGGTCCAAAAGCCATTGAGCAAACTCGGACAGAGTGTTAGGACCACGAAAGATTTTTTCACGTCCTCCTGGAATCCTACTACAATGAGGACAGTGAACGTGGATAGGTTCTTGGAGCACTTCTCACAAGCCCAATGAGCGACGCAGAAATTGGGAATGTGAATGCCTGTTTCTTGCATGCATTCAACATAAAAAAAGATGAAATCCACTTGGTTCTTGTTTTGATCCCTCTTTAATTCTTTCTTCAGTGTATTGTCGTACTTTTGCATGAAACTTTGATGATCAAAGTCCACCATCTGCTTGCAAATGTAGCATCTTTTCTTGCCGGTACAAGTGTGTCTCTTGGGGTCGTTGGTTTGAATCAGGTGTCCACACGTGGAGCACAATTTCAATAAGTCGCAAGCACATTTTTCTTGGTGTCCTTGTGTCCTGCGATGTTGTTCGTAACAAGAGGGACTGACAAAGGTTCGTCGACACGTCGAGCAATGCACGTGTTGTTCAGGAAGGCATGGCTTGGTCGCTAAACAGCCCCGACATCTCTCTCCGCAGTGAATGTGTCGCTCTCGACTGTTAAATCCTTGCTCACATTTCTCGCAGTAGTAAGAGTATCCTAGAAATCCTGTGATACTGGTGATGGCATCGAAATGTTCTTGATGGTGATAGATGTGAATGTATTTTCCCTCGGGGAAATCGGCTCCTCGAAACAGCAGATCTCCGCGCACTTCTTGAGGGTGTACTTTCAAGGTGTAGCGAGGAGCCAAGACGTCTTGAAGTTGTTGCATTTGAGAAATGCCACACACGGTGTTTTTGGTTATGCCTTCTTGTCGTAACAGGAGTTCTGCTTCGTTTCGTTGTTTGGCTCTGTCCGATTGTCGAATGCTCCGGTCTCGTTCTTGTCGGCATACGTTCGCCCCACCACGATGGCGCGGGCCAAACACATCTGGTCCTGAGAATTGTCGATTTGGACGACACTGTGTTTGGTAATGCGAAGGTCGTCCACCAGTAACGCTTTCCTACTTCGTCCGCTACCTCGAGGAGGGGATACGTGAGTCATGTGAAGTGTAGCCTTTCCATCCGTGATGGCAAACTCTTCGTTGGATTGTTGAACGTGTTCTATTTTGGTCATGACTTTGGCTGGTGTTAATTCTGCCGGGGTGCTGAACTCGTCCAGACAGGACTCTTCAAACTGTCGTGATGGATGGACAGTCTCAATCGATCGTCCTCTTTGGCTCCACATTGTCGTTTCAAGTTCTGTAACACAGAATCCCACAAATGGGTAATGAACCCTGCAGCTTTCTCAGGAGGCACTTCGAACTTGAAGTCTTTAAAGCGAACCGTGTAAGTGTATGCCGTGGTTCTAAATTTTCTAGAGGTCATTTTTTGCGTCTCTCGAATCCGATAGTAATTTTCGGGAGCCACGGTAGGACTTTCTTGGTCAGGGGTGGTGATGGATTCTTTGGGTTGGGTAGAAATTTTGGTTTCAGGCTCACTCATCTCTTCTTCGAAATCGCTAGCATGGACTTGAGCTAGCAGTTCAGCGAGCGGTGTTTCAGGCGGCACGGAAAGTCTCCGTCGTCGCCGTCTCTTCGTTTGTTCTTGTTTTCTCATGGATTGAGCGTGATTTTTTCATCTTGATGTCTGATTTGAATCTGATGGAGTTTCACACAGGCTCTCTCCCTATATAGAGAGAGACCTTTCTACCCTCAGAATCACTATTTGTTATTCCACTTTCAAACTGTGAAGATGGAAGAGTCAAGAAGACAGATTGCCTTTCTGGTCAGAGATTTGCAGACAGTCCTTCGAAAGTATACCAGTAAGACTAAGGACTACTCCTCTTCTCGAGATAAAAGTCAAGATACTTGTTATATCTGCCAAGAGAAAGGACATTGGGCTCCAGAATGTCCACAACGTCAAGGTAAAGAAAACAGAGATAAAGGAAAAGATACTTGTTATCATTGTCAAGAAAAAGGACATTGGTCTTCAGAGTGTCCTCAGAGACAAGAGAACCTACCAGAGAGGGAGGAAGCCGAGGGATCTTCAGCCCCAGAAGAAGAAGAACTCATCCTCGTCGTCAAGAAAAGCAAGAAAGCTAGACGACTGGAAGACAGTGAGGAAGAACCCTTGATTCCTGTGAAAAAATTCAAGAACAAGAGAGACAGGCAGTGAACGATGAACTTTTTTTGAGTGTGGTGTTATGTTCATTGTGATTTTTTAAAAAAGAGAATAGACCAGAATGGAAAAAAGTAAGCGTGTTTGTGTTTTTTTTTTAGAGTATGGATGCACGCACACACGCACTCACTCTTACACAAAACCAAGGAATAGGATTTTAAAGTTTTACTTGATTTTTGGCAAATTGGATTATAATCTTTTCTGGGTAAATGGGCTGGCCCCGAAAAGGACCGTTGGGGTGTTTGTTTCTTAAACAAACTTATGGACTGGACATGATCAGCTTCAACTGTCTCAATCCCTTTCCACGACCAACTCCTATTCCTCCTCCTGCTGCTGCTGCTTTAGTGGTAGTAGTAGTAGTGAATGGTGGTGGTGGTGGTGGTGGTGGTAGCATCTCACTAGTAGTAGTAGTGATGGGCTTCGAATGTTTGGCCCGTAAAGGTCTCTTTCTCTTAGGTTGTGTTAAAGAAATCTGATACATGTTTCTCAGATGCTTTAACTCCGCTAAAATGTCTTGTAGTAGACTCTCCGTTTTGTTTTCCTCACTCTCTTCTTTCTGTTCTTCACACTTCTCCTCTTCTAGCTTTCTTATTTCTTCTTCTTGTTTTCTTTTTTCCATTTCTTGTTGAAGAAAAACTTCTTCGGCTTCTCTCTGACGTTGTAAATTTTTTTATAATTCTTCTTGTTGCCTCTTTTTACAATCATCCATGACAGGCAAAGAGGCTGGTGGTATAGCAACAGTCGTGGTGGTTTCAGGCAAAAATTCTTGAGAAGAAGACAGAAAATCCCCAAAATCTAAATTAAAATCTTCCGGTTGGAAGTTCAATACGGCATTCGCTGCTGTCGTCGCAGGCTCGCCGCAATACATACTCTTCGTAGTCTCCATTATGCCGCTCAAGGTAAAACCTTACGAACGCTGTGATGCCTTTATACTCAAGATGACGTCACACCCCGCTCTCTTCCGATTGGAAGAAAAACCTACCTTGTTGTAACGCGCCTTTGGATTGGTAGTTCATTTCGATCCGTTTCAATCCGCTCTCAGGCTATATATACCACCACTTGTCTCATAGAGCTTCACCGGTTTTCTCCAAGACCACTGCAGAAGAAGAAGAAAAAACAAAATGTGTACTAGTGTAGAGTCATCTACCATCGTCTCGGGAATGCTCTTCGACCCAGACTATCCCATATATGTAAAAGTCTCATGGGCTATTACCAAAATGACAGAGACAGAACTCTGGAAGAGACGGATTTATGTTGAACGCCAAGGATGCTTGAAGCGTGTCTTCATTTACGGTCCGGAAGTCAGACGAAGTCTAAGGAAAAGAAGACCCTCCAGGAGATGTCTTCTCTGTTAACTGAATTGGTTCACACCACTCCAACGGCCCTTTTCAGGGCCAACCATTTTTCAAGAAAAGATTCATTTTCAATATTGCCATACTTCTATCCCTCCCTCCCTCCCTCCTTGTTTTTTTCTTTTCCCGTTCCTTTCCCGTTTGAGGCTGTAGAGGCCCCGTCATGTTCATTTTCCCGTTTGAGGCTGGATAGGCCCCCATGTTCATTTCCCCGTTTGAGTCTCAAGCGCCCCCACCATGTTCCATTCCCGTTTGAGTCTATAGTTCCCCCGCCATGTTCATTTCCCCCTGAGGCTGTAGAGGCCACCTGGAAATCTTGAGGCTATTTACCCCCTCCCCCCCCCCTATACTACTAAGGCTGTGTGTGGGCACCAACCCTCTTCAGTATGATGTTATCTACCATGCTTACTGATGCCTTCGGTGACTATGACACTGGGATCGACATCACATACCGGAATGACGGCAAGCTCTTCAATCTGAGGAGACTACAGGCGAAGACGAAGTTAGAGGAAGTGACTGTTCGTGATCTCCTATTTGCTGAATACTGTTCCCTGAATGCCAAATCTGAGTCGGACATGCAACAGAGTATGGACCATTTCTCTTCAGCTTGTGACAATTTCGGTCTCACAATCAGTATCAAGAAGACAGAAGCAATGCACAAACCTGCACCAGAAAAGCCTTGAGTAGAGCCTACCATCACAGCAAATGGCAAAAAAACCTACCAGTGGACAAGTTCATCTATCTCGGCAGCACACTGTCGCCTGCAGTCCACATCGATGATAAAACCAAAGCCAGAGTTGCTAAAGCAAGTGTGGCCTTTAGCAGACTACGCGCAAATACGTGGGAGTGCAGAGGCATCAGTCTACAAACTGAAGGTCTACAAAGCCATTGTGTTGCCAACATTGCTATATGCTTGCGAGACCTGGACGGTGTACAGACACCATGCCCAGAAAGCTGAACCATTTTCACATGGGCTGCCTGAGGAAACTGATGAGGATACGATGTTAGGACAGGGTCCCAGGCACTGAAGTTCTCACACGGGCAGCATTCCAAGCATCCACACTCTGCTGACGAAATGACAGTTGAGATGGGCAGGCCACATCCCCAGGATGTCAGAAGAGCGACTATCAAAGAAGATCTTCTACGGCGAGCTGAAGGAGGGAAAGCCATCTCAGGGTGGTCAGAAGAAACGCTTCAAAGATTCCCTCAAGTCATTCTTGAAACACTTCAACATTGACTCTTAGTCTTGGAAGATTTCGAACAGGATCGCTCCACCTGGCGCAGTCTCATCCATGCTGGAGCTACAGACTATGAACTGAGGGTAATTGCAGAGGCAGTGCAAAAGCGCGAGCAGCGTAAATCTCAGAACTACAGCACGTCCTCTATTGATCAAGCAAACCCAAGCGGCATCTCCTGTCAAGTGTGCCACAGACAGTTGAGAGCACACATTGGCCTGATCAGACACTCACGTACTCAGAGAAACCAAACCAGTTCGTGATGTCATGGTCATCTTCGAACTTGAAGGACGAACAACGACATATGTATGTATGTATGTATGTATGTATGTATGTATGTATGTATGTATGTATGTATGTATGTATGTATGTATGTATGTATGTATGTATGTATGTATGTATGTATGTATGTATGTATGTATGTATGTATGTATTACAACTATTTATTATGTTTGTATAACGTACTGTGTGAATGTTATTAAACTGTTATGTATGAATGTATCACTACTTGGTATATCGTGATCCTACGTAAATAAATGTATTATTATTATTATTATTATTATTATTATTATTATTATTATTATTATTATTATTATTATTATTATCTCTCATTGACGAGTCTACTATTTTCTTCATAATGAATTGCAAGGTAAGAAATGTTTTTAAAAATATTACGAATATAATAAATTTGTTAGTTTGTTGTTTGCATTAACTGAGTAATATTCATTAACACATTACGTTCGTATCTCATCCATTAGAAATGTTAAGTTAAAGGCGTCATTATATAAAAGTACGTTTTTTGACGCAGAGAATGAATATTTATGTTCACCTTAATTTTTTTAGATTGCTATATTTCTTTCCCGTTTGAAAATTTGGGTTGATATCTCAAAAATTACTTTTTCATGAATGGTACTTTTAATTATGTAACGAAAGCACTGCTTCCCGAAAGGGGACTTTACAAAGATTAATACGGTAAGGCAAGTTTCAACCCTTTAGACTATATTTGCTGGATTATTTCCTTGAGCGAATAAATTATTGAGATTAGTATCATGTTATTGTAGTAATCTTGATGGATTCAAGTATAGAATACACTTGTGATATAATTATTATATAAAAATGTATTTGCTTCAGGTAGATACCGGTTTTCTTTTCTGAATGATCGAAAAACAGACCCAATTGTACTATTTTGAATATTCGTTCCATTTATTTTTCTGACGTTCTATATTCCATCACGGATCATCCGATGTTTGGTTCCGTAAACCTCACAAGTAACCACAACTGGCCATAGCTCAGCTCATGAATTAGTCATTCATAACACTTTATTTAATACATCGATTTAGACAGTTGAAGTCTGGAAAATGGGAAGATTTCACTGGATTTTTGTTCCTTTTATACTGTTGTATAAATATGATGTGGTAAGTCTGTGATAACTAAATAAGAAAAGATCGTACAGTTTATGATGTAGGCCGGTGCGTCCTATTACCACGATACTACTTAGAAAACATACCAAAAAAATGTTTCAGTATACTTAGTTTTTCATTTTTATCCTACTGCATCACTAATCAACGTGTAAGGCATTGGTCACAGTGAATACCCCCCCCCCCCCCCCCAATCAACGGGTCCGCCAAAGTCATATTATCACGGCAATTGAGAAATAAAGTGACGGTCGGTATGGTATCAAAGTTAAACAAAAAATTTTAAAAATCTGGAAATGTTATGTAAAGGCAACACATTTAACAAATAAATTTCACAATTAAATTCATAATTCAATTCAGATCTTTGCATGCCCGATTTGTAGTAGATCCATTCAATAATTGTGATTTATGATATATAACTGAAATTCTATGCCCCATGTCGAGAAAGCACATTTTATGAATTTGAAGGGATAGCAGGGTTCATTAACATCCCTTTATACTATAGATCTAAGAACCAGCACTGAAACGAAACTTTTTTGTTTGACAGTACACCCTTAATGGGCTCCCACAAGTTAGATAAAAAGAAATTATTGAATAGCTTTAGTCATGTAACCAATTCAGCTTGTATTGTTTAAATTGTGAAGTAGACGACATGTTGACATTGTGCTCGGCATGATTTTATGAATGAAAAGTAAATAAAAAAGGGATTGGAATTGGATATGGTATGAATGGGATCTGATCACTTTCTTAAATGTGTGCATGTAAGGGAAATCTAAGATTGTTAAAACCATAAATAGAGATATTCTTCAAATTTTTAATCTTCACGGCTGTGTGAACTTCCTGACATTATGTTTACATACAAGTTACTCAGATGCATTGCACAATGACAGCACTGAATGGAAATTCTCAAATGCCGTGGTAATAGAATGTGGCAGTATAGTCTGCTGAAGTGCATGGGTGATACAATTTACCACAACCTACTACAATCTACAACAATTTACCTTGAAAATACTGCAATTGACCTTAAAATATCACATATACAGTATATATAATGTTTTATAGGTATACGGTTCAAAACGGACACATAATAAGTACATTCAAATGCACTGTGACATAAGTAATCCAAATATTATTTCAATAAAATCAATTAAATAAAAAGTCTGAACATTTCTTATGATATATTGAAGTCAGTCCATTGATATTTGTGCATGTGAAATTCCTGAATTACGCAGTTACATACTGAGTTAGCCCCTGATCATGATGCATTTTATTTTGCCTATGACAGCCAAGTTCTACAATTGACTTGTTGATTGTGGTAGATTGTGGTAAATTGTGTTGCAAGAAGTGCCTTAAGTTTGTGAGCTTGTTAAGGTTCATCATAACACTTTGGTCATTGGACGTAGGACTTCAACGGAGGACAGCAAACCTATGCATTCTAATGAATTCTGACTTCTCATAGTACATTGATCACATTGGGTAATAATAGATACAAAAATGGAAGCGTCTAATCGTATGGCAGCTGTGTACTGAATTTACAAAGACTGTTCGTGTGACTGCCATGTACCCACTGTTGCAAAGACTATTTCGCTTGGCGACTGGCTAATACATTAGTGATAATCCTAATTACTCTGAATCATCTTGTTTCATATGATCCAGTGAACATGGGGGCTTGTTACAAATGCAATAATGAGTATCAGTTAAAACATAGTGGGTGGGTGGGAGTGTCCAAACTTGTAATGACATTGTTAAAGGTTTATACCCCCCTCCCTCCATACGTTAAACAATACCAGGGACACATCCAGGGCATGAAAAAGAAGTGGAACGTTTCCTAGAGAAAGTTTTCCTTACAGTTAGATGGTCACAATTATGCCCTGGAATTGCTTAAAATGCAGGAGCTTCCAGTTTGCCTTCTGGACCCCACTAGGGTTTCTGTCCCATAGATCCTTTGCCTACTTGTTTATGCCCCCCCCCCCAATGAAATTCTGGATCTGCCATTGGAGACTCTTAATTGCATTTGTAACAAGCACCTGTGAAATGACGGAGTGTAACACTGTACCAATTTTAATGATAATGACTTGCAAATTTGGCACTAAAGGTACTCTGGCTCGAAAGTGAATATGTTTTTATGGAAAAAAAGACTGAATTTCAGACAATCTCAGTTCTAAAATGTGAAAACTTAACATCCATCAGACTGTTGTGTGGATTAGGCCAATTATTCCTGCAATTTGCTACACATCCATGTGAATACCCTTGACACATTTGGGACACACAGCCATGTGAATACCCTTGACATATTTGGGACACAGCCATGTGAATACCCTTGACACATTTGCTACACAGCCATATGAATACCCTTGACACATTTGCTACACAGCCATATGAATACCCTTGATACATTTGCTACACATCCATGTGAATACCCTTGACACATTTGGGACACACGGCCATGTAAATACCCTTGACACAATTTGGGACACAGCCATGTGAATACCCTTGACACATTTGGGACACACAGCCATGCGAATACCCTTGACACATTTGGGACATAGCCATGTGAATACCCTTGACACATTTGCTACACAGCCATATGAATACCCTTGACACATTTGCTACACAGCCATATGAATACCCTTGATACATTTGCTACACAGCCATGTGAATACCATTGACACATTTGCTACACACAGCCATATGAATACCCTTGACACATTTGCTACACAGCCATATGAATACCTATGACACATTTGGTACACACAGCCATATGAATATCCTTGACACATTTGGTACACACAGCCATGTGAATACCCTTGACACATTTGCTACACATCTATGTGAATACCCTTGACACATTTGCTACACATCCATGTGAATACCCTTGACACATTTGGGACACACAGCCATGTAAATACCCTTGACACAATTTGGGACACACAGCCATGTAAATACCCTTGACACAATTTGGGACACACAGCCATATGAATACCTATGACACATTTGGTACACACAGCCATATGAATATCCTTGACACATTTGGTACACACAGCCATGTGAATACCCTTGACACATTTGCTACACATCTATGTGAATACCCTTGACACATTTGCTACACATCCATGTGAATACCCTTGACACATTTGGGACACACAGCCATGTAAATACCCTTGACACAATTTGGGACACACAGCCATATGAATACCTATGACTTATTTGGTACACACAGCCATATGAATACCCTTGACACATTTGCTACACAGCCATATGAATACCCTTGACACATTTGGTACACACAGTCATATGAATACCCTTGACACATTTGGTACACACAGTCATATGAATACCCTTGACACATTTGGTACACACAGCCATATGAATATCCTTGACACATTTGGTACACACAGCCATATGAATAGCTTTATATAAATTATGTACATAGAGGCCATGCTGATAGTCTTTCCAGATGAGGTACACAGCATCCATGTGAATTGCTTCGGCCTAAAAAGTGTACAATAAATTACCACTAAAGTCTGCTTTCGATTCATTATGAATCATGACTGTCTTCCTGTCTTTGAAAGTATTTACCTGGTACAATTACAATCTAGCTGATGAATATTTAATCCCTTCATGCCTGACAAATTTCAAAAACATACCTTTTTCCGTTGGTGCAAACTTTTGTAATTTAGAAAAATGCAGTCAGCAATGGCAAGCACAATGGTAAAGACATGATATTTTTAGGAGATGGAACAAGGTGCATGGTTATGTTGCTGATGCTCATGCATGTAAAAATAAAAGTCAGTACATATATACTGTATACAACATACTAGATATCTACCACTATAACGAGTACAATTAAAATAAAGAGCACGAAACATAAGTGACAGAATTCTCTGAATCATAAAATGTAATGCAAGTAGAATATGAACTTTTTAACCTTTTTTATTATATGCTAAACATTTCAAAATAATACAATCTGAATAAAAGTGGCTTTATAATATTTTGTAACAAATTTTTTAAAATTAAGTAGCAATTAAAATGTTGTTGCTTTGGCTATACTTAAAAGAACAACTAACTGGGACATTATTATTATTATTATTATTATTACTATAGAAGGCAGAAAGAACTATTCACATATGCCATACCAAAGCAATAATTAAAATATGGTACAGGATTTGATGTCATAAAATTTGTGTTACATCTCAGACCCACTATTTAAAAAGCTTTCATAGTTATTATAACTTCTCCCTGTTACATAATTATAAAACACCTGATAATGGGCCATTTATATTTTTGTATGAAAGCAGATAGTTCCTTGTTTGTAAAAAAATATTTTTTGGTTGAACAAAAGATGTAACGCAAGACACAAATGAGATCTTTTTGGAACAATTTCAGCATTATCATTGTAAAATATCCAAATGATGTTGTAACTGTGTAATTACAGAGAATGCAAAGAACAAATCTTGGTTCTTATATTTAATATATATGTCAGGATATGGAAACCATAGCCATTAATATGTTGCAGATGTAACAGGGTGCCATTTTTGCTTTTTCACAATGATTGTGAAATACATCAGATAGCTACCGAATTTGAAACCATGAAGTTGACATAAATTTTTCACATCCTTTTATTTTGCAGTTTTATAGGTTTTTTACTCTTAAATTGCTTAGATGGCATTTGTGTGTCCCAGTTATATCCAAGACAAGAGTTTTTCATTCCTTTTCGGTCATTATAAAGGTTCATGGTCTCATGACATCATCCCTTATCATCCAGCAATGTAAGTTGGATAATTTTTAAACACTTTCTGTTCTTCTTACTATGTTTCTGATTAGAAATGTCAAATGAATGCACCAGTAGTCTACTTTTAATAGATGTATTTGTGGAACAACTGAAGAGAATGTGTAAATGAGCTCCCAAAGAGACCAACATTTTAGGCTGGATGGTCAATTAGTCAGAATACTCAGTGGCTAACCAATGATAAAGTCCAGAGTAAACCCATTTTTTGTGCCACAGTTGCCAAGAATAAAAAATACTCAGGGTCTAGATTATACAGGTTCCATTTTTATATAAACTTTAGGATGTCAATTGTCTTTCTTTTTACTGGTACAGGAAACCTTTTGTTTGTGACACATAAGAAGAACCATAAAATCATAGTTGTCATGCTATTGCCACCAATAATGTCCACAAATACAACACAGTTTTCCATATTTTAAAGCAATTTTGTTTTCTTGTGCATTTCTTATGTTCAAGTGGTATCAAAACATCAATTCAGCAAATGTTATTTAATACACAGAAAAAATCCCCGTCAAAATGTGTTTTCATTTCAGTTTGTGATGTTTTATCATTGTTATACTTCCAGAAGATCTGTGCATCAATGGTGATGCATGTTTCATTCACTGGCACAATATCTGTGCTTGTGAGCATGTCATTGTGTTTTTACTCTGTACTGTGTTGCATTTTCAAATAGTAAAAATGCATCAGAACATAACCACTCCTGCACTTAGTTTACTTTCATTGTTTTTTTTTAATCTTGTGTGTTTCAGTTTAACTATGCATGTAGTGCATGGCAGCTTCACTGTATTGAGCTCGTGTAATTGTACCTTTGTCACTCAAATGTGCTGCTTCCAATTTAACGTGTATATTTAGCAAATCCTTTAGATATCTGTCTATTTGCCCATAACCCATTAACTACCCTGTGTCATGTGCTGTGGTGTATATAACATGATGACACAGTAGATGGTGGTTGGGTTTCTTTTGTGTAGATGTGTGTATAGTATGCTTTGCTTTTTACCTAAATTTTTCTTGCTATTATCTTTACTATGCTGGTGTAGTAACATATAATCATTTACTTTATTAACCATTTCACCCATACAGAGCTTTCATTATTACAATAGGAAAGGAAAAAAGTCCAAAAAAGTACTTAAAGAAAGCATACATCTTTATATTTACTTACCATATATACTTGCATATAATCTAATGCAAACTGCATAGGCCCAGATCTGCCGGCACATAATGCGCCGGCAGATCTGGGTCTATGCAGTTTGTAAGGACTAATCAGTAGAACAAATAACATAGACCCTGATCTGCTGGCACATTATGCGACGGCAGATCAGGGTCTATGTTGTTTGTATTTGGACCCGGATTATATGCGAGTATATACGGTATTTGTCCATCTACATAAAGACCCACAACTTTGTACATAACTGTATTGGGTTGGGATAAGACCAACAGAATGTGAGCTGTAAATGCAAGAGATTTTGAATGGGGTACATGCAACATCTCCACTATCTAATTTGAAATCTTCGTGAAGTTTGACTCGTATTGATCAAATGTGACAACTGTCTTCTCATTTTCCTTAAAGAATTATTGTTACAAAATCTTCCCAAACCAATGATAAAGACTGCTATTTAAATTAAAAAAATCCAATGAAGACAAACCATGGACACAAAAATAGGAGATTTTAAATGGGGTACATGTGACATCTCTGCTATCTAATTTGAAATCAGTGTGAAGCTTTACTCTTATTGATTAAACATGACAACTATCTTCTCTTTTTCCTTAAAGAATTACTGTTACAAGATCATCCCCAAACCAATATAAAAGAATGCTATGGGCATTTAAGAATCTAATGAATACGTAACAATGGACATGAACATCCAGCATCAATAGCTGCTGGAAAAAATTAATTTCTTGAAAATCATTAGCAAAACTCAAGTTGTTTCCAAACAAATTTCAGGCAAAATGGTAAGTAATTTCAATCCTTCACCAATTTATGATTAAAAAGGCTATTTTTCCATCTCTTCTGAGCAGTATTCGATACAGAAACAGTTATTTTGAGAGATTTAAGAGTGGCAAACAACTATACCTACCTCACTTGTCAGCCCTTCTTAAAGCCATGTGCTTTGTATATAATCTGATGCTATTATAAATGGGTTGTGTAGTAATGTTATAAAATAAACACTGCTTGATTATGACAAAGTCTGCCTTTTTTTCCAATTGCTATCAATATTTTTTAAGAATCTAAGACAATATTCTGACACCAAAGCCAATTTTCATAATTGAGAACAAGGTTAAGAAAAATTGATTGATTTCTTTTTACGACTTTTACCATGAATTACAATACACATTCATCATTTCTGCTCGAGGTGAAACATGGCCTGGAACTGAAAATGTTGGCATACATTTATGTTTTCGGCACGTAACAATTATGACGCCAAGTTATGTCATAGACATGGTGGCAAATAATTTTTAAGTTGATGACTTTTTTTTTCGTTTTGAGGATGTTTTTATGAGTTTGGATTTTTAAGTAACTTTAATGTCAATGGCCAGTCACTTTTTGAGAAGCTTGGCATTGTGACAGCAATAAATTATGACACCATCTGTCCTTAACATTTCACTTGAAAATTTCAAGTGTTGAGTTCATTTTACTTGTGATCAATTAACGATATATCTTTATTATCTCTTTATTGTTGACTTCAAATGGCATAAGTACCAGCTTTAAGTTTTGTTGACTATTTCAGGAAATATTGCCATTTTATAGAGACGTACATGTAACAATTATTTTATGACATTGAATTCTGTACCGCATTCAGATAGCAATAATTTTTTTAAACCAAATCAATGATAAATATAAATAAAAATAGAAATGGCTGATATTTTTTATCATAATTTTAACATGAAGAAATATAATCAAATTTTTGAAACTTATTTTTAGTGATTATTTTTGTTTTTCTCATGTTTAGGATTTTAAATGTGTTACCTTTATGTTATTTTATACTCATTTTGCAGAATTTTTACATCTTTACGTTTTATTTTTTATCTTGTGCTTAGTTATACATTTATTTGGAATGACTTATCTTCCTAATATTTGTGCAATTCATTTTTACATTTTTGGAACATAACCTTTTGTTGGCACTACAGAGTCACTTTTGTGCTGAGGTGCTGTAAAGCACTACTACATACATACATAATTATTTTTGTTGTATTGCAATAATAATAACGTCTATATTACACATTCTTTTTAAATGTTAGTCAAACTGCTGACATGCCACATACCATCCAAATAGGAATTAATCATATTTCTAGGATCAAGACACTTCTGTTCAGACTGGATTATTGTGGAATGTTTAGTATATATAATAAAAAGGATAACAATCTATAATTTACTTATATGACATATATATGAAGTAGAGACTTGTCACTGTGAATTTATATCCCTTTATTTTAGTTGTAGCCA
Organism: Margaritifera margaritifera; assembly: GCA_029931535.1. NCBI lineage: Eukaryota > Metazoa > Mollusca > Bivalvia > Unionida > Margaritiferidae > Margaritifera > Margaritifera margaritifera. Next base: position 2,859,396 of record JAQPZY010001665.1, read on the forward strand.
TTAGAGTGGTAGGTATCTTGCATGGTGTATACTGTACAGTATAGATGTACTGACTATATTTTACATTTGAGAGCATTCACATCACAACCCCTGGCTGATCATCTACATTAGGCTGCTCCATCTGCTAAAATAGCATGGCTTTAACATTGCACTTGCCGTTGATGACTTTATTTTTCCAAATTACAAAAGTTTGCATGGACGGAGCAAGGTATGGTTGGAAATCTGTAAGGTGTGAAGGGGTTATATAATTTTCAGTGAGGCTGTAATTGTGCCAGATAAATACTTTCAGAAATTGAAGGTGGGGTACAATTCATAATGGATCTTCTGCTGACTGTAGTACAAACAAGTCCAAAATATTTATCTGTACATACACTTTTGAATTAACCTTATAAATGTCTTGACTTGTAAAGTTGAGGTTTCTTAACATCGGTGACCACTACTAAGCATGGTCTGAATACAAGACTACTATGGTATGAAGGCATTTGTGCATGTGCTTTCCAGTACATTTATTTATTTGTTTAAAAATAACTTTGAAATATTTTTGATTTGTTCATTTTTGGGGAAGTTTTAGAAATTTACAAAAAATAGATTGTTTATGTGGCAGTTTATGAAATAATGTTATCTTTTGGCAATTACCAAATGATGAATTCGAGGACATCTCCATAAAGTGATACTTTTTCCAGTCTGTTAGTATCCTTAGTATATTTGAGAAAATCTGAGTACCTGAGGAAACCACCTCACCATGAGAGGGAAGGTGGACCAGGCATATCACTTCTGTGCAGTTTGCTTGGGGGAAATGGGGACATGAGCTGCAACTCAGTGCAGGTCATGCTTCACTAAACTGGAAACATGGTGCACCTAACCGCTCAGGAAAACGAATGAGGCACAATTGTATGTGCCATTTGCCAGGATAATTGCTTCAATGAAGGTTATACTATGTTGTCAGGTAATGCAATTTCTCTTATCCATGAAAACCATAGGGTATGGTATGTGGTTCCTATTATAAACGGGGATAGTTCCAGGTTTTTGGAAAGATGGGATATCAAAAACTTGAAGCTTATGGCTTCCAGCTCAAAAGAGTCCACTCCACCTGAACACACAAACACATGTGCAAGCTAGGGAACTTTCAGCTAAATACACCATGGTCTTTAATACACAGTCAGGATCTATTCTAGAACTGAAAATTATGGGGGAGGGGATTCCACAATCTATTTGAATAAAGGAGAATTTTCTGAATAAAGGAGAATTTTCTGAATAAAGGAGAATGTTCTGAATAAAGGAGAATTTTCTGAATAAAGGAGAATGTTCTGAATAAAGGAGAATGTTCTGAATAAAGGAGAATGTTCTGAATAAAGGAGGGATTTGATGAAGGAATAAAGGTAGGGCTTGAAAATATAATGCATAATTTTCACGCATTCTGTTGATTTTATGGCACTATTTTTTAAAATAAGCATTGCTCATGCAATCATACATCTCACCAGTAAAATCAGAGACAGGAGAGCTTTTGCAAAACTTGGTCATATGAGGTTAACATAAATTTATATCGAATGAAATCACTCCAGTCAACAAACTTGGAAATTGAGCTTTATGTTTGGCAAATGAGATAAAGATTGTCTCTTTTGCCCAGCTTTGAATAGATTCTATTCTATAAACAATATTGAAAATTCTATGGTCAGGGGCTGAGAATGGGGGTAGTCATAGGACCAGGACCAGGTAATCTCTGATGTGAACATGCTGATTTTTCCACTTCATAGTCCTGCGGACTAGCCAATTTTGAAACAGTTTTTGGTAGAAAATCAACCTTTGTATTCCTAATCCAAAAATGTTATTGCTTTTTTACTTTCAGATTTTAAATAAATTGATCACTAGATAGTATAAAATTTAAAAATAGATATTAAATACATTTACAAGACCACTCACAATAGTTTGATGACTTTCCACAACAAGTCCAGGACTTGCCACTAACCAGACCTACTAGTCCTTTTTTTCAGTCCCTGATGATATATTATACGGAGGAATAAACAGTATGCTGGATATATCTGTCAAGAGTAACTTATAAAATATTCAAAGTTGAAATGTGTATTTTCTGTATTATTTTATTATGATATCATTGGAGCAGTGTTAGGACAGAACATGTATACATGAAACTTTGTTTATCAGTACATAGGACATGACCATTTGTGAACTTGTCAAGAGACTGCATTATATACTATATTGATATGATGATGCTTATATAGAACAAAGTCCACTGAAGTCATCAACTTTGATAGGATCAAGTACCGTATGTTCTCACTTGCTAGTCCCTCTTCAAATTAGATTTAATGATGGGTCTCCTTAAATCTGCTCTCATCTTGTAATATTATAAATGAAGAAATTTGATAAAGACAATTTGTGCTGGTGGAATACAGAGATTTTGTGCATTTGATGACCCATAATTCAAATAAAATTTGATTGTAGAAATTGATACCATTACAATAATACACCCATTAATGTTCAAGCCACATCTCATAGGATGTCACAAAATAAATTGGCAGATGTTCAGTACACTGTCAGTTTGACTTAATATTCAATGAAAAATATAGACACTGATTGTATAAGTATGTGAATAATGAAAAATATAGACCCTGATTGTATAAGTATGTGAATAATGAAAAATATAGACCCTGATTGTATAAGTATGTGAATAATGAAAAATATAGACCCTGATTGTATAAGTATGTGAATATACAAAGATGGAAACTCGAATGAATATCAACATTTTCTGTTGTCTTTAAAATTGTGACTTTTGACTGTTTCTCCTGTACTTTGTGAACATTTAAATTTAGATTAAATTAAGACGAGACCATATACAAATTGCGCTTTTTGACTTACTTATCATATTTGTCTGTTGACAAGTTCCTTCTTGATGATTAGTCCCCATTCCTACCCACCCACCCACTTTGTTAGTCTTATCATGAGAGAAACATACAGTGTATTTACAGAGCTTGTAGGTTCCTGTTAACATGTTCACATGGTAAGTAAGTGGTACATTGGTAAATACCATTAACAATTGAAGCATGTGATTTATCAGTACATGGATATGTTGAGTACATTTTTTCCACATAGTAACTGTGGGTACATATCAGTTTTGACAACCACACTGTTGACCCCAGGGTTGAATTCTGATATAACCTATATACATTTCCAGAATCGGTGAAAAAGGTCAAGGGTAGCAGAAATGTGCATACTTTTCTTTGCCTGACAATGGAATGCAGGCAACTTAGCTAACAAAAAACAATTTAATTCTAATTATTTGGTCCAAAGTTGTCAGCATATTTGCTTTGGCCATAAGCACAGTCCATGTTGTTGATGGAGCATTCAATCAATATAAACTGTACTCACGAACCAATTTCAAGATGTTCCATCCATATTATAATGTTTGTACTTGATCACTGTGAGAACACTCAAAATCTTTGTGGATGGCTTGCACTTGGGGTGAGGAAGAGCCCTTTCAGTTATGGGGTCAAAGGTCAAGGGGTCAAAGGTCAAGGTAACTGACTCAAAGAAGACAAATGGTTTCTACACAATAATATTAGTTCAGTACCACATAGCTGGAGCAAATTTTGTGGATAGCTTGTACTTTGGGCAAGAAAGAAGTCTACCCATTTTGGAGTGAAAAATCAAGGTCACTCTGACTGAAAGAAGAAAAATGGTTTTGCACAATAAAATTATCAGGTAGTTCTACATCACAGACCTGGACCAAGCTTTGTGGATGGCTTGCACTTGTTGTAAGGAAAAACCCTATTAATTTCAGAGTCAAAAGTTCAAAGGTAAAAGTCTCTGTGCTCGAAAGAAGAAAATTGTTTTTTGCACACAAATTTCAGTTATTGACCATGTACCTTCGCCAAAGTTTTAAGATGATTTACATCTTTGGTAAGAAAGAACCCTATTAATTTCACGATCAAAAGGTCAAAGGTCAAGTTCATTTTAATTGAAAGAAGATTTTTTTTTTTCTTCACATAATAAACTTTAGTAACTTGACCAAAGTTTGTACAGGGCTTACACTTAAGGTATTAAAAAGGTCTGTTGATTTGGGTGTCAAAAGCTCAAAGATCAAGGTCATTTTGGCTCAAAGAAAAATGTGTTTGGCAGAATAACTTAGATTTCGAGATCTAATGGTCAAAGGTTATGATCATGGTAAGTCTTTTAAGAAATAATGGTTTCTGCAGATTGTTTAGTTCAAGACTGTATCCATTGACTTGAGGCTGAGATTATTTAGATCCTCTAGTCATTAATCTCCCAAGTCAACCATGTCTTACTAGTGCCTACACTGAGGACTAATAAACACTTGTCCACATCACCAAAGACCATCCCATGTATAAGGTCATCTTTTCCTTGCGGAAGAGGTCACCTCATAAGAGCCATTGTATTTAACTTCATTGATCATTTTCAGGTCTTTGTGTCTGCTGACTGTATATGGTATGATGAATGTGGACCAGGATGGAATGATGGGAAACTGAACTGTAACTACACTGGCCCTGCCAAGCAACTAATGAATGCCACAGGCCTTGAACTACTTGAGACCTATTGCCCAGATCTATACAATGGTAGGTATATACAGTAAACACCTATTGCCCAGATCTATACAATGGTAGGTAGATACAGTAAACACCTATTGCCCAGATCTATACAATGGTAGATAGATACAGTAAACACCTGTTGCCCAGATCTATACAATGGTAGGCATATACAGTAAACACCTATTGCCCTGATCTATACAATGGTAGGTATATACAGTAAACATCTATTGCCCAGATCTGTACAATGGTAGGCATATACAGTAAACACCTATTGCCCAGATCTATACAATAGTAGGCATATACAATAAACACCTATTGCCCAGATCTATACAATAGTAGGTATATACAGTAAACACCTATTGCCCAGATCTATACAATGGTAGGCATATACAGTAAACACCTATTGCCCAGATCTATACAATAGTAGGTATATACAGTAAACACCGCCTTGAAGGACTGTTGCTACATGAGACCACACCCAGAACTCACGCTCAAGCTAAAAGCCATACAATTTGTATTTTCTTTAACTTTGATTAGTTAAGTTTCTTGACATGTAATAATAGTTGAGTCATTGATCAGACCTTCCAGTTCTCAAACATGGGAGGCAAACAGCTTGGGAATTATTTATAATCTACATTACAATATGCAATGAACCAAATAACCAAACTATGAAGGAGTGGTCTCATATTAACTGTCACTGTCTGTAGGCTTGCAAAAAAATATAACATGTTAATTTATTAGTTAATTAAAAAGTTAATTATTTTTTTCCACCATTACCTGCAGGAAGCAGGGATCATCCATTTTAATTATAATTACCCATACCCCTCTAGCTCACATCCCTGGATGAGATCAAAATTTCAAAAGTGCTGGCACAACCTATACCCATAAAAATGTCATTGATTCGAATTCTGTGTCTGACCTGGACAGTATGAGTAGTTCAAGGATATGAAATGCATATGTGCGGAATGAACTGTATCACAATTTCCCATTTTTTTAAAAAAAAGTATTGGGATAATAATGTAGAAGTGTTGAGAATAAGGGTTCATGTCTCTTGGAGAGATTAGATTTTTAATGCATGCATTAATGTGAATTCATTGTTTTTGTTAGGTTGCAATTTTTGTGGATTTTGTTGATGCCATAAAGCACAAATGTAAAGACCAAATTAGTTATGATCCTCCTATGGAGACATTAGGATCCCCTTCCCTTAGTCACAAATTTAAAAGTACCAAAAAAAGATCTTTTTGTGAAATGCCTTGAAAAATCGATACCTACAAAATTTTATGAATTTATACTTACTGTAATTACTGTAAATCTTGTGCCAGGAAATTCAAAATTATTGTCTTCCTTGTCCAAAAACTAAGGAATTAAAAGAAATCACTTCAAAAATTGTCCCAAAAGCTTTGAAAATGAGAAATTACCTATCACTCCTGCCAAATGCTGCACCAATATGGAAATAATTGTTCAGTCCCTGATCAGAATGTTATAAATACCTTTTTTTCTTTCTTTTACTTGATTTTTCTCTTTGCTTTTTACAAATAAATCCAAAGACAGAAGAAAAGAGATCGGCAGGAAGTGCGGGCCTTACTCTCACCCACAGCAACTCAAGTTGCCACTACCGTACTTGAAAAATGGTTATTCAGAAGTGATTATTTGAAGTTATAGGTCACTTTGTGAATTAAAAAGTAGTACTTCATTTTTATTTTTATGACAGCAACTATTCTGCTGGTCGTGGTAGTCAGTTGTCAGTTGTCTTTGTAATTGTTGACTATTTAATCATTTTTATGTTTTATATACTTGCCAAAATATGTAGAATGAAAACTCCACAAACAAGCTTTGTAACATTAAACCTATCATTGGACAGTGGCATCTCTCATACAGGAGAAATTGCAGAGATGAGGTGGTATTGTACTGATCACATACAGGACACACACACCTGACTCATGCATACTTCCTGAAGGCTGAACCCCAACCAGAGTGCATGCCCTGCCAGTATCCACTAACAATGGAACACTCATATCAAGTGTATTGATACCCTGCCAGTATCCACTGACAATGGAACACTCTTATTAAGTGTATTGATACCCTGCAAGTATCCATTGACAATGGAACACTCTTATTAAGTGTTTCGATACCCTGCAAGTATCCCTTGACAATGGAACACTCTTATCAAGTGTATCAATACTGTGCCAGTATCCAATGACAATGGAACACTCCTATCAAGAGTATTGATACCCTGACAGTATCCACTGACAATGGAACATGCTCTTATCAAGTGTATTGATACCCTGCCAGTATCCACTGAAAATGGAACACATTCTTGTCAAGTGCATCAATTTCTCAGCTATAGAACTTTATGATGATGTACCACCCGAGAAAATATGGAACTTTTTGATAGGAAAGCGGTTTATATAACAGATTATTACCCTATATTTTAAGTATGTTGTTGTTTTACCATTATATTTTATTTTATATACATTTTACAGAATTTTAACTTTTATTTTGCAGTACTTTATGTATACATTTATTTGGAAGGGTTTTTTGTTCAAAAGTTTTTTTTTGCAATGCTTTTCTACAATTTTATTTTGCAATACTTTTCTGCAATTTTAGAACCTTATTTTTAATTGGCACCATATAACCATTCTTGTGATGATGTGCCATTTAATGCTAATACACACATACATATTTCATTGATGCAGGTGTGGGAATTTTCTGCCAATTAATGGATTTCCACTCTTATTATAGTTCTCTGGGCTGTTTTATAGATTGGTGTAAATATGGGGAGAAAATGGTATGTTGGTGGTAAAGTGCTACAGTAAAACCTGTCTTGAGAGACCGCCCCTTCTGCTAACAAAAAGCCATCTCTTGTGACAGGTGGTCACATAACAGGTTTATGCAAAAGGGCCGATTTCCAAGGTTGAAATTCAGCACTGTTTAAGAAGGAAAATACCCACAATCACTGTACATGTACTGTATTTTTTATTCATGATTCTTGTTAAAATATTGCAAGTATTCATCTGAAAATAAGTTTATATAGCAAGAAAGATATACATCTATCATAAAATAGAAATCACATTTATATCTAAAGATCACATGTACATGTATTAGTATATATACCAATGAATGAAATAAAAGACATAATTAACTCATCCAGAAACAGAATACATTTATTTAGAGATGAAAGTTAAAGGCTTAATTCACCGACAACATACAGGGATTAACTCAATAAATAAAGGGTGTAACCCTCTATACCAAGGTAAACAGATGACGGCTTTATGTATGGGTTGTAATCACTGTAACATCAACAACAAAAAAAAAGAAACAAACAACACAACCCTTTAACAATGACCGTCGATTCCGGAAAACAATTCTCACTTACTGGTATTAAAGACAATGACAAAGACCTCATTCATCCCAGGCATTATGGATTAACTCCAAAGACAAATGATGTACTCGACCGCTACATTGAAGATCTTTAAAAACATTTCTCACTATGACATTATCGGTGTTTTGCGGGCTTTCAAAAAAGATTAAGAATCAATTATACAAACCTCTGAACTGACTATGTACATCCAAGACTGTTCCCTTTGAAGAAAGAATGGTTAATCATAATGGGTATTCACATGACTTTGGCACTGCAATGACTATTATTGACATGTACTTTAGTCTGGTTTACAGTCTATAACAAATGACACTACATGCTTGACCTGTAATATTGGAGAAACCAGTAGCCAGGATGATTTAAAAAAAAAAAATTATTTCTTAGTACAGTCTTTACTTTTCAAGCAGTTGTGGTTACAAAGGATTAAATAAAGGTCAGTGGTATTTGTCTCTGTTCTCGTAATAGGTTGTTTATTGCAGTGTTATTAAGAATAATCAGCACTTTGCATGCATACCATCCTAAGTGGTCATGGTTACAGAGGATTCAATCAAGGTCAGTGGTGTTGAATCTGGTTTTTGTGATGCGGTCATTCATAGCAGTGTTGAAACGCATATTTTGACAAAAAGTCATGGTTGCTGGTCGAGTTCAGCAGGTGGTCGCTCACAACAGTGCGTTTATATAATAAAATTGATCTGTGCATTAAGATTGTGGTCATATATGACAGGTGGTTGCTCATAGCAGAGTTCGTTCAAGACAGGTTTTACTGTATAACACCAGTACAACGGTCCATCATTTTTATCGGGTTCTCTGTGATTGCTTCAGAGGTTTTGCATAATAATAGAAGAACAGAAAACCAGTCTGAATTGCACACACCTAATTATAACAAATCAGAGCACAGCTAACACACAGGATGCTATTTGAACCAATCTACATTGATTTAACTAGTCCTTCCAGAAAAAATGGCTGACACATTCATTCCCTGGTGTAATTAGTCCTGCATCATGTCATATATTTTTGTTATGGACAGTGATTGAGATGTCGATAGTAGTGTTAGAAATAAATTCTCTTTCTCCTGTCTGGAACATTGAGTAAAATTACCAAACAGACTAGTGGCAACATCGATCATGAGTAATTCCTCCTCAAAGACTTCTTTAAAATAAGTTACTTTACTGGAAAAAACTCTGTGTACTCTTTGTAATAAACTCACAAATTATGGATCACAAGGAGCACAAGCCATGGAAGGACATCACATCTTGAAAAAGCTTTACCATTTATATGAACTGATTCCAATGTTTTAAATGAGAGAGAAAGCAGCATATATCAGTGATGTTCTAGAATTATTTTTGAATTTGATCCCAAGGAGCTAATTTTCATGAGTTTGAGATATAATTGGCTTTAAATTTGTGGCTTTTGGCCATAAAAAGGCCAGACTAACTTGAGTTTTTGTTAATATTTTTGTCATATATAGATCAAGACCAATTAAGAAAAAATAATACAGAACAATGGGTTGCATTTAGGAAAGAATCGTTGAAATTTCATTATAAAAGTCAGACACATATACACTGTGTAAAGCGTTGAAAAGGCATTAGAAAAGCCCAAATGTGCAGACGTAACCAAATTGTTTGAATAATATTGTAAATGAAGTTTAGGTTTTCATTCTTCAAAATTATACATAAGTATAGGATGAGTAAGATTTTTGTAGGATGAGTAAACTCAATTAAAAAGCTGTGTGCTGAAGTCCCACCAAAGAAATGTATGGACTATTTAAAAGAATGAAGTTTATATAACAAATCTTGGTCCTGTAATTTAAGATATTATATCTTTTACCTTTGTCTTTTATGTTACCTTTTAAAAGTTTAAACACATTTACATTTTATATTTTATCATGTGGGACAACATGCTTTTGTTTATTTGGAAGGGTTTATCTTCCTTAGGTTTTTGGAATTTTTACCTTTACATTTTTGGAACTTAATTGGTTTTATACAGCAATGATTGTGCTGATGTGCCCTTAAACCACATTCATTATATACTGTCTTGAGAGACCAATTTTGTTGGATGAAGGTGTGGTCTCTCAAGACAGGTTTTGGCACATGTACGTAAAAGAACAATTTTGAAATGCATAAATTTACAGGTTAATTATGGAATTTTCTGTTTAAACTTTTTAATTGTGTTTCAGAGTATGACTCACAAAAAGTTGCTTCCTGACCCTGTTATGTATGCAGAAGTGATGTACTACTAGAACAAAGAACTTGCTAACATAGAGATTATAGTGAAGGGAATTTATGATAGGTTGTGAAATGAACATTGGTCTTGTGGAAATTTACGAAATTGAAATGACTGATGCTACACCCATGGTCATTTTGACATAATAAATCTATAAAGCAAAGGTTTAATAATCTGTCTTTGTTTGCAGTTCAGATTTATGTATTCTATGTAAAGGCATAACTTATTTTTCAATATTGTTCTTGTACTTATACTTCTTCCCCTCACTTTTGCTTGCTTACTTTCTCATTTTAACCTGATGATTGCTTAAATGATATATCTAAATCCTTGTTTAATCATTTAGAAGGAATAGTGATGATTTAATCAAATGTAATATGCTTAGGAAAAAAAATTGAATGCATTAGGTCCTGTTCTGAAAGCCCATCATAATATTTTGCAATAGTACCTAGTAGGTATGCTCTGTCCTTTGAAATGCATTTTGTGTGTTTTTGCAGAATGGCTTAATGGGAGTCAATTATAGATGCCCTGATTCCTTGCAGTCCCAACTATTTGATCTTGTTGCATCTCATACTCTAACTCAATCAGTAAATCAGTTTTCCACTTTCAACTCAAATTGCTGAAGAAAATCATATAGTCATTGAAAAGAAAATTAACCAAAGCAACTCAAGAAGTGACATTTACTTAATTTTTTGCAATATCTTTGACTTTTTTTTCAGAAAAGTTCTTCATCCTTCTGCAGGTTGGCTTCATGGTATTACTTCAAATTTTTTTATTTGTTTTGCAGGTACTGACTCATTCACTTGCTGCTCTACAAATCAGTTGATGACAATTGCAGGTAACATGGACCTGCCAAAGCAGTTCTTCTCTCGCTGTCCGGCATGCTATCACAACTTTCTCAACATCTACTGTGACATGACTTGTCATCCTGATCAGGACAAATTTATCAGGGCCAATGGCTTCAGAAAAAATCCAGACAAATTCGCAGTTACTGGGATCACTTATGTCATGGCTGAGGAGTTTGCTTGGGGAATGTTTAATTCCTGCAAAGATGTCCAGATGCCGAGTGCTAACGATAAAGCTATCAGCATTTTTTGTGGTACCAAGGCAGAAGATTGTACCCCGCAAAAATGGTTGACTTACAATGGTGATGTTAATAATAACAAAGCACCATTTCCAATTGAATTCAAAATTCAAAATAAAAATTGGACATCACCAAATAAAACAGTTCTTGTTCCTCAAAACCACAAGATGATTCTGTGTAATGAGACTATCAATAATGATAGCCTGCCATGTAGTTGCCAAGATTGCCAAGCAAGTTGTGCCCCAATACCCCCACCCCCACCACCAGAGAAACCTTTCTTGATCCTTAGTATTGATGGATATGCCTTCATCATGGGTTGTGTTTATTTGGCTTTTGTGTTATTTTTTGGCACTTATGTCCTATGTTATAATATTGTATCACGGGATGTCTTTGGTTTGAATGAAAATAAGGAGTCCATTTATGAGTATGGAAGAGCAGTCACTCGGATTGGAATCAATGGGTCAGGAAGGAAAACACATTCGACCTCATTTGTGCGCCAGATTTCTCCATCAGATCTAAGTTGTATGGAAAAAATTGGTGCCAAGTTTGAACTGTTCCTCACTCAGATCTTTAGGAGATGGGGCACATTCTGTGCGAAACATCCTGTCATTGTTCTGGTCACTGGGATAGTTATTGCTTCTGCCCTAGCTGGCGGCATTGCAATGAGCAATGTGACTACAGATCCCGTAAAACTCTGGTCGGCTGACAGAAGCCAGGCACGGATGGAAAAGGATTACTATGATCAGCACTTTGGGTAAGCATTACAGTCCTTTGAAAGCAATTTTGGATCAGTCAGTACTGTCAAACCAATTTCTGCCATCACCTCTGTCTAGCAGACACCTGTATATAAAGGTTAGGTACAATAAGTCCCCATTGAAACTTAACTTGGTACACATTTATTTGTACATAAAGGTAGCCTGATCCTAAAGGTCACTTTCTGTCAGTTCCATGAGTAACCTCTTGTTTATTTGTTTATTCACAGTGTGTGTATAATATATCTTGTTTGATTTTTAATATGTTTTTCTTTTAGTGCAAACAATATATATATATATATATATATATATATATATATATATATATATTGTTACGATTAGGGGTAATGTAACAAAAGAAAAGACTCGAACAAGCTTTCAAGATTTAAAATACAAATATTTAATTTCCTAAAATATTAAAATATTTCAACAAACAATCAAAGTGAATGAATTAAAAATAACTTACAGTATAGAATATCCTTAAAAGTCCTAAATTGTTCTAAAGTTCACTGATCCGGAAGTTAATCCAAATATTCTGAATGAAGTAGGTTCTGATAGAAACCTTCACTGTACTGATGTACTAACAAGAATCAGTTATATCCAAGTGTTATAAATTCCAAATAGTCCTTGTGAATATGGAATATCACAAGTTCTAGAAATGTTTCCGATAATTCCACGGAGCTGTATAATTATTAAAGTTTAAGAAACAGTACTTAATCCTAAATGTACTGTATTAATATATATATATATATATTATGACCTCTCAGGCTCAACGAACTATGAACGAATGCCTAAACACTGCAATACATCCTATTATATAGCTTCTGACTGCGCAAAAGACAATAAGGAAAAACCAATTTAAAATGTATTGCGACTTAAAAACAATTTAATCCTTCTAGATAACGACCTTCTCCGAACCAATCAGAAACTAGGTTATGCGTGACACAGCTGAAGTACCTTTGCACTGACATTATTATCAGTCAACAAAGTATTGACTCTTAAATTGAACATAGAATCTAGGTCAGAAGTTCAACAAATTCTCATGCTCTAGGTCATGTGATATGATTCATGTTTAACCAATATTTCCCAAGTCCAGTGTACTGAATCACATTGAAATACCGTATATGTACTTTCTGCAAGACGACTGCTGTTAGACTAATATGCAGAGATCATAAACCTATACCATTATTTAAAAACGAAATAGTACATAATTCCGTAGCAATATATATATATATATATATATATATATATATATATATATATATATATATATATATATATATATATATATTTGCCATTACTTGTGGCATGGGTTCGAATCCTGCTTGGAATGAATTATAACTCTTTAACCTGTTAGATTATATTGGTGTCATTATATATGAGAAATTCAAAATAGAAAGGAATTTAAGTTTTTTTTATAGCTCTACTAGCCATAGACCAGAAGAGCATATGGGATGGTCTGTTGTCCGTTGTCAATCGTCTGTCCATCTGTTAGCGCAAATTTGTTATCACTACTCCTCCTTAACTACTTGGAGAATTGCAGTGAAACTTTACACACACATTCATCCCTAGTCCAGTTGGTCCTAAATGAAAATTGTGACATTTGGACATCCAGTATGGCAAAAGAATTGGTCATGAAAAGGGTGCCGCTTGCACATCCAATATGGCTGCATCAGTGGCCATTTTGAAAATTTTGAAAATCTTGTTATCGCTACTCCTGAATGGATGGTTATCTCAACATGGGGTTTTTACTAAATGACTTCTTATGATGTCTAGTTGGTCCTAAATGAAAATGGTGCTGGTCAGACACCCAATATGGCTGTCACAGTGGCCATCTTGAAAATTTTGTTATCAGTACTCCTGAATAAATGGTCATATCAGTATGGTGTTTTCACTGAAAGACTTATGATGTCTATTTGGTTGTAAATGAAAATGGTGCTGTTCATTCTTCCAATATGGCCACCACAATGGCCATCTTGAAAATCTTTTTATGGCTACTTCTAGATGGCTGGTCATATAAATATTGTGCTTTCACCAAAAGACTTGATGTGATGTCTGGTTGGTGCTAAATGGAAATGGTGTCAATCTAATATCCAATATAACCACCATGGCAGCCATCTTGAAAATCTTGTTATTGTTACTTCTCCAAAACAGAGTCATATCAGCATGGGGTTTCCACCAGAAGACTTCTTGTAATGTCTTGTTGGTCCTAAATGAAAATGGTGCCTATATGACATCCACAGCAACTAAATTGAAAATCTTGCTATTGCTGAAGAATATCGGAGATGGTTTCAACACTTAGCAGTTAAAAGGAAGAAATGTTCTTATCTTGAATTCCTCTAAATTCTTTTTGGCCATTAGAACATCAGTCCCTTCAAAGGACTCATTTTGTTGTTGTTGTTGAAGTATATTTTTCATTGTCAGCTAGGTAATTCTAGGATACATGTAGAAAATGACTGTGACTGTGATTAACTCCATGATCAGGTCAGTAATCAGTCTATCCAATTTTATAACTCTGAGAGTGTAAAAGTACATTAAAATATTGAGAACCTCTTGTAACCCACCAGGCCTGTGTAATTTTGTTTTTAAGTTTACTTGAAATTCAGATTTTTACTTGCCCATTTAAATTTTCACTACCCATTCCTGTTATCAGATTTCTTCTTTCTTGTTGGGTCATCTGCATCTGGATAGTTGCTTTGCCTGTGTTAAAATTAACTTGTCCTGAGCAATGGACAGTAAGCATTTTAAAAGCCAGCCCACAAAATATTCTGTGATATCCAAAATTTGATATATCCTTTGAAGGTATGCACAGTGCACACAAACTGTTCTTGACATTTTCCACTCGTGTCTGTGTAATATCCACTGAAGTACTCATCACTACACAGTGAAATCTCCAGGATTTATATATGGAGTCTGGCCTGAGCTACATTGTGCTGTTGGGGAATAGATTTAATTAATTTACAACTCATGATGTTACCGCCTGCTGCAAGTCCTTTAGCGATATAGCTGTTATCCACAAACTGGCCAGGTAGAATCCACTCTCTAGTTGATTGAAAGTTACACCAGGTAAGAGAAGTACAGCTAGAGACAGGAGATTTCACATGCATAGTTCACTGAACTACACTCAACAACACTCCACCAGCACAAGTGAAATATGGTTAAAACACTTTGTGCATACTGTATATGTTGTATATAAAGTTTTATTGGACATGCAAATTTACTCTGTACTAACTTTAAATTGTTGTATCTTTTTTAACTTTGCACTTATGATATTGCATATCTGCCAACCATTACGCTTTTGGTGTAATTATTCCTCTTTTATCACCTAATTACGTCTTACTCTCGCCTGTATATGGATTATGCTTTTTTGGTACTTACTTTTTTTAAAAAAAAGCAATAGCAAAAGTTGTGTTTCTCATTTTTATTATGATCTCTTTAATCCCACATATCATATAAATCTGAGAATATTCTAAAAAAGAAGACTGCTGCATAAGAATAGCGTAAGAGTACATTTGTCATAGACCTCCATGTAATTTCCTTATTTTCTATTTATAGCAGCTGTATATGACACATTTCCAAGAAAACAGATGGGTTTCTTATATTTGAAAACTTGTCTCACAGATTTATTAAATTTATTATTTAGCAAAACCAAATGTACATTTTTCATACAGTTTATTGCAATTTTGACGTGTAATATATTGATTACACTTTTTATGCTCAGATTACGCTTTCTTGCCACTTAGTTTACACTTATACCTCTGTAGGAGTTGGCACTTATAATGTTGTACCGTATCTTGTTATTTCCAGTGAAGTAAGTTATTATCTCCTTGCTGACTGAGTTACAAGCTGATAAAGCATTTAATACACATTCATTACACCATCCATATCTTGGCCCCTACATCAGCACACATACAAATTTATATGTGACCTCATCTCAGGAAGAGAAACTTATCCATGGCAAAAGTATGTTACTGTGACCTATTTTTCACACTGGTGTGACTTTTTTATTTGAGAGGTTTGCTTCCTAGAAGCTTCTGTTGAACAGATAGATTCCCTCTGGTGTAAGGAAACAGAATCTGTGCAGCACATGTTGCCATGTTAAGAGTACAATGGTCTCTCACTATAAAGCATCTCAGTATAATGCAGTCCCTTATATAACACAGTATAATGCAGTCCCTTATATAACACCGTATAATGCAGTCCCGTATATAACACCGTATAATGCAGTCCCTTATATAACACAGTATAATGCAGTCCCTTATATAACACAGGTATGGTCATGGATCTTATTTTAGACATAAATGTAGTTTTAATAACTAAATTACATCAGTATAAGGTGACCTCACCTATAATGCTGGCCAGTTTTGTGACTCACCTTGACATTGTTATAGTTAAGGTACATTATATATAATTTTCACATTGTAACATGGTGCAGGTAACCAGGTGAGTTAAATGGTTAGTCTAGAAAGAATCCTGCACCTTGTAAGATGCGAGTGCTGGTAGCCAAGTTGGTCAAATGGTTAGCTTAGAAAGAATATTTTTGAATTGTGGCGTTCATGCGATCAAGCCCTAAAGGCTGTGGTGTAATTTTGTTCTCAATGCCTTATTGAAAAATGGCGTTCTAAAACATACAACAGGAAGCCTAGTCCATGGTTCTCATATGGCTTCAGGTAAGAAAAAGGTAGTTACTGTCACAAAGCAACAGAAACATTACTGAAATCTTCACTAGCTCTGATTTATAGATACATGTATGTTTCATATGTTTGGTGATATGATTACATGTATCTTTAATATGTTTGGTGATGTGATTAAATGTATTTACTTTTTTTTCACTATAGGCCCTTCTATCGAACAGAGCAGGTTCTGATATCTCGACCAGCCAATCAGCAAATTAAGGTTACTCACTCAATGCCACCACCTTCCGAAGATAAAATGGACTTCACATCACTCTTTGACAAGGACTTCATGAAGGAGGTAAAATTTATTAGTTTGTCAAGGAGTCAGCTTCAAATCTTTAGATTTATGGAACCAGAAAAATTCTAAAATAACTTACCATAAATACTTGCATGCAAATTGGATCCAACTGCAGCAACATAGACTCTAATCAGCCCATGCATAATGCACAGTGTCAACATTTTATGTTTGTTGATTGCATTTGGATCCAACTTGTATGCAGTATATACAGTACTTGTTGTTAGTAAGATTTTCATGATTTTGGAATAACAACCATAGCCAAGGGCCTCATAGTACCAGGTATGTGGAATACAGTAAAACCTGTCTTGAGCAACCTCCTCTATGAGCAGCCATCTCATTTATGACCACAATCATGATGCACAGATCGATTTTATTATATAAATGCACTGTCATGAGCGACCACCTGCAGAACATGACTAGCAACCACTGTTTTTAGGCAAAATATGTGATTTGTTACTGCTGTGAATGACTGCATCGCATAAACAGAGATAAACACCACTGACCATTGTTTAATCCTTTGTAACCACGACCACTTAGTTAGGTCTTCAGGCAAAGTACAGACTGTTCTAGCAAACGACCAGGATTGCAAAAACATATAAACACCACTGACTTTTATTAAATCCTTTGCAAACATGACCGCTTAGGAGTGTTTGTTCTAAACAAAAACATATAAACACCACTGACTTTTATTTAATCCTTTGCAAACATGACTACTTAGGAGTTGAGTCTGACTACCAGTTTGCTAAAATTGACAGGTCATGAAGGTAGCATTGTATGCTACAAACCATAAACCAGGTCACTGACTACCATTGCAAGTCCCCATTATGATTAACCATATGTACATGTCACTGACTACAATTGTAAGTCCCCATTATGATTAACCATATGTACATGTCACTGACTACGATTGTAAGTCCCCATTATGATTAACCATATGTACATGTCACTGACTACGATTGTAAGTCCCCATTATGATTAACCATATGTACATGTCACTGACTACCATTGCAAGTCCCCATTATGATTAACCATATGTACATGTCACTGACTACCATTATAAGTCCCCATTATGATTAACTGTATATACATAGTCAGTTAAAATGTTTGATTTGTTTCTTTATCTTTTGTGAAAAACCGCACAACACCGATAATGTCATAATTGTAAACTGTATTGTAAATTCATGTTTCATGTTGTTTTGTGTGTAATAATTCATTTGTCTTTGATATTGTTTGTGAGATATTTTCATGTTTTTATATGTTGTCTGTATGCAAACTCTTTTTTTTTTTTTTTGCCTTTATGTGTTAACGTTATGTTGTAAAGTGCTTAGAGCTTTTTAAAAGAATAAATGCTCTATTAAGTCATCATTATTATTATTATTATTATGAGAAATCTTCCTAAAGGGCTTTATTATAGCGGTCAAGTATGTTGTTTGTCTTTGGAGTCAATTGTGATGTCTGGGATGAATGCAGTCTTTGTCTTTGTCTTTAATAAGTGATTACCATTTTCCAAATTTGATTGTCATTGTAAAGGTCCTCGTGTTGTTTGGTGCTTTTTTATGTTACAGTTATTAAAACCCACACACCAATCCATCATCTGTTACAGGTATTAAAACCCACACACCAATCCGTCATCTGTTACAGGTATTAAAACCCACACACCAATCCGTCATCTGTTACAGTTATTAAAACCCACACACCAATCCGTCATCTGTTCACTGTAGTGTAGCTGGTTACACCCTTTGTTTATTGAGTTAATCTCTATGTCATTGGTGACTTAAGCCATTGGCTTTTGTCTCTGAATAAATTTATTTTGTTTCTGGATCGGTTAATTCTGTCTTTGATTTCATTCATTGGTACATATATATTCCATATTTACCCAAACCCCTACAGTGCAATTCATACACATGATAAGTAAGCGTTATCATAGCTAACTGTGCAATTCATACACATGATAAGTAAGCGTTATCACAGCTAACTGTGCAATTCTTACACATGATAAGTAAGTGTTATCACAGCTAACTGTGCAATTCATACACATGATAAGTAAGTGTTATCACAGCTAACTGTGCAATTCTTACACATGATAAGTAAGTGTTATCACAGCTAACTGTGCAATTCTTACACATGATAAGTAAGCGTTATCATAGCTAACTGCAATTCATACACATGATAAGTAAGCGTTATCACAGCTAACTGTGCAATTCTTACACATGATAAGTAAGCATTATCACAGCTAACTGTGCAATTCTTACACATGATAAGTAAGTGTTATCACAGCTAACTGTGCAATTCATACACATGATAAGTAAGCATTATCACAGCTAACTGTGCAATTCATACACATGATAAGTAAGTGTTATCACAGCTAACTGTGCAATTCTTACACATGATAAGTAAGTGTTATCACAGCTAACTGTGCAATTCTTACACATGATAAGTAAGTGTTATCATAGCTAACTGTGCAATTCTTACACAGGATGAGTAAGTGTTATCACAGCTAACTGTGCAATTCTTACACATGATAAGTAAGTGTTATCATAGCTAACTGTGCAATTCTTACACATGATAAGTAAGCGTTATCACAGCTAACTGTGCAATTCATACACATGATAAGTAAGTGTTATCACAGCTAACTGTGCAATTCTTACACATGATAAGTAAGTGTTATCACAGCTAACTGTGCAATTCATACACATGATAAGTAAGTGTTATCACAGCTAACTGTGCAATTCTTATGCTACATTTTGAATTAACTCTGAAATGTATAGACATATGAAGCTAACTGATGGATGAGATAAATAAATATTACCTTTGTTAATTTCGCAATTCATATGCTAATACATTCACATATGATCTTCAAATATAAATGTGAATGTGTTATGATAGATGTATATCTTGATTGCTATATAAAGTTATTTTGTGATGAAATGAATGCAATATTTTAACAAGAACTGTTAATAAAGAATAAAATGCATGTACAGTAATCGTGGGTATTTTTCCTTAAGTCCTGTTGAATTTCGACCCTCAAAACTGGTCATAATGCACAAAACTGTTATGAGAGACCACCTGTCTTGAGAGACCGCATTTTATTGGCAGAAGGGGTGGTTTCTCAAGACAGGTTTTACTGTACGAACCTTAGCCATGGATCTGATCCCATGGTACCAGGTTTGTGGAATATGAATCGTAGCCATGGGCCTCGTAGTACCAGGTATGTGAAATACGAACCTTAGCCATGGATCCCATGGTACCAGGTATGTAGAATACAAAACGTAGCCATGGGCTCCATAGTGACAGGTATGTCAAATACCAGCCTTTGTCACGGGCTCCATATTACTAGCTATGTGGAATACCAAACTTTCCATGGGCCTCATAGTATCATCTGTGTGGAATACCGACCATAGCCATGGCCTCATAGTACCAGATATGTGGAATACCAGTCTTAACCGTGAGCCTGATATTGCCAGTTATGTATAATACCAACCTTGGCCATGGGCCTCATAGTACAAGCAGTGTGGAATACCAAACTTAGCAATAGGCTCCATATTACCATCTATGTGGAAATACCAACCTTAGCCATGGGCCCCATAGTACCAGCTGTGTGGAATATCAACCTTAGCCATGGGCCCCATAGTACCAGCTGTGTGGAATATCAACCTTAGCCATGGGCCCCATAGTACCAGCTGTGTGGAATATCAACCTTAGCCATGGGCCCCATAGTACCAGCTGTGTGGAATATCAACCTTAGCCATGGGCCCCATAGTACCAGGTGTGTGGAATATCAACCTTAGCCATGGGCCCCATAGTACCAGCTGTGTGGAATATCAACCTTAGCCATGGGCCCCATAGTACCAGGTGTGTGGAATATCAACCTTAGCAATCAGCCACATAGTACCAGGTGTTGAATATCAACCTTAGCGATCGGCCCCATAGTACCAGGTGTGTGGAATATCAACCTTAGCAATTGGCCCCATAGTACCAGGTGTGTGGAATATCAACCTTAGCAATCGGCCCCATAGTACCAGGTGTGTGGAATATCAACCTTAGCAATCGGCCCCATAGTACCAGCTGTGTGGAATATCAACCTTAGCAATCGGCCCCATAGTACCAGCTGTGTGGAATATCAACCTTAGCAATCGGCCCCATAGTACCAGCTGTGTGGAATATCAACCTTAGCAATCGGCCCCATAGTACCAGCTGTGTGGAATATCAACCTGAGCAATCGGCCCCATAGTACCAGGTATGTCAAATACCAACCTTAGCCATGGGTCTCATACTGTAGTATCACTAATTTTTTGTGGGGTACCAATTTTCCTGGATTTCATTGTTGCCTCAAACCATAAATTTAAAGACCCGACAAAAAATTAGCCACATTTGATAAAAAAAAAAGGCCCCCCCCCCCCATTTTCTTACTGTGTTTCATTCCTAGAGATCAACATAGCTATTTGAGAAATCAGCATCATTTCTGTAATCTGATAATAAAAATTAGCTTTTACATGCGTTTTGTTTTATTTTAACCCTTTTCAAAAAAAGAGTTGTAATGCATTTTATATTGTTTCAATGCACACATATATATATATGGTATCCGGTAGCTGTAATTTCCACTCACTGCCTTAAATCGATATGTTGTGACATAAGTAAGGATAGAGAGAAACGAGAAAAAGCATATGGTATTCAAACACAAATATTGCTGAAAATGAAAGAAAGAATAATAAATGATACTAGTACATGAAAATTAGATTTAATACTTATTCGACTCGATTCCTCATTCAGGTGAAACGGTTGTCGACAAATTTAAATCCTCGTGAAAACATGTCTCATTCTATCCATGCATGCTTAATTCCAACGAACAACATGACTGTAAAGTACTAGAACTTTGCTTGAAGCTTAATTACTAATGAAACACTAGGTATATACGCTAATTACTGCAGAGTATTGAAGCTTACACTTCACTGATTTGTGGACAAAGCCACCGAATCGACATCGTGTCAATCAAGTCTGCTGGTACACACAATGTCAGGTAAATAATCCTGAAATTGTTGAATTAAACAAGTCCAGCATTCTCAAAGCCATGGATAATTAGGTCCAATCTTTCATACATTTTCATGTGAGCTGCAATTATCCATTCACCATGAATCCGCTTGATTGATAAAGTTTTAAGTAAAGTCTAGTGGTTGAAGTTCATTTGTACATGAGGCAGGCTCAAACAAAGGAGTGATTCCATTGTTTTCAATTTAGTTAGCATCTTCACACTTTGATGGGCTTGGAACACATAAAATGTTGACACTGCTTGCTAATTGCATTGAGCAAGGGACAACTGGTCATGTGTTTGGTTCACATGTGGAATGATGACATTATCCGAACTGATGGGGATCTAAGTTGAATTTTACCACTTTTAAGCCACAGTGTTAACGCCATGATTTTCAGAAAGTAATTCATGGCGCAACTTTATGGACCGTGTTTTAAGGAAGAGATCATACACATGTACTTTACTACCTGATTAACTTAGTGTTGTTGCTGTGTCTGCTCCCTTTGATGTTGAGTGTAAGTGATTGATCTTGACAGGTGTTTTATTTGTGCTCATACAGGTGGTAGTATTGTTTTAACCATTGAAGCGACCGCCATTTGTTGTCTGCATGGTTTTGTTCTTTTGTATTCTTTATTTGGGGTATTTGTAGAGGTTAGTCCACGAAATTAAATACCTACAAATATGCAAACTTTGACAGGCAAAACCACGAATTTAAGTATCCACGAAAATGTCTTTTTTTTTAAAAAAAAATGAAAATTGAGACCCACAAAAATAAATGATCCTAACAGTAGTAGCAGGTATGTGGAATACTAACCTCAGTCATGGGCCTCATAGTACCAGGTATTTGTAATACTAACCTCAGCCTGGGCATCATAGTACAGATATGTGGATATGGAAAGGAAAAATTACTAAACCTGAATTTTTGTTAGATCCACATATATTGTTTCATAAACAAAACGTTATCACAATACATTAATCATACAGGATCAGTTCTGTCCTAAGTTATTGTGGGATTCATGCTAATTTATCAACAAATCACACTGGAAAATCACTTCATTGTGCGAAGGCCACTCCTTTTATATTTTCACACTCTATCTTTATTTCGTCATTCCATCCTCTAGTCACAAAATTCCCACCTTGTTTGTCAAATAGAAGAGGGAATTTCTCCCAAAAATGTCCAGTCCTAGAATAGACCTTGATTATAACATATTAGACTTTGCCCATATATCTAAAATAATTGATTGATTTGTTGATTGGTGGTTGATACCACATAAGCACATAAAAGGCTATTCAGTATCATGGCAATCATAGCAAAGTGCCATACCTAGAAATCCACCATAGCATATGACTTGGGTTGGTGTGGACAAGATTCGAACCTGGAGACCACTTATTGTGAGTCTGGCATGCTAACCACTGAGACACTGTGGCTTCTCATTGAAAAGGAAGAAGAAGCCTTGCAGTTTGGAGAGATTCTATAAATAATACAATTTATATGCACTTTTTACGTATCAATTATTTTATGTGACAGGTATTGGAGCTGCAGACAAACATCACCAATCTTAAAGCAGTTTGGAATGGCAGAAATGTTACTTTGTCTGACATCTGCTTTAAACCCCTTGCTCCTGATTACGAAGACTGTACCATTGAAAGTCCATTGCAATATTACCAGAATGACCCACAGAACGTCGATAAGGTGGCCTATGATTCATCAGGATTCTTCATTGTTGCAGATTACTTGGATCATTTCCTACATTGTGTCCAGTAAGTATCACCATATTAACCCATCTACAGTGATCCCTAACTATAAGGAACCACAGTAGACCCCCCCTTTTTTTAATAAGGTAGTATATGGTCCCTTTTATTAGATAGGTATGGCCATGGATTCATAATGTAAGAGTAATACTGTGTAAAATGTACCTCATTATAAGGCAACCTCATCTATAACAGTCCACTTATATAGTTCCCTTACAAAGCATTATAGTAAGCAATCGCTGTATACTGTACCCCATTATAAGTTGACCTCACCTATAACACAGTACACTTGTATGGTTCCCTTAAACAGCAATATAGTATGGAATCACTTTATAATGTACCCCATGACCTTACCTATAACACAGTACACTTGTATGGTTCCCTTAAAACAGCAATATAGTATGGAATCACTTTATAATGTACCCCATGACCTTACCTATAACACAGTACACTTGTATGGTTCCCTTAAAACAGCAATATAGTATGGAATCACTTTATAATGTACCCCATGACCTTACCTATAACACAGTACACTTGTATGGTTCCCTTAAAACAGCAATATAGTATGGAATCACTGTATAATGTACCCCATGACCTCACCTATAACACAGTACACTTGTATGGTTCCCTTAAAACAGCAATATAGTATGGAATCACTGTATAATGTACCCCATGACCTTACCTATAACACAGTACACTTGTATGGTTCCCTTAAACAGCATTACAATATGGAATCACTGTATCATGTACCCCATGACCTCACCTATAACACAGTACACTTGTATGGTTCCCTTAAAAAGCATTATAGTATAGGTTGTGTTCATACTACATAAGCCTGCTTAGTGAAAAGTCAATGGTGTGTCACCTTAGCAATGGCCTCTGCCTCAAGGTGAAGGCCACAGCAAGGGACAATGTCACTCTGACTTGTATCTTTTTCAAGTATATCTTTTAAACGACAGAATATATTTTAATGAAACTTCAGCCAGTTGTATTTCATAACTAGACAGTGTGTCACAAACCATAGCCATGCCTTCTGTCCCTGTATCGGTATAACTTTTGAACCATTGAAGATATTTGAATAAAAATTTGTATATCTTGACTTGAGAGTGTCTCATATTCAGTCAATACCCTGTCTCAAGGTCAAGGTCAGAACAAGGAATAATGCAAGTCAGATGCCTATTTATTCAGGTTGTCACTTTTTAACCCCAGCAGATATTTTGATGATACTTTGCCCAGGTCCACACCTTATGCAATACTCAAAGTTCAAGATCAGGGAAAAGGTCATGAGACAGGCTTGTCATGCGCCCTTTGCAATACTCTTGTCTTTTTAATCATGGGATAAACAGTTTATATAGCCTTGTGTTTGAAATGAACAGCAACCTCTGACTTTTGTGACCTTTAATGTAAACTTTTAGACTTTGTTTCTCTTCTTGTATGAATTAAACTTAAGTGTTTCATAGAAGTTCAATCTTCTGACCTTTAAACAGTGATCATTCTGAAGGTCATGTGAAGGACATTCGTTATTAGCAGCATATAACAAATTTTTTTTTTTTTTATTGCAGAGCTCCTGCCTCCATCTCTGATACCACCCCACTGAATATGTCCTGTCTGTCCAAGTATGGAGCACCTGCCTTCCCTTGGATTATTCTTGGAGGCTTTGATGGTAAGCACGATGTGTCAGCTTTATTTAAGATAACTGTGTATGAGAGGATCTCAGTCAGCTGAATACTGTATGTATTAGTATACATACATTGACTACACCTGAGGGCAGTAGCAATTTTTGTTGGCCTGAGTGTGAGCTGCTATGTCACTGCGTTGAATGAATAATGTTTAACATGACAGCATAGGACACTAGTCCAGTTTAACAGTCATACACTTATGGGTCAACAAATATAGCTGTCACCCAATGGATGTAGTCACTACCATTTTTATCCAGTGATAATCTGATGCCTAATGATAAGCCCACCTTTCCAGTTTCACAGAATTTTAGCAAATATTTATTATGGATATTTTTTATTGTTGAGCCCACATTTGTGGGTAGCAAGACATACCGTATATACTCACTTATAAGTCCAGTCCAACTGCAAACTGCATAGACCCAGATCTGCCATCGCATAATGCACCAACTGATCTGGGCCTCTGCAATTTGTTAGGAGTAATCAGTAGAACAAAGAACATAAACCATGATCTGCTGACACATTATGCGACGGCAGATCAAGATCTGTGTTGTTTGCAGTTGGACTCGACTTGTAGGCGAGTATGCACAGTAGCAGTCACTTTTCCAGTGGAGGCAGCAGTGTCAACAGTTGGTCAAAGTTTTTTCATTTGTTTTATATTTCCTAAACCCTTTAATGGATTTCTTCATACTTGGGATGAATCATTACGAAGCTAAGACAATTCATTCTGTGACATGCATGCTTGCCCTATTGAATTTGGGCTCAATGTTAGTCACAGAAAATTTACTTTAAGGTTTTGGTTAAAGTTTTTCATTTGCTAATTTTTCCTAAACCCCATGATGGAGTTTCTTCATGCTTGAGGTGAATCATTATGAAGCTAAAACAATTCATTTGGTGACATGCACACTTGCTTCTTTAACCTTGGGGTTTAGGTTACAGTCAGAGAAAATGTGCGTTTAGGTTTTGGTTACAGTTTTTTCATTTGTTTATATTTCCTAAACCCCTTGATGGATTTAGTTCATACATTGGATGAATAATTATGAAGCTAAGACAATTCATTCTGTGAAATGCTCATTCAACCTTTTGATTTTGTGGTCAGGGTCATACAGTTTAGGGAATGCTTTGATTATGGGTTTGACTTTGGCTGGCCCCTTTGTCTCATCATTGAAGAAATACAGTATATGTTTTAGTATACCACAGTCACTCAGATAAAATAAAGTGAAGACAATTATTCCTGAAGAAAACTTTTCTATACTAGTGCAGTTTATCGATAGACATCATGACATGTTCTACTTGGTATGTCTTAAAGTAATGTCATCCTAATCTGCTTGAATCGAGTGCAATAGTCTGTTGCATGAGGGCACTATGTCATCATGTGAGGCACTAGTCTTTCATGCGAGGGAAAATGACTCATTGACATAACATGAACAGAAACATAGTTGAATTGTACTTCAGGATCACTTGGACTGAATTCTCTACATTTATTGGCTCATGTTATAAGATGTATCCTAATATGGTATAGTCTCTGTGAACAGATAGCATGGGTTTAATATTATATCACTGATTTAATATAGGATCATTGCTTGAAACTAGTGAATAAGGAATATATTTAATTGAGTGGGTGCAAAACTCAATTTTTTCATGAGTGGTGAAGCCACGATTGTAAATATTTTAGTTTTTCACCCACGAGATGAAATATATCCATTATTCACTTGGAGCAAGCAAATTTTCTTTTTATTTTACACTCAAATGTATTAGCTAGTAATATGTGTAACAGATTGAAGTAACATATTTCTTACTGTATCCTGCATGATGATGTCAGCAGTTTAATATTTATGTTCCACTGTGCTTTTTGTATATTTACACAGAAAATATCACTAGTAACGTAATATCTCCTTTCTAAGTCAAAGGTAAAACAGCACATAGAAAAACAAAAAAAACCATTGAAGAATAAAAAGTATATGCACATTGTGGGATTTGAACTTCGTTTGTCTGCATGTGAGGCAGCCATACTTACCACTAGACCAACAAAAAAACTGGTATTCCACTCCAGTGATTATCAAAATTATTTCTGTTGGAAAATCCAGTAAATCACACCCTAGCATAACATAAAACCTGTTCATCTGACCATATGGGTTATCCAGTTATTATAATGGCATAAGTCTGTATTGCCATGATTAGATAAGATTTCCACTTCTGTTTAAAAGAGCTTTTAGAACTTACTGACAAAAACAGAAACAATTGCTAAATATAGGTGATAAGTCACAATGAAAATACTAGACAAGAATGACCTGTCCATGTGACCTTTCAGTCAAATATTCATGAGGGCGTAGTCCACGTGCAAAATAGGTAATGGTGTGCATGCATGATGCATGTTCCCCACTACCTTTTTTCTAAAGTAATCTCTATTCAAATTAGAGTTCAGATGGACAGGTCATTCTTGTCGACCTATAAAAGATTTTAAGTTTTATCTCATTTACTTTATTTTCCAGCATATTAAAACTGTGCAGAAAAATTAGTGGAAAAGGAAGAACTTGCTTGTTAGGGAACCAACAGCTTGACTAAATTTCTAACAATTTCCAGCATATTAAAACAGTGTGCAGAAAAGTGAGTGGAAAAGTGAGAACTTGCTTATTAGGGAACCAACAGCTTTGACTAAATTTCTAAAAATTTCTCAGCAAATTGAGATTTTGCATTATCTTGCTTAAGATACTTCTAACATTGTTAGAATTTTTATCAGAGGTGGAGACAGTAGGAAATGAAAAATAATTCAAGCATTTTAAAAATACACACCTGGAAGAGCATTTTGTTCTTAACAAGGATTCGTATTCCTCAGATTTAAAGAAATTCTAAAGTTTTCCTCTGAAATAAATCAAAACCCTATCCAGGAGAATGTATCCATGGTGGCCATCTTTAAAATCTTATCACCACTTAATCTGAATGGATAGTGGTATCCACATGTGGCTTTCACTGAAAGACTTCATATAATGTCTACTTGGTCATAAATGAAAATGGTACTGACATGGTGGCCATCTTGAAACTCTTTTTATTTTTACTCCTGAATGGTTGTATTGACTTGGGGTTGTCACTAAAAGACTTATGATGTCTTGTTGGTCCTAAATGAAAATGGTGTCCCTCAGGCATCCAATATGGCTGCTACAGCACACATCTTGAAAATCTTATCACAACTCTTCCTGAATGGATGGTCATATCTACATGGGATTTTCACTAAAAGACTTATTTTGATGTCTTGTTGGTCCTAAATGAAAATGGTGTCCCTCAGGCATCCAATATGGCTGCTACAGTCAACTCAAAAATCTTGTTATCCCTGCTCCTTTTGCATGATATTGGCACTGACATGGGCTTTTCGTGAAGACACTTGCAATATTAAGTATTAGTTCTGAATGAAAATGGTGCATATTTGACCACCAACATATCCACACATTTGTAAAGGAGTTTTGAAAACCAGACCTAACTGACCTTGGAGTCAAGTCAGAGGTCACTGCTTGCATTGGTTGTACTTCATTGAGCTTATGACTACAGTGACTTGTACATATACATGTGACTTTGTTGTTAGTTGCATACCAATGAACATGTTGATAGTCAGCACTCTGACATTGATTTTATGGTCAATGGTCTTGAGCTAGGTTTTTTTTTGTTAAGGCTTGTAAGCATGACAACACAAACAAGTATGAAAGGATTTTTATCATTTAACCCAGTTTGATGTTTGAAGAATAAAATGAATTATACCACTTCAATGACTTTGTTTTTTTTTCTTAAAAAAATATTACTTATAGATTTAAGCAAATTTAGCACATGGTTATATCTTGGCATTGTCTGAAGCAGGTTCAGTGATCTTCTATCCATGATATCAGGTTCAAGATCAAAGGCCATGATAAAGTATTTTGTACTGCACTTGCAGATATCTTGTGGACATGTTAACTCAAAGATAGGAAAAAAAATTTGCTACCATAATTGGTATGTTGGAGTTTCTCAAGAATATCAAAGATGGTTTAAGTACTAAACAGTTAATAATAAGAAATGGTTGTATCTTGGATTCCTGGAAATTCTTTTTGGCTAGTAGAGTGTCTGCTCATTCGAGGGACTCTTGTTATATCACTTTGCTTGTGATCATGCATGTCTTTGAGAATCAAGGATTGCTGCTGCTGTTGTTGTTGTTGTTGATCTTGGAAGTATTCTTCAATAATGTTCTGATTCAGAGCTACCACCTTTGACCTCTCAGTCATTGAAGCTTACACTATCAAAGGCAAAAACTTTGTACTCTTATTGAGACCATAGGTCCAGTATTTTTTGTGTGCATTGTGTATTTGTTATCTTTAATAAAGCTTTTGATGTCTCTGTTTATAGGAGATAACTACCAAAACTCCACAGCCTTTGTGTTGACCTTTGTTGTCAACAACCACTTGAAAGAGGAAGATAATGCCATGGCAGAAGCATGGGAGGAGGTGTTTGTTGACTACATGAAAAATTACAAGAATGATCACATGATCATCTCTTTCTCCTCTGAGGTATGTGTGTTGACATTTATTATGTGCATTTAAAGATGTAGATACCTCCTGCCTGTTGATCATGGATTCATTTCATTGTATTACATTAGCATCTGAAATAATTCATGTTAAATTATCTTTAATAATTACCTGAATGTGATTGTAGTGAAAATTATTGAGAAAAATATTGTATTACCTATTTACAAAATTTTTAAACCTGCTGTTTTTTTTAGCTCTACTGGTCATAGACCAGATAAGCTTCTGAGATGGTCTGTTGTCTGTCGTCCATCTGTCCATTAGCACAAGTTTGTTATCGCTATTCCTCCTAAACTACTTGGAGGATTGCCATGAAACTTTACACACATATTCATCCCATGGTCTAGTTGGTCCTAGATGAAAATTGTGTTGCTCGGACATCCAAGATGGCCACCACAGTGGCCATCTTGAAAATATTGTTATCGCTACTCCTGAATGGATGGTCATATCAACATGGGGTTTTCACTAAAAGACTTCTTATGATGTCTACTTAGTCCTAAATGAAAATGGTGCAGATCTAACATCCAATATGGCCACCATGGCAGCCATCTTGAAAATCTTGTTATCACTACTACTCCTGAATGGATGGTCATATCAACATGGGGTTTTCACTGAAAGACTTCCTAAGATGTCTAGTTAGTCCTAAACGAAAATTGTGATGACATGGGGTCCAATATTGACGCCAGAGCAGCTATCTTGAAAATCTTGTCACGCTACTCCTCCTACATGAATGGTCATATCAGCATGGGGTTTTGACTTAAAGATTTCTTATCATGCCTAGTTGGTACTTAATGAAAATGATCCCGATCTGACATCCAATATGGCCACCACAGCAGCCATCTTGAAAAACTTGTTATTGCTACTCCTTCTGAATGGATGGTCATATCAACATGGGGTTTTACTAAAAGACCTCTTATGATGTCTACTTGATCCTAAATGAAAATGGTGTCAATCTTACATCCAGCACGGCCACCATGGCAGCCATTTTGAAAATCTTGTTATCATTACTCCTCCTGAATGGATGATCATATCAACATGGGGTTTTCACTGAAAGACTTCTTATGATGTCTAGTTAGTCATAAATGAAAATGGTGTTGATCTGGGGTCCAATATGGCCAACATGGCAGCCATCTTGAAAATCTTCTATTGCAACTCCTCCTGAACAGAAAGTTATATTGACGTGAGGTTTTCACTAAAAGACTTCTTATGATGTCCAGTTGAACATGGTGCCGATCTGACATCCAATATGGCCACCACACAGTGGCCATCTTGAAAATCTTATTATTTGCTACATCTCCTGAATGGAAAGTCATATTGACATAGGGTTTTTACCAAAACACTTCTTTTGATGTCTAGTTTGTCTTAAATGAAAATGGTGCTGATCTGGGGTCTAATATGGCTGCCACAGTGGCCAGCTTGAAAATCTTATCACTACTTCTCCAGAATGAATGGTCATATCATCATGGGGTTTTCACTAAAATACTTATGATGTTTTATTGATCTTAAATTAAAGTGGTGCTTATCAAATGTCTAATATGTGGCCATCTTGAAAATCTTGTTTTAGCTAATCCTCTTAAAGGGGAAGTCATTTTGACATTGGGTTTTATCAGAAGAGTTCTTATGGTGTCTACTTGGTCCTAAATGAAAATGACTAACCCTCAATATGACCATCATGGTGGCTATCTTGAAAATATTGTTATCTCTACTCCCAAGTGGATGGCTATATCAACATGGGGTTTTTACCAATAGACTTCTTATGATACCTAGTTGATCCTAAATGAAAATGGTGCCAGTCATTCATCCAGTATGGCTGCCATGATGGCTGTTGTGAAAATCTTGTTGTTACTAATCCACCTGAATGGATGATCTTTATGACATGGGGTTTTGACCAAAAGACTTCTGATGATGTCTACTTTGTTCTAAATTAAACTGGTGTCAATCTGACATCCAGTATGTCCACCACAGCAGCTAATTTGAAAATCTCATTATCGCTGAAAAATATCAGAGATGGTTTCAACACTCTGCAGTTAAAAGGAAGAAATGGTCTTATCTCGAATTCATGGAATTCTTTTTGCATAGTAGAGCATCAGTCCCATCAAAGGACTTTTGTTTTCTGTATTGTTTAGTGAAGTTGTCCCTTGAACAAACTTCTTTTTTTAGAAAAACAAATAAGTATTGACCATTAGATCCAGGAGTACACAGAATGTAATGCTTACTCCCTTGTGTTTCTATTGGTCTATTCACTTTAAAGTATATCTGCTTGATAAATGATGCAATTTTTACGGCTTACTTTTATCACTCTACTGTGGCTGGTAAATATTGTCATCCCCTCCATTTCTCCATCTGTCCATAACTCTTTCTCCTCTTAATACTGCTGGTTAGAAATTGACCAGGCTACCTATGTGTATGGTAACCATCTGCATGAGTTTTTTGACTTTTGTACTTTTTCCCTAGAGTCCTTGAAAGGGGTCAGAGGTCCAACATATAAAAATTATATTATAAAATTAAACCTTATATTCAGGAGTAAGCAGAATTTAATGCTTACTCCCCTGTTGTGCAAATGATCTGTTCACTTTATAGTATATCTGCTTGATAAATGATCCAATGTCTACTGCTTACTTTTATCACTGTACTGTGGCAGGGGAATATTGTCATACCCTCCATTTGTCAATCTGTCCATAACTCTTTCTCTCTTAAAACTGATGGTTAGAAATTCACCAGACTTGGTTCATAGGTAGACCATGTGGTTACCATCTGAAGGAGTTGTTTGACTTTTGTATTTCTTTCCTATGGTCCTTGGAAAGGATCAGAGGTCCAACATATAAAAACTGCAATTACAGTGACATTTTTAAATATTTCTTGACCAAACTTTATACATACATGTAATACATGTAGCAGAGTTTAAGTTATTATTCCTCAGTCATGATCTAGAAAAGGGGGTAGGGGAATGTAGTAAAAACTTCCTCCTTAAATTGGTTTACCTCCCTTTGGCATGATAACAGTACTGCCACAATGTTGTACATTTGGTAGTAAATTACCACCTGGAGAAAACCACACTCTGTGATAACTTCATGACTCTTAATTTAGATTGTACTTACTGTGGTTTTCACTCTCATGTGTCTTTGGTGCAGAATCTGAAGATTTGTATAACATACTTGAGGAAAAACTCCTGTAATTGTTTGCTGTCAGTGATGGAACACAAGGCTGATGGCATTATAAGGTTGCACTTGTCCAGATGTCATAATATGCCAGTGACATCACAGTATATTGGGGCTAATCCACCTCAGTCTGGTTCCTTTACCCTTGTTCTTGATGAGATTTCAATGCATTCAAGCTTCTAATGTACAAATCCACGATGACGAACTCAGGCTTTGATGGTATATAGGGTAGTTCAGACAGCGATATGCTCTGAATGAGTATGTGCTGTGAGGAACGTGGTAATAAAAATGGCAGAATTTGCCATGGTGACCATGAATGTATTTCTTGTTACCCATTGCATCTAGCTTGAATTTTTCATGGAAACTCCTACACAGTTGTCAGTGCAGCAAAAACTCTTTGGCAAAGTTTACTTTAAATGGCTAAATAAACGTTAATGGATTGTATTTGGACTTTGCACATAGGTTTACACAGATGCATGAAATTCATCAAAAGATTGATAGACAGAAGGTCAGGGTCAAGGGTGTATGACATTTACTTCTGGTGATAATGTAATTTTATGGATTATTTTTCATACACCAAGCTATATATGGCAACTGATGTGTAAATGTATTTGAGAATGTCAAATGTTTTAAGGACAATTTGTGTTTAAAACTAAACATGCATGTTTGTGCTGATATCAGTCAAATAAATGAATGTTCCAGAGATGAACCCCAACTATTGTGATTATGTACCTTTATATGGGCAGAGATCAATCCAGGATGAGTTGAATCGAGAAAGCAGATCAGATGTTCTGACAATTGCCATCAGCTATTTTATCATGTTTGCCTACATCTCCATTGCCCTGGGACAGTTTAATAGCATCAGCACCATATTTGTGAGTATGATTAGACCTTGTACATATTTTAAGCTTGATGCACTAAGTGTAGTAGAGCTTATGTTATATCCCCAGTGTCACAGTCAGCAGCAGTGGTATTGCATTAGCAGATGTATACCTTTTATGTTTAAGTATGTATATTTGCAGGGTAGATTTGCTGTCTTCTGACAGTGGATAAATGGTATCTTTTTTAAACAGAGCATAGCATGCAGTATTGATGCATTTAATACACAATATACTGAAATATAACTGAAATGCCTACAATCAAAATTGTGAAATTTTTTCAGGTAGTTTTTGGGGGGATTAAAGAATGATAATGTTTGCTATTTTTTTTAGCTCACCTGGCTATAAGGTCAAATGAGCTTATGATATATGTGTCCATTGTGCATTGTGCGTCATGTATCATGCATCCTTCAACAATTGCTATTTTAAACTTATGAAAAATCACTGGACCAATTTTGACCGAATTTGACACAGATCATCCTGGCATGAAGGGCTTTCAAATTCATACAAATGATGATGATCTGCCATCAGATATGGCTGTCATTACTAAAAATAGTTTAAACTCTTTAAATAACTTCTTCTCAAAACCTTTTAATAGAATTTTATCAAATTGGACAGAGCATCCTGGAAGGAAGATGTATCAAATTTGTATAGCTGATGCCATTCTGCCTTCAAATATGGCTATCGTACTAGAAATAGAAAAAAAGCAGTTAAACAACTTCTTCTCCAAAACCACTGAATAGACTTTGACCAAACTTGACAGAAAGCATTGTAGCATAAAGACCTTTCAGATTTGTATAGAAGATGCTGAACCATCGTTAAATATGGCCACTATTACTGAAAATAGAAAAACCT
The DNA here is from genome assembly GCA_029931535.1 of Margaritifera margaritifera. Taxonomy (NCBI): domain Eukaryota; kingdom Metazoa; phylum Mollusca; class Bivalvia; order Unionida; family Margaritiferidae; genus Margaritifera; species Margaritifera margaritifera. Next base: position 2,894,253 of record JAQPZY010001665.1, read on the forward strand.
TTCTAGGACTTCTTCACAAAAGCCGCTCAGCAGAATTTGACCAAATTTTACAAAAAGCATCCTGGCATAGAGGGCTTTCATGTTTATATAATTGATGCTGATTTGCCATCAAATATGGCAACTGTTACTAAAAATATAAAAATCTTTAAATGTCTTCTTCAAAACTGCTGAAAAAAAAATCTTTGTCTTTTTCAAAACTGTTGAAAAAAAAATCTTTAATTGTCTTCTTCAAAACTGTTGAAGAGACTTTTACCATATTTGACAAAAGGCATCCTGGCATTGAGACCTTACAAATTGTGCAAATGATGCCAAATTTAAAAAAAACAACAACTTGCAATGACTTCATCTCCAGAACTGTTGAATAGACTTTGACCAAAACTTTATAGAAAACATTCTGACATGAAGACCTTTCAAGTCTGTACAAATGATGTTGATCCACCATCAAATATGCCTGCCATTACTAAAAATTGAAAAATCTTTAAATGACTTCTCCAAAACTGCTGCATAGAATTTGATCAATCTTAATAGAAAGTATCCTAGCATGAAGACCTTTAAAATTTTTACGAAATGATGCCGATCATCAAATATGGCCACCATTACTAAAAAAAGAAAAACATTTAAATAATAACTTCTCAAAATCTGCTCAACTAAACTTGACCAAATTTGACAGGAAGCATCCTGGCATAGAGTTCTTTCAAATTTGTACAAATGATACCAATCCACCACTTAAAGTAGAAAAACATTTACACAACTTTATCTCAAAATACTGCTGAACAGAATTTGACCAACTTTGACAAAAAGCATCCTGGCATTGGGGCCCTTCAGTATTATACAAATGATGCTGATGTGCCATCAGATGTGGATGATGATGGAAAACTAGAAAAACCTTGAAACAATTGTTTTTGTAACATATGCAATCGACAGCATTGGAAGAAATTTGAACAGAAAGCATCCTACTGACCCAGAATTTTTGGCCAACTGCTCTTGCATATGACTATCAGGCAGATTTCAGCCAGGTGAGTGATCTCATAGCCTATTGGGTCTCTTGTTTTTCTTTTTTCTAAATTATACATTAGGTCTTTTACTATTTGGCAAATATTTTCTGCTGCCTTTGTTATGCTATTTTTACTAACTTGTGTACTTTAAATATTTGTCTATTTGCATGTCTACCTGCCTGTTCTTCTGTCTGTCTGTCTCATTTTGTCACACAGTCTGTTTTACAGGTCTCTTAATAATTCTTCTCATGGTATCTTTGGTTGGCTTGTATGTGTCACATTTAAACCTCAGTTGTGACAACTGATTAAATCATTACAAATCACAAAATCTATGCATTATTACATTTTCATACATTTTTTAAACATGGCATATTTGAATCAGGGAATTATTATCAACTTATGATCATGATTGGCTACATGTATAATTATAAATACTTTCTTGCATCATCTTTGCATATTTTTTATCATTTGAAAATCGGCACAAAATTGATAGTGAAACAGGTTATTTTTTAATAAAGTACATCTGTTGTTTACAGATTGATTCCAAGATCACATTGGGATTGTCAGGTGTGGCCATTGTCCTCTTCTCAGTTGCATCATCTGTTGGATTCTTTAGCTATATTGGGATTCCCATGACACTGATCATCATTGAGGTGGTACCCTTCCTTGTGCTTGCTGTTGGAGTGGATAATATTTTTATACTGGTTCAGTCATACCAGGTAAGTTAGCATTACTTCAGACTTTTCTTTTTGTTTCAGTGCTGAAACACTGTTTGCAAATTAACCCAGTGGCTGAAGAAAAAAAATTTGAGGTTACCATAAGTTTTTTTAAAAAATTCTTTATAATGCAATCAAAACTTGTTTGTACCTGGAGAAGTATACTCAGACATGTATCTAATTTCATGGTATTTAATGTTCTGTAGAATTTCTTAAATCTGAGAGTTAATGCAGTTTTTTTCTGAAAACCTTTTAATCAAAATGGTCTGTTCTTTATTTTAACAACTTGTTCTGAGATAGTGTAAATGTCAGAAAATGTACTTTTTTGTTTGTTTGTTTGTTTGTGAAGACATTCACAAGTCCATTGAACATACAGTTCATCTCAGTCCTTTTGGAATCCTAATTTTAAAAGCAGATTGCAAAGTTTGGAAAATCAATTGAAACAAAATTTTCCATATATTAACAAACTGTTTGCTTTTATGTTATAGAGAGACCAGCGAAAGTCCAGTGAAACCTTAGAGGATCAAATTGGCAGAATCGTTGGTAATGTGGGACCAAGCATGTTGCTCAGTAGCGCCTCAGAATCTGTGGCTTTCTTTTTTGGTATGTACAAATTTTGGGATGAATTAAAATAATACTTGACCAGGGCATGATATTTTTTTTATATTGAAGTGACTTTAGCAAGCAATAAGCCTTGTGGTGCAAATGGAGGAGGGGGGTTGGGGGGTTGGAGAACACTGAACAGATTTAAAAAAACAAAAAAACAGTTCACCACCCCACACTCACTCCACCCCTCCAAAATCAATCTACATCATCCCAATGAATTACAAAAACATGAACAAAGAGATCAGATCTTTTGACTTGTGCACAAGCCGCTTTGTTTTGTATGAACATAAAGGGACTTAAGGTTGTTTTAAGAAGTGTTTATCCCATTAAAATTACTGTATATATATGTAATAGTTTTTTTCAAAATTGCACAAATATGATTGATTTATTTGGAGGAAAATAAATTTAGTAAAGATTTTTTAAAGTTTTTTAGGTGGAATGTAATCTTTTAATTTGTAATTGATGATAATCGACCAATTTTAGAAAGGAATTATTGAAATATTTTTTATTGAGGTGAGGTGAAAATTCAAGGCTTGCTTGATTAAAAGATGTAAAGATGATTTGGATGGTATTTTTCTCAATAAAATTGCATGCAACAAGCACCTACATATTGATGATTTTGGATGGTCTAGTAACTGTTTTCAGAAGAGCTTGGAATTGTATGATATTGCATTGTACATGTAAGTGAATAGTCCACAAGAAGTGGTTGATTATTTATCATAGGTACTATTTTCTCTTAAGCAAATCTTAAAATAAAATTCAGAGTTACACCAGGCTCCATTTCCAAAAAAGTATTCACTTTTTTCTTCCTTTCAGGTGCTATGACTGATATGCCAGCAGTAAGGGAGTTTTCACTGTATGCAGCCATGGCTGTTTTAATTGACTTCCTGTTACAGATCACTTGCTTTATTGGTCTGATGGCTCTTGATGCAAAGCGCCAAGAGGTAATTTTGTTGTTGTTTGTAATTATTATATTTTATTGCCCAGATTGCAAAGCAATTCTCTCTTATGGATTGATGATGTCCATCCAACTGCTATTAACACTGAGGTTAGGGTTTGCATTTAGGTAATTTTTTTCTGACAAACATTATTGCTTGTCAAGCCCCTATAAGTTCATATTTAGATTCCTCATGTGGAGTACAACATCTTTCAGTGTCAAGTCCCCATAACTTCGTATTTAGATGCCTCGTGCAGTACAACACCTTTCAGTGTCGAGTCCTCATGAGTTCATATTTAGATGCCTCATGTGGAGTACAACTCCTTTACGTGTGGAGTCCCCATAAGTACGTATATAGATGCCTCATGCAGTACAACACCTTTCAGTGTCGAATAACCATAAATTCATATTTAGATTCCTAATGTGTAGTACAACACCTTTCCGTGTCGAGTCCCCATAAGTTCATATTTAGATGCCTCATGTGGAGTACAACACCTTTCAGTGTCGAGTCCCCATAAGTTCGTATTAAGATGCCTCATTTGGAGTACAACACCTTTCAGTGTTGAGTCCCCATAAGTTCATATTTAGATTCCTCATGTGGAGTACAACACCTTTCAGTGTTGAGTCCCCATAAGTTCGTATTTAGATGCCTCATGTGGAGTACAACACCTTTCAGTGTCAAGTCCCCATAACTTCGTATTTAGATGCCTCATGTGCAGTACAATACCTTTCAGTGTCGAGTCCCCATAAGTTCGTATTTAGATGCCTCAAGTGGAGTACAACACCTTTCAGTGAAAATTGGGTCATGATGACTCATATTCCATGGTGAAAAAGTAGGTCACTGATTTAATTTCAAAGAGGAAGGTGGAAGTTAGAAAAACAATTTTTTTTTCTCAGTGGTCAATTTTAGTAGTAATTTGAGGATCATAAATGCCACAAATTACATTGCTATCTATGGAGTTCCTGCCAAAAATTCACACATGATACTCGAAAAAAACAAGTGAAAAATTGAATTTCTGCAGACCAATTATAAGTGAATAATGACTCAGTGGACATATCCAGGTCCATTTCTAATAAATTTAATAATTTTATCCAATATTTCATCCAATAAATGTATAAAACGATGACTTCTGTTATGGGAAAAAGTTGCCAGTTTTTGTCTGTAACCTGTTTTCGTGGTTGCCATTCCTATGTTATACAAGTGTGGTGATGCAAAATAAGAACAATTTTAGTATTTTTAATAGTATTTCATCAGTATCTTAATCATCTGACATGAAAATATGCAGTGGTTTCAAATGACTATTTTGTACATTGTACATTTTGAACTTTCTACACTCACTCCTCCCTATTTTCATCCATGTGGTTTGTACTAATAAACAGCACGCAGTAGCTGCACGGTCCCGGAACACAACATCAGGCTGGGAAAAAAAGTTACCCCCCCAAAAAAATTTTTTTTTCCAAAATCCAAAAATATGTAAGTTATTTTTTAAAGAACTTCCATTTGGTTTCAGATACATCACTGTAAATTTTGAAGAACAATCCACAGATTAGTCAAAGGCAAAAATATAGGAGTTGTCCACAGTATGTGATTTTAAGAAGAAATAAGACTGACCCTACACTAAGATGGTACTGTGATTTTACATATTGTAAACAGCTGGAAACAGTTAATCTGTTCATTAGCTTATGTCATCATGTTGAAGGATCATTAAGTTCCCAAGATTTTTCAAAATAAAACAGCATACACATCAAGTAAGTGGAGTTATCACAACTTCTTTATATCCTTTTGATTTCACAATGTTTTCAATGCCCTCAAGACAAAGTCTTGTGTCAGTGTAAATGTTTTTATTCTGAAATGTTCATATATTTCGTTTTTAGTCCTCATTATGGTAACCTTACATTTTAACATTTAAAATGTGTGAATATTTCGTATTCAGTATGATTTGATTTTTTCAAAATGCAGCCTTTTTTGGCATCATCCTTTTCTTTTTTTTAAAAAAAAATAGGATCCATTGATCTTATCAGCTTATAAGCAGGTTCATGAGTTATATGGGGGCAAATTACCAAGGGAATGGTGTACAATTATATTTTTTAATATTTTCTGACATGGCTTCACATATGCAGCAATAGGAAGAAGATACATCGTTTATATGACAGCTTTGCATTATGATCCTTGGGTCACTGTCTGGGGGTTAGAGTGAGAACGGGGTGGGGGATGTATTTGGAATATGTAGTGAAATTCATAGTGATTTGCAATAGTGAGCCATTGCAGTTGTTCTATTGTTTACCTTTTTTAGACACATAGATTTGACTGCTGTTGCTGTGTACGACAGAAGCATACAGAGAAAGTGGAGAAGTCACATGGATTTCTTTTCAACATTGTCAAGAATTACTACTCTCATTTCCTTATGCTTGAGTGGGTGCGACCTCTAATTGTAAGTGATATTTCTTTTTATTTCAAGAACAAATGATGAAAAACACTGTGAATGACATCACAAATTTTGCCTTAAAGAAACAAAAAGCCTTTCTGGAAATTGCAATGTATAATGTTGTTAATGAATTAACCTGCCTGAAGCATAGGAGGAGAACTTCCTGTAAACCATCTGTTTTGCAGATAGATGAAAACTTGAATGATATGAGGAAACAATATAGCTAATTGTCACAGTTTTACATTTATAAGGACAGATACAAACTTAAGGTATTAACAAGTGAGAACTATATTTGGGATTAGAAGATTCACTGTCAGTGAGGAGCTTGCAGAACATAATCTGTATTTTTGTGAGGGATTTTGCTCCTGAATTTTGACACAGTCTCCAGTCTAGTATAGAAGATATTTTGATTTGTAGAAGCAAAACTAGCAGGCACTAGAACATGTAGCATTTTGTATAGAGAGCATGCTCTCACACATCAACAGCCCGCTATAGGCACTTAATCAAATAAAATTGTATAGAGACACAGCATACTTTATGTATGTACGCATATCGGGAGAGACTATATATAATACACAATAAAGATACCATAATACATGTATATTTTATGCCTAGTTAATGAAAATTGTTACATGTGCCGGTGTAGTCAGTGTCTGTTGGCAATGTTGACAATGTTGGAGCTAATTACCTTTTTTGGAATACCACAGAGCAGAGCTAGATTTTTAACTGTTAAATTTGAAGACCAAAAGACTTTATTTGTGATCATCAATCCAGTAAAGTTTTTCAGAGCTATGCAGATAAAAAATCCATAACTTAGGGATTGGAACTTGTCATTATTATTGACCAGTTCAAATCCCTGAGGTATTTCACCTCCTTTCAATGATTATTTAAAAAAATTCATTCAAACCTCAGTTTTTCCTCTGTACAATAGGGATCATACATGTAACTCTCACCTTAAGTGATCATAGGAAGTCATTATTTCAATCAGATTCAGAACATGACATGTTAAAGGAAGGGACTTGCTTGCTGATAAATATCACAAGTGACTATCTGATCTCTCAAATGGGAAGGGGAGGCTACTCCAATGCACACTAACAATGGCATTGTTAGGCGAGATTGCAGTGCTTTGTTGGCAAATTATTTTAGCTGATATAATTTTTATTGGTGGAGAATAATTGTTGAATTTTCAAAAATTATGATATGCAACATCACCAATTCAGAATTGAACATCATCATCAAGTCCTAAACCTCCTCTTCAACGGATAAAATGTTTTGTAAAAGAAAAAAAGCAAAGCAAAAGACAGATATTATATGAAATTGTTATTGAAATCTGCATGCAAGTTTAATCTGACTTGCATTTTTTTTCCTATTCAGATGCTGATATTTGTGGGCTGGTTCTGTGCCTCAGTTGCCATGGTATTCCATATAGATATTGGACTGGACCAAAGTATATCTATGCCTAAGGTCAGTTGTATGAATAACAGATGATCAGAAGAATCACCTAGGCTGTATTCAGGGCTATTCCATTTAAATCTACCTGGAGAAGGGGGAATACCACTTTATTTAGGGGAACCACCACTAGCAAAGAATTATAATCAAAAATAGAAAATATAGGTAAAGACCCCACCCCTAAAAATAGAAGTGCACCCCCCCCCCCCAGTACATTTAAAAGAAATAGCCCACAATAAGAATAATGATAATGATTGGCATTGTTATGACAGAAGGAGGTCATGATCAGTTGAATGGCCTGTTCTATTTCAAACATTCAGTATAGGGATACGAACAATGTATGTAACATGATTGTCTGCACTTTTTAAAATTTTATAAAGCCTTCTTCTTCATCAGTTAAGAAGGAAAAATTGCTTTTATAAAGAAAGTGTACATTTAGTCATTTTAAGCAATTCAATAGTTCTGAATAAATTCAGGATATTAATGGTAGACAAAATTCTGCATCTATAAACCATGAATTATGACCCTCCAATCTCAATAAAATTATTTTCTCTATCTTACTTTTATGCAGTTTGTGCTTATTTAAATCGTAATATTATGATTTTCTATCTGATAATTAAGCAAATTTATGTTAACAGTAAATTTTCAATAATCTTTTAATACATTCTTGATATTGAACTTATTTTTTTTTTTAAGATTTGTTAGAAAATGGCACGAATGATAATAAATATAAAAAAAACCTTCTCCTGTAACTTTATGTCTTCTGTCTGTGATTATTTGCATTCTGGATAAACAAGTTTTGAAGGATGCAAAACAGTTTTTATGTTCCAAAAACAGTACATTCACAATGCCAATTAAGTATTGGGAAAAAGTCACATGCTAAATCTATTAATTTTTTAATTATAAGTACAGAATTTTATAATAATACCATCATGATTTTTCCAAATTTGATTCTTTTTGCTTTCAAGACAAAATCTGTACCAAAACCAAATTTATAATAAATGTTAGAAATGCTTTAGGAATGCCATCTTAACAATTTTTTTCTATAATTTTTTGCATAAACTTGAGTTTTCTATGTCCTATTGATGTTCCTCTGCAATATAGTTTTTTCTCCGAGCACATGTACAATGGTGTCACTAAAAGAAATAGACTTCTGTGAAGTGCGTCATAATGGGTGACATAATACACAAACTTTCCGACTAGGGGTCATCTGGTTGAAAGCATGCAAAGAAGTGTAATAGGGAATATATCATTGTCATTTTTTATGCATACTTTGCTAAAATAGCTAATGTTTCTAAAGTAATGAGAGGTATCACCATGAAAGGAGTATATTTCTGAAAAGGTGAAAGTAAGTTCTTAAGTGCGTCAAAATAGAGGAGTCCAGGATATGTTAAAAAAAATTAAAAACATAAAGCAATAAAAGTTGTGTTTGTCATTTTTATTATCATCTCTTTAATCCCACACATCATATAAATCTGAGAATATTCTAAAAAAGAAGACCACTGCGTAAGAATAACGTAAGCGTACATTTGTCATAGACCTCCATGTACTTTCCTTATTTTCTATTTATAGTATGCTCAGATTACGCTTTTTTTGCCACTTAGGTTATGTCTATACATCTGTACGGGTTGGCAGGTATGTATTCACACATGAATTGTATTCACACATGAATTGTAGGCTGTTTCATATTGAAAGAATAACATGATCTATTTTCTGCTTGCAGGATTCCTATGTTTTAGACTACTTCAAAAACCTTACAGCATACCTGTCCGTGGGAGCGCCAGTATATTTTGTTATGCCCAAGGGACATGACTACTCCAGCATAATGGGTCAGAACATGATATGTGGTGGGGTAGGCTGCCCTCAGGATTCATTGATAGGACAGGTTTATAAAGCATCCTTATCGAAAAATTAGTAAGTACAATCCAACTTGCTTAATGCTCATCTCTATTAGGCAATCAATTGATTTAAACATCCACTTATTTCAAGGTTACATACACCAAGGTAATATAGAAATAAAACCTTTGTAGGTAGCCACCTGTTTCTGAAGGCCACTTTTCAAACTTTGCAGGGTCTATTCTAGGACATGCGATTGTGGGATTCACTAAAATTTCTCAAAATATCCTCCAGAAAAAAATCTAACAAATGCATGAAAGTCACAAATAATATTAACAAGTCATATATTTATTTACTTAAATAGATCCCCGCATGTTTAAAGAATTCCCCTTTTTTTATGAAAGGAGAAATTTCCCCCAAAAATTTTCAGGTGTAGAATAGACCCATACTTCCCAATTGTACAGACCCTGAAACATGTAATTATACCAAATCTGCATTTCATTTGCATTCCATTCATGTTCTGTTTGTTAACCATTCATGTTTGCATTTCATCTGTTATGTCAGTTTTCATTTACAGTTAAAAAATGCATTCACATTTTGAATTTATGGCTTTTAGCTATTATTTTCTTTCATATTTCCTTGTTTGGAACGAATGGATTACATTTACAGAAGTTGGGGTTTCTGTTTTCGAAAGTGTTAAAGGGAGAGAACTATAGGTTTCATACTTGTCATATTCAAAGTGTGTTTTAATGAAACAGCAAATGCATAAAATGCAAAAGACAGCATTGGAGTTATGATAAAATATAACCACAACTTTTGTTCAAATAAATATTGTACAGATATGACCTCTGTTGACGATGCCGTCACATCAGTGGTGGTTGTTTCTATGTCTGTCTCAACAAGAAAAATATCACAACTTGTAAGAGGTGAAAAATCGTCTATCAGTGTAAAATATATAATCTTGGATTATAACACGAAACTGCTTTCATTGATGGAAATTTAGCAATAGCTTGAAAATAATTGTTTTCAAATCCCTTCATGAAATGCATTAAGGTTTCCTTCTGTATTCATTTATTATTCATCATTCTGCATTTTGCATTTGTGCTCTCTGTTTCTTCAAAATGCATTATTCTTGTTTGCATTCTTTCTATATATTATTTCATTTGTATTCATTTTGCATTTCATTTGCATTCATTCTGCGTTCCATTTTTGTTCCACTGGTAAAATTACACTTCTTAAGGTAACTAAGGTTACTAAGAATAGTTTTGTATTTCCGATAATAGGGACTTTTCTATATTTAGCTCTATTATCCTTTTGGCTTTGAAAATGCAAGTCGAGCTGTCTAAAGGGACCTAACTAAGATTTTAATCATAAGAGGAAATAATTAGACTCAGTGATTACTCCCTTGATCTAGTTTGACAGTTTCTTTTTGAAATACTTAAATTAGAATTAATGAATAGAAAATGCTCATAAAAAGTAATTATGTATTTTATATCAAAATGTTTTATGATTTAAACATTTTTTTTAACAATTCTCCATTAAGAGATAAAGAGAAGGACTTTAAACATTTAAATTCAGATTGTTTTAGAGGGAAATTGGCATTTACTTATGATCATAAAGAAAACATGATGATAAAAATCTCACACTTTATCTTCATCTATTTGATCCTGTTTAATGTACCATACTACCCTAATCATGTAATCCATCAGTATTCGGGGCCCCGGGTGGCTAAGCGGTCTGAGGCACTTGCATTTACACGTCACTCACATCTCACCTCTCTCCGTGTGGGTTTGAGTCTCGGCTTGACCAACATGGGTATGTGAGAAAGCTTGTCAGTAGCTTCCCGTGGGTTGGTGGTTCTTCCTGGGGTCTTCTCAGGTTCTTCCAAATATAATGACTGCCATGTATAACCTATCACGTGCTGAAAACTGGGATTAAACCCCCCAAAACCCCAAACCAATCCATCAGTATTTTCAATACTTTGATTTTTTTGCCTCAGATTTTGTTGGTTATTACAAAGTTATGGGCTTGCACAAAAACTTTAATATTGAGTTGGCACCCGTAAACTACCTGCAGCCAGAATCTTCTTGTCTGGTCAGGTGCAAGCTTTGAGAAGCTTGGTTGCCCAAAGCAAAAATATGGTTTTCCCTGGCACCATATTTTTCTGCCTATGCTATTATAGTAAACCGCAGTCAGTAGCACTAACAATCACTTTAATAAATGTGGATTTTCCGATTCAAGTTTACCAGGTTTACTTTTATTAATTTTTCTGAAAAATGCGGTAGTTTCATGCAAATCTTGGATGCCTCCACTTGGAAGCTTTACACACTTTATCCCAGTCTTAATTACCTCACCTGATTTGATTTTCAGGCCATTAACATCACTTTTTTCAACTTTTCACACATTTTTTAACTTGTTGAACTTGACATTTTTGACATAAACCTTGTTAGCACAGTTAAGCAAGAAGCACTTGCAGCAGAAAAAATTAATTTTGTATTTGTGTTCATGTTTAGATAAACATATGATTTTCAGGCTATCACAGCAATTTTCCACATTTTTAATTTTGCGGACTTAGACTTTTTGGGAGTCTGCAGTGTTTTATAAACATAAATCTATTTCTCTGTACTCTATTTTTGGGGATTGCTTTGGATTTTGGGGATTGCTTTGGGATCATTTACTTCTATTTGTCCATTTGGTAACAACCAATATTTAATTTAGTCTATAGATATGGCACTGTTTGGTAACAATCAATTTTTAATTTAGCCGATACATATTGCGTTGTTGGAACCTGCTGCAAACTTGGAAAGCAAAGAAACATGTAATGTTAAAAGAAACTGGCCAGACTGCTGTATTATTCAGGCAGACATTAACAATAATCGGCAGACATTAACAATATTCAGGCAGACATTAACAGTAACTATAGGTTATATACCTATTTTATCATTTCCAGCAAAAATCCAGAGTTTTTGTACAAATTATAAGATGTAATAGTTAAAAATAGATTATCGACAATAATTTTATTGTCTTGCCTGCATAGCATTGGCAAAACATATTTACCATATATACTCGCGTATAATCCAGGTCCAAATGCAAACAACATAGACCCTGATCTGCCATCGCATAATGTGCCAGCAGATCAGGGTCTGTGTTGTTTGTTCTACTGATTAGTCCTTACAAACTGCATAGACCCAGATCTGCCAGCACATTATGCGATGGTAGATCTGGGTCTATGCAGTTTGCAGTTGGTATAAGCTTATATGCGAGTATATACGGTATCTCTTTTCCAATAGTATTGTTGCTGATGTGGGCATCAGTGTCAAGGTTTTTCATTAGCTCAATTTCTCAGACACTGTTGTATGTTTCTGATGAAACTTGATGGGTGTATTCACTATTGTATGTACACTGATGAAACTTGATGGGTGTATTCATTTTGGAGGGTACTACTCATCTTAGGCAAAAGTTAGTTACAGTAACCTACTTTTATTGCTCTAGCAACTTTGCATGGTTTTTGGATTATGCCATTATGGAACAGGTGCAAATTGGCATTCCACATAATTCTTTGTGAATATATGGATTTGTTTTACTCAAAGCAACAACAGGTAATTCACATTGGATATTTCATAAGGTTTAGTTAAATAACATGAGATACATAGTGGATAATATACATTTTCTTATTGATTATGTGCAAGGATTGACAAGTTTTCAAGTTCATTGAGTTGACAAGTGAGTTCGTCAAACATGTGAGTTCCTTGATCTTAAATGCAAGTGAATTATTAATCAAAATTGCTCTTTTAACATGTATTATTTCTGTTTATTATAAAAATATTGAGAAACATCTATTTGCACACCTGTTTCATAGTTGAAAATATAAAACAGTTGTGTATTTTGTTTTTGTGTTGAGCAAACGAATACACTGGGCAAATATAAATAGTAAAAAATATGAATGAACCATGATGTCATAATCGAGGCATCATCAGAGAATGCAACAGATGTCATATGATAAAGTCATACCATTGGTGATTTGTCACTAAGCCACACCCACATTTCATTTAGTACCTGTCAGCATAGCTATGACAGCATTCATATAACTGATAATTCACTAGTTAATTACTTTCAGTAATTCACAGAGTTTATTAGAAATAATGGTGATAAATTTTCTACTAAATGGGCCTTTACATACAGGGCCGTCGTAAAGGGCGGGTGATATGGGCGACCGACCGGGGCACCAAGTCCGGGGGTGCTGTTTCGCAGAGTTTGCGGTATTTTTTCCCGAATGGGGACGCAAAAAGGCGATGCTCAGCTGGGGTGCTGTTTCTCCAAGCGGAAACTTGTGATGGCCCTGTTTACATATATAATAAACGAAATTTGATAATGGGATGTTAATCATGATGACTGGGGCAACAGCAGGAAAGCTTCCCAGATTAGTGGTGAAGTTATGTCAAAATTATGTTTGTTTTTTTTTACCTTCAGTACATACATCGCCCAGCCAGCATCCTCGTGGGTTGATGATTATTTTGATTGGCTGACACCTGGTGGAAATCCAACATGTTGCCGATTCAATCTCAAAACAGGAGACTTCTGTCCATCAACAGGCAAGTTGAGACACTGCTGTTTGGTTTTACTTGTGCTGATAGTTTTCTTTTTATTGTTTAGTTCATGCTGAATATATATATATACTGTGGATTTACTACTGTTAGTTAACTATTTTTCATGGGGTAGCAATTTTCATGGATTTCATGCATGCTACAAACCAGAAATATAATGACCTAATAAACAATGATCATCATGTGGAAACAGTGGGATCCCTGTTCCCAATCAATGAGGAATGATTTTTCTGTGGAAACAGGCTGATTTTTGCCCCCAATCAATAGACAATGATCCTCCTGTGGAAACAGTGGGATCCCTGTCCCCAATCAATAAAGAATGATTTTTATGTGGAACAGGGTGATTTTTGTCCTCAATCAATAAACAATGATCCTTCTGTGGAAACAGTGGGATCCCTGTCCCCAATCAATGAAGAATGATTTTTCTGCAGAAACAGTGTGATTTTTTCCCCCAATCAATAAACAAAGTCCTTCTGTGGAAACAGTGGGATCCCTGCCCCCAATCAGTCACAATGAAGAATGATACTTCTGTGGAAACGGGTGGATTCTTGTCCCCAATCAATACACAATGATCCATCTGTGGAAACAATGGGATCCCTGTCCACAATCAATGAAGAATGATCATTCTGTGGAAATGGGTGGATTCTTGTCCCCAATCAATAAACAATGATCCTTTTGTGGAAACAATTGGATCCCTGTCCCCAATCAATAAACAATAATCCTTCTGTGGAACCCATGGGATCCCTGTCCCCAATCCACAGATTTAATACTGGTAGAAATGTCATATTTCACATAACCATAAAATTTAATATCCATGAAAATAAAAGAATTCACTGTATTTTTTGTTGGGTACCAATTTTTGTGGCTTGCAAGGTTGTTACAAACTGCCAATTTAAATACCCAGTGAACAGTTGCCCATCTGTGAATACAAGTTGCCCATCCATGAATACATTATAACATCTATGAATACAATATTACATCTTTGAATGCAATACATCAATGAATACAAGTTGCCCATCTATGAAGACAGTATAACATCTATAAATACATTATGACATCTTTGAATACAATAACATCTGTGAATACAATATGACATCTTTGAATTCAAGTTGCCCATCTATGAATACAGTATGACATCTATGAATACTATATGACATCTTTGAATACAATATAAAATCTTTGAATACAATATAACATCTATGAATACAATATAACATCTATGAATACAATATAACATCTATGAATACAATATAACATCCTTGAGTAGATTATAACATCTATAAATACAATATAACATCCTTGAATAGAATAAAAAATCTTGAATACAATATTACATTTTTGAATACAATTTGCCCATCTATGAATACAATATGACACTCTGAATACAGTATGACATTTTTGAAGACAATATAACATCTATGAATACAATATAACATATATGAATACAATACAACATCTATTAATACAATATAACATCCTTGAATACAATATAACATCTATGAAAACAATATAACATCCTTGAATAGAATATAAAATCTTGAATACATGTTTACATTTTTGAATACAAGTTGCCCATCTATGAATACAATATAACATATATGAATACAATACAACATCTATTAATACAATATAACATATATATATAACATCCTTGAGTAGATTATAACATCTATAAATACAATATAACATCCTTGAATAGAATAAAAAAATCTTGAATACAATATTACATTTTTGAATACAATTTGCCCATCTATGAATACAATATGACACTCTGAATACAGTATGACATCTTTGAAGAAAGTATGACATCTGAGAATACAGTTTGAAATCTATGAATACAAGTTGCCCATCTGTGAATACAATATGACATCTACGAAAACAATATGATATCTGTGAATACAATATAACATCCATGAATACAGTATGACATCTTCGAATACAGTATGACAGTATTGATAGGAGTCATATTGTATTTGATAGGAGTCATATTGTACTGATATGAGTCATATTATATTGATAGGAGTCATACTGATAGGAGTCATACTGTACTGATACAATATGACTCCTATCAGTATAATATGACTTCTATCAGTACAATGACTCCTATCAGTATAATATGACTCATATCAATACAATATGACTCCTATCAGTACAATATGACTCCTATCAATACAATATGACTCCTATCAATACAATATGACTCCTATCAATACAATATTACTCCTATCAATACAATATGACTCCTATCAATACAATATGACTCCTATCAATACAATATGACTCCTATCAAATACAATATGACTCCTATCAGTATGACTCCTATCAATACAATATGACTCCTATCAGTACAATATGACTCCTATCAAATACAATATGACTCCTATCAATACAATATGACTCCTATCAATACAATATGACTCCTATCAAATACAATATGACTCCTATCAGTATGACTCCTATCAGTATGACTCCTATCAATACAATATGACTCCTATCAGTACAATATGACTCCTATCAAATACAATATGACTCCTATCAATACAATATGACTCCTATCAATACAATATGACTCCTATCAAATACAATATGACTCCTATCAAATACAATATGACTCCTATCAGTACAATATGACTCCTATCAATACAATATGACTCCTATCAAATACAATATGACTCCTATCAATACAGTATGACTCCTATCAATACAATATGACTCCTATCAATACAATATGACTCCTATCAAATACAATATGACTCCTATCAATACAATATGACTCCTATCAAATACAATATGACTCCTATCAATACAATATGACTCCTATCAAATACAATATGACTCCTATCAATACAGTATGACTCCTATCAATACAATATGACTCCTATCAATACAATATGACTCCTATCAATACAATATGACTCCTATCAATACAGTATGACTCCTATCAATACAATATGACTCCTATCAATACAATATGACTCCTATCAATACAGTATGACTCCTATCAATACAATATGACTCCTATCAGTACAGTATGACTCCTATCAATACAATATGACTCCTATCAAATACAATATGACTCCTATCAATACAATATGACTCCTATCAATACAATATGACTCCTATCAATACAATATGACTCCTATCAATACAATATGACTCCTATCAATACAATATGACTCCTATCAATACAATATGACTCCTATAAATACAGTATGACTCCTATCAATACAATATGACTCCTATCAATACAATATGACTCCTATCAATACAGTATGACTCCTATCAATACAATATGACTCCTATCAGTACAATATGACTCCTATCAATACAATATGACTCCTATCAAATACAATATGACTCCTATCAGTACAATATGACTCCTATCAATACAATATGACTCCTATCAAATACAATATGACTCCTATCAAATACAATATGACTCCTATCAAATACAATATGACTCCTATCAATACAGTATGACTCCTATCAGTACAATATGACTCCTATCAGTACAATATGACTCCTATCAGTACAATATGACTCCTATCAATACAGTATGACTCCTATCAATACAATATGACTCCTATCAATACAATATGACTCCTATCAATACAGTATGACTCCTATCAGTACAATATGACTCCTATCAGTACAATATGACTCCTATCAATACAATATGACTCCTATCAGTACAATATGACTCCTATCAATACAATATGACTCCTATCAGTACAATATGACTCCTATCAATACAGTATGACTCCTATCAATACAATATGACTCCTATCAATACAATATGACTCCTATCAAATACAATATGACTCCTATCAATACAGTATGACTCCTATCAATACAATATGACTCCTATCAGTACAATATGACTCCTATCAATACAATATGACTCCTATCAGTACAATATGACTCCTATCAATACAATATGACTCCTATCAAATACAATATGACTCCTATCAATACAATATGACTCCTATCAGTATGACTCCTATCAAATACAATATGACTCCTATCAGTACAATATGACTCCTATCAAATACAGTATGACTCCTATCAATACAATATGACTCCTATCAATACAATATGACTCCTATCAAATACAGTATGATTCCTATCAATACAATATGACTCCTATCAATACAATATGACTCCTATCAATACAATATGACTCCTATCAAATACAATATGACTCCTATCAATACAATATGACTCCTATCAATACAATATGACTCCTATCAAATACAATATGACTCCTATCAATACAATATGACTCCTATCAGTATGACTCCTATCAAATACAATATGACTCCTATCAGTACAATATGACTCCTATCAATACAATATGACTCCTATCAAATACAGTATGATTCCTATCAATACAATATGACTCCTATCAATACAATATGACTCCTATCAATACAATATGACTCCTATCAAATACAATATGACTCCTATCAATACAATATGACTCCTATCAATACAATATGACTCCTATCAAATACAGTATGATTCCTATCAATACAATATGACTCCTATCAATACAATATGACTCCTATCAGTACAATATGACTCCTTTCTCTCCAGAGACATATTCACAGATTTAAGTAGCAAGGAAAATATCATTGTAGGCAGAAGCATGAAATTTTATGCCCACAAAAATAAATGAATTTACAGTAACAAAGTATCTTTTAGAGGTTTTACATAGTTACAGTATTGTTTCTTTATTGATTTACACCCCTCATTTCATAGTACTGTAGTAATGATTGCCAATTTAGTTTCTCTACAAGAATTGTGTATACATGTTTTTGTAACAAGTATGACTAACTATAGATGATTTACTGTTTCTTTTGTATACCAGTGATACATATAAATACTCTAAAATTATTATAATTACATGTATACCTAAATGTGTAGACAATATTTGTAGATGTGGTTGTTTTTCCATATTTATGCACTGTGTGAGTGTTATGATTCAGTTAAACAATAGACTATAAACATGGTTAGCTGAATCATTACTCACTTGGTTATCTAGAGGATCATGCAGGAAATGTAAAAATGCAGCATTTTATAATATTTGGTCTTATTATCATCACTTGAAAAAAAGAGTCAGCTTTTAGAATATTAGAACTGTCATGTCATTGGTCCATTTAGATACTTAATAGCGCTTGGATTGATTGACATGTCTCAGCTTTTAGAATATTAGAACTATCATGTCATTGGTCCATTTAGATACTTAATAGTGCTTGGATTGATTGACACGTCTCAGCTCTAGGTATGCAGCCTTGCTTATGTTCATGACGTGTTGGTGTAATGAGAGAGTACTGTCGAGAGTGACACCTAGGTTTCGTACTGACTGTGTGAATTTAATGTTGGTGTTGCTGATACTTATTGTTTGAGGTAAAGGATGGGAATGAGAAAGTCTTTGTGTGGTGATTAGAATGACTTTAGTTTTATCATCATTCATCTGCAGCTTGTTACATGTCAGCCATGACTTCACATCAGAAATACACCTCTCTGTGGCATGGATGGTAGCATCAACTTCAGTTGGGTGACTAGATTTGTATATTTGGGTGTCATCAGCGTAAAATTGGTGAGACATCGGATGACACTCTATGACACTTGAGAGGGGCTGAGTGTATCGAATAAAGAGAACCGGTGCAAGAATAGAACCCTGTGGAACACCAAAATATAGATGAACTGGGCTGGAATGTTTGCCATTTACAGACACAATTTGTTCCCTTTCGACTAAGTATGACTTGAACCATATTAGGGCTGTATCATGAATGCCAAATACATGCTGGAGATGGTGAAGTAATATATCATGGTTTAATGTGTAAAATGCTGCAGATAAGTCAAGGAAGGTGCGGACTGTAATCTTTCCATTGTCCAAATCAGAGAGAAGGCCATTATCTACTTTCAGAAGGGCAGTTTCGGTTCTGTGGTGAGGGCGATATGCAGACTAAAAATTGCTAAAAAGACTATTTAAATTCAGATGAAATACAGGTTGGGACAGAACAACTTTTTCAAAGATTTTTGACATGAATGTGAGGTTAGAAACAGGGCAGTAATTTTTTTAATTGTTATGGTCAGGCGTTGGTTTCTTCAACAGTGACTTTACAATGGCAGTTTTTAAAAATAATGGGAATTCACCGGATGAGAGAGAAGTATTAATAACATCGGTTAGTGAAGGCAATATTGAATCTAAGCACTCAAGCAGCACTGATGTCGCAATTGGATCAAGTTCACATGACTTTGGTGTGCTTTTCATCAGGATTGTATGTAAGAAATCCGTAGAGACAGACTCAAATGCTGTTAAAGGTTGCCTTTGAAATTCTGTATGACAACTATGTGGTGATGATGAGTCAATTGAAATTGTGTTGTCAAGTTGATCTCTAATGGTTTTGCACTTTGTCATGGAAGAAGTTTGCAAACAGATTCAGAAGGTCAATTGGAGAGAAGGTCGTTGGAAATGGTGTACATTTGTTCCTTGAAATTAGCTTGTTAGTAATATAGAAGAGCTCTTTGCAGCTGGAACTATCAGTGATCTTAGTACTGAAGTAGGTTGATTTTGCTGCGTAAACTATGTTTGTGACATTCTTCTTAGCGGCTTCATAGATTTGTTTATGAATAGTAAGACCAGATGAAAGCCAAAGCCTCTCAGCCTTACAGCATTCTCTTTTAGCAGCGTGAAGATGGTCCCTAACACTACTATACCATGGAGAACACTTCTGAATGGATACTCTGCACTTGGTTGTTGGGGCATGTTTGTCAAGCAATGAATGCAAGCACTTATCAAGTTGTTCATCTGTGGGACGCAACAAAGTTGTTAGGTTTGCTTTTATGTCTTGCATTAGTTAAGTTCTATTTACCATATGGAGGTTTCTCTTAGTAACAAAGATGGAGGATTAGGGACTGATATGTCAAGATGGCATATGATGCAGAGGTGATCTGATGCAAGTTCACGGGACACCAATGAAGACTGTCGAATATTATCATCAGGTCTATGAAGAATCCAGTCTAAAATGTGACCATGTTTATGAGTGGGTTGGCTAACTGACTGTTTGAGGTTGAAAATGTGAATGGAATCTAAGAGTTTTGATGTGTATGGGTTTCCAGGACTGTCAGAGTGAAAGTTGAAATCTCCAAGAATAATCAGGCAGCCACCTATCAAATTTCCATATTCCAGGAGGTTAGGAAACTGTTCCAAAAAGAGAGATTCAGTCGATTTGTTTTTTCAACTAGGAGGAGGCCAGTAGAGGCAGAAGAAATCGACTGACCTTTGTTCCATTGTGAGGGTGGCTTGGAACAGTTCAAATGATGTATGGTCGAAATTGAAGGTTACATTGTAGTTAAGATGGTGGAGTATGGAGTTCTTTGTGATAACAGCAGTTCCACCTTCATGGGAGTGATGGAGTAATGACTTGATGGAGTCTCCAGGGGGGTGTTAGATCCGCACACTTTGGTTCATCGCCTGATGTTTTTAGCCATGTTTCTGATATCTTGACCATTGATAAAGTTGACTATTTCTGTGCACTTTTCCGGTGGTCCAACTGATCGGGTGTTGAATAATGCGATGCGTAGTGGTATCTCTTGGATAGTTGACACAAAGGTTGACGATTTAAGAGAAATTTGAATTTGGTTATCTAAATTAACGGCCGAGTTTTCAAATTGGCGTGCCGGAAATGGCGAAAGGGAGATAACTGGAATTAGCACAGTGGTTGATCAGACTTAAAGGTAGATGATTGAAGAGGAATTTGAATTAAATCGTTGAAATTGATGGTCGAGTTTTCAAATCGCTGTAAAGGAAAGGGTGAAAATGAGATAACTGGAATTTTTTTCCTGTTCTGCACTGGCCGGCTTTGAAATAACGTTACTTTTTTCATTACCGTTTACATTTAAGTGGATATGAATGTAGTCCAAGGTTGTTGCAGTAGGACAAGACGACTTAGAAAAAATCTAATATATCTCATTTCCAAACGAAGTGGATGAAGACACACATTCCAACAGAACAGCCAATGCATGATGAACACAATAACGTAGACAAAGACAGTCAACGAGCACATATATCATGAAAAACATCACAAAAATCAGGAGCTGCTGCCTCAAGCCTGTTAAGCAATGGCAGTCATTACTCAACTCTTGTAATTTTTCACACACAAATATTTATTTTTTCAAAGTTCGAAAATAATGTGTAAACAAATTAACTATCAATTTTGGAAAGTGATCCTGTAGGAAAAAAAAAGGACCCAACGTTAAGGAGGGCTCCAAAACATCTCAATGATTGTCAATATTATATTCATGTGCATCCTGTGTAATTGTACTAAAAAAGCATCATGCACTTGTACAGTATGTTGGTTAAATTTGCTTATATATGTGCATGTTGCATTAGATAAGTTCAAAAATGGTTAACTATGACATGGATGTAACTTTTCCATCATTACACCTTTATTCTTAAACTTTAAATCCAAATGAATTATATCATGGTACTCTATTAGGACTCGAATCCAAATTAGTGAATGTAGTTTGTTTGCTTTTGTATGAGAGAGGGAGATTTCATCCCTTTTTCATGGCAGTGTGCTCATTGTACCTTAAATATCCCCATTCTGATGAAGCTTTTGTCAAAGAGAAATAAAAATAAAATAGTTAATGGAAATTATACAAAAGTATATACCATACTCCTTCAGTTTCAGAAATATATATTTCAGATTTAAATATTCACATTATTTATATCCATATGTACCGTATGTACTCGCATATAAGCTGGGTCCAAATGCAAACAACATAGACCCTGATCTAACATCGCATAATACGTCGGCAGATTAGGGTCTATGTTGTGTGTTCTACTGATTAGTCCTTACAAACTGCATAGACCCAGATCTGCCGGCACATTATGCGACGGCAGATCTGGGTCTATGCAGTTTGAAGTTGGTATCGCTTATATGAGAGTATATATGGTACTCATTTAGTTCAGGTCCCATGAAATATCATATATGCTGCACACAAGCCTCTGGAAATGCTTGTACATGTATATGCTGGACATGTCCAATTGCAAAATACTAATGTCAGACATTTGTAATTATGAACCTAAATCTTGTTCTCTTTCCAATATGTAACTTCACAGCTGTAAAATCAAATAATTTAAAACTCCATATTTTTGATGTAGCTATCTTACAAGCTATACAGTCTTTGATGGCACATAAACATTCAGGTGATTGCAGGTAAGGTTTGCATTTTAAGCAATCTGATTAAAATCAAAATCTCCAACATACTTACTATAAGTAGATTTCTATTTTAATCAGATTGCAGTTTAAGAAAACAAAAGGACCATAATAATGGCAATTCTTTAGCTGTATAATGACTTAAAAATTTAAAAACCTAATATGTATGTTGCTTAGCTGTATAATGACTTGAAAATTTAAAAACCTAATATGTATGTTGCTTAGCTGTATAATGACTTGGAAATTTAAAAACCTAATATGTATGTTGCTTAGCTGTACAATGACTTGGAAATATAGAAACCTAATAGGTATGTTCGAGTTAACTTACGGAGATAAGATAAAAGTGGAAAGGGGGGTGCTGTGGTTATGCCTCTTAAAGGTCAAACGTCCGACAGCAGTTAAGAACTTTACGGACCTGTGCCTTCAAAATTAGTCAACGTAACATTTAGCATACTGTCTTGCTTTCACTAGAAGTGAAAGAACCCCAACATTCTCACCAAAGAAGAAGAACCTTGATCAGTAAGTGCATGTACACTTCTGTCGTACACTTCCTGTCGTTAGGCAGTATTGGGTCTCTCGTCTCTACTTATGCAAGTATATTTGTTACTTTATAGTCAAAGATTAGACACTTCTGTCAGCTTGTATAAAGGTGTTGTATGTCTATTATGAAACTTAAAAGAGTAGCACCAGACATACACACCATACTGTATGCATTAACATAGATCCACATCATGACATGAAACCAAGAAAGATTGAAAATATATGCCAAGCAGCACATGACCAAAAAAACTAATTCAGAATAAATATGTTGATTAGTAAACCATGTTAATTACCTAAGGAATTAGACCAGGGAATAAAGGTGGGGTATTATGGGGGCTTTCTGTAAAAAAATAATTTCATTTTTGGGACACCTACAGTGTTTAAATCAAGAAACTTGAGATCACTGAGATCAATGTAGTAATTATTAATTCACACAAGCTTTACTTATTTATAATAAAATATCACAAGACAAATGGAACATACAAGCTTGTTTATTAAGCTGTGATTGTTTCCCTGACTGTTTTCACTTAGATGAAGATTTGAGTTCTGTAACACAAAACTTGTGTGTTCTTGTTGTAATTTCAGTTTAATGTTCATTCTGTTAAAAATAGCTAGTATCTTTTTTAACACACTGGGCTTTGCGAGAAATTCTTAAAATAAATATGCATGAAATTTTGTCAAGCAATAAATAAATGAAGTATAGAAAAGATTTTCATCAAAAATCATTTATATTTCTGCTGTTTTTGTACAGTATTTGCATATATACATTTAATTCTCAAACCCATTGATCATCCAAGTTTAGACTTCAGCTGTGCGAAATATTGATATTTTTCAATAATAAAACGAACTATTATCAGGGAAAGATTGTAGTATTAGATAGTTGATATGCTAGAGTGGGATACCAGGTATATCATAGGGTGGGGCAATGAAAAGGGTATTGGTAGAGAAGTCAAGGACGCCAAATAGTATTTCTCTTTAAATACCCTTTGAGACCCCTGCCCTACGATGTACATGATATCACATGAGAGAATATTGTCTTACTGATTATTGTATGATGGCTTTCTTTCCGATTTTTAAATGATTAGTTTTCATGTCTCCACTTGTCTCTATATATCTCTCTAGTGCTTCTCTTGCCCCTTTTTTTTTCTGGTGGGAAATTGTGGCATCATCCAAATGATTACCAGCAAGCAGCCAATCAATTTTGATTACTTACATGATTATAATCATTGGTCACAGAAAATCGTCAATATTGTTTTTGCATGATGTATAACTCCAAAGACACAAGCTCATTTTGTTTCAAGTTTTTAATTTTTTTGAAGAAGAGACCAAGAAAGATGAAAGCATTATATTGTCTCAAGTTATGGATCTTGTTGACAGGACTGATTTAAGAAATAATTCTATTGGAGATACTGTGGAAGTGTACCAAGGGCAATTTCGGACAAGAAGAAATAAAACTCCCTATGAACAAGTCCTTTGCAAAAAGATTCGGTGACCTGATCAATGAAGAAGATACTAAAAATTTGATCAAATATTTGAAATCGAAAAAACATGGGGAATACATTATGGGTCTACAGTATTTTAAAAGCATGTAGGAAAATGCATATAATTCAGGTGTATGTAATTCAGCTCCTAACCCAAATGACTGCAGATAATATCAATATACATCTGTTGAAGTTTGTGGTCAAAGTGCAAAAACAACATGGTGATATGTATCCACCTAGTTCACTGAACTATATTGTTATGGACTACTGCGGAAAATGCCCAACAGTGGGGTCAGTGAGAAGAATTTTGTGGTTCAAAACAATTACATAGTTGCAAAATTTCAAAAAGTTCTAGATGTGCAATTGAAAAAGCTTATAGGCGAAGGTAAAGCACTGTGGCAATGAGAGGCAAAGCCAGTTAGCGAATCAGATGAGAGACAACTGTTGGAAAAGGGAGTTTCTGGGTCAAATTTGTCGCTTTTTCTGCAGTACACTGTATTTTTCTACAACTGTAAGTTATTCAAATTGCATGATGCAGATTAGCATTGTGATTTGGAGTGCAAACAGTTTGAAATTATTTCAGATGAAAATAGGAACTATATTGAACATTATGGAAAACAATGAAAAATCTCTCTAAGAGGATTTAAGTTGCACAGATTGGAAGCAATGTATGTTTACCATTATGATAGAGGAAACGGAATTTTTAATATGTATGAAATGAATATCAAGGCTTTCGGAAACGATGTATGTTTTTGGAAGGATAACATTTGTGTTAAAGCTCTTAGGTGGTCAGTATTAACAAACTTCGTTCTTTCACTAGGGGTATGTGCTCAACAGTGGCAAGAAAACTTGCCACATCATTGTATCAGCACGATGTGTGGAGATTGGAATTATGAAATGAAATGGCCATAATTCCATTGCAAGTGTTCGTAAATACACAAAAGCATCAGATAAAATGCTGCTGGGTATTTCCAACAGTCTCAACCCACCAAAGATTGAGGAAAATCTCAACTTATTTAAGGTCAAAGAGAAACCTGACCTGCTGGATAATTCTGTACCACTAAAGGAAAACTGCCTTAAACATGTGAAACTTGAATAAGCATTATAAATCAGCTTAGTGCACTGCCAAGCCATGGGTTACCAAAATTTAGAACACGGGAGAGATTCAGTGAGAAAGCTGCCATAATACAGTCGGTACAAATAAATAATAGTGATTTTTATGGATTAGCTGTGCATGACAAATTAAAGGGGATGAAAATTACATGAATTATGGTTAAAAAAAACCCATTGATCAGTAATTGTTTGTATTTCAGAAATCTGTTTTGATCAGTTAAATTGATTTATTGGTACAGACTTAACGCAGTGTCTTATGAATAGGATCCGATGTCAGCATGCTGAAGAGATTACTGGTATCAACACCAGTCATGAAACTGTCAGAGCTCATAAACTCTTCATTCTTTGCATTTTATCTAAGATAGTGTACATATCAAGACCGCTTGATTATTCTTCATGGTTTATCTTAATGTTATTACCAAGAATATGCTAGTATGTACATGATCCTTCTGCAATAACTCGGTTGTAGGCTGAGTAGGCTGGTTCAATGTATCCTTTCATGATATAACCAATAAAGTGTGGTTAAGTGCCATAAAAAACATAGCAGCTATCCGTTAGCTGAATTTTTTATTTTCTGATTTCAGTAAAGAATGAAACCTGTGCCCCCTGCCCACTAAACCCATTCATAAAGGGCCGTCCTGCACCTGAGGATTTTATGAAATACCTACCTTGGTTCCTAGAGGACAATCCTGGACTTACTTGTGCTAAAGGGTAGGACCTCTGAAAAAAAAGAGAAGAAAACATAATCATCATATATCGGGTATTTTTTGAGGATGTAATATTTGGTGATTTTGTTCAAAAACAGCATTTTAATTTTGGCTAGTTATTTTAGTGATTTGTGGATCAAGAAAAGTTATAATATTTAAGGGGGTGAATTTTGACAGGATTTATTTTCACGATTTGACCCAGATATAAGCTAAAGTGCACAAATTTTCTGCCACTAATAACTTCTGCCACATGGTATATCGCAGGTGACTGACTTTACTTAATCCTATTGGCTCTTAATGCAACGACAGTCTCTTGCCAAAACCCAAAGTCAGTCATTACATGTATGTTCTATTTTTATCTAACTTGTGAATTTACTTAAACTAGTATGGACTTTTTCCTTTGAGAAATCTGAAGTATAGGTATCATCAGGTTGCCAATGACAACCATCCAAGAAGTGTTTTTGTTAGACTGGATTTCAATATGAATTACTGTATTTCCTCTTCAAATATGTTATTCAATCATAATACATTGTACATCAGGAGTACATCAACTACCTTGCAAATCCAGCCCTCCCTAGCTAAATAAAGACATTTGCCACCTCTTTTGACTTGTTTTAACAAGTGAAGTGCTAAAAATATGTCTGCTTGCCAAGGTTGAAGTTAGATGGGAGTGGTCCCCCCTTGGATAGAGGGATTGGTGCCAGATCCCTTCAGTTCTTCAATTGCTACTTGCACTCGTGCTGGGAAGTAAATTCTTTTCAAATCATTAAATGAGTGTTTCTTTGGAGTTTTCTCACACCAGGGAAGTATGCTCCAGCTACATTTTCTATTTCTTGCTCTGTTTTCATCGTAGACGAATACTTCACACTTCATTTGTCTATCTTTGTCATACGATAAGTGTGTTGGCACCATTTTAATTTTCTGCCTTAGGGTCTATATTATTTCAGGTTAACTTGGTTTTCGAATTTGTCAATGAATTCTGTTAAGTAATTGTTCTGTTATTACATATTGTAAGATCATGCATTTAATTTCCATAGGTACTTTTATATGCCCACCATAAGGTACTAGGTGAGGTCAGCAATTAGCTAGTTTTGTTCAAAATTTAAAATCAGCATTAGACTTGATCCTGAAAATTTTGTATAGACTGTACAATTAGATTAAAAATTTGATGATTTTTTTTTAATACTCATCATAAAAAACATGGAGATTTGTCGTGGCAAGTCATGGAGATAACTCTAGTTTCAAATTGTATCTAGTAAAATGCAATGTAGCTGGTGTTCAAGTACAGTTGTGTGGATACAACAAGTATAGTGGTGTGGATACAATAAGTACAGTTGTGTGAACACAACAAGATGCGCAGAAGTAATCGGTGGTATTATAGTCAACAACACCGTATGGAACGTTGAAGCAGAAAAAAGGGACAACACACAGAAATCAAGAAATTATATTTTATACTAGAATTGGTGCTTGTGTTTTGAAAAATTGAAATAAAATAAAATGAATAAGATGAAGTACAATAAAATAGATGTGCACAGTTGCATTGATGGAGTCATTGTCATTAAAAAGAAAACTTTGGCTTTCTATTATATCTTGTTTGTTGCAGAACCTTTTGTCATTAAATAAAGGCCAGAACATTTTGGGTTAGGTTTATTAGTAATTAATATTTATCATTACATTTCCTTTTAATTGGAAATTGCAGCAAGATAAAGAGGCTATTAGGGCCAGATAACTATATTATGTAAAACTTTGTATTCATTACAAAATGACATGGGCAATGACACTCTTTTATGATCACCGATCTAATTATAATGGAGATCTAATTTAATAGAACAAGTAGATCTCATGGACAGTGATGAGGTTGTTCTGTTCACCTCTTGATTCACTAATCAAATTACGGCTTTTATATCTATGAAAGTGAAAAATGTCATTCAGAACATGTCATTACTAACGCTACCTCTACCTAGCACAAAATGCAATGCTTTATCTAATAAGCTACTACAAGTAAGAAGACCAGGAATTCCAAAGATCACTACAACATGAAATTTTATGGGTGTCAGATCTCTGTTATGTTGGAGATCTAGATTTTAATCAGATTCTTTGACCACAAACCCATCCCAACACAAACTCACCCCAACTACCCATTTAAGACTCAGAAACTCACCGCTACTGTATAGAAAGTTGGCGTGTATTACATAGAGACTGCATATATTAACAAGAACATTGACTCGTGTATTACATAGAGACTGCATATATTAACCAGAACATTGACTTGTGTATTACATAGAGACTGCATATATTAACCAGAACATTGACTCGTGTATTACATAGAGACTACATATATTAACCAGAACATTGACTCGTGTATTACATAGAGACTGCATATATTAACCAGAACATTGACTCGTGTATTACATAGAGACTGCATATATTAACCAGAACATTGACTCAACATCAAAATAAACTCAAACAGAGTTAGGATCTTTTCTAGAAAAATGAAACAACAACTGCATGCACAATTGTTTGTTTTAATTCAATGCATGTTATTTTTGTTTGTTTTAATTTGATGCATGACAATCCATCCTTCTGAAGTCTCTCAGCCAAACTTGAGAGATGAATATTTCTAGATTTTTCCCATCTTCACATTTAAGGAAGCATCAGATTCAATTTCATATATGGCTAGTAAACCAGACAATTCTATTTGGTTGTCCTTAGATAAATCTTAAGCATCTTACTGGCACTATGACTAGTGACTGATAACTAGATTTGTCAAAGGCAACTGCACATGATTCAGTCAGCACTGTTACATGCACGTCAATTAGATGAATTGCTAGGTCCAATTTTTCCCGACAAAGAAAGCTGCACCAAAAAGGACAATAACTTTTTCTTTACACCTGCTGTTATGACGCCATCTGCCCCTCTTTCTGTATGTCCATCTGTACATTTGCCCATCTGTCTTTCCCTCCTTTCTTCTCTGGCTCTTTTTATATGCCTGCCATGCCCACTAAAAAAGTCAAAGGTGAAAGTCATTGTGATTGAATGAAGAAAAATGTTTTCCACACAATAACATTTGTTCTGCATCACAGACCTAGACCAAACATTGTGGAGGGCTTGCACTTATGGTAAGGAAGAAGCCTATTGATTTTGGTGTTAAAATGTAAAAGATCACGGTCACTTGGACTGGAAGAAGAAAACTGATTTCAGCACAATAGCTTTTTTGTCCTGCACCGCAGACCAGGACTAAACTTGGTGGATGGCTTGCACATGGAGTTAGGAAGAAGCCTATTGATTTTGGATTCAAAAGGTTGGAGGTCACAAAGTGTCTCAAAGAAAAATGGGTTTTGCACAATAGCTTTTGTTCTGAGTAAGTTCCTTGACCAAACTTTGTGGATTGCTTGCACTTTGGGTAAGAAAGAAACCTATAGATTTTGGGATCAAAAGGTCATGGCAATGGCAAGTCTGATATGGAAATAATGGTTTCTGCACAGTATGTTTAGTTCAGACTGCAGACCTTGACTAAAGATCAAGATCATTGAGACCTGTTGGTTAATACTCTGCGGAGTCACCATTCCCTACTAGTGTCTAGATAGAGGGCTGTTAAACATGGGGCAGGCATATAATATACCGTTCACAGTAAACTTGCTTTATCAAGTTGTTCTCTGCATGCAAGGGTGGATCTAGTGACTGTTAACAGCAGATGAATCTTTTAGAAAATCAAGTATGATTCTTACATTTTGTGTATAGCACCTTTCAGTGTTTTAAAAGTCTGAACACTTATGATTTATATTTGGTTTTGAATTCCCCCCCCCCCCGATATAGAAAATCCCCTCCCCCCCTTTCACATGGAGGGGGGGGGGGGAGAGAGGATTTACCCCCTCCCCCAAGTTTCAGTTTAGAAAAGACATTGCAAAATATTGGGGTTAACTCTTGCAGTAACCAGAAAGACACTTCAAAAAGGTATTTCAAAACTGTTGATTGTTGACCAGCTATGAGTGCTAGGATGGCAAACTATGGAAATCTGGTTAAAATTAGGGTTGTAACTAACTATTGACCGACCTTTGGGTACACAGTTCAGCTGTCACATAATGTGTCAGCAGATTAGCTTAAAATCATGACAAGAATCAGCATTGTGAGTGAATGTACTTGTGACCTGAATAAAATGGGTTTGAACTCTGCTAGACCAGGCTGAGTTGGCTTCTGTGGTGTGTGTGTGTGTGTGTGTGTGTGTCCAAGGGCAAGGCACTTTGCCCCAATTTCCTCAGCAAGATATAACCTTTCCTGTGTTGATATGCAGTCAGTCAATCAATTAGTCAGTCAGCCTGATCAGCTAAGCCAGGCTCCGTTTGCAATTGGGCATGTGTTTATACACTAATGAATAAACTTGGATAAAATTGTAAATGTTACATTAATAGTTTTATATAAGCTATACTTGTATATAAGTTACATTAATAATTGTATATAAGTTATATTAATGCTGCTTTTCATGGAATTTCTATTTCTTACTTAATTTTTTTTTCTTACAGTGGGCATGCTGCATATGGTTCAGCGGTAGACTTAATTGCAAACAAGACGGCAATTGGAGGTATGAAGTACATGTATATAGGTCAGCAGCACCATAATGGCTCATGTGTACAGACATGGACCAGTTTATTTGGAATAGAATAGGGGATGTGTGTTGCTTGAAACAAATAAACTTAAGATTAAATTGATCTAATGTCACTTTAAACAACAGATAACTTAATTTGTATAAGCCAGTCTTAACCCTGGCAAGTGTTATGGTGTTACTTGTCCATGTGTCTGTCTGTTAACATTTGCTTGACTGACCCATATTTTTGTAACAGTTGGAGAGATTTTAATGAAACTTTGCCCAAGTATACATCATGACTAGATGAGGTGTCGTATATTATAGCCATACCCTTACCCCAGGGTCAAGGTCAGTGAGGACAAATTTAATCCTGTGGCATATATCCTTGTCCGTATTAAAACTTTTGATCCGCTGAAGATATTTTAATGAAACTTTTGAACCACTGAAGATATTTTAATGAAACTTTAGAACCGCTGAAGATATTTTAATGAAACTTTTGATCCGCTGAAGATATTTTAATGAAACTTTTGAACCACTGAAGATATTTTAATGAAACTTTTGATCCGCGGAAGATATTTTAATGAAACTTTTACCAGTTATATATCATGACTAGTGTGACATACCATAGCCATGCCCCCTACCTCAAGGTCAAGGTCAGGGCAAGGGAAAATATAAATCAGTGACCTCTGTCCATGTATGGGTATAACTTTTGAACCAGTGAAGATATTTTAATGAAACTGTAGCCTGTTATATATATTGACTTGACAGTGTCTTGCATATTTATAATCCTATCCCCAAGGTCAAGACCACAAGAGATAATGTAAGTCATTGGCCTGTTCCTTAACCATGCTGTCACTTGTTAACTTCATACAGATATACACTTGTCTCTTTGTTATTTATTGGTTATCCTCAGTGTAAAAGTTTTGTCTTCCCAGCAGATCTCTAGCTGTAGATATGCTGTTTCCATATAACTTGGTCAGGGTGATTCTTGTATCTTTCAAAACCACCCAGATTGGAAGTTGGTCACAGGGACCTACATTTCTTGAACTAATGACCTTTGTTATTTACAAGTTAGCCTCAGTGTAAAAGTTTTGTTTTACTGGCAAATCTTAACCAGTAGGTATACTGGGTTTAAGGAACTTAATCAGGATTTTCCTTACATCATTTTTAACCACTTAATGCGGAATTTGGTCACAGTGACTAAATTTCTTATACTAATTACTTTTAATCACTTTGTTAAATGCAGGCTGTCCTCATTATTTGAAAAACACCAGTGCACGTGTAAGCTTGGTTGTACAGCTCTTTTTTCATAAACCTTGAGCCAAGATGATTATTTAGATTCTTGGTATAATTACTTATTTTTCTCTTTCAGCCACATACTATATGACTTACCACACAATTTTAAAGACATCCCATGATTACATAACTGCACTGCAAGAAGCTAGGAAAATAGCAGATAGTATCTCCGAAGGTCTAAACCTGACAAAACCTGATGAGAAAGTTTTTGCTTACAGGTAATTTATTTTCTATTGTTTTAATAGGAAAGTTAAATAATTTCATCAAGTCATTTCCTCACCTGCATTGAATGAAGCTGCATTCTTAACTTCTGTCATATTGCATCAATGTGACTTCACAAAGGTTTGAATAATTATTGTAGTAATTGTTTTTGTTTGAATTGACTAAGTCTAGTTTTAGTGCATTTTAGTTGGTGCTTGCACTTAATTTAACTTAAAAGTGTGAAGTAAAAAATAATAATGATTCTCGGGCAAATGTAAAGAAAAGTTAATTGTTTGAAATTAGCGATTATTCACTGAATAAAAATGATATTGTGTTCCTAACTTCCCGTGTAGTTTTTCATTCCTTTTCTGTCATGTATATGTTTTGCTCAAAAATGTAATTTTCCTTTATACATGAGATTGGCTTCAAATCCAATATTGTAAGAATTTTTGTAACACATTAATTTATTTAAAATAATGGAACAGATTCACTTTATACTTACAGAAAATTTAATTAAGAAAGCTTTTACTTCTTTGGAAGAAAATGAAGTAAAATTTTCCTTCACAATTAGGTATATCAATACCATTCAAAAATTTAAAGCTGCGTTCCCAACAGAATCAATTTTAAAGTAAAATGAAGATTGTGTTCTTTGTAACTATGTATAACGACTTTCTTACAATGAAATTCCACCCAGATCATCCAATTTAATATTTTTGGAAAACTCTGTTAAAATATAGTATTGCTTACACTCAGTGTGGTGGAAGATTTTAACGATTGTAAACATGTACTGTGTGTTTTAAAATGAGACTCGGTTTCACTAGATTGTAAACATGCACTGTGTTTTAAAATGAGACTTGGTTTCACTAGATTGTAAACATTCATTGTGTTCTGATGATTGTCTAGGTTTTTAGCTGACCTGGCCAAAGGTCATATGAGCTTATGGTATGACCTTTTGCCCATTGTGCATTGGTCGTTTGTCAACACTTGCATGTGAACCCTCTAGAGTCTTCATTTTTGATTAGATTTGGTATGTAAGCTAATACCATTCGGATCTTAGATGAGTTTAGTTATGAGCAACATCCATACATATTAATTCGGTGATCTTGCATCTGATTGGCTGAGCTTGTGAACACTGTAGAGGCCATATTTTTCTGATAAGATCTTGACAAGATTTGTAATGTAAGTTTATATCATTGAGATCTTGGATGATTTCACTTATGAGCAACATCCATGCATATTAATGAGGTGATCTTGCATCTGATTGACTGAGCTTGTGAACACTGGAGGCCATATTTCTAATCAGATTTGGTATGTAAACTTATATCATTGAGATATCAGATGGGTTAAATTATGAATGGTATCCATGCATATTATTTAGGGGATCTTGCATCTGATTGGTTGAGCTTGTGAACACTCCAGGGCCCATTTGGAAGCTTGTATCATCAAGATCTCATATGAGTTTGATTATGAACAAGACCCATGCATATTAATGAGTATCCAGGTTGGTCAGATGGTAGGAATCTAACCCTCAACATTCTGTTCACTAGTCCAGTGCCTTAATCACTTAGCCACCACATCTTCTTTGGGTGGGGATCTCAATGATTTCCAAGTTATGACTCCAGGGTGGGTGAGTGGGGGCCCAGAGGAGTAACGACAGACCCTGTAATCCATGGAGTTTGCACAAATGAACTCCCCTCATTATGACAGGTAAGTATTTGTACTTCAAGGGTGGGGCTGTTCAAAATTTCTAAGCTATGAATCAGGGCCTAGTCCCCAGGGGCAGTTAGAGATTCAGAGCAGAATACTGGTTGTATAAATGTCTTGTCCTTTTTATGCTGAGAAAATGATCATATATATATATATATATATATATATATATATATATATATATATATATATATATGGTCTAAGAAAGAAGATAAATGACACCAGCATTAATACACCATGTAAAAACTATGTACTCCATGCTTTTCTTACCCCTCTGCAGTTTCAGTACATGAGAGAATTTGCATTCACAAGCTGACATATGTCAACTACCCAGGTGAGTGATATCAGGTCAATTTGGGTCTCTTGTTAATTGGGTTGGATACGCTTTTTGACGTACAACAGGTTTGAGGTTGGGCACAATTTACCAAAAGGAAAAGAATGGTGTCTGGGATTCCTATTTTCCAAACTAAAAAAATCAAAACAATGACTGTTCTTTTATTGCAAAGGTGAGTAGTTTGCACAGATCAACTTAAGATGTGAGTTGATTCCAGACAAGTCAGTAAGAATAGTATTCACCTGATCATGCATGTGATAGAAACCCAAATCTAGTTGTAATCAAGGATTTTGAGACACTTAGGTAGCTTAAATGGCCTAATTATGGATTATATAGTGACAATATACATAACTGATACCCCTACCTTCTCCCCCCCCCCCCAACAAAAGAGCAAGATTTAATTGGATTTGTTTAAAATTATCACCAATCGGGTTCATATTGAGCTGTTTTCTTGTTTTCAATAGTAAGTCTATATCACACAATTTTCTATTAATCTTTAAATATCATTTGCTGGGCACAAGGGTCCATGTAGAATTTGAAGTTAAATGTTGCATTTTAGAATGGAAAAAAAATGTATTCATTTGAAGTCATTTGGTTAAGAAACTTCTTCAGTTGTTATTTGATATTATTATAGGTAGATGTCATAGCATTTTATAATATGCAAAAGACCATTAATGACCATCTCTATACTTTAAAAGGTTCTGTATAGCAGATAGGATATTACTTCATGGGTTTCATAATTACTTCATTTGATATAACTGTCTACCACCATTCTGTCTCATTCCATGAAACTTCAACTGATTTTCAGTAGCCCATGTGACTAGAAGAATATCATGTGACTAAAAGAATATCATGTGACTAGAAGAATATCATGACCTTTTTAAAAAAATTATATGCAAGGTTGCATACCTTGAGCTGAGACGGATCAGCTCCATTCGCAATTATCTTTCAGTTGATGCCACTAAAACACTTGTGTGTTCCTTAGTACTTTCAAGACTGGACTATTGTAACTCAATTCTATCTGGTTCATCTCAGTATCTACTCCAGAAACTCCAAAAAGATCAAAACACAGCTGCTCGGATCATTCTTAGAGTACCACGAACAGAGCACACCTCTCCCCTGCTCTGTATCCTACACTGGATACCCATTAAATCCAGAATCAAACACAAAATTTGTTCTAAGTGCTACGTTTCACTGACTGGCACCAGTCCAACATACCTATCTCACCTCACCCATGTGTACACACCAGCAAGATACTTACGCTCCTCTTCCGACACCCGTATTCTCATTATTCCCAATACCAAAATGAAGTCATACGGACAACGTTCTTTTGCATACCAGGGCCCAGCAACGTGGAATGAATTGCCAACTGAACTTAGACACAAAGACACAGTGATCTCATTCAAGAGTGCTCTTAAAACTCACCTTTTTCGACTGCAAGAATAGACCTAACGACTTCATGTTTTCTTACCTTAACTATTTTCAGCATGTTTTTGTTTTCTAATTTCATGGTGTTTGTTTTTTCTTTCTTTTCGTAATCATATCATTATATATGTTTGTTTAGGTGTTATATAATGTTGTAAAGCGCTTAGAGCTTCTAAAGATTAGGCGCTATACAAAGTCCTCATTATTATTATTATTATTATTATTATTATTATGTCCACCATAAGGCAGAGCATATTATGGCATGATATTTTACGTTCATCCATCCATCCATCCATCTGTTACCAATTTTGTTTTTTGCGCAATAACTCTAGTTACCAAACTTTGTGGATGGCTTGCACTTGGTGAAAGGAAGAAGGCTTTTGATTTTGGGGTTTGACTGAATGAAGATAAATGGCTTCTGCACAGTAACATTAGTTCTTCATCACGTATCTGGACAAAATTTTGGATGGCTTGCACTTCAGATAAGGAAGAAGCCTATTAATTCTGGGATTAGAAGGACAAAGGTTCAGGTCACTTTGACTAAAAGAAGAAAATGGTTTCCACACAGTAACATTGGTTCTGTATCACAGACCTGGTTCAAACTTTGTGCAGGGCCTGCAATTGGGGTAAAGAAAAACATATTGATTTTTTTTGGTCAAAAGGTCAAAGGTCAAGGTCAAAGACAAAGAAGAAACATGGTTTCTGCATAATAACATTAGTTCTATGTCACAGACCTGGACCAAACTTTGTGAATGGCTTGCACTTGGGGTAAGGAAGAACCTTATTGATTTGGTGTCAAAAGGTCAGAGGTCAGGGTAACTTAGACTGAAGGAAGAAAAGTGGTTTCTGCACAGAAATGTCAATTATCGACCATGTACCTTCACCAAAGTTTGTGGTAGACTTATGCATTGGTAAGAAAGAGGTCTATTAATTTGGGAGTCAAAAGGTGAGTGGTCATGGTCACTGTATCTAAAGAAGAATAATGGTTTTGCATAGTAACTTCATTTCTAGACGATATACCTTGAGGAAGGTTTGTGGAAAGTTTGCACTTGAGGCATAGAAGAGGCCTATTGATTTTGAGGTAAAAAGGTCAAAGGTCAGTATCAGTGTGGCTCAAAGAAAAATGGGTTTTGCACAATAACTTTTGTTCTAGAGTAAGTTCCTTGACCAAACTTTGTAGATGGCTTGTACTTAGGGTAGTAAAGAAACCTATAGATTTTGGTATCTAAAGGTCAGAGGTCATGGTCGTGGTAAGTCTGATAAGAAACTAATGGTTTCTGCACAGTAAGTTTAGTTGAAGACTGCATACCTAACCAAGGTCAAGGCCATTGAGACCCATTGGTCAATAATCTCAAATAAGTCAACCAAGTGCCTACATAGAGGACTGTTAAACATGGGATGGACGTATAATGTACTATTGATGGTACTCAGGTTAAACAATGAAACATTTTTCTGTGGTAAAATTACTATTCCTGCTAATGATTATGCTAATGAAGGTTAATCCTAAGTATGGTGGACACTTATATACTGGGGAAGATATATCTAGCAGGAACCTGAAACCTATATTAAATGAGAGTTGCAAAATGTTATAGATCACAAATTGATATAGACAAATTTTATTCAGCATGGACTCATTCTTCATAAATAAAAGGATTAATAGAATTTTTCATATGCATTGGTTTAGGATAATACAATTCCATCAGAGGGTCATATTTTTGCATCATACACCAGGCTTTGCTGAGTGTCTGACACAAACTTCTGATCCTGAGGGTGGAATTTTCCTATCTAGCACTAATGCATAATGAAGGGTTCTTTTTCTGGCATTCCTAAATGAAAAATGAGGGTTGAAGTCAATATGGCCTGTTGTGAATACTGATACAACTTTAAAACAGCAAGATACTCATTGAAAATTTCTTCATCTTAAGATAGAGTGTAAAAAGTTAGGTCTACACTGAAAAATTTAGTGTAAGACTTTATATTATATTATAAACATATATCAGCATTAAAACACAGTGGTCAAAATCATCAATGTAATGACAATACACAGCAAACAGATTGTGTTCTAAAAATATCTCGCACAATTATTCAAAACGTGAACAGGTAAAAAAATAAAGTCCACTGTTATGCCTAAGATTAAATGAAACGGAAAAAAATAATTATATATTTCTCGATTCAACTCTGATATAAAATTGATTTACCTTTCATAAATAATAACAAGAAGATAATTTTTTTAAAAATAACAAATACAGTAATGGCTTTTTTCAAGTCGAAAACAGACTACCGAATCTGTACATGTAGCTAGGTCAATCAGTGCAAAACATCCAGTTTGCAGGACACCAACTTTCAACCGCTTGCACATTGTAGAATGTAAATACGTTGCAATTAATGTTTATCTTGATTATTGTAAAAGAATGCTTGTCATGATGACAGTGAGGGAGTTTTTACAGTTTGTGTGCACCATAATCACAGTATTGAAGGTCATGTGAAGAAAGACATCAGTCATGTGAAGAAAGATTGAGATATTTCCCATAATTGTTCTACAATGGAAAACAGGATCATACACATGTAGGAATGTGATAAAAATAATGTCTTTATCATTTCAGTATCATCTATGTGTTCTACGAACAGTAACTTTATCATTTCAGTGTCATCTGTGTGTTCTATGAACAGTACCTTTCTCATTTCAGTGTCATCTATGTGTTCTATGAACAGTATCTAACTATTGTCAAAGATACTGTTCTTAACCTTGGTGTGTGTTTGCTAGCCATATTGGTGGTAACAATAATTCTGTTGGGATTTGACATCCATTCTGGATTGCTCGTTTTGATGACAATACTTATGATCCTCATAGACCTGATGGGACTGATGTACCTGTGGAAGATCAGCCTGAATGCCGTGTCTCTTGTGAACCTAGTCATGGTGAGTACATATCAAATTTACCCATATACATCTGTAACAGTATAGACCCAAATCTACCATTGCATAATGGACTGGCATGTCAAAGTCTGCACAGATAGTTTACTTTTTTTTCTCAAACAAACAGCATAGACCTTGATCTGCTGTTGCATTATGTGATAGCAAATCGCTCCACCGATGGGTGACATCAAAGCTAACAGCCACACCCAGCAAAGGGAAGCATTTGTTGGCATATATTTAGTAAGCAAGGGTTCATGGAAATTTGTGACTTGCAGAGGTCGATATCTTGATTTTTTATCTTAATGTCAGCTTATTCATACATGTAACATAACTCATTTTGCTCTGTTCAGCAATATTTTTCCCATATCACTGTTGTCTCATGTTTAATAAAGCTTTGACATTGGTGACAACAGTGATATGGGTAAAAATTGTTTAACATAATATCCTTAGTGAGGTGACACATAATAATTAACTGTCAAAAAGATAAATAATGAATCTTACGACCTCTGCAAGTCACGCTTTTCCATGGACCATTGGTTATAAAATATAGGTTGATAAATGCTGCTCAGTGTATGAGGTGGGCAGAATTTGGACTTTTCAGTAGGTAGTTGGCACCGATGTCACTTGTTAGAAGACAGCGCTCAGCACTGTGTGTCAACAGAGTGACGTTGCAGATTTGGACAAGCTCTGCACTGCATGTCAGCAAAGTGGTGTTGCAGACTTGGACAAGCACTGCACTGTTTGTCAGCAGAGTGACATCAGAGACTCAGTCTAGCTCAGCACTGTATGTCAGCAAAGTGCCATCACAGACTATTACAAGCTCTGCACTGTTTGTTAGCAGAGTTGCATTGCACACTTGGACAAACTCTGCACTATATGCAGTTGGATGCATGTCTTACATGATACAGTAAAAACAGTAAAATCATAAGTCTGTCTACTTAGCATTCTGGTCAATTAAATACAGTAAAAATGTCAAATCCTAAGTCTGTCTAATCCAGTCAGATTAAATACAGTAAAAACTTGTCAAATCCCAAATCTGTCTACTCTGGTCAGACTAAATACAGTAAAAAATTTAAAATTCTGAGTCTGTCTACTCAGGTAAGATTTAATAGAGTAAAAACTGTCAAATCCTAACTCTGTCTACTTAGCATTCTGGTCAGAATTAAATATTTCAGTCCCTGCTATAACAAATAATAATGATAATAAAAAGTTTTAGGTAGGATCAGCAACTTGAATACTGTCATATCCCAAGTCTGTCTACTGCTATTAACCAGGCATTAAAATGACCCTTTTTACATTAAATCACTGCCCAGTTCAGGCATATTTCTTGGTCTAGATACTGTTTGGATGAGATATATTTCAGCTTATTGTCTCAACTGCAAAGCATAGCTTCGTTTTTGTTGTTGTTGTTGGCATAGGTATCAACATTGAGTTAATGCATTTAGTTCATTTTCTCTGACACTGTTACATGTAAGTCATGGAACTTGATGGTTGTATTCATAATAAAGAGTACTATTTATCACAAGCAAAAGGAGGCCACAGTAACTTATGTTTCTTTGCTAGGTATTTAGAATATTCCTCAGTGGACCAGGCAGGACATAGCATTCCACAAACTTTTTGTTTACTGTTTATGCATGTACATCCACTGTCATTAGACTACTGCAGTGGAGTCAATTTCTCACCTGCATCAGAAAATGGCAAGATCTTTATTTTTTTTATGGTTGTGATGGCGACACTGTTCGTAATTCTTGTCAACATTAAGATTCT
The DNA here is from genome assembly GCA_029931535.1 of Margaritifera margaritifera. Taxonomy (NCBI): domain Eukaryota; kingdom Metazoa; phylum Mollusca; class Bivalvia; order Unionida; family Margaritiferidae; genus Margaritifera; species Margaritifera margaritifera. Next base: position 2,935,121 of record JAQPZY010001665.1, read on the forward strand.
GTATTAAAGTTTTGTGTTGAAGATTTTTGCAAGTCAGATACAGTGGGTTAGGGGTACACCCTGTTCTGATGCACAGGTGAGACTATGCTTTTTCGACAGATCTCTTGTTTTGTTTTTTCTTTCTATAATTATAGTTTATTTTGTATAACTTTTTAAGAAGTTTTACCTCTTTTTTCTTTTAGGAGTATATGTTTATATTTCTGTTCAGAATAGTCTATCTTCCTGTAGATTTTTGCATTTTATTAACTTTACCATTTTTACTAATTTTTACTCAGCACTGTATAGTTAGAATTGTGCTAATGTTCTGTTAGGCCCTATGCATACATACATACATACATACATACATACATACATACATACATACATACATACATACATACATACATACGTACGTACGTACATATGTACATACATACATGCATGCATACATACATACATACATACATACATACATAGATACATACATACATACATACATACATGGAGTGTTTTCTTGTTTCTTGTACACAGGTGGTTTTTATTTGCAGGTTTTAGTCTAGTTAATCAACACTTCAGTTTAAATAAAAGCTTTTGCAAACCAAACAAAGGATATCAATATTTGTTTATAATCTGAAGTGACAGAAAAAAAGAAAGTACAAAGCTTGACAAATTTGTCACCATAATTATATCACCACTGGGAAGTGGGATTATACTTTAATTTAATCCATTTTAACATTTTAATTTATACTGAAATGTCAGATTGAATTCCTTTGAACCAACAAACAAAATGTACTTGTAGAATTGTTTACTCAATTTTTTTATAATTCCTCCATCATTTGATAAATAATTTGTAGGCGCCTTCCCTCATATAAGTAAATTTCATACAATAGTCCCGATACATATATAGTTTTTCTGTGTGACATATTTCTCAAAGGTAGTTTGTTTTACAGCATGTACTTGATTCTTGCCAATATGTACATGTGCAATAATAATAATAATAATAATAATAATAATAATAATAATTTTATAGGCTGTTGGTATATCAGTTGAATTCTGTTCCCACATGACGCGTGCCTTTGCTGTCAGTATCGAGCCCACACGAGTTCTGAGGGCCAAAGATTCTCTATCTCACATGGGAAGCTCAGTAAGTAAATGATAAAGTTGTCTTATTATTGTATTGTCAATGAGAAGTGTTACATAAATCAATACATATTTTAAAAAATTAACATTTATTCATAACTGAATTATTTTATGTCCAATCTCTCCCATAGTTCATAGTGCCATGATACGTCTTGGTAAAAAGTGATGTCATATTGATGAAGTCATAAGGTGATGGCCACATCATTTCAAGCTGTGCATTAAGCATTCATTTCACAAAAGTAGTCTACCCTAAAGTTTTAGCTTTTGAAAGTTATATACAGGAATGGCATATCATAGCATTGTTTGCAGGCTGGTGTTTTATCTAACCCATGTGAATGTAGACATTTAAATTTATAGATTATATTGTTGAACTGTTGTATGTTGTGCGTGAGACCAAAGCACAACCAGGGAATCTAGCAAGCATCTTGTACTTCAGGTAAGGCATTAGTACCCGTCAGTACAAACACTATAATTAGCGCCATGCATTGCTATGTGGGAGCTCACCTTTTTTATCTGTCCATCCATATACACTTCTTGTAACTACCAAAGTTCTGCAAGACTTAAGCATAGTTGGATGCCATTTGGTTGGTGAACTGCCATATGCCTTTGACAGTTTTTTTCTTTCAGGTCCAGTTTAGAGTTATTTCCATTTTTCAATCAAGTTTAAATCTCCACTACAGCAGATCCTTGTAAACAGCACAGCTCAAGAACCATTCAATACATTCTGGTGTAATTTGGGATAAACATTGTCTCATAGAAGTAGGTCTTCCTTTTATGGGTCTTGTCTTGTCAACTTCATTTTGGATAGAGTTATGGCCCTTGTAGATTGGCTTCAAATCTTTACATGAGATGTCACTTGTAACTAGCATAGCTCAAGAACCTTTCAACATATTCTGATGTAGTTTGGTATGAACATTGTCTCATATACATAGATATGTCTTTTATGGGTTTTGTCATGTCATTTCCATTTTGGATAGAGTTAGGGCTCTTGTCAATCAAGTTCATATCTTCACATGGATGTTGCTTGCAACCTGCATAGCTCAAGAACTATTCAGTATATTCTGATGTAATTTGGTATGGACATCATCACTTACATGTGCATTATATGAGTGCAGTTTCATCTGCTCCCTTTCGGACATGGAAATCTGGAAGGTTGTTTGCGATCAGCATAGTTCAAGAGCCATCGAACATATTCTGATGGAATTTGGTAAGAACATTGTCTCTTACACCTAGATGTGCCTTTAATGGGCCATGTCTTGGTTACACCATTTTGATGTGCCTTTAATGGGCCATGTCTTGGTTACACCATTTTGGAGAGAGTTATGGCCTTTGTCAGTCAACTTGATATCTTTACATGGTATGTTGGTTATAATTAGCACTGCATAAGAACTATTCAACATATTCTGATGCAATTTAATGTGAACATTGTCTCATAGACCTAGATATGTATTTTACAAGTTTTATCTGTCTGCTCAGTTTTGGATGGTTTTATGGCCCGTGTCAACTAAATTCATATCTTTTACACATGGGATGTTGCTTGTATTGAAGAGTCCTTGAAGCAGTTAGATTTCAGGCATTCCACATGATCATTTTTGAGGATTATGGGCCCTGAATGCTGTTTAAGGTCCTTGTTCTGAATGGCATCCTTTGTTATGCATTGATTTCTAATAGCTCTAACTTCTTTATTATGTACACCAATTTTTAAAGGATAAATTGAGTTGAAATTGATTTTTCCCAAATAGTAAAGAATTGAACTGCACTTGTAAAGAAAAATTGTTTCTTAATTTTTATGATTTAATTGCACACACACACACACACACATATATATATATATATATATATATATATATATATATATATATATATATATATATATATATATATATATATATATATATATATATATATGGTTTGATGTGATGTGCATTTATATACAGTTGCATCAAGATAGATCTAATGTGATGTCATGTTACTTAGCAACAAAATTATTGGGCCCTGAATGAGCTTAACACTTTCCAATAAGTGTTTGTCAGTGTCACTTTCCAATAAGTGTTTGACAGTGTCCAATAAGAGCAAAAAAATATTGAATTATATCTCACAATCCATTTGTCAAGAAAGTGCAAGATTGGTATATAATAATAATAATTTCTAGTGAAGCTACAATGAAACCTGTAAAGCCTGCCTCTGAGTTAGTATTTTGGAGCCCTGTCCATTGTGGCAGCAAACTAGTCTGTCTCATTTTCCTAATAATAGATTTAAAACTGATTCTGGCTCACTGTCCAATTCAGTCTAAATCATACAATCTCCATATGACCAGGTTTTGTGGATTCAACTGCCTTTTCATATGTCGAAGAAGAAGAAATAAATTTGCATTTTTTGCTGATAATTAATCATGAAGGAAAATGTATGGTATCTGTGCTCTTCATCCTTGAGAACATCACCAGCATATTTATTTTCACAGGTACTGAGTGGTATCACGTTGACCAAGCTCGGAGGTATTATAGTTCTGGCTTTCTCCAAGTCTCAGCTGTTCCAGGTCTTCTACTTTCGGATGTATCTGGGAATTGTCTTGTTTGGTGCAACCCATGGGCTAATTTTCTTGCCAGTCTTACTTAGTTATATAGGTGAGTCAGATAATCTTGACAGGCACCACCAGGACAGTGCTAGGACATACAGTGTTACATTTGTCTGTACTGTCTGTACATCTATCTATAGTGTTAGCCTTGACTGTACATCTATCCATAGTGTTACCCTTGTCTGTACATCTGTCCATAGTGTTACCCATGTCTGTACATCTGTCCATAGTGTTACGCTTGTCTGTACATCTGTCCATAGTGTTACCCTTGTCTGTCCATAGTGTTACCCATGTATGTTTGTCTGTCCATAGTGTTACCCTTGTCTGTATGTCTGTCCATAGTGTTACCCTTGTCTGTACATCTATCTGTAGTGTTACCCTTGTCTGTACATCTGTCCATAGTGTTATCCTAGTCTGTACATCTGTCTATAGTGTTACCCATGTCTGTACATCTGTCCATAGTGTTACCCATGTCTGTCCATAATGTTACCCTTATCTGTACATCTGTCCATAGTATTACCCATGTCTGTACATCTGTCCAGTGTTACCCTTGTCTGTACATCTGTCCATAGTGTTACCCTTGTCTGTAAATCTGTCCATAGTGTTACCCTTGTCTGTACATCTGTCCATAGTGTTACCCTTGTCTGTCCATAGTGTTACCCTTATCTGTACATCTGTCCATAGTGTTACCTTATCTGTACATCTGTCCATAGTGTTAACCTTGTCTGTCCATCTGTCCATCATTCCATCCATGACACCTTAGCTAAGTTTTGCATGTAGGTCATTTCAGGCACTATACTGAGGCATTCTTGTTCTGTGATAACATGTATAGTTCTTGTCATCAGTATGTAATACATTCATACCACATTTACCCTGTCATCAGTATGTAATACATTCATACCATATTTACTCTGTCATCAGTATGTAATACATTCATACCATATTTACCTTGTCATCAGTATGTAATACATTCTTACCACATTTACCCTGTCATCAGTATGTAATACATTCATACCACATTTACCCTGTCATCAGTATGTAATACATTCATACCACATTTACTCTGTCATCAGTATGTAATACATTCATACCATATTTACCTTGTCATCAGTATGTAATACATTCATACCATATTTACCTTGTCATCAGTATGTAATACATTCATACCACATTTACCCTGTCATCAGCATTTAATACATTCTTACCATATTTACCTTGTCATCAGTATGTAATGCATTCATACCATATTTGTCTTTGCTTATATTTATTTTGTAAATAATCAAGAGATAACTATAAGTCATACAATTTTCTTGAGCATACAATTGTTTGCAAAATTTAGCAAGAAAACTGAATTTGTTAAAATTTTAAGTTAGGGTAAAGATCACGATACAACACAGTGCGTCATACTGCAAACAGCAGTTTACTGCAAACAAGCACTTTTAATAGAGATCAATTCATTAGGTGTAGGCCTGATATGGTCTTCTTAAAACAATAACTATAAGCATTTCCAGTCTTTTAATTGACTCGCTCCAATTTCTGTTTTTGTGTTGCATGATTAAATGGAGAAGATCTTGTTTTTTGTACTATCATTTCCACTTTTCTAAATATGCAGGAATGTGAATTAAATGTGTCCCTTTACATATCGGGAGCCAGTCATGTTTAAATTGCTAAACAGACAATAGCATTTGTAATCAGTTTTCATCTTTAATTATTTTTGTAATTATCTTTGTCGCATAATTTCTACTTTCTAGGTGTGTCCAAACGGCTTTATATCCAAATTTTTCAATGTTTTTAGAGACTGTAGACAGGGTGACCCACTATCTCAATATCTTTTTTTTTTATATGTGCAGAAATTTTGTAAATATTATTAAAAAAACAATAAGATCATAAAAGTTATTAAACTGAAGGAAACAGAATATTTACTATCACATTTTGCAGATAATACTACTTTGATTCTTGATGGATCTTTGAATCTCTCAAATCTTCCATTCATGTATTAGATTTATTTGCAAGGATCTCAGGCCTGAAACTCATCATTACCAAAACAAAAGCAGTCTGGATGGGAAGCAAGAAGTATGGTGCAGAAACTGTTCATCATAGGTTAAAACTGCAATGGGTTATTGAATTTACTCTATTTCGTATAAAGTTCTCCATATACATTTCGAAAGTAAAACACACATGATAAAGAAGTTTCTGAGGAATTGGGCAAAATGAACCTTACCACCAATTGGTAAATAACAGGTTTGAAAACCTTAGTGATTCCAAAATGAAACCATTTGTTCATTTCCTTGCCAAACCCTCTGCAAAATTTATTAGTGAATGGAATGAAATATTTTTCACATTTATAAGGAAGTCAAAAGTAGATAGAATTAAAAGAGAGATTATATTTCAGAACATCCACAAAGGAGGATTAGCAGTGATGAATAATAAAATATTTATATTAGCTGAAAAATAAAACTTGGATTCATAGACTTCTTACAACTAGAAAAAAACTTTTTCCCTTGTTTTAATATGAAATATGAGAGATCAAAAACATTGTTTTATTATGAGATGAATATACAGGTAAATTATGAAAGGAGACAAAAAACATGTTTTGGCATGATGTTTTATTGGCATGGAAACTTTTAATACAAAAAAGTATGCCTCAAATAGGAGAAGATCTGATCACAACGAACTTGTAGATGAACACACTAATAAGAGTAAATAAAGTACCCGTCATGTACAAGGAATGGATTGAACATAATATTACATATATTAGTGATGTGCTCACAAACCAGGGAAGTTTTCTGAATTTGAAAGCTTTGAAGAAAAGTACATCAATGCAAAGGTCATTATGTAGAAAATTCAACCTAAAATCAAATACAGGCACGAATACCAGACCTTTAATCCCTTACCAATTAAAAAAATTTCTTCACAGTGATAAAGATTGTAAAGATTTTTTTACAAATTTCTTTTGAACTCGAATGTTTCACCAACCTGTGAAAAAAGATGGCAAGAAAATTTCAACTTCACTAGTGACTATTGGCCAAATACATATTCTAAAGTATTTAAAGTAACAAAAAAATAAAAAATTACAATGGTTTCAATATTGTGTTATACATAGAATTCTACCGATGAATACATTTTTGCATAAAATTCATGCTAACAATACCAATAAATGTACCGTTTGTAATGGTTCACCAAAAGCAATAGTGCATTTGTTTTATGAATGTAATGGGGTTAATAGATTATGGAGTGATGTTTCCCACTGGATTCGAGATGTACTAAAAATAAAACTTGCTTCAAGCGCCAAAATGGTTTATTTGGAGATACAGATGTAGAGCAATTGAATGGAAAACCTTTATATTTTATTCTTCTTCTTACCATACACTTACACATACAAGATGAAAAGAGACATACCTACATTAAATGGCCTTAAAAGCTTTAAAGAATCTATTAGAAAAATACATTGCAGTCAAATCAGACAGGAAAGAAAGTTTCATGATAATTTGGGAACAGTGGGAACCATTACTTCTTACTTGATTTTTGTATTATACTTTATATACGCAAACTTACAGATGTGATATAAATTATAAAATAACCATTGACAGAAATAACAATCACTCACTCTCTCTTTCTCTCCCATCTTTATTTATTTTCATATCACTGAACTATATGTAATATTTAGAATCTATGTTGGTGATTTGTATGTGTAATAATTGTAAGGGAGAAGATTTTAATGTTGTAATAACATATGGTCCAATCCCATTGCCAGTCTGTTCAGGAAACAGTAAAAATGTTTAGAAGAAGAAAAAAAAATTTAAACGGCAAATTTTAAGCAAATCATATAAACTTGAACACATTTTTTCTGCAATTTCATTGAATGAATTTTACTGTTCTTAAGTGTGTGTGTATATATATATGAATATAGCTAGCAATATTTTTGGTAAATGTTATACGTTTTCGGCCTGTTCTTCCTTCCAGATTTAAAATTTGTTTACTTAATGTTGATTATTCTATGGTACATTTTAAAATATGAAATTGAGTATCTTGAACTGACTTACCTAAACCAAATGGTCCCAATTACCACTGGCAATATCTATTAAAAAAGAAACCAAAATTGAAATGCAACTCTGAAAGAGTATGTAACTTGTGTTGTTAACAAATATTGTTGAAATTCAGGTAAAATCAGATCCATGTTGTGCTTGTTTATTTGTTTGTGCTTCTTTTTTAATATGTCTGGCTGTGTACAATATTGAGTGGATTTCAGCATCTGAAAGATGCTGCCCATTCTTCACAGATGGCACTGGATTCAGAACCCTGATTTGGAGCCCAGTTATAGTTCAATAAACTCAATCAAGCTGGGAGGAAGAAAAAAATTCAAATATTATATAAATCAGCATGATCTATCCATATGAAATACAAACTCCACAAACAAGCTTTTTAACATCAAACCCATCATTGGAGAGAGATCCCTTGTATAGAATAAATTGCAGTGATGAAGTGGTATTATGCTGATCATGTACAGGACACACACACCTAATTCATGCATACCTCCTGAAATGTGAACCCCAACCATAGGACATACTCTGCCAGTGTTGCACTGACAGTGGAACACATTCTTGACGAGTGTATTGACTTTCACCCTGTGAGACGGAATTTTTTTTTATGTGAACTCAATTAAGGAACTTTTTGATTTTGTACCTCCTGGGAAAATCTTGGATTTTTTTAGGGAATGCGGTTTATATAACAAATTCTGACCCTATAATTTTAAGGATTTTAGTTTTAAAAATTTACCTTTATATTTTATTTTATATACAGGGGATCAGCTTTCACTCCTCTTTTGTCATGTGCTTTGTGACTATAGAGTGTTTAAATAATTGGGAAAACATAATGACCAAACAAGTTTAGTCGGTGATACCTCTGTTGATTGTCCAACAAAGAAACAATCTGTAAACTAGACCTAATTACCATTGAATTTTACTTAATTTGGTGTTTATTTGGCAGTTTAATGAAGAAATAAATCAAAGACATTTTGATATAATAATATTTGAGATATCCTATGACTGATGTCTGGTACCTCAGAGTATGTGCCAGTCAAAAGCTTTGATCTGCCAGACATGTCCTGCAAATACATTGAGTTAAGGGTCTCTGATTCAAATGTATCCTATAATTCAAGGATTTCACATTTATTACCTTTTATCTTTTATCTTTTAGGACTTCATGTTTACATTTATTTGGACGGGTTTTTCTTTCTGAAGTTTTTTGTAATTTTGATGTTTATATTGTTATTTCTGGAACTTAACATTTAATAAGCACTATATAGTCAGGATTGTGCTTATGTGCTATTAAATGCAAACATTTTTTTCATTTGTGTGAACAACTAAAACCAGATTTGTGCTTGTAAAACAAATATGGCCCCTCTGCGGACTAAAATTTAGATGTCTAAAAAAGTGCAGAAATGTAGGAAAAGTTAAAAAGGTACTATACTGGCTTGAAAATATAATCAGGTCATCTACATATGCATGCAAAAATGTCTACCAAATTTCATTTGTCTACCTCAGGTGGTTTTTGTTTTAATTGTGCTAATAATATGTTTGTCCAAAAATTTACAGTGCAAAAAGGTAAAAAATACGTATTTAAAAAAAAGAGGACCACTTGAAAAATTACTGTCATAGCCTGAAGACTTGTTCAGGTCATTTACATATGAATACAAATACCCCACCCAAAATTTCATTTGTCTACCTCAAATGTTTGTTTTTTTTAACTGTGCTAACAAGGTATTTGTCTAAAAAGTCTCAAGTCCCAAAAGTTAGACATTGTATACACAGTGACCTGGTTCATGTCATCTATATATGGGTACAAGTATACTAGAAAAATTTGGTTTGTCTATGTTGAGTGGTTTTTGTGCAAACTTCTAGGGACAGATGGATCGAAAGATGGACATGACCAAATCATGATGAACCCGCTGCAAGCAGTAGGGCAATACAAATGAAAGTCATAGATAATTAGCTAGGATATTTTGTTCAACAGGGTCCCGAGACAAGTAAAAGTATTTTTTGTGAGAAATTTGCCACACTGTTAACTCACATTTGTTTATTGCGGTCTGATTTTCACAGTTTTTGTGGTTGCTGCAAACTGCAAATTCAAATACCTTAAACAATAATCCATCTGTGAAGGCACACAAATCCACAGACAGTTATCCATCTGTGCATGCACACCAATCCACAAACAGTTATCCATCTGTGCATGCACACCAATCCACAAATAATTATCCATCTGTGCAGGCACACAAATCCACAAACAATTATCCATCTGCACAGGCACACAAGTCCACAAACAGTTATCCATCTGTGCAGGAACACAAATCCATAAATAATTATCCATCTGTGCAGGTACACAAATCCACAAACAGTTATCCATCTGTGCAGGTACACAAATCCACAAACAGTTGTGCATCTGTGCAGGTATACAAATCCACAAACAATTATTTATCTGTGCAGGTACACAAATCCACAATTATCCATCTACGCAGGTACACAAATCCACAATTATCTATCTGTACAGGTACACAAATCCACAAATTTAAGTCCTGACAAAAATGACAGCCTTTTCATAAACAAAGAAAACTCATACCTATAAATATTTATGTTCTTACAAGTATGTATTTCAGTAATTCTTACTTTTCAGTTCCATTTTATGATAGAATAGAGTCCTTATGAGCTGTTTTACATAATCCATTTTGTTAAAGAATGAAGACCTTATGATGTCTTTTACATACTCCATTTTGTTAAAGAATGGAGTCCTTATGAGCTGTTTTACATAATCCATTTTATAAAAGAATGAAGACCTTATGAGGTGTTTGACATGATCCATTTTGTTAAAGAATGGAGTCCTTATGAGGTGTTTGACATGATCCATTTTGTTAAAGAATGGAGTCCTTATGAGGTGTTTGACATGATCCATTTTGTTAAAGAATGGAGTCCTTAGGAGGTGTTTGACATAATCCATTTTATTAAAGAGTGGAGTCCTTATGAGGTGTTTTACATAATCAATTTTATTAAAGAATGTAGTCCATATGAGGTGTTTTATATATCTTTAATCTATAAAAAAATCCTTTCAGTTTAATTGTTTTTATTTTCCAGGTCCCAAAGTGAACAAAGCTAAGATATACTACAGCAATATGGAGGAGAATAAAGGGCAAAATGATCTGACAAGGAACCAACACAGTGACCGTGATATTCTTGTAGACAATGAGCAACAGGATCCTCCCAGTTACAACTCACTTGGCAATGTGTAAATGATGTAAAAGGCTTTCTCTCTCGAATTCATTACCTGATCACATCAGCCCAGGGACTGGTGGGGGTGGGGGTATTTGTAAGAGTTACTTCCCTTTCATGTGTATGATACATAGATGGGAAAGACAAATTTTTCATCAGCCCTCAGCTGGAATCGGTGGGTAGCAGAGTTTATTTCCAGATGTTAATGTGATCAGGTAAGTATTCTAGGAAAAACACAATTTACTTTTTAAAAAATGTTTCTTGCCTCTTTACACAGCATTCGGTGGAGTCTGTTTATTACATACTTCAGATATATCACATTGCTTATTATTACAAAGTATTTATTAACTTATTAAAGGAAAACATATTCAAATTTTTAATAAAATTCTGTATTAGTGAACAAATTTACTTGGTTCATAGCAGTTTCTTGTAAATGAGTTTTCCATTGTACTCCCACTGTTCGTTCCACTGATATTCCTTTTAAATTTTAGCTGGAGGAAATAATTCCACATCATGTCTTTCACTTATTTCATGTTCACTTAAAGACTTGAGATTAATATATTTTATTAGTAAGCTTTTTTCTGTCTGAATGATGGTATGTATTGATATAAATAATTTGTGTGATATAAAAACAGAGTATGCCAAATTCCAGTCCAGCAGGAGAAATTAGTCTGGTATGTGTTTTTTACACCATGTAAAACATGGAATAGTGCATCTGATTTAATTAAATATGACACCTATCATAGATTGATTCATGGGTTTTAAAGTGATGCATTTACAGAGATAAAAGCAAAAGGTTTCTTCTGGGGACATCTTGCTGTTAATAACTGTGTTTTCTGAGTCATCTCCACATTTTGGTAAATCTAAAACCCCATTATGGATTTTCTTCTTATTCTGGATGTATCATTATGAATCTTAGACTATTTATTCTGCGACCTTGAAGTCAAGGTCACATTTTGCATCAATGCTTTGATCATGGGCTCAAAATGCAGGCCCTGGCCTCTTTGTTTTTGGACACTGCCTTCTTTCCACTAAGATTTTAAATTATTTTGGACACTGCCTTCTTTCCACTAAAATTTTAAATTATTTTGGACACTGCCTTCTTTCCACTAAGATTTTAATTATTTTGGACATTGTCTTCTTTCCACTAAGATTTTAGTTTCTGCTTTGTAAGAATACCAAAATGAATTATTTTGAGCTTTATGTATACTTAAGGTTATTTAACTCTACCTATAAATGAGGTTGATGTAATTTCTGTAAAATGATATATCTAATACTGTTAAAACCATTTTTTTTTTAAAGATTGTGATGTTTGTAAGTGTATTTGTAAATTATGAATGATTTACTGCATCATCAACGACTTCTGATTTTCAGAACATTTTCATTTTTGTCTCTTCTTGTAACATTCATCATGTTTATTTAGTGAGATTATTATAGTTATGCTTACTGTATATACTTACTTATAAGTCAAGTCCAACTGCAAACTACATTCACCCTGATCTCACATCTCTTAATGCACCTGCATATCAGGGTCCATGTTGTTTGTTCTTCTGATTACTCCTAACAGACCACATAGACCCAGATCTGCCTGCGCATTATGTGAGGACATACATGAGTGTATGGACTCGACTTATAAGTGAGTACATGCAGTAATTTTCATACTTATAACAAGATGTGCCAATTTATGTTTTGATGTGTATAACATAAATTGTTTTCATGTAAAGTGCTCATTCTTTTGTAGATAATAAATGATTAATTTGATAAATATTGCAACAAGTGTACATGTTTTTGGGGGTTACATTTATTTTGAATTTGTTCAACCCCAAAAATTAGGTTGCAATATATTGTTGTCTGATAATATTATATATTGACCATGGTGACAAAATGTAATAAAATTTTTGTGAAACTTGCAAAAGACAAAAATGTTTGTCACACACACACACACACACACAAACTGTTTATGTGCTGAGGAGTCATTACTTAGGAAATTGGTTTGGTTTCGTTGGTTTTAACAGTACTTTGAACACATTATTGGCTATATCATGCTGAGGAAATGGAAGCTAAGTGCCTTTCACAAGGATACACCGAGGCGGCCAACCCGGGCTGGCCAGGGCAGACATCAAACATCTAACCCTTCAATTATTGGTCTTACACTCTACCAACGGAGCTACTGTGACACTGCTTACTACTTAGGAGAAAAAAAAATGACTTGCTGCAAATACATGTGATGAGTATACGTGTCAAGTCTGTAGTTTTTCTGGTAAATAAATGTGATGAGTATATGTGTCAAGTCTGTAGCATATCAGGCAAATACATGTGATGAGTATATGTGTCAAGTCTGTAGCATATCAGGCAAATACATGTGATGAGTATGTGTCAAGTCTGTAGCATATCAGGCAAATACATGTGATGAGTATGTGTGTCAAGTCTGTAGCATATCAGGCAAATACATGTGATGAGTATGTGTCAAGTCTGTAGCATATCAGGCAAATACATGTGATGAGTATGTGTCAAGTCTGTATCATATCAGGCAAATATATGCGATAAGTATATGTGTCAAGTCTGTAGCATATCAGGCAAATACATGTGATGAGTATATGTGTAAAGTCTAGCATATCAGGTAAATACATGTGATGAGTATGTGTGTCAAGTCTGTAGCATATCATGCAAATACATGTGATGAGTATATGTGTCAAGTCTGTAGCATATCAGGCAAATACATGTGATGAGTATGTGTGTCAAGTCTAGCATATCAGGTAAATACATGTGATGAGTATGCGTCAAATCTGTAGCATATCAGGCAAATACATGTGATGAGTATGTGTGTCAAGTCTGTAGCATATCAGGCAAATACATGTGATGAGTATGTGTGTCAAGTCTGTAGCATATCAGGCAAATACATGTGATGAGTATATGTGTCAAGTCTGTAGCATATCAGGTAAATACATGTAATGAGTATGCGTCAAGTCTGTAGCATATCAGGCAAATACATGTGATGAGTATATGTGTCAAGTCTGTAGCATATCAGGCAAATACATGTGATGAGTATGTGTGTCAAGTCTGTAGCATATCAGGCAAATACATGTGATGAGTATATGTGTCAAGTCTGTAGCATATCAGGCAAATACATGTGATGAGTATGTGTGTCAAGTCTGTAGCATATCAGGCAAATACATGTGATGAGTATATGTGTCAAGTCTGTAGCATATCAGGCAAATACATGTGATGAGTATGTGTGTCAAGTCTGTAGCATATCAGGCAAATACATGTGATGAGTATGTGTGTCAAGTCTGTAGCATATCGGGTAAATACATGTGATGAGTATGTGTGTCAAGTCTGTAGTTTTTCTGGTAAATACATGTGATGAGTATATGTGTCAAGTCTCTAGCATATCAGGCAAATACATGTGATGAGTATATGTGTCCAGTCAGTAGCATATCACACAAATACATCTGATGAGAATGTGTCAAGTCTGTATCATATCAGGCAAATGTCATATTACATGAATCGGGAACATATTTGAAATAAGTCACTGAAGTTTTAGAAGATGAGGCTTGTTGTATAATGGATTAAGTTAAGACCAAAAATTCCAGTTGGATAATATCTACAGTACAGCTCACGTGATTTTTCGGAACTCCGCGCATCGTGGTGGGGTACTTAATCCCCTCCACTTTAGCTCCACAATAGCACTCCGCAGTGGAGGCATAAATTGGCATAAATACCTACAAATCACCACAGCATTTCGGCAGGCATGCCGATGTAAACTCCACTGTGGAGGGGCTAGTCGACATTACTGATTGATATCTGAACAGCCAATGAATGAAGACCACCTATGGAAAGACAGATGTCAAGAGTGATTTACAACCAGATACCATATGAAGAATCAGTCGTTTTTATTTCGATCATATATTTGGACAATAAAAAAATAATTTCAAAAGTCTTGTATATTCAGTACACATTACTGTTTATAAAAGATTGATCGACTTCTTTTGCAATAAGTTTATGATTTTAATTTATTTCAAAGAAATATGAACAAACTTATGCACTGACTTGACGAGAAGCACACATTGCTAAGCCTCTCAAGCAGAATAAATTTATCATTTTGTTCCAAAGGAAAGTAATTCTCTGAGATATGGACAATTAAAATCCAAATTGACATCTGCTTCTGACAGCGCGTTGTACTTTACAGCCGCAATTATGGTCCCGCCATTAATAACGGAAGTTTGATAATTGCTAGTAATTAATCTGAACTCAGCTTATTACCGAAATGTAAAATAATATGGAAAATTCTAAAATCTGAGATGTTCAGAGATTTTAATTTCCAACAAGTTTAGAGCATTTTGCATGGATGTATTGTCTCCACGTGTATCCTATTATTTGCTCATTTTCCTAAGGCGAAAATATAAAAATAAAATATACTTTTTTAATTATTTTTACGCAGATATTAAAGAATGCAGTTTCCTGTTTGTGACTGTTAGAGCCTTTGGTTATTGAGCATGTTTCTGTTTCTTACCACTTGCAAACTTTTCCAGATTTCAGTTTACGATAACTTGTGCAGTAGTGATTTGGATTCCATATTTTATGAGAGAGAGAAAGAGAGAGAGAGAGAGAGAGAGAGGGAGAGAGAGAGAGAGAGAGGGGGGGGACTTTACTAAGAAGAGTTAATGATCTAAAATTATTAATCTGTTTTTTCTGTATTATGCAATAGGAAAACGAACTGAAAAGAAAAAGTTAAACATTAATTGCATCTGATGTCAAATCAATGGCAAAGAAAACAAACCCGCAGAAGCGTTGCTGTTGTACTTTAAGGTTAACAGTTAGCACATGAAATTAACACATCAATATCAAAGAAAACACACAGTGCTGATGGCTTCTATTGTGCTAGGTTACTTACACGTGTCAACTACATGTATCTAGGATGACCTTTTGTGATTTAAAAAAAAAAATGCTTTGGTAATTAATGCAAAATAGTACAGTTTAAAATAAAATAACAATGTGAAATCTTAATAATGCTTTATTTAAGCAATTGGATGTCACAAAAAAACGTACAATATGTGAATGAGTACTCATGCATGGAGTAACCATCTGAACTTGTGCGATTTTGTTTCACTTCAGTCAGGTATGACTGCAGCTTTGTTATTAATTTGTTTGATGTTTATCGTTCTTTTCATTGCAGGTAGTACAATATCACTGACTTTCATATAATCATTAAAATTTTGTATTGCGTTTACTGAAAAAGAAATAAGGATATGAATGCATGTTTAGATTCCGATAACATAGTATTGAAGAAAAAAAAATTAGATTCATTGCGCAAAATGTAGTATTAATACAGTTTACGAGGCATTGTCATTACGTTATCATCATCTTAAATATGATTTGGCACTATGTATCATGCATTATCTTCGTTAGAACAAGGAAATATTTATAATTAACTGAATTACTAAGTTTTTTCAGTATCAAAAAGTTAGCAAATTGCTCCCCAGAGCGATAACGATGTATATAAATCGTTGCCCCCCCCCCCCCCCCCGTCTCTCTCTCAACCTCTGCTTGCATGGGTAATAAACAGTAAACCACGCCCATATTATTGAGACCACGTCCACTCAGCAGTGGTGATCGGATGCGACTCCGCAAGAAAGTGTGGTGTACAGGGCTATTCTCCGCGAGACTCCGCGACAACTCCGTCAGGACGCGTGGAGTGATGGTGGAGGGGTTTTTCTTAATCCTCTCCACTCACTCTCCACCCCCACCGCGATGCACGGAGTTCCGAAAAATTACATGAGCTGTACAGTACCTAAAGGCATTGAAATGAGTGGTGGTATCACTTACATGTAATATATAGCATCTTAGCTGGATCTTAAATCAAAACATCTGTTGTGTAAATCATTTGACACTGCTCCTATCTGATTAGTGGAAAGAAAAATCAATGTTGGATTTACACCATAAGTAGAAGAGAGAATGTTTATTTTCAACTGTATAACAAATTCATATACTTGTACAAAAATCATTAAAATTTACTTTGTTTAAACTATATGAAACTAAATAGATCTTTGAATACAATGCATGTGAACCAAACCTTGATAAAGAAAAACATAATGCATGCATGACAATACAGTTCAAGAGTTTATTACATACCCATTTAGTCTTACTTGGCTGATCTGGCATTTGATACAGATGTTCAGTCTGCATTTCTATATCGCACACCTAAAATTTCTGTATTGTACACCCAGCCTAGAGGTACTTTTACCACTTGAAATACTGTAGTATCACTAATTTTTGTGGGGTACCAATTTTCATGGATTTCGTTGTTGCCCTGAACCACGAATTTAAAGACTCTACGAAAAATTTGCCACACGTGATAAAGAAGCACCCCCCCCTTGCCCAATTTCTTACTGTGTTTCATTCCTAGAGATCAACAAAGCTGTATTATAAATCAACGTCATTTCTATAATCTGGTAATAAAACATTAGCTGTTACACATGTATATTTTATTTTAACCCTTTAAAAAAAAGAATTATAATGTATGTTGTATTGTTTCAATGCACACATATCTATATGGTATCCAATAGCTGTAATTTCCACTTACTGCCTTAAATCGATATGCTGTGAAAATAAGTATGGATAAAGAGAAACAAGAAAAAGCATAAGGTATTCAAATAATAGTATTACTGAAAATGACAGAAAGAATAATAAATGATATTAGTATATTAAAATTAGATTTAATACTTATTCAGATAGATTTTTCATTGAAGTAAACTGTTGTCTAGAATTTTAAATCCTCATAAAAGCATGTCTCATTTTATCCAATGATGCTTAATCCCAATGAACACATCAAATGTTGACACTGTTTGCTAACTGCTTTGAGCAAGGAGCAGCTGGTCACATGTTTGGTTCACATGTGGAATGATGACATTATCCGAAATGATGGAGATCTAAGTTGAATTTTACCACTCTTGAACCACTGTGATAACGCCATGGTCGTCAGAAAGTAATTATTTGACAATGTTTAAAGAAATAGATCATATGTATGTACCTTCAATCACCGATTAGGCTGAGTGTTGTTGGCTGCGTCGGCTCCCTTTAATGTTGCATGTAAGTGATTTATCTTGACAGGTGTTTGATTTGTGCTCATACCGATGGTAGGATTATTTTAATCATTGAAGCGATCACTGTTTGCTGTCAGCATAGTTTTGTTCTTTTGTATTCTTTATTTAGGGAATTTGTACAGGTTAATCCACAAAATTAAATACCTACAAATATTCCAACTTTGACAGGCAAAACCACAAATTTAAGTACCCACAAAAATGTTTTTTTACAACACCAAGAAAATGATGACCCACACAAATAAATGATACTACAGTATTCAATAATAGTCAACTTATAAAATATCAGGAATTATTTATTGCTATCAATTTGAAACTATTGTGTGTAATTTCAAAATCATCTACACAGTTTTTAATTGCAAAAAAATTCAGTTATGGGGGGGGGTGCGTTTGTACAATGTATCTGGTGAAAATGGCCAAATTTGCTGCTGGGGCCTAATGAGGGAGTACCGTAAGTAGCGATGAGGAGTTTATGGGCTTTTCATAGAACCAACCACCAAGAAATTAGGGTTAGTTGTGGTTGACAACAATATTTTGGACAGAACGGTTGACAATGAGTTCTCAGATGAAGCTGGTGTGCAGGGTGACATCAAACATGACAGAGAGGGAGAGACCCAGTACTTTGTCGCTGAAATCTTATATTGAAAGTTAAAAAACAATCCAGACACATTGAGAAAGACTCGGGGAGTCATGTCCAGTTCAAGGCATGGTTAGAAATGCCTGCTCATTTGGAGAAAATGGACATCATCAGCATTACCCGTTTAATTAGACATATCGGTGCCTACCTGGTAATAAAACCAGATGGTTCGTACTATGAACCAGATACTCCTAATTGTTACCACAGAGCTATAGACAATTATTTAAGGGACAGTAACTATGGCTACTTCATTTTATTTTCGACTGAGTTTGATACCATCTGCAAAGTGCTGAATTCTATGTGCAAAGACCTTAAACAAAAAGGTTTAAGAAATCGAAGAACAGAAACTTCTGAACCATGCACCTGTTGGTCTTGTTCCCAGCTGTAGCACCAATGACATGGAGAAGAGACATTCCACAATGTAAATCATCTAAAATACCAACACCATTCAGAAATCCATTCAGATTCAAAAATTCAAAATGTGGTCTACAGATTTTTTAAATATTATTACTATTTTTTTTTTTTTAAATCGAGCAAGTGCAAGTGGAGGAAGTATCAATATTAATATTACTGAGGATTCAAATTCATTGAGTAAATCTGAGGGTAAAATTTATAAACTTTTGCAACAAAGAGTTAGACATATCATAGAGAGCAGCAGCTCCATTGACTTTCGCCTGAAATTTAGAAGAATTACGTCTTGTTACCATGTTGTTGAGACTTTTCCATCACGGGGGGCACAAGTAGGGAATTGTAATTTTGTTTACATTATAAATTATTTTCAAGTAGAAAAGAAAAAGAAAACAGAACAATATTGTTAAGAATTATCTTGCTAAACAAATCTCCAAATGATTATTAAAAATCTTGTCCACGTGTTAGAGATTGAATCTTCATTTTTTTTTTTTTTTAAAATGGTTAAATTGTCGCCTTAAAGCTCAATGCATCAATAATTTCTTGTAATTAAAACACAACATTACAGAGTTTTAAAGTACTGTAATTTAATGAGCTTTCTGTATAATTGAATGTATTTAATTACTGTTAGTCTATTAAATTTGCCCTGAAATTTGCTTGGAAGTAGAGTGTGTGTATTCAGTAAGTAGGGTATAAGAAAAAAGTTCACTTATTGGTCAAAAGTCTATGTTTCATTTGAGAAATAAAGCAAAATCTACTTTCCTGTGACTGCAGTTTAAATCCATTCTTATGTCACATACGATTTTTTTTTTTTTATCCAAAGCTAAACTAAAGAGTAAATCACTGCACTTTATCTATTTAGACCTTGCACAGGTTATGTATGTCTCATGGGGGTCTTTCAGTGGGTTGCACATTATCTTTCATAAACCTCCAAATGCCTTAATTCAGTTTTTGTAACGGATACATTAAATAATGTAAAAAAGAATGTGTAAATAAAAAGGTGATATAATAATAAATTCAACACCAGATGAGTGCTTCGTTCCAAGTCGGGGGAAAGAACTTGTTTGATACGGTGAGGAATATACATCTCGGCCTAACAGCCTCAACATATTTCTACACTGTATCAAACTCATTCTTTCTGCCAAATCGGAACAAAACACTTTTGAAGTTTTGTTTATGTCCTGTACAAGAAAAATCTGAAACAGGGACCGTGAAGCTAACTGTAAAAAAGTCTTGTTCACAGTGACATCTACATGGCTTAGAGTCGTAGCCAGTCAAAATTTTTGGCAAATCTTTGCTAAAACTATATTCAGCTTTTTCCACTCAATCTTCTCTTAAAAGATGTTTTAATTTTTTAGAATACCTTTAGCCAATAAATATGGTATTTAGGCCTTGTATACACTCACGACTTGATGACTTTGGTATTGGTTGGTCTTCTCATTATCAAATAATACTGGATGACTAATGTACCGATATGTGGCTAGCTTTGCCTTATCACTGATAGCTAAAGATAATAATATAAGTAATTATTGCAGTAAAAGAATTCAGCAACCCAAAAAATCAGGATTTAAAATCAAGTCCAAGTTTTGAAGATGGATTATATTAGGATCAAATGCAATTTGCCAGAGGGGGAAAAGTTTGAGCCCAAGGGTTCAGTCTTTCCTGAAAACTGTTTACAATTAATTATTATGTAAAAATAATTATATACAAAATACCTACATAATGGAGTTTTATTGACATGAAAATTATGTATTTAAGAAGCATGTGCAATTGTCATGTTGGAGTGTGTCACAAAATCACACATATCAAACCAACTAAAGCCAGCCTAATCACATCAGAATTACTTTTTCATATGGCTAAAAATGTTGAGAAAGTGATTTATGCAAAGATGATCAGAGATAACAAGGTCTAATTTAAATGTCATCCTCAGGCAAGTTACATAGTGATCACCTGTATTGATAGTTCAAAGCTTTTGTGGCTAAATAGACCTTGTAAATTCGGGATAATAAAGTATAAATGCTTTTATTCTGAGATTACCAGAGGTCAAATGAGTTTGTTTTTCATACGAATCTCCCCTTCTTGTGTGACACTCTCTATGCTGTATAAAAGATGACCCCTCAGAGGCCTCCCACAGGGAAGACAAGATGGTTAAAATATACTATTTTAGTGTCAAGCAACATGGCCTTATAAAGGGGTGGACTGCTGTAATTAAACTAATCCACAATACAACAATTTGCCAGGTTTCAATATTTATATTTATTACACACCCATTTAATCTTGCATGGTTGATCTGGTTTTACACACCCAGGTTTTAACTACTTAGGTGTCTTTTCTGATGTCCACACATCAATAGTTTTAGACACAGATTTGAACTTTTGTAAATCTCGATTTGTTTTGAATTTCGTATTGTTCAGATAAAAATATTTATAAATTTTAGAAGATTGGCTTTGTAATAAATACAAAACTGCATTCGTGTTTTGTTTCAAGTCAGGAGAAGACCTCATTTGATATGGCATATGAATATATCTCTGCCTGATGGCCTTGATGTATCCCAACACCATATCTTACTCGTTCTTTCCGTTGACTTGGAACAAAATGTGGTTTTGTGTATTTATCAATCCAGTTTTACAGCATATTAGTTCAAGGTGGTCAATTAAAGAATACAAAGATGGTGAAAAGGAAAGGCAGATTGAGAACAAGGCAAAATAAGCGAAATTCAAGGAATTGATGTCCACCACTTTTTGTTAGAAATAGGGGAATGTAGTTTTTAAGGGATCATCCATAAAGGACGTCCACAAAGATGGGGGGAGGGGGGGGTTTGTTCAAATGCGGACAAGGGGGGGGGGAGGGGGTGTAAAGGACCTTGCGGATGTCCGCAAGCTAGTATTTTTTGTTATGATATTCTGTGTTGAACAGCTGCTTTAGGCCTACCGAATGTATTCCAGTATGTTTTGCGGACGTCCTTTATGGGTGATCCCTAAGTATAAATTATTTGTTAATTTCAATTTGTACGATTCGTGCCACAGAATATATATGAATGTGTTGGCTGACCATGCGACTGCAGAGCTAGTGCCTGAATAAAGACTTTTTTAAAGAAAGAACTTTCTGTTTATTTTCTTCTTTGTTTTGAGCTGAATGTTGTGATGAGATCAGTGAGCGTTGTATTTTGAGAGCACCAGCTATTACACTGCCAGACCATAGAGCAGTGTATAATGCTAGATGGGGACGTCCGCAGTTCGGGGGGGGGGGGGGTAAGCCACATGCGGACAAAAGCGGACAAGGGGAGGGGGGGTAGGAAAACAGGTATTATCTGCGGACGTCCTTTATGGACAACCCCTAAGAGGAAAGGGCTAGGTTACACTTGTGAATTAGTAAATTAGTTAAAGTATATTTATAAAGGATGACACTGCTGACAGTGTAAAACACTGACAATGGAACCCAGGTGACGTCTCATCAGTAAGTTGTGTACAAAATATGGGTCCAACATTCAGCAGCTATAACTCCACTAAACAATGAGATAGGTAGCTGATAATCAAATTCCATTTAAGTTATATCAATATAGAGCTGTATAGACAATTTTCTTGAAATTCAATAATAATAATTAAAGGAATTGTTGTGTGGAAACAAAAGTGGGTTCCAACAAACAGCACAACTCTGCTCTATGATGGTACAGATCGAACGCTGACAAAATATTAAATTAAGCCAAAGTGCCATGAACATGAAGTTGCATACCAAGGGAGTTATTGTACAGGCAGGAAAGTTGGTGAGTCTTATAATCAGAGTCCATAAATCCACTGAAAAATGATTTTGTATGCAAATCATGTAGCTAAGCAACAGTGGCAGTCAAACTCTGTAGACATCTCATAGACATCAAGCTGCCTGCTAAATGTTTGAAAATCCAGTATGGGAGTCAGTCGTGCAGACACGAAAAGGGTTTAGTCTGATAACCTTGGTCCGAAACTCTGCTTAATGATGTAGAATGCTGAGAATGAAACTGAGGTCTCATCAATATCAAACTGCTTACCAAATTTGGTTGAAATCCAATTAAAATTAATTGAGCTATTGTGCATAAATGAAAGTAAATGGGTCCAAGAAGCAGGGGCTATAACTTTGTTATATAATGACATAGAATGTCGATAATCAACCTCAGCCAAGGTCCTATGAATATCAAATTATGTACCAAATTTGGTTGAAATCCAATTGTAAATAAAGGAGGAGTTGTTCGGAAATGAAAGTTGTTTGGTCTGTCTATCAGGGACTATAACTCCATTAAATGATGATGATATAGAATGATGACAATGAAACTCTGCTGAGGCCTTGTCAATATCAAGTGACCTATACAATCTTGTCAAAATCAAATGATTAAGAATTGTGCAGAAATAAATGTGGGTGGGTCTGACAATCGAGGGCTATAACTTCACTAAAGGATGCAGAATACTCACAATTAAACTCTGCCAAGGTTTCATGCAAATAAAGCTGCATACTACCGTATTTACCGTATATATTGGGACAGGATAAAATAAATGATTTTTTTCCTGTCCCATAACTTATGGTTAAACATTTTTTCAACTAGATCATATGTCCCAAAACTTATGAATCGAAACAAATTGTGTTGAATTTACCCCCCCCCCCCCCCGCACCACTTCATGTTAAAATAAGGTATGTAAATTAAACGTTTATTTGATAATAAACTGAAAGGAACTAACCTTGTACTGTTCTCATTTATTCCTCTTTTTTGTTCTTCATAAGCAATTTATGCATAAAAGACACAACCGTATCCACTAACACATGGTCCGGTAATGTAGAATACCGGTCGTGTGTATCGCTTATGTCAGGTAACAATATTGACACATTATTTTATTGACGTGAATATAGGTGTCCTCAAAAGTTTGAATACCGGTATATTATCAAACTTAAAATTGGATCCAGCAAAATCACAAACAATAGAAAGAGAGAGACAGAAATAACAACCGATTGCTTGAAGGCACCAGCAATTCACGCATGATCCGGTGTATGGTGCAAAATAACTAAGAGTGTATTATATCCAGGTTAACAATATAACAACATTTCGCAAATAAAAGTCATTATTAGTAAATACATTCACCGTAAGAGCAAATGACAATATTTTCGCTAGCATGGGATACAGAATGTATTCTTAAAAACAATTAATGCCGTGTATATTATTTACCCTGCAGACATCAATGCCTGTTTCTATCGGTTACGATTACAGATGGCAAACAAAAGAAGACCGGGTAGTGAATAAACACAGCTGGTAGCGAGCAATAGACTCATTGTTTCAACTGACCAGTAGATATGAAATATAAAGTTTATTTTATTACAAAGCAAGCAGACCCTTGAAGCCAACTTTGAATTCTTTTAAGTGTGCAGATTTTTTATATTCAAAGTCGGCAGACCAAGGGAAGCCGGCTTTGGTTTCTTTTAGCAGTATTCATAGGAATTTTGAAAATAAATTGAAACAGTGGAACAGTCGGGGTCTGTAAGTGACACTTTGAGCATACATTGTGAAATGTACTGGTATTAAAGGATTTGCCACAACTGAACAGGTGTCAATTGTGCGGCATGATCACAGGAAGTTCAAATAAATTCTGTCAGCTGAATATGGGACTCTACTTGGCAATGAACAAGTATTAACTCGGCGGCTCGATCAAAGGGTTGTGAAAACAAAGTGAGGCTGCCTTTACAAGCTAAGGGATTTGCACTGGCAGATAACTGAGGAAATATTACTTGGGAATTAGATCTGGCTTATGAAAAAGGCAAATATAAATCAACTCAAAACTTTTATTGCATCCAACAGTGTTTATACAGCAAAACAAAATATAATACAAGTACGGGTTGCTCCAACTTGCACGTATTTTGTACGTAGTGCAAACATCTAGTCTCCTATATTGCCCTTAGATTTATCAAATTTTGTTCTTCAAAAGTTTGCAGATAAGAAGACAAGTGTAAACAAACAACACTGACAGCGGTTTTTATTTTATTTATTTTATAAAATATAAGTTTGAGTGCATTTTTTTTTAACAGTTAAGCATCGATATTATGATTTAAAAGGTGTCCCAAAACTTACGACTCGAAAAAAACAATCTGTCCCAGAACTTACAGTGCACAAAAAAATTACTTTAAAAATTAATTTATGGTGTCCCAACATATACGGTGTCCCAACATATACGGTAAATACGGTACATTTCTTGAAATCTGATGAAAATAATAAAGATCAATAATTGTACAGACACGAAAGTGGGTGGACTGACAATCGAGGACTATAACTCTGCTAAATGATGACACAGAATATTGATGATCAGACTCGACCAATGTCTCGTCATTATCAAGTTGCAAACTAAATTTGGAGGAAATCCAATAATAATTAAGGGAGTTGTGTGGAAACAAATTTAGTAGAAATTAAGGGAGTTACTGTGCTGTAAAGTAAGCTGGTGTACCTGCCAGTCATGGGCTATAACTCTGCTAAATGATGACATAGAAAGCTAACAATCTAACAAAAACCAAGGTTTTATGAATATCAGGCTGCATACCAGATTTGGTTGAAATCAAATAATAATTAAAGGAGGTATTATGTGGAAATGAAAGTGGGGTGGACTGAAGAACAGACACATGAACAGACAGGTGCAATCTAATATTCCCTCTTAATTGCATAGTTGTTACCATCCCCGTTGTCTATTTGAATGAGTGGTGCAAATTGACAATGTATAAATATGCAAAAGAACATTTACAAGTGATAAAAAAGAAAAAGCATAACTAAAAAAAATCACTGTAGTGTGACTACAGAACAATATGCACATTCATCTGATGGCAATAATGTGTGTCATGTTCTTGGGTAATTTACCACAAGCCATGGGACTAGTTCCACACACAAGAATGATTTTGTATAGTATATTTAACATAAAAAAGTGGCAAAACCTGTTACCTGTTATCCTTGTTTGATGTCATCAGGGAAAGGTAATTGAAAATTCCTAATTACTGAAAGGTTCTTATAATAGTATGTTTTTTGTGGGGTTTTTTAAATTATTTTTTATGTTGAAATGAGGTAACAGCTAGTGAATATAGACAGGAATAGTTTCATGACTCCAGGAAATCTGACCACTGTATTCTCACTTCAGAGTGTTTAAATGTTGAAATTTATACTCATCTTCATTCATATACTGATTACAGAAAATGCCTACAAAGTCTCGATTGGGCTGATCCAACAAATACAGCGGCATTGAAGAAATTATGATCATATGCTGATGAGATTGAAACAATTACACAGACACGAAACTACAACATGACACTTCCTGTACCTGAATTTTTCTTTGATGCAGGAATATTTTTAGGTGAAATCTAGGGATCTCTTTGGAAATTGTGCAATATTCCATGGACTACCTGATCACTGTTTTTTCTTGTAGTAATCATTCTGCACATTTCTGTGGAAATGTTTCCATACAGTATACATACGGAGTTTTGCAGAAAATTTGACCTTAACATTTTTCAGTTATGGAAATAGGAGGAAAGTAACTCGAAAATACTACTTAGAATACTTGAGACCAAATTTAAGGTATGGAAAATAGGATTTAATTTCTGTACATTGCAGAAATTTATGGAAATTCTGGACTTAGTAATTTTCATTGATGAAGCTACAAAACCTATTGCTTATTTTCATTTTTTCTTTTAATTGTAACTTATATATTTCTATATTTAGATATTTTCTCTAAGCCTAAAAGAGGGGGAAAAAAATACTTTTTCATTTCACTGACTTTTTCGTTAGATTTGTAAACTTACTCTTGGTTAAAATCTAACACTGCAATATGTAGTATTGCTATGTAGTATTGCACTATGTAGTATTGCACTATGTAGTATTGCAATATGTAGTATTGTAGTGTTGCAATATGTAGTATTGTAGTATTGCAATATGTAGTATTGCACTATGTAGTATTGCACTATGTAGTATTGCACTATGTAGTATTGCACTATGTAGTATTGCACTATGTAGTATTGCAATATGTAGTATTGCACTATGTAGTATTGCAATATGTAGTATTGCACTACGTAGTATTGCACTATGTAGTATTGCACTATGTAGTATTGCAATGTGTAGTATTGAACTATGTAGTATTGCAATATGTAGTATTGCACTATGTAGTTTTGCAATATGTAGTATTGCACTATGTATTATTGCAATATGTAGTATTGCCCTATGTAGTATTGCAATATGTAGTATTGCACTATGTAGTATTGCACTATGTAGTATTGCACTATGTAGTATTGCAATATGTAGTATTGCACTATGTAGTATTGCACTATGTAGTATTGCACTATGTAGTATTGCAATGTGTAGTATTGCACTATGTAGTATTGCAATATGTAGTATTGCACTATGTAGTTTTGCAATATGTAGTATTGCACTATGTATTATTGCAATATGTAGTATTGCAATATGTAGTATTGCACTATGTAGTATTGCAATATGTAGTATTGCACTATGTAGTATTGCAATATGTAGTGTTGCACTATGTAGTATTGCAATATGTAGTATTGCACTATGTAGTATTGCAATATGTAGTGTTACGACTCTATGGTCTAAGAAAAATGTAACAGAAAGAAAGTGAAACCAACAAATCAAGTAAAAAATCAACAAGCAATTTATTACTAGATAATTAAAATGAAAAATCAAAAAGTCACTTACAATAATGTGTTTTGAAATCCTAATAATCCAGAAAGAATGATTGTTCTAATCACAAGTCCTAAATATAGAATGTTCCGAATTCACTGCTGTGTCCTTGAATGTTATGATGTGCTAATGGTCTCCAAAGTCCTGATGTACTAGAAATCTTGATGTGCTGATGTCAAAATGAAGTATTCCAAAATATCTGAATAAGTTCGCATAAATTCCAAAATCATCAATTAAAATCCAAAATCCAAAAGTTTATGAGCACTGTTATAATCCAATGAATATTTAAAATAATTCCTCTCTTAGAATTTGTAATGAATTTTCACAACTGTAATAGCTCTTTACAAGACTGATGGTAATGTCAAAACTGAATAAATGTCCACCAGACATGGTATATATAAAGATTGGTCACATGACAGAATGTTCTAGAATATGAGTCATCTTAATGGAATTCTAACTGTAAACAAAATTCAACCTTGACCTTCAAATTGAGAAAACATATTGATCAAAACAACCTAATTCAAGGACACTAGTTAAACGTGTTTTTCCTGATAAACATTAAGATTTAAGCAAATAATAAAGTGAAGAAACATTTATAATTTCCTAAAATATTTATAATATTATATAAACATCATACATAACAGTTGTATTGCACTATGTAGTATTGCAATATGTAGTATTGCACTAGCCAGCATTATGAACCACTCCCTTCTTTAGCTGATATTGAAGAGGCAGGCCCTTTTCAGCTATTATCGCACAGGAATTATAAACACAGTATTGAATTTGAAAGAAAACTGCATGGGGTGATAATTTTCTGTAAAAGGGACTTGGTGCAGTGTAAAAGTAGAACTTTTCAGCTTAATACCAAACTAGGAGTAGAAGTTTATTAACATTATGGAAGGTTTCATTTAGAGTTTTGTTGACAGGAATCAAAACTAGGACTTGTTTACAATTTTGATAACCAATCATGCTAGAGTAGTACCTTATCATGCTGAAACCATGCTGCTTTTACTGCAGTTGAATCAAATATTTACCACTAAATATTTATGCACATAATTTAAAATTAAATATTTTCAACAAAAAAAAAAAAAAAAGAGGAAGAAGAATACAGAGAATACTAGATTTCGGATTGGTTATCAATAATAATAATAATAATAATAAGCACTGGGTATTGCAGTAGCTTTGATCATGTTATGTGTAAGCAGGAAGTTTCACATCAAGACCATACATGCCATAACACGACGTGTCACTCGAAAAACACGATTTTGGACTCGCAAACCCCCCGACACGGTCGTGTTTATAAAAACACGATTTTCAGCAATCTTAATGAAAAAAAATGTTTCCCACAAAAAAAAGTAACTTTCTTGATCACAATGATATATGCCCATAATCTGTTGTATGTATAAACAGTAAATAGTCTTGCTCAGAGCTCATATAAAACTATCCTCGGGACAGTTTATACAGATGTTTTAGAGACAATTAAAAGGTGAGGCGGTCAGCGACAAACAGACACCTTTCAGAGATTTACTGAATTAGCACACAATAGCTATGGTGATGTATCGTGTCAAATCCTTTGAGCACTGCTGGGGGAGAGCCTATTAGGCTAATTTGCATAGGTAAAGTACACTTAGTAGAACAACCCAATTTGTCTGAGGTTAAATACATCAGACAGATGTGTGCTGAAAAACAAATGTTATTACATACACATCACTGACTGCATTAATTGGGGGGGGGGGGGACACAACATTTTAAAGGGACAAAGGAATATTGTAGTACATAATCCACTAGAAGTGCTAACAAATGAGATAGTCTTATTTTCTTCGACAGTTTTGCCACCTTAACGTTCTCTTATTTTCCTTGGAAATTTACATGATTGCAATAAACGTTTTATCATGTGATCAAGTAACTGATGAAAACATCAACATGTTTGAATATCTGGTAATAACCTGAAATAAACTGACCATAGAATTTGAGTAATATAAAAGTATTAAATCAATAATCAAATGAAAAATTGTGTATTTGCATAAATTGGTACATTTTTTCCATTAATTCAGCCTGAGAATAAACTAAATCTTCACTGCCGTAGGCGTGACTCTAACCTCGAAAATACGTTACAATAGCTGCGGTCAAAGACTTTAGCAACTCGGCCGACTACAACAAACCTTAAATGTTTTCATTGCCAGATTCATTGTTTTGAAATGGATATTCATTGTCATCTTACAGGTGTTATCACTTTTAGCGACTTTGGCCATTGCTTGCGCCAACATAGATGTGGATGCACATTCGCGAAGGAAAAGTGTAGGCATATTTGTGAACACAATGACATTTGCATTCGCCTCTAGTAACCACCTTTCGTGGACTTTACGTTAATGTTATCGCCTTCGTTATAATATTATGATAATCTATTCAAATAAACCATAAAAAGTGATCAACTATATCTACTTCATTTAATCAGCGTGAAAATTTTTTTGGCATTCATGTACATTAGTTCATAATTACCGTTTTTCTGAGCGTGTGTACGTTTACTTATTTCCGGAAGCGACATCCATGGTTCGTGACCCTCACTAAAAAGTCACGTGGCATATGACCGGACCGTGCCAGTAAGACCAAGGTATGGATAATTAGTTTCTAGCGTCCGTTAATTCTATATGCAGTTTGTGCACTTACATTACTGCTTGTTCTGTGCCATATAAATACATGACTCTATAGACTGAGAGACAGACAGACATATAGAGAGATAGAGGGAGAGAGAAGAAATTTAAAAATAGACACTGGTGAATGGATACACATTTCATTATAATAGATTCAATGTCTTTTGATGTGGAATATGTTTATTATGAAATAATACTGAAACGAAAAAGTCCGAATTGAATATACATTTCGAGTGTAAATTTTTCTTACGTTGTATTATAAGAACCCCACATGAATAAAACCAAATATTTACATTGGCTATCTAGATGTATTAATTCCCAAAGTTGGTTTTCCTTTTCAAAATATGTAAACAAAGTCATCATGTGATTGGTGGCTCTATCTTTAGCATATAATAGAAAATTCAAGGCCAAAATGTATGACACAAAATAGGCATTAGTGAAAACATAGATTTTCATTATGATTTTTTAAAAATTACATGATATTAGCTTTTTGAATCTCATTTTGTTTGATTTTACCATATAATCAAATTCTGTCGCTCTTTATGAACACTGGTGACACATCTGATGACGTCATTATCTCGAAACAAGCGCGTTAGATCGCGAGAAACAAGGCGCACGATTGAAGGAGTCCAACGACAACTGGCCGTTGCACGATACCGTCAGACCGACTACTGAAAGCAGCAAAGGCTACATGTAATTAAAACTACATTTCACTGTCCAATGGATTTTAAAGACAGTAACTTGGTGTATTATTTTTGTATTTAATGTCTGTGAGGTTGTGACAATGTTTGTGGTGATGTTATTGACAATTCTAAGTCGACCATTTTTAAAAAATTTTTTAAAATGTATTTTAAATGCTTCACAGAAAACATGTTATTTTCTTTCTATTCAGATTTGAATTTCCAGTCATTTGCTATAGGCTGATTTGAAAAGATAACTTCTTCTCATTCTCACGCACACTGACCCCCCTTAAGGCCTCAAAACACACTTTTTGAGTCTCAAAAAAAACCAACCCCAACACTGTCTGGGAATATGGCAAGTATGTAAGACCAATTTCTATTTTGCCAGTTTAATATGTGCACTTTAGACATTTTGTATCTGCACTTTAGACTGTTTTCAGGTATTTTTTAAAAAATCTCTGCGGGTGAAATCCGAGCTACACCAACTATTTTATTTATTCTATAGATTATTATATTTCTGAATCACAGCTATTTTGATTTTTACGATGTATTTGTCAAAAATCACTCTGCAACTTTTCAAAATTAGCCTACATTGTGTGCCGAAAATTACACATATTTACTGTACTTACTTTTTTCAGTTTTTATTAAACGTTTTCTGTACAAATCTTTATAGTGCAACTTGTTGCATCAATTACTTTTATTTTGCAGGAGTTTTGTATCCAAATTTATATTAATATTTCATGCTGACATAACGCCTACTGTGCTATTTGAAATGAACATTTGCAAATTAAGATTTTTTGCCTAGCATTATATAACATGCTCGGTAACCGTTGTTATTACTTCCTGAATATTTTTCAATTTTTTTTTTTTTTTTTTTTTTTAACCTAAGGGGACGTTATAGAGGAGCATAGAGATCAGATACTATAAATAGTAACAAAACATCGATTAATACTCTTGGTTGTAGCTTGCTGTAGTTTTGTGGAACTAAGCAATTATTATTAGAGTTTTGCAAATAATGTTGACAGTACAAAATAGCCAACTTATTTAGCTAAAAGTCTTTAGTTACTTTGCTTAATTAGATATAATGTAGTAATTAAGTATAGTAAAAGAAACTATGGAAATGAAACTGCACAGCCATATATGGTTCAACTCTGCAGGATATAAAAGCCCACTTACAGAAAAGCAAATCATACTTACCTGGTTCAGGAGACTACCGTGATCAGCAAGGCGGTTCTCCCAGGGTGAGGCCTTTCCATTGCACTTCGGTCGGGCTGACCCCTGCGATCACCCCAAATGTGGGTGACTCGGGAACGTAATTTCTTAGTGCGGGGTCTGCGTTCGCGCTAACCCCTTATATCGCAAATGAAAATAAAATATTTTGAAAGAGCTGACGACTTGCGTTGTTCAAGTATTTATTATGAATTCTCAACTACAGTTC
Source organism: Margaritifera margaritifera (assembly GCA_029931535.1). Lineage (NCBI taxonomy): Eukaryota > Metazoa > Mollusca > Bivalvia > Unionida > Margaritiferidae > Margaritifera > Margaritifera margaritifera. The sequence continues at coordinate 2,967,668 of JAQPZY010001665.1, forward strand.
CTAATACTTAAGTCACTGTATCATCACTAACAGCTGAAAAGGGTCAGTCTCTTTCCAGGTGTTATTGGTGGTATGATGAAAACAGAAACCTTGTTCACAACGCACATCATAAAATCCATCTTTTGTACACAATTCTATACTTGTAGAAAAAAATGTTAATTTTTTTATATAGTATATCAATACTGTAAGACCGTTCTTAATACATGAGATAACTTCAGCATATATGTACGTGTGCATTTATCAAGTGTTTTACGGCAACTCGGTACAATGCCAACTAAAGGTAAAGTTCGAAAAATCTAATAATGAATTGCGCAAAATTTTAGGTAGTCGGATTAATCAACCCCCAAACCTGTACAGTACAGGTGTGAAAGCTGATTTATCGGACTAAATTTTAGGAAAATAAACGCTTCCAAATAAATGTAAGCATTTCGTATTATAAGATAAAATATAAAACGTAAAGATGCTAAAAATTCCGTAACACGTATTGTATATAAAATAAGAGAAAAAGGTAACACATGTAAAACATACACAAAATTTGTTGTATAAACCGCATTCCTTTAAAAGGCCAAAGAATTTCTCGGGTGGTACATCCTCATACAGTTTCTTCATGTAGTCCACGTCAAAATACTTATGTCTCACAGGGAGGAAATCGACACACTCGACAAGAATGTGTTCCATTGTCAATGGTATGGTATGCATTCCGGTCAAGGTTTACCCTTCATGAGGTATGTATAAGGTAGGTATGTGTGACTGATACACGCTCGGAACATTACCATCTAATCTCTCCGATTTGTTCTATACAAGGAATGCCACTCTCCAAAAGTGGGCTTAATGTTCTTAGTTTGTAGGTGAAGTTTTCATTCCACATATTTTGCCAAGTATGACGAACACGCTGATTCATACACCATTTTAAGTCGGTATATGGAATCTTCCATTCGGAAACTAGTGACTGCATGGCTGCTTAATCTGCCCTTTCATTGCCCTTAATACCACTGTGACTAGGCAGCCAACAATACAGAATGCTGTTCCCAGATTATATGAGCACACCATGCTTCTGTAATATCTGGGATATTAACGGGTTGTCAGATTTAAGATTTTTCAAGGCTTTCAGCGTAGAAAGGGAGTCTGAAAAGACGATCAAATAAATTTGTTTTTTAAAAGGTTTAAATGTAGGTTACAACTTTCAGTATGGCCGTAATTTCTGCACTAAAAATTGAGGCTTTATCTGCTACCAGCTAGAAATGGTACCATGGCAACTACAACTTCGTGTCCATCTTTCGAACCGTCTGTATACAGAGACATATGGCTACGATACGAGGCTCTAATTTCATTGGATTTACTCAGAAAAAAGAGATGATTTGTTGAAGACTGTTTGAATTGGCAAACCTCAAATATTATTTTGGGAGGATTTGATAACCACGATGGTGATTAGGGAAGAACAAAAGTATGCAATATTTGCAACACTTATATTTGCTGCTTCCATGTGAGGACGGATTCGTATGCTAAAAGGTGAAATTAAATTTGGTTTCTGCGTGTACAAGGCGTGTTATCTGGTCCAAAAAATGATGCCATCTGTTGGTAGGACATAAAATCTGATCCATACACATTCCAGTTACAGTTAAATTTAGATCGTACTAATGACCTGTACATATGGAGCAAGACCTTCCAATCTGCTCCCCAATCTGTGTTTGCCATGACTCGTATTAAATCCAGGACTTTTTGAAATTTATCCCTGACGTATCTAATATGTGAAAGAAAAGCTAGCTTACGGTCGAAAATAAGTCTTAAAAATGTGGTCTCCTCCACAGCAGGAATAAAGACAACCGTCGAGATAGAGCTTTGGGTCATCATGAATACGATGTAATTAGCAGAAGTGCATACAAACAGTTCTTGATTTCGAACATTTGAACCCGTTTTCAATTGCCGATTTCTGAACTCTGTTTAAACTTACCCGTAGTTGACGTTCAATAATATGCATATTCTTTGATTTATAGCAGATCAAAAAGTCGTCAACATATAATGAGCAGTCATTTCCTGGATTAAGGCATTTCATATTCTGTTAATTTTGATGTTGAATAGGGTGACTGACGATATACTGCCGGAAGGTACTTACAGTGTAGAATTTCCTTAAATAGATCCAAAATTGTTCTATTGTTCACTGATCCGGAAGTTATCCAAAATATTCCGAATGAAGAATGTTTGAATGAAATGAAAACACCACTGTGCTGATGTACTAACAAGAATCAGTTATATCCAAATATTATTGATTTAAAAAAAATCCTGGTGAATGTAGAATATCACACAAGTCTAGAAATGTTTCCAATAATTCCAACGGAGCTGAATAATTCTTAAATCTTTAAATGTCAGTACTTAATCCCAAAAATGTAGTCTGGAAATATTTCTGAAGTAGATAAATAATCACACACAATGAACCAATCTCGTTTATGACCTCCCAAGCTGAAGTAATTATGAAGAATTCCGAACGTAGCAATAACATCTCATTATATAGCTTCTGTACTGCGTCTTTAAAACAAATAGAACCCATTCTTATTTCGTCTTAAATAAACATCTTAGTATTACGATCTGTTAATCTAACTTCTGGTCAACAAAATTAATCATTCTTTGAATTGCGAAATCCAGGTCAAAATGATAGAACATTTTAGCACGCGCAAGTCACGTGACATGTGAGTCATTCCTAACCGATATAATTATTGATTTTTACCAGGACAGAAGCACTGGGTAGCATTGAGATACCGTAGATGTGTACTATACAAAACGACGGCTAATAGATTATAATACAAAGGTCATAAAGCAAATAAAACTATATTATAATTTAAAAGATGATACATAATTCCGTAACAATCCTAACTGATACAAGTCTGATGTCGAGATGCGCAGATTGGGGTTGTATCATAATTGATACAAGTCTGATGTCAAGATACAGAGAATGGGGTTGTATCCTAATTGATACAAGTCTGATGTGAAGATACGCAGAATGGGGTTGTATCTTAATTGATACGAGTCTGATGTCGAGATACACATAATGAGGTTGTATCATAATTGATACAATTAAAATGTCGAGATACACAGAATGGGGTTGAATGATAAAGATCTTGACATTTTGTGGTAATAGGGTCTGACAGTAACCAATATTTTACACATTTGATATCCATATGTATTCAAAAATAATGCATTAGTAATGAAATCAAACTAAATCTTGCTTTATTAGTTATTCTCAGTAGTAATTTTTGAGGATATATATCTACTGATCTATTTATCTACAAGCAATGTTCCTCTAAATGAGTAAATTGTAACCTCTTTGTAACACTGACCTTGCTATAATGCCAATTTTGTCTGTGTTCAAATGTTTTTTGTTATAATTACGGCTGGTGTATACGTGTTTAATTTTTCCTGTTAAAAATGTGGAAGTTGAAGTTCAGTGTATACACAGTTTGTAGTATATTGGCGTCTTGGACTGCAAATATTCTATTTTTTCATGATATGGTGTGATTCAACGAACAAAAGAGCCGACAGAGCATGTTTTGTACATTCTACTTTACCTACGGCTGGTCTAGTTCTCGTTTAATTCCAGGCGCCAAACGTGTTGGTGCAAAAAGTGAATCTTTTACTACAAAGAAAAGTTGCAAGGACGGCTAAGTACGAAAGTCTGTATAGTTACATTCCTTTGATTTGATTCTTTAATGAATCCATTTTTTAATGTTAGGATAGAAGTTTTGATTTATTCATTTGTTTACTTGATTTTCGTCAACGATGATTTATGTTTGATTTTCAATCTTGATTTAGCATGGCAAATGTTTATAGAGTTACATCCCTTTCATTATTAAAGTACATACAATTTCTTTAATTAGTGCATTTTTATTGTAAGGATAATTTGAAATGTAAACCTAGATTTGGAACATCAATTTTCAATCTTGATCTGTAAAAGAAAATATGAAAAAATGGGTCATCCCATATATAGGAAATTTTCAAACGGTGACTTTCCTTGAAAAATATAAGTTAATCTTTCATAGAGTACAGTATTCGTTTGAGAGTGAAAGTTTGTTAATTAAAATCTAACCGATTAATGACAAGTTGGATCTATTGTAATCTATATCGATTCTTAAATTTGCACGGCTTGAGCTTTTGTATTGCTTTTTCAAAATCTGCATATATGACGTGATAGTTTAATTGACTGGAAATAAAACAGCAAGGCTGATCATACCTGCTCATTGTCTATTAGGGCTGTATTAGGACCTTCTTTGTTGATTCATTGTCTATTAGGACTGTATTAGGACCCTCTTTGTTGATTCATTGTCTTTTAGGACTGTATTAGGACCCTCTTTGTTGATTCATTGTCTATTAGAACTGTATTAGGACCCTCTTTGGTAATTCATTGTCTATACCCTCTGTGTTGATTCATTGTCTTTTAGGACTGTATTAGGACCCTCTTTGGTAATTCATTGTCTATTAGAACTGTATTAGGACCCTCTTTGTTGATTCATTGTCTATTAGGACTGTATTAGGACCCATTTTGTTGATTCATTGTCTATTAGGGCTGTATTAGGACCCTCTTTGTTGATTCATTGTCTATTAGGACTGTATTAGGACCCTCTTTGTTGATTCATTGTCTTTTAGAACTATATTAGGACCCTCTTTGTTGATTCATTGTCTATTAGGACTGTATTAGGACCCTCTTTGTTGATTCATTGTCTATTAGGACTGTATTAGGACCCTCTTTGGTAATTCATTGTCTATTAGAACTGTATTAGGACCCTCTTTGTTGATTCATTGTCTATTAGGACTGTATTAGGACCCATTTTGTTGATTCATTGTCTATTAGGGCTGTATTAGGACCCTCTTTGTTGATTCATTGTCTATTAGGACTGTATTAGGACCCTCTTTGTTGATTCATTGTCTTTTAGAACTATATTAGGACCCTCTTTGTTGATTCATTGTCTATTAGGACTGTATTAGGGCCCTCTTTGTTGATTCATTGTCTATTAGGACTGTATTTGGACACTCTTTGTTGATTCATTGTCTATTAGGACTGTATTAGGACCCACTTTCTTGATTCGTTGTCTTTTAGGACTGTATTAGGACCCTCTTTGTTGATTCATTGTCTATTAGGACTGTATTAGGACCCTCTTTGTTGATTCATTGTCTATTAGGACTGTATTATGACCAACTTTGTTGATTCGTTGTCTTTTAGGACTGTATTAGGACCCTCTTTGTTGATTCATTGTCTTTTAGGACTGTATTAGGACCCTCTTTGTTGGTTCATTGTCTTTTAGGACTGTATTAGAACCCTTTTTGGTAATTCATTGTCTATTAGGACTGTATTAGGACCCTCTTTGGTATTTCGTTGTCTATTAGGACTGTATTAGGACCCTTTTTGTTGATTCATTGTCTATTATGACTGTATTAGAACCCTCTTTGTTGATTCATTGGCAAGTAGCGAGCCCTGTATGAGCAGTTTATTTATCAATTTATGAGTAATAACAAACCTTTGTTTATGCAACCTTCTGTTTATGCAACACTACTATAATTTAATTTAATTTAACTTAATTTAAATATAGAATCAGAACTTTTTCATCCCACTTATCAACAGAGACTACAATAATGTCGGTGCACGTGTAGGTTTTACCTGCTATCCTTGTTTGATCTAATCTGGGAAAGGTAATTGAAAATCACTACTTATTGGAAGGTTCTTATAACAGAATGTTGTTTGTTATGCTGAAATGAGGTGACAACTAGTGAATATAGATGGAAATATTTTCATGGATCCAGGAAGTTTGACCACTGTATTCTCATTTCAGAGTGTTTAAATCTTGAAATTTCTGCTCATCTTAATTCAGATACTGATTATAGAAAATGCATACAAAGTCTAGATTGGGCTGATGCAACAAATATAGTGGTATTAAGGAAATTATAATCAGATGCTGATGAATTTGAAACAATTACAAGGACATGAAACAACAACATGACACTCTTCCTGCACCTTAATTTTCCTTTGATGCGGAAATATTTTCAGGTGAAATCTAGGGATCTCTGCGGAAATTGTGCAATATTCCGTGGACTTCCTTATCACTGTTTTTTTCTTGCAGAAATAATTCCGCATACTTCTGTGAAAATGTTTCCATATTATATACGGAGTTTACAGAAGATTTAAACTTAAAATTTTTTCAGCTATGGAAATAGGCGGAAAGTAACTGGAAAATACTACTTAGAAAACTTGAGACCAAATTTAAGGTACGCAAAATAGGACTTAATTTCTTTTCAGTGCAGAAATTTATGGAAATTCTGGACGAAGTAATTTTTCATCGCTGAAGCTAAAAAATCTATTGCTTATTTTCATTTTTTTTTTTTAATTGCATTTTTTTTATATTTCTCTCACTCTATCGTTAGATTTGTATACTTATTCTTGATTAAAATGTGACACTGCAATATGGTCAGTAACCAGCAATATAAACTAGTCCCTTTTTTAGCCTTTTATTGAAGAGGTAGGCCCTTTTCAGCTATTATTGCATAGGAATTCTAAATACAGTTTTGAATTTGAAAGAAAACTGCACGGGGAGATAATTTACTGCAAAAGGGACTTGGTGCAGTGTAAAAGTAGAACTTTTCAGCTTAAAATCAAACTAGGAGTAGGAGTTTATTAATTTTATGGAAGGTTTCATTTAGAGTTTTGTTGAAAGGAATCAAAACTAGGACTTGTTTACAATTTAGACAACCAATCATGCTAGAGTAGTACCTTATCATGCTGAAGCAATGATGCTTATACTGCCGTTGAATAAAATATTTACCACTAGATATTCATGCAAGGGCAATATTTGTTTTATAAATGAAGAAGGAAAAAAAAAAAAGTACAGGGAATACTGTATTTCTGATTAGTTATCAAGAATAATAATAATGATTCCGAGGTCCTACAGTAGCTTTTTGAACATTTTATGTGCAAGCAGGAAGTTTCAGATGAAAACCAATTTCTATTTGACAGTTTTATATGAGCACTTTAGACTTTTATCAGGTATTTTTTAAAAAAAATCTTTTTTATCTATAAGGGTGAACTTCCGTTGTATTTATTTTATAGATTAACTTTCTAAATCGCAGCTATTTTTAATTGTACATTGTATTTATTTTATAGATTATCTTTCTAAATCACAGCTATTTTTATGTGTACATTGTATTCGTCAAAAATTACTCAAAGTGTTCAAAATTAGGTAACACCATGTGTTCCTAAAGTGCAAAATTTACTATACTTACTTTTTCAGTTTGTATTAAATGTTTAACTGTTCAAATCTTTATATTGCAGAATGTTTCATCCATTACTTTGTATTTTTACATGAGTTTTGTATCCAAATTTTTATCAATATTGCGTACTGACAAAATGTCTACTGTGCTATTTTCAAAATACGAGTTTTGGATCTAGCAGTAACCTTTGTTATTACTTCTTGAATATTCTTTAGATAGATAGATAGATAGATAGATAGATAGATAGATAGATAAATAGATAGTTTTAATAAAGGGACGTTATAGCGCAACCAAGATATCAGATACTATAAATAGTAACATGACATCGATTCACGCTCTTGATCGTAGCTTGCTGTTGTTTTGTAGAGCTATGCAATCATTAGAGTTTTGCAGATAATATTGGCAAAACTTGTAAACCAAAAACAAATATTTGTACCTAAAAAGTATTTATTTATTATTATTTATGATATATCATGTTATATTTAAATATAATAACAGAAGTTATTGAAGGGGGGAAAATGTACAGCCATATTTGTTCAACTCTGCAGGGTATAAAAGCCCACTTATAGAAAAACAAATCATACTTACCTGGTTCAGGAGACTACCGTGATCAGCAAGGCGGTTCTCCCAGGGTGAGGCCTTTCCATTGCACTTCGGTCGGGCTGACCCCTGCGATCACCCCAAATGTGGGTGACTCGGGAACGTAATTTCTTAGTGCGGGGTCTGCGTTCGCGCTAACCCCTTACATTGCAAATGAAAGAAAAAATATTCTGAACTGGCAACTGGACTTGACGCTGTTAAAGTATTTATTTTTCTTGATAAACTCGTGTTCTCAGGACATAAGTTAGTATCTCATCACTAACAGCTGAAAAGGGACAGTCTCTTTACAGGTGGTATGATGAAAACAGAAACTTTGTTCATAAGGCACGTCGTGAAACCCTTTCCACCGATCTCACTTTTACGCAAAATTCTATACTTGTATAAAAAATGCAAAAATGTTTGAAAATTTAAAGTATAGCAATACTGTAAGACCATTCTTAATACATGAGATAACTTCAGCATGCATGTATGTATGTGTGCATTTATGAAGTTTTTTTACGGCACCTCAGCACAATGCCAACGAAGGGTACAGTTCGAAAAATCTAATAACGAATTGTACAACATTTTAGGTAGTCTGATAATCAATCCCAGACCTGTACAGCACAGGTGTGGAGGCTGATTTATCGGACTAAATTTTCGTACAAAAGAAAATATAAAACGTAAAGATGCTAAAAATTCCGTAACACGTATTGTATATAAAATAAGAGAAAAAGGTAACACATGTAAAAACATACACAAAATTTGTTTTATAAACCGCATTCCTTTAAAAGGCCAAAGAATTTCTCGGGTGGTACATCCTCATACAGTTTCTTCATGTAGTCCACGTCAAAATACTTATGTCTCACAGGGAGGAAATCGACACACTCGACAAGAATGTGTTCCATTGTCAATGGTATGGTATGCATTCCGGTCAAGGTTTACCCTTCATGAGGTATGTATAAGGTAGGTATGTGTGACTGATACACGCTCGGAACATTACCATCTAATCTCTCCGATTTGTTCTATACAAGGAATGCCACTCTCCAAAAGTTGTCTTAATGTTCTTAGTTTGTAGGTGGAGTTTTCATTCCACATATTTTGCCAAGTGTAACTAACACGCTGATTAATACACTATTTTAAGTCGGTATATGGAATCTTCCGTTTGGAAACGAGTGACTGCATGGCAGCTTTGGCTGCTTAATCTGCCCTTTTATTACCCTTAATACCAACGCGACTAGGCAGCCAACAATACAGAATGCTGTTCCCAGATTGTATGAGCACACCATGCTTCTGTAACATCTGGGATATTAACGAGTTATCAGATTTAAGATTTTTCAAGGCTTTCAGTGTAGAAAGGGAGTCTGAAAAGACGATGAAATAAATGTGTTTTTGTAGTTTAATACTTTTAGTATGGCCGTAATTTCTACACTAAAAATTGCGGCTTTATCTGGTAACCATCTAGAGATGGTACCAAGGCAACTACAACTTCGTGTCCATCTTTCGAACCGTCCGTATACAGAGACGTATAGCTACAATACGAGGCTCTGATTTCATTGGATTTACTCAGAAAAAGGAGATGATTTGTTGAAGACTGTTTGAATTGGCAAACCTCAAATATTATTTTGGGAGGATTTGATAACCACGATGGTGATTAGGGAAGACAAAAATTTGCAATATTTGCAACACTTATATTTGCTGCTTCTATGTGAGGACGGATTCGTATGCTACAAGATGAAATTAAATTTGGTTTCTGCGTGTAGACGGCTTAGTACTTAGGCCTAAAAATGATACCATCTGCATGTAGGATTTAAAATCGGATCCATACACAGTCGAGGAACACAGTCAAGATTAGATCGTACTAATGACCTATTCAAATGGAGCAAGACCTTCCGATCTGTTCCCAAATCTGTGTTTGCCATGACTCGAATTAAATCCAGGGCTTTTTTAAATTTGTCCCTGACGTATCTAATATGTGAAAGAAAAGTTAGCTTACGATCGAAAATAAGTCTTTAAAATGTGGTCTCCTCTACAACAGGAATAAAGACAACCGTCGAGATAGAGCTTTGGGTCATCATGAATACGATGTAATTGGCAGAAGTGCATACAAACAGTTCTTGATTTCGAACATTTGAACCCGTTTTCAATTGCCGATTTCTGAACTCTGTTTAAACTTACCCGTAGTTGACGTTCAATAATATGCATATTCTTTGATTTATAGCAGATCAAAAAGTCGTCAACATATAATGAGCAGTCATTTCCTGGATTAAGGCATTTCATATTCTGTTAATTTTTATGTTGAGTAGGGTGACTGATGATATACTGCCGGGAGGTACACCCATCTCATGATGATATGGAGCTGCCTACCTTAACTCTGAAGTTTCTATCTTTCAAATATTTGTAGATAAAGTTAGGCAGGCGGCCCCTTAGACCTAGCTTGAATAGGTCATTCATTAGGCCGTAATTCTATGTAGTGTAGCAAGCTTTCTCTAAGTCGAAATAGACGGCAAATTTTGTTCTTTTTTATAAAAGCTTTTCTAATAAATGCTTCAAATCTGACAAGATGGTATATTGTACTTCTCTGGTGTCTGAATCTACATTGAACGTCTAATAGCAGTTTGTTGAATTCGAGACACCAAAGTAGTCTCGCATTTATCATCCGTTCCATGGTTGTGAAAATAAAGCTTGTTATGATATGGGACGATAGTTGGAAGGGTCAGTTTGGTCCTTTCTAGGTTTGGATACTGATATCACTGTGTCACCTCTCGCCAAGACTATGGAAAGTCGCTAGTTTCCCAAATTGTAGTGAAAATTTTTCACAGTGTATTTAGAGCTGTGTGAGGTAAATATTTCAAAAGTTGATGGTGGATATCATCTGTTCCTGCTGAAGTGTCATGGGATCGATCAAGAGAGTCTTCTAACTCCCTGAGAGTGAAAGGATTATTGTAATGTTCAGAAATAGGCAAATTTGAAATTGAGAGGAACCTTTTCTTTTCTTTACACGGCAGAAGTTTTCAGAATAATTCTCTTGTGAGGAGTTCTTCCAGAATATTTCGGCCGATGTATTCTAGATTTTTAGTAAGATGGTGACCATTTCATCAAATTTCTTTACATGTTTAATACAGTTGCTTTTCATTTTGCCAATGATTTTTCGTACCATATTCCATTCTGATGTGTGAGAGAGAGAGAGAGAGAGAGAGAGAGAGAGAGAGAGAGAGAGAGAGAGAGAGAGAGAGTGCAACCTAGAGGCATAGGATCTCCATGTTTTCGTCTTGCTCTCTCTAATGGTACAACGAGTTTCAGGCCGGCACATACGGTACTTATTCATATTTCCAATTGTTGGATTGGGATTGAAATGTTTAAGCACCTTCCGTTCCCTGATGGCATCTTTGCATGTATTATTAAACTATGGTATGTTGACACGTTTAGGAATTGGCGAAGTCTTTGGTATTCCCCCCCCCCCCCCTCAACATCTTGAAGTATCTTTGTAAATAAGAGTCTTGGATCCACTACATCCTCAAAACGATCAGCTGTCAGACCTGACTGGCAGAGGGATTGAAACGTTTCTTAATATGCCTAGTTCAATTTCCGTTTCTGGCCAAGCCCTTGAGGTTTGGGAATATTACGTCTTAAATATATTGGAAAGTGGTCACTATAACATAGGTCGTCACCAACTTCCCAAGAGAAATCATGGACTACAGATAGTCAGATCTAAAGACGAGTAGGATCATGTGGCAGCATGTAGGTGGGTATACGACTTTACTTTTAAAAAGACAAAGATTGTGTTTTGAAACAAAGTCTTCTATCTTCATCCCTCTCCAGTTGATATCTTTACATCCACAAAGAGTATGGTGGCCCTTATAGTCACCAAGCAAAACAATTGATTGATTTGAGTGCTTGGAGGGATATATATTGAACAAAGTGAAAGAGTTTTATGTAACGACACACCAACGGCTACAGGCTGAAAAGTAGTATTGCTATTAATTTGGCTGTGAGGAGTTTATTATTTATAATGATGGACACTCCTCCAGCAGCCTTATCAGTATTTCTTGAAAAACTGCTGTACTTCGTGAAGTGTTTAAGATTAACTCTATCGTTTTCTTTTAAAATGGTCTCCTGGAGATAAATAGTTATTGGATCATGTTCTTTAAGTAGAAGACTCATTTCATCAATATTTGTCTTTAAACCTCGGTAATTCCATTGTATTATGGTGTCCGACATATTTATGAAAGCGTTGTAAGTATGGGACTTCTGTGAGCTTTCCATGGTGCGATATCAGGGGGCTCTTCAGTGTCCATGCGTTCTAGACTCCCAATCTTATTAAAGAGCTTGATAGAATCGTCAGATCCTTTGGGAAGTCTAGTAGATGCTTTAATCCTCTCATTATTGGTTAAGCGCATGCATTACCACTGACGCCAGCGGTCTGCTGCTCGTTTGTTGGACCCGATTTAACCGATTTCTCAATAGGAGTGTATTGAATCTTCTGTGGCACACTGATTCTATGTCCACTGGGACTAGTGATTTGCTGTCCCTTTCGTGGGCTGGATTTTGGCAGTTTTTCGTTTATAGCATTAGATGTCCTAATTGCTACATAGTCGCATTGATTACACTGGTCTACAATTTTTTAGAAGTCGTCTGCTTCAGAGATAAAATGTGCTATTTATTAGGGATTTTGATGTGCTGAATTCAAAAATGACAATTAAAACAACTGATTGGATACTTTTACCAAGATATTTAAATTTTTACATTTTACGTCTATGTATATTGTGTACATAGTAGACTTTTAATCATAAATTGTAAACCTAGGTCTTTTCATGTGTTTATGGTTGCTTTACATGATAATATTTCACCTGACCTGTTTATGCAACACTTTAAAAAACAGCAAAAGGGTTATATAAATAAAAAATATATTGAAACAAAAGTAAAAAAACTATTATGTATATATAAGTACATAGTTTAGTCCTTATTCAGTGTCTACTCGGCGCTTCTTGGCTTGTCTCTTGTATTCATTAAATGGAGTATCTCTTGTCACTGTCCAGCAATAGTCTGCAAGCATTGATGGGCTCCATTTGCCCTGATAGCGTTTCTCCATTGGTGCAATGTCCTGGTGAAAGCGCTCGCCGTGCTCGTCGATCACTGCTCCGCAGTTCGGTGGAAACAAATCTAGATGAGAGTGCAAAAAAATATATCTTTAGTGACATGTTGCAACCAAGGCTTTTGTATGCCTTGAGGAGGTTTTCCACCAACTCCCTGTATTTGTCTGCCTTGTTGTTTCAGAGTAAATTTGTTGCCACTAACTGGAAGGCTTTCCATGCCCTCTTTTCCTTGCCACGCAGTGCACGGTGAAATGCATCATCTCGAAGAAGTTCACGAATCTGAGGACCAACAAAGACACCTTCCTTTATCTTAGCTTCACTTAACCTTGGAAATTTTCCACGGAGGTACTTGAAAGCTGCTTGTGTTTTGTCTATGGCCTTGACAAAGTTCTTCATCAGACCCAACTTGATGTGTAAGGGTGGTAACAAAATCTTCCTTGATTCAACAAGTGGTGGATGCTGAACACTTTTCATCCCAGGCTCCAATGACTGTCGGAGTGGCCAATCTCTATTGATGAAGTGGGAATCCCTCGCGCAACTATCCCATTCGCAGAGAAAACAGCAGTACTTTGTGTATCTAGTCTGCACACCAAGCAAGAGAGCAAGTACCTTTCAACAACACCTCCCACCAGTTTCAGTCTGGTTCAACTACACCTCCTCCCACCAGTTTTAGTCTGGTTCAAACTACACCTCCTCCCACCAGTTTCAGCTACAAATAGATGAAACTGGTAGCGTATAATACGAAATACGCTATCACACAAAATACTCAAATGTATGTATATGAAATAAATAAATATCCACTCAGCAAATGTCTATAGTCCATTAAATAAATATAAATAAATATCCACATAACAAATGTCTATAGTCCATTAAACCCTAGTGGTTTATAAAAACAAACAAAAAATACATTAAACCCGCACTCTACGTGTGACTTTCCACTTCGAGTCCTACACGTGAAAAGGAATAAATTCTAACAGTGAATTGTCTGTTAACCGTGGTTATTTTATCTATTGAAGCTTTATCAAATTTACGATAATAATAAAATAAGAATGTCACGAACACAATGAAAAGCATAAATGTACAAGGGAATCAATTATTTTAACAGTTATCACTTACCCCTATGGCTGTAGTTTTGTGGTTCCAAACCGACATTCTTTGACAAGATCCAAGCGATGATGTACCGCTTGTAGTGAAACCCTACTATTTATACTATATAAAAAAAACAAGACGTTCAAGACCCAAGGGTAAAGTACCCGTGCATGCCGAGAAACATGGGCATCACGCTGCAAACGACCTACAACGAGATGTACTCATTCAGTAACTATACGTCAAGGTAATAAAAATAAGCTACTCTAGTTAACCCTGTACGCGTCGACAAAGTCAAATATACATTGTCATCGTTCAATGCAAAACCAAATTATTTTCTTGCCTTATTCCGTGACATGCTTTAAACTGAACCTTATGGAACAAAACCATCATACTGTAGAATTTATGTGGGTGCCGTCTCATATCAACATCCCTGGAAATGAGAGGGCGGATAAAGAAGCCAAAAATAGACTTAATGAACCCACAACCCAAGAACTGGACAATAGCGTCCATGAAGTGTACAGTATGATTAGGAACACAATTGATCAAAAGTGGCAGTCGGAATGGGACAACTCGAAAAAGGACGCAGATTGGACGATCTGCAGAAGAAAATCTGTAGAAATATCGACTCCCAAACCCTGGCAAATCCGTTCGACTATAAAATCACAAACAGAATTAAAACTGATAAAACGCTACTTGCGAACAGCTTTGGAAGGTGTGCGCCGGGATTAAATATAGCAGGAATAAACCGCCCTAATATCCCCACCCCGGAAACATTGGAAATGTTTTTAACATCTGCCCTATATATACCAAGAAAAGCAAAAAATTTCAGGAGAAACAAATCAAACTAAAATCCCCACCCATATACCCGGAATTCCTTAAAGAAGGAAGTAACAATATCAAATTGGTGTACGCCAATATATTGGGGTACGTTCCAGAAATTGGCAAAATGGGCAAAATTTAACACTGTTAGGCATCACTCAACATTGGGGAGTAGGTATAACTGGGATAAGGACCACCCGCATCACAACATAGAACCGAAGATATTAAGAACAAGCCTGTCTCATTCGGGCGAGGAGGGGCTACATACGAGGGGAGTGTTCGTTATTATTATGGCAAACCCGAACAGTCTAAGGCGGGAGAGGAGGGGCCCTTCCCAGTGAGGAAGAGATTGGTAGATTGGGACCGCTAGGGTCAGGTACTCCGCAAAGGCGACCCAATCCCAGCCCTCTTGGACGGGAGGAACTCCACTCACATGGATAAGATTTAGTGGAAAGCCAATCCATAACTTAACTCATTGAAAATAAACATAAAATCGATAATAAAAACATCACTTTTCACGAACCCACATCATACAAATTTTAACAACACTACTAACAACAAAAGCATGTAAGTTAACACCACCAATTAACATTACTTTCCTTTCCTCACGCATCCCGTTGGTTGCCACTGTAGACCAAGGAGCACATTATGACTCTATTCTGACCATCATTTGTAACTAACCCATCCATTTAACATATTACTCTCTCACAATCAATTTAAAATAACTTCAACCTCAAAAACTATTAGTATACTATAAGGTGGTCATAAGTCCAGACCATCAGGCCCAGCCGCACAAGGTGGTGTCATTTGGCAAAAGATAAATTAGGACTATATTGACAAGATACTGACCCATATAAATTACCTAGCATAAGGTGGTACCAAGTCCAGACAATCAGGCCCAAACTGCACAAAGCGGTTACTAATTATTAATCGATCTAAAAATTGAAAGCACATTCAGAGCATAACCAACGTAGTCAAGTAATAAGAAACTTAACCCGAACAAATACAATTTGCTACTATAAGGTGGTCCTAAAACTCCAAACAATCAAGCCCAGCCGCACAAGGTGGCAACGCTAGATTGATAACTAATAATAACCCAGTACAAATTATGAATTACAATTGGTGAATATGCTCAAAAGTATAGAAAATTCGTACTAACCATAAAACAATTTTACGACTACTGTGCCTTCTCTCACTATTAACCCATACCTACGACCTCATGGTACAAAGTTATTTTCAAAATTCATAATAAGACAATAAAATAAGGTGCATGATGCATCAACAATTTCTTTTGAGGAAATCTCGAAATTAACCCTGGACCAGCCGGAACCTCCGGGGACGTCGTGCCGCCACCAGCCGTCCTTTTCCGCCTTTGCCTCTTCAGGACAAATTTAATACATCAATTAAGTAGTGTGCCGAGCGCACACCCATAAAACATTGTGGTTATATTCCTATGAACAGGCATAATTAATTGTACGCACCCTCCCATATCACGCTTTCAATGAACCCCCATAGTGGGGAAACCATGCAGCGATGGAGCGGTGTGAAAACAGCGTCCTTTCACGCATTAATGCGTCTAGTGGGTTGCAGGCCGGCAACTCACTTAACGAAAATTAAATAAGTGTGCTCAGCACACAGTTAAATCCCCCTAGTGCGTGCTTCGCGCGCATTGGGGGTATATAGACGTACATGGTCGAATGACCGCACACGTCTTTAATCCAAATCAACAACTAAACATGACTGCAAAGATTAGTAAACTGAATGAAGCTATGGTGAACATGCATCGGTTTAGGCATGACCTGATTCAGAAGAATCCAGAGAAGAAGACGATGATCTTCCTGAAAATGGCCCAGGATCTGGTGGAAGAAGTTCTGCGAGAGGAGAGCGTCAGGGAAAGAGAGGAATGGGAGGAGAGAAAAAGACTGCAGCAACAACAGCAGCAGCAAAGGCAACAACAACAACAGCTACAACAACAACTCTTGCAGCAGCTACAACAACAAGAAGGAGAAGTGTCCTGTAAGATGGCCTGTGAGGAGTTCGCCTTCTCCTTCACAAGAAAGCGCCCCTGTGATGCGGTGAGACCTGTGGTAAAACGTGGCCGTCCTGCCAGAAGCTAAAATCTCACCCAAAAAAACCAAACGGCCCTTTTCAGGGCCACCCAGATCTCTAGAAAAGATTACTCCATGATTGCCTAAAAACATTTGTGTGCTTGTATGTTGAGTGTATGTTTGTGTGTGTCTTTGTCTTTTATTTCCCCAACCAAAAAATCCCTTTCCCTTATAAAAGAAATGTATGTATGGTGTATGTTTGTATAGAGTGTGTCTATAAACATTCCCTTACCCTTCCTATGTTAAAACGCAGACGCAGCATACCCCGAAGACAAGCACCCCTACTATGACAGGAAGATAGGCCACAACAACAACAGCCTCAACAGCCTTCCCAGCCGAAACAGCCACCACCAACACCATCGGTGGTACAATCACATCAACATGGGGAGAGGCAGGAAAGAAAAGAAGAACAAAAGGAGGAAGAAAAGAAGAACGAACAGCAAAGAGGGGAAGAAATAAAAAATATTCCCCAACCTCCAGCAGAAAGCAAGGGGAAAGGAAAAGTTAAAAAAAGGGGGTGGTGGGGCAACCAACTAGCAGGGGGCAGGACAGAAAACTGGACCTCAACTCCCAGCGGCATTAATGAACCCTACCACCCCCATTCCTACCACCAAAATCATCCCAGCTGATAAACAGAAGCAGGAGGAGAAGGAGAGGGAAAAGCAACGGCGGCCAAGGAATCCATGGACGAGCGAGAGGAGCGGGAAATTAGATTAAACCTAGAAGCTATAGAATACATCCTAGGCGATTCATAGAGGATATCAGGCTCATCTGCGAACCAAAAAGAAGGACTAAGGAAAGAAGGGCAAGATGGGACGAAGCCGCCGACAACATCAGGGTAAATTGCCTGTCGGTTTTCATTTTGGCTTGAAAACCTATATCGATGATAACTTTATTGTAAAACAAATATGATCCTTTATTCACCGAATCATTACGATAGCTTGATATTATCTGATAAGATCCCAAAAATTGAATGGTTTACTTTAACCGAAATTTTCTTTACTAGTTTTCGGAAAATGCATGTACACTCTGTACACTAGTGTACACTCTGTACACTAAATTTAAAAAATGATAGGAGATTAGGAAAATTGTTAAAAATTCTGTACTAAATTTAAAAAATGATAGGAGATTAGAAAAATTGTTAAAAAATGCTTAAATGCGACCGCAATTACAATATGTGGCTAACACACAATTGGTATTAGGGACAGCCCGATTTAGCTAACTGGGCAGAATTTGAGTATGCACGTTCGCGGTGTTTTTAGTACTTTCGTCACGCTTCGCGCCCTTCTTGCCGATTCCGTGCTGCCTACCACTCCAGACATCAATTAGATAGTGCGCCGTGCGCACACCCGTAATCCTGTAAACATTGTGGTTCCATTCTTATGTACAGGTATGACTAAATGTACACACCCTCTCATATCGCGCTTTCGATGAACCTACATAGTGCGGAAACCATGCAGCGATGGAGTGGTGTGTAAATAGCGTCCTTTACGCCGTAATGCGTCAAGTGGGTTGCAGCCCAGCAACTCACTTGACGAGAACTAAATAAGTGTGCTAAGCACACAATTCAACCCCCTAATGCTTGCTTCGCACGCATTGGGGGTACATAGACGTACATGGTCGAATGACCGCACACGTCTCTAATCCAAATCATCATCATCATCTTCAGTCGGGCCACCCACATTGACCCGTCAACAAAAGAGAATGAGCAGGAGTAGGACGGAAACACTAAGAGAAATTCAAGTGCACCTGGTGTATGTTCGTTGCTTGATGGACAAACTTGTCCTCATCACATTGGAGGAAGATGTAGAGGACCAGAAAAAGAAGGAAGAAGAGGAGAAGAAGAAGATGGTGCAGCCTCATCTGATGATGCTCTCCAATTGTGCTGTGAAGCCTATGGCAAGGACACCGCCGTAGCCACAGCCACAGCAGCAGCAACAACAGCAGCGCCAGCAACCTCCACAACAGCATCCACAAGCACAAAGGATGTACAAGAGGATAAGGCAGACATTCGCCGTCCCTGCAACAGAGGATTGGGACAGTGAGGCCACCCAACCCCCCTCCGCCTTTCCCATCTCCATCAATCCCTGGCGTGGAGATCGATGGAGTGAACGATGTGCTGCTTGTGGTGCCAGACCTGGGAGGTGTCCGCATCTCTAGGTGCACTTGAGAAAACCAAATGGCCCTTTTCAGAGCCACCCCAATTGCAAACAAAAGAAATCGTATTTGCCTAAAAAAAACTTGTATGTTGGGTTTATGTTTTTGTCTGTCTTTGTCTTTTTTTCCCCAACAAAAAAATCACTCTTCTTTATAAAAAAATGTATGTTTGGTGTGTGATCGTATAGAGTGTGTCTATAAACACTCCCTTACTCTTGTGTAAAAAATTTATAAAAAGTGTTTCTTTTAAATCCGCTCACTTGGTGTGTTTTATGCGTAAGAGTTTTTTTTTGTTTTTTGGGGGGATGTTTATCTTCACGTCCGTGCTTCCAGCATATAAAGTGACACGTTCACCATTCGCTGTGGTAGGATGAAGGGAAGGGGGTCACCTGTGGCTTCATACGGACTGCCACTGGCACGTAATGACCAGCCTACTACTGAAATACAGGAAGTCAGGGGCATACCTGGAGATACGTGGCAGTACGGCACAGTAGATGGCCAACCTACCCCCACCACCAAAGCAAAGCCCTTTAAGAGCCAAAGCCGAGTCAAGGAGTACAAATGGACAGGCACAGACCCTCCGGAAGTACCCCGAAGCAGCTGCAGCCTGCCATGCCTGGAGCTGAAAACAGGAAGGAGCAGGGAGGAAAACGCAGGCACCATGGAAACGAGCTACGAAGACGCAGCCTACGACGCAGACCCAGGTTAGCAGTGCGCCTACCCGCTGAGACAGGCGACACATATAGCCTCTTCCTCAGATGATTTGCTGTTGACAGCCGGATTAGAGCCAGCCTGTCCGATAGAAACCTGGGAGAGAATGAGAGTAGACCATTTACCGAGAGGGCTCTCCCAACCGAGCAGACCCTATTATTATTACTCTAGAAACTGACTTAATTTGTACTTTTTACTGTATTTAAGCACCATGAAAATTATATAATCTTTACATTTCAGTTCAAAATATGTACCCATAGTTTACTTTTTCTGCTGTTATATATGAAATCGTCGTGAGTAGTAATATGGGACGACTGGGGGCAGTCGGGGACCCTTGGGGGCATATACGGGAAATTAACATGGATGGGATGGTTGGGGGCATATACCGAAAATTAACATGGATGGGACTCTTGGGGGCAGAAGTGTTTATAGGGCAGAAGTGTTTATGGGGCAAAAGTGTTTATAGGGCAGAAATGTTTATGAGGCCAGAATATACACATAGACAAACAAACATAGAAACACCTATTGCAATTTTAAGATTTCTATTCTGAGAGATGTGGGTGGCCCTGAAAAGGGCCGTTTGTTTTTCTTTTTTCTCCTCCCTGACCACCATTTCTTCAGGGAGACTAGGAGGTTAAACTTCTTCTTAGGTGGATCAGGGCTCCAGTCGAGATGGCCCATTTTCCTGAATTTCTCCTGGATCTTGATCCAATGAGTATTCAGGCAGTGGAAGTCTTGTTGTTTCTTCTCCTGCTCCTTCACCATTCGCTCCTTGGCCCAGGTAGCCTTGATTTTGACCACTTCCTCCTCCATGACTTTCCTGACAAGGTTTTGAGCTGTGTTTAAGGCAGCTGTTTCCCTTCTCACACTGCTGAGGGGTGGGTAACAGCAATCTATGCAGGCCTCTGTCTGTTGGAGAAAATACTTCAACCCTGCCATTCAATCTAGCGCTTCCTTTAATGTCCCCACTCGATAGGGTTTAACTACAGAGGGCACCTTCATCTTTATCGTTTCCTTCTCCACGATTTTATGGATAAGGCTCGTGGCTGTTTTCAGGGCTGACACTTGCCTTGGCACACAGTGTAGGGTGGCTGGGTAACTCCAATAGCTCTCTATCTTTTCTAACATTTATTCCACCTCCACCATCGAATCCCACGCTTCCTATAAATTCTCCACTACGCTCATTCTTGTCTGCTTTTCAGTTGACGATGAATGGCGCGAATGTTGTTGTTATTTAGATTTAGTTCGTGTGCGGCCATTCGGCCATGTACGAACAGTTATTGGGTGCACCGCACCCTTATTAATTGGACATAGTTTATACATGGTCTCCTGATCACAATCACACTCATCAAAGATCTCGATGATAGAAACTATTTACCAAATTATATCGATACTGGTTGAGAAATATAGTTTCTAGATCTAGAGAGGTAACAAATTCAGCCGATCAGATGCAAAACTATCTCATTACTAATATCTATATTTTAATTATGATGCAAACTGTCTACGGCAACGATAATAACGCTTTTTTTAACAGGTTGATACAAAATCCTATTGAAATTT
This sequence comes from Margaritifera margaritifera, assembly GCA_029931535.1. NCBI lineage: Eukaryota > Metazoa > Mollusca > Bivalvia > Unionida > Margaritiferidae > Margaritifera > Margaritifera margaritifera. The sequence continues at coordinate 2,989,032 of JAQPZY010001665.1, forward strand.
TATCTTCAAAGCGGTAAGAAGGTCAACCAATCAGATTACCGTATTAATATACTTAGATTATCGTCCTAATACTACCCATCAAACATCTTGATACAATAAGACTATTTAATAAGTTTTATTAAAATCTGATAAGAAATATAGTTGTTTAAGTTTTGACACTCTCGGTCAATCAAATGCAATAACACATCATCACTATTTGTGGATCTCGCTCATAATTCGATTCAAAGGAGATCTTGATGATATAGGCCTATTTAGAAAGTTTGATCAAAATCCAAATAAAATACAGTCGCTAGAGTTGTAGAAATCTTAGCCAATCAGATGCAATATCACCTCAATAATATGAGCAGATTTCGTTCAAATTCGATCTCGTCTGAGATATTCATAATATAAACCTATATCTCAAGTTTTTATCAAAATCAGATCGAGAAACATGGCCTCCAGAGAGGTAGCAGGCAAATGCTGACGGAATGACGACGGATGGACAAGAGACGACGAGAGACAGGACCATACCATAAGCTCAATTGGCGTTGCAGTTAGGTGAGGTAAAAAGGTGGGAAAACTGTTTTTTCCCCCTCGTATTAAACAAAATGAAACTCTGACATGGACTCTGTTTAAAGCATTTCCAGGAAGTTATATTTCCCTTTAGTCTGGTGCTGAAGTGTTTCTAATGCGTCCACACGTAATCAAATATAAATCTAACAAGAGATTTTTTTAGCATTGGCAGATAACTTACAGTCTTTCGGTTTCTAAAATATAATAGTTTCCTTCATCATATATGAACTATCACTTGCAGTCCAATCCAGATAATACAAATGTATGTGGACAATCGGAATGGTTTGTATTATTCAAAGCTCGAAAATGTGGGTGGCAAAAGATAGATAGATAGATAGATAGATAGATAGATAGATAGATAGATAGATAGATATTATTTCGCAATGCCCATACCAGCTTTACTTATTTATTTCTGCTTTCCGGGCAATTTATTTTGTTTTGCATCAGCAAAATGTGCTTGTCATTACATAGTAATCCAGTGGTGGATGACATACCAATTTGTCTTCATACAATGGAGCTCCCGGCGCAGAGTATTTCAAATGTATTGATATCTTCAGATTGTTCACTGTCCATAATACACACAAAACATCTGTGGCATACGATGATTAAACTCTAAATTCAATTCAGTTCAGTTGTTTATTCTCATAAGCATGTATATGCGTATAGATTAGATGCTGCAAATATTGCTATACGCACGATTTTAAACAGCAACTTAAAAAAAAGAGGTAATCAGCAGAAGATTGAAAGGACAGAAGATTGTTACGACTCTATGGTCTAAGAAAAATGTAACAGAAAGAAAGTGAAACCAACAAATCAAGTAAAAAATCAACAAGCAATTTATTACTAGATAATTAAAATGAAAAATCAAAAAGTCACTTACAGTAATGTGTTTTGAAATCCTAATAATCCAATAAGAATGATTGTTCTAATCACAAGTCCTAAATATAGAATGTTCCGAATTCACGGCTGTGTCCTTGAATGTTATAATGTGCTAATGGTCTCCAAAGTCCTGATGTACTAGTAATCTTTGATGTGCTGATGTCAAAATGAAGTATTCCAAAATATCTGAATATAAGTTCACATAAATTCCAAAATCATCAATTAAAAATCCAAAATCCAAAGTTTATGAGCACTGTTATAATCCAATGAATATTTAAAATAATTCCTCTCTTAGAATTTGGAATGAATTTTCACAACTGTAATAGCTCTTCACAAGACTGATGGTAATGTCAAAACTGAATAAATGTCCACCAAACATGGCATATATAAAGATTGGTCACATGACAGAATGTTCTAGAACATGTGTCATCTTAATGGAATTTTACTTGTAAACAAAATTCAACCTTGACCTTCAAATTGAGAAAACATATTGATCAAAACAACCTAATTCAAGGACACTAGTCAAACATGTTTTTCCTGATAACATTAAGATTTAAGCAAATATTAAAGTGAAGAAACATTTATAATTTCCTAAAATATTTATAATATTATATAAACATCATACATAACAAGATACAAAAATAAATAATCTTTCTAACAAAAATTACTGTAAAAATAATAATCTATGTCTTATTTTAAATGCTTCATAAACATGTTTAGCTAGTGAAAATGTTTTTTTATTAATAGACGGCTAACAGCTGAATGGATTTTAAAGCAAACTCTAATGGTGAATGATCAGAATGAATTATAATATCATGGACATAAAAATCGGAAAATAATGTAATATCAAAAGGTTTTGGTTTGGTTTGGTTTGGTTTGGTGCTTTACGGCACAGCAACACAAATAGGTTATTTAGTGCCAAGGCAATTGGAGTAAAGTGCCTTGTCCAAGGACACACCACGGTAGCTGACCCAGGCTGGTCCGATGGTAGGATTCGAACCGCACCCTTTCGGTCCTGAGTCCGGCACGCTAACCACTGAGCCACCGCGGTTCCTATCAAAAAGTAATACTATAGTCTATACCACTAAGTCCACGATGACGTATGACCTTTGTAGGTAAATTTACCAATTTCATGATTCCTAGAAAGTCTGCCATTACCTATTATTGATCTGATTTCGTTATACAAATCAAGCAATCAATTACCGAATACATGTGTGCGTTTTGTCTATAGAAACTCTCATATTATCATTATCAATATAAAAATCAATATGGTTTTCTATAGCAACAGCAACATCATTAACAACAATTCAGTCACTGAAGCAGTTCTGTCATTTAAATCGGCCGTAAGTATAAATCATAGCTTTCATATTTGCACTTATTTACACCATTCTGTATTTCATTAAAAATATGTGTTGTTAACAAGGTATATGTTGTCGATCCCTATAGTTGTAAATAAACAAAACAAATATGGATATAGTTTTGAAGATTACAAGCAACTGTATATCATTTGCATCAGGCATAAATATCTCACAACAGGCATAAATATCTCACACCAGGCATAAATATCTCATTGTGAACGTTTTAGCTTGATACTATTTTTAATTGTTCTCTATAAAGAACTACAAGCCATCCACTATTACCTCTTGCTGTTTTATGATCTAACTTCCTGTGACAATGATTATGTCTATACCCTGTTAAATTTAACTTAGAATGTTTCGTAGTCCATGTTTCTGATAAGCAAAATTACATGTTTTGATTCAAAATCACAGAAGTCCTTTTATTCATTCTTTCCGATGTTAAGTCCAAAAACATTCCATCACAGAATTTGTAGTATATCCTCTTTTGCGACCTATGCGTTCATCTGTCCGTCTGTATTCATAGCCCCTGAAGTCTGTAGTAGTGAGCGATAGTAACTAAATCTGTGATTCATGGGAAAGCAACTGCACGTTTCGCAGTGATCGCTGGTTTGGGGGTGATATATATTTATTAAGGGGACGTAATAGAGGAACAAAGATATCAGATACTATAAATAGTAACATGACATCGATTAACACTCATTATCGTAGCATGCTGTTGTTTTGTAGAACTACGCAATCATTAGAGTTTTGCAGATAATATTAACAACCTCAAAAACAAATACTTGTATCAAAAAGTGTTTATTTTTTATATTTTTATATACAATGTTATATTTAAATTTAATAATAGAAGTTATTGAATGGGGAAACTGTACAGCCATATATTGTTCAACTCTACAGGCTATAAAAGCCCAGTTGTAGAAAAGCAAATCATACTTACCTGGTTCAGGAGACTACCGTGATCAGCAAGGCGGTTCTCCCAGGGTGAGGCCTTTCCATTGCACTTCGGTCGGGCTGACCCCTGCGATCACCCCAAATGTGGGTGACTCGGGAACGTAATTTCTTAGTGCGGGGTCTGCGTTCGCGCTAACCCCTTATATCGCAAATGAAAATAAAATATTTTGAAAGAGCTGACGACTTGCATTGTTCAAGTATTTATTATGAATTCTCAACTACAGTTCCTAATACTTAAGTCACTGTATCATCACTAACAGCTGAAAAGGGTCAGTCTCTTTCCAGGTGTTATTGGTGGTATGATGACGACATAAATCTTGTCCATGAGGCACGTCATGAAATCCTTTCCGATCTTTCTTTCGCACAAATTCTAAACTTGTACAAAAAAAATGCAACAATGTTAAACAAATTTAAAGTATAGCGACAAAGTTAGACCATTTTTCATACATTAGATAACTTGAGTATGTAAGTACGGTTAATCAGCACAAAACCAACTAAACGTAAAGTTCAAAAAGTGTATTGAAAAAAATCCAGAATTGCGCAACATTTGATAAATCATTCCCCAAACCTGTACAATACAGGTGTGGGGCTGATTAATAGGACTAAATTTTAGGAAGATAAACGCTTCCAAATATATGTAAGCATTTTGTAGAAGATAAAATATAAAATGTAAAGATGTTAAAAGTTCTGTAAAATGTATTGTATATAAAATAACAGAAAAAAGATAGCACATGTAAAATCCTTCAAACATGCATACAGTTTCTTGTATAAACTACATTCCTTTCAAATGCCCAGGATTTTCTCGGGTGGTTCATCCTCATGCAGTTTATTCATGTAGTCCACGTCAACATACTTGTGTCTCACAGGGAGGAAATCGACGCACTCGACAAGAATGGCATGGTATGCATTTTCAGTAGCGTACTGGGGAGGGGGGGGGGTGGTGCTCAAGGGGCGCCAGAGGTCTTGGGCGCCAAAACAGCTGATAAAAATTCGGGCCTCGTATTCTGGCCCTTTGGGCCATCATCGTCGCCCCGGGCGCCATTTACCCTTAGTACGCCCCTGTACATTTCGGTGAAGGTTCACCCATCAGAAGTCTATAGGAGTGAGGTATCTTTCTCTAATACATGGTCGGCATAATACCACCTCTTAATATATATTTCATAATGAGATACTAAAATATATAGTGGAAGAAAAATGATATCGCCACAGTTCTTTTCCCATTTAGGAAATATATCTGCATTTATGTATGTTATTCAAATCTGTATTTCCAAATTTAAGTCTATTTAATTTTTCTTCTTCTGCTTCTTCTCTATCTCTCTTTCTCTCCCCATCGGAATGAACAGATCTTAAACTGTCAAGACTGTAACCCTCTAGTATACATTTATTTAGTCAATAAGGAGGCGCCATAAAAAAATGTCTAAAAACGAACTCCAAACAACAAAAAAGCAGTGTTAAAGTATTAAAGTTTTAAAATTAGTTTTCCACATCCATCTTTCTAATTATTAGTGACTGAACATACATGAACTGTTTGCTGTTCGATATTCCATCACCCATACAGTATAGTATGCCTTTTACACTCTACGACAAAGAAACACATTTTAAGGAAAAAACGCTTGGTTAAATATAGTAATAAAAATTGTTTAAAATGGGGCATTTACGAGTGTTGATTGCAAACCGAAATTAAGTGGCAATCGAAATTTGGGTGCAGCGTGTGTTACTGAACTAGACTGCAAGCTTACCAATGCCAAACATTCACGTTTTAATGCAGGAATTAATAAAAAAAATACAGAACCAAAAGCCATACAAGTAAACTCAGTCATTAAAATCTTTTGTTTAAATATGTTTCGCTTTGAAATCTGTCCGATGTGACCGCTCTGTGATATTTCTACAGGACCTCCACTCCAACAATGTTCACTGTATCAATCCGCGCAAGAAATGTGTTAACGAAAATAAAAATCTCTTCATTTTCGTTTGAAAACAGTCGTTAAATTGACAAAATACACAATTTGAAACATTATTTGTACAAGCTAAATTTGTAAAAGGTCGCTGTCCTAAAATAATTGTAAATTTTTGAACTTCTTTTCATCGAGGTAGTAATGCATCCGTTAATTGCATTAGCACATAACGGTGAAAAAATCTATACAAATGGACGGTTTTGCGATAAGAAAGATATAATGAAAAAAAAATCTTTTTTTTTTTGTTTCTTTGTTGAGTAGATATAAGGAAATATTTCACTTGCCACTCGTGACAATACAATGAAATATTTCCTTTTATAGACTCAAACAACGTAGATATCCTCTATATTTCCCCAATTTGTTCTATACGAAAAATACCACTCTCCAATAGTGGGTTCGATGTTTTGAAGTTTGTTTGTGGAGTTGTCGTTCCACATAGTTTGCCAAGTACGACGAACAGGCTGATTTATACAATATTTTTTAAGTCGATTTGATTCTCTTGAGGTTTGGGAATATTACTTCTTAAATATATTGGAATGTGGTCACTACCACATTGGTCGTCAACAGCTTCCCAAGAGTAATCAAATAAGAGATGGATTACAGATAGTCAGATCAAAGGATAAGTAGGATCATGTGGCAGGATGCAGGTAGGTATACGACTTATAATAATAAAAACAGCGATTTTGGTTTGAAACAAAGTCTTCTGTCTCCGTCCCTCTCCAGTTACAATCGTTACAGCCCCAACGTGTATGCTGACCGTTAAAGTCCCCAAGCAACACAATTGATTGATAGGAGTGCTTGGAGAGAGATATATTGAACAAAGTGAAAGAGTTTTTTTTGTAACGACACACGAACGGCTACATTCTGTAAAGAAGTATTGACATTAATTTAGCTGTGATGAGTTTTATTATTTATATTGATGGATACTCCTCCAGTAGCCTTATTAGTATTTCTTGAAAAGCTGCTGCACGTGGTGAAGTGTTTAACATTAACTCTATCGTTTTCTTTTAACAAGGTTTCCTGAAGACAAAGATATATTGGATCATGTTCTTTAAGTAGAAGACTCATTTCATCAATATTTGTCTTTAAACCTCGGTAATTCCATTGTATTATGGTGTCAGATATATTTATGAAAGCTTGTAAATACGGGACTTCTGTGAGCTTTCCCTGGTGCGATATCTGGGGGCTCTTCAGTATCCATACGCTCTTGACTCCCAATCTTATTAAAGAGCTTGATAGAATCGTCAGATCCTTTGGGAAGTCTAGTAGATTCTTTAATCCTCTCCTTATTTGGTTAAGAGCATGGGTTATCACTGATGCCAGCGGTCTGCTGCTTGTTTGGTGGACCGGATTTTTTCACCAGCCTTACTGAAGTGACCCCGAGTTTCCAATCTCCGGAATGTACTATATCTGGACAAAGGCATACTTACTACGCATAGACCTCACTCATAGCTGAACTTATTCAAGATATTGATGATATCAACCAACTTACCAAGTTTTATCGAAATCGAATCAGACATATAGCCTCTAAAGAGGTAACAAGCTCATCCAATAAAATTAAAATCACATGATCAATGTGTGTAGATCTCACCTATTTTGAACCGAAGACCATGATGATGGAAACTTATTTACCAAGCTTGAGAAAAATCTGATCAAAATTCATTCTCTACAGTGGTGTTACGACCCTATGGTAAGAAAAACGTAACAAAAAGAAAGTGAAACCAACATATGTTTGTATAATCAACAAACAATTTATTTCTAAATAATTAATGTGAAAATCAAAAGACACCTACAATATAACGTGTGTTAAAATCCAAATAATCCAATAATTATTAGTGTCCTAATCACAAGTCATAAATATAGAAATAATAAAATGTTCCAAATGAATGAATGTTCCGAACGAATGAATCTTCGTAATGAACGAATGAATCTTCGTAATGAACGAATGTTCTGAATGAAAGATTGTTCCGAATGAATGGGACTGTAATGTCCTGATGTACCAACGATAATGTAATCCAGATCATCTTTGAGAATGTTCACAGGCATCCAAAAGTCCTAAATACAACTCCAAACTTTTATGAGTACTTCAGGTAACTCTGATGAATGTTCCAATAAATAATTCCTTTCGAATTATGTATACAGCATTACAGAACTACAAGATAACAGCACGGCTATGATTCCAAACATCTGACGATTCCAAAGGCTGATCGTAAAAAACATGTTTTCAACACAGGATTTAAAATTGGAATGAATATAATGCGTATATCAAGGTCTTATATACTCTTTGCAAATAACCTATTTCACAACAGGAAACGTGTCATATTACGACCCAAAATGCACTACTAAATGCGTCGATTTAGTGGAAATTGTCTCCAGAACTGGTAAATAGCTCTGACCTTGACTCAAATGTAGTCAACATGTTGTTAATAAAATGACTAAAGTACAACTTAACCTAACTTAAATGTGACTCACTATTTGACACAATTTTATAGTACAGTCATAGACCATAAGTTTAGGCACATTATAGATTCCATATACATAATTCCGTAAGTGGTGTCAAGCTCTGCCAATTAGATACAAGATTACCTCAATGTTCAGAGATCTTGCTCATAATCAACTTCATCCGACATCTTGAAGATATGACCATTTAAGTTTGATCAAAATCTGATCAGATATAAATTTACTCGGGTGTTGACATGCTCAGCCAGTCAGATGTGTGATCACCCTCTTAATATGCGTGGATCTCGTTCATAATCATCCCCATCCATGTCTTGACCCATAAAATCCTATTTACCAAGTTTTATCAAATCCTATCTAAAATAGTGTGTAAACTCAATAGTTATTACACACACACACACATATATATATCAGCCAGTAACATGCAAGATCACCTCATTAACATGCATAGATCTCGCTCATCATACGACTCATCCAACATCACGATATTAGCCACTTCACCAAGCTGACCAAAACTGGGCCAGAAATACCGTCTTAATAATGTGTTGATCTCGCTTATATTTGAACTCGATCGAGATCTTGATGATATTCCAAGTTTTATCAAAACCTGATCAAAATCACGACCCAAGAGTGGAAACAAGCACATATTCACGGATGGCGGATGGACGCAGGGTCATACCGTAATCTCACTTGGCCTTATAGCAAGGCGAGCTAAAATTGCTGTCAATCGTCATCTAAATATAAATACAAATATGCCAACCAAATTTCATTTGTCTGTCTCAACTGATTTTTGCCTTATTGTGCAAACAATGTTCTTGTTAATGTGTAAACACAAGTACTATGAGCGGCTTAGTATATGCCCGCCCCATGTTTAATAGTCCTCTATGTGGATAGCTAAAATTCTTTTACAGAAACCATTTTCCTCCATTCTGTCACAGTGACCTTGACCTGTCACCATTTGACCCCAAACTCAATAGACTTCTTCCGTACACCAAGTGCAAATAATCCACAAAGAAACCATTCTTCTTCTTTCAGTCAGTGACCTCGACCTTCGACCATTTAAGCCCGAAATCGATAAGGTTCTTCCTTACTCCAAGAGCAAGCTATCCACGAAGTTTGATAAGTATACATAGCGGAGAACTCTAGTTATTGTGCAGAAACCAATTTTCTTCTTTTGGTATCATTGGCCTTTATCTTTTGACCAAACATCGATATGGTTCCATACCCTAAGTGCAAACGATCCAGAGTTTGGTAACTGTAGATGGTGAACAGCTTAAGAAATACAATTAGTAACAGATAGACGTACTGACGGACATCGTAACATAATACACTCCTTATGTCCGGCATATAAAAAATTGAAAGATTGCTGCAGTGGCTTGAAAATTTTGTCAGGTCATCTATACACAAATTCAAATATGTTCACGAATTTCATTTTTTTTTACCTCGGGCAGTATTTTGCTCAATTGAGCAAACAAGGTTTTTGTCCCAAAAAGTCTTAGTCCACATATGTCTAAAATATATTGAAGAGTCCTGTTAACTGCACATTATACACCTGTCTCGTGTTTACAAGTCCTCTATGTATACAGGCACCGGTATGATATGGCTGATTCAAGATTATTAACCAAGGGGTCTCAATGACCTCGACCTTAGATGTGAAGAAACCATTATTTTCTTATTAGACTTACCATGGCCGTGGCCTGAGCACCTTAGACCTCAGAATCTACGTTTCTTTATTACTTTAAGTGCAAGCCATCTACAAAGTTTGGTAAAGGAACTTTACTCGAGAAAAACTATGCTGAAAGTACATAGTCAATAACTGAAATTTTTGTGCAGAAATAGTTTTCTTTTTTCAGTCAGTTACCTATACGTTTTGACACCGAAAACAACAGGCTTCTTTATTACTCCCAGTGCAAGATAACCCACAAAGTTTGGTACAGGTCTGTGATGTAGCAATATCCTTATTGCATAGAAACCCTATTTTTTTCGTCGAGTTATAGTCCTTGACCTTTTGACCCACAAATCGATGGGGTTCTTTCTTACCTAAAGTGCAAGCCATCCACAAAGTTTGGTAACTGTAGATGGTGCACAACTCCAGTTATTGTGCAGAAGAAAAAAAAATGTAACAGACACAGGTGGATGGACATCATCATAACATAATACGCTCTGCCTTACGGCAGGTGTATACAATTTGCTAAAACAACTTGAAAATATAACAAGGTCATCTGCTTAGGACCATGATAAAGTTTGGAAAATTTCATGAAAGAAAGATTTTCAATTTTTGCTAATGCAGATTTGGGACAGACACGTGGAAGCAAAACAATATGCCCATTTTGGCTATCACAGTAGGGGCATAAAAAGGCCGTCATATGCTTGTTTTTTTTAAAAAAAAAAAAATTCTTACAGCAGTAAACAAAGGAACATGTATAAATTACCAATCAGATTTAATCAGAATAATAAACAGCATCACTTAAAACACACAAGTCAAAACTGAATATTTCTTTTATTTATAAAATGATTTAAGATTGAAAAACAATGAAGTACTAATTTACAGATGATATATGTATTTGGTGACTATGATAAAGGAAGATTCTGTAACAGTTTGCAAGACTTCTGATACAAAGATGTATACATACCATACAGCCAACCTGACATATGTACATTGAAATCAACAACAACTTACAACATGAATCTCCAACAATTTAACAGGCAGCACACTGAACTTCTTTGGTTATCATATGCTTTGACTTTTCTATAACAGCATTTTCAAAAGAGTTTTTGCAATTTGCACTGCTTGTGTCAACGCATTATAAATCATCAATTAAAGTATCATGAAATACTACATTAAACTGGATCAAAGCGTTGAACATAACTTATGAGATATTGAAAATCATGTTCCTCTTTTATGATCAGAAGCAAATGCCAATATTCCTCTAAATGTGTGATCTTAATTGTAGTTGTTTATAAGTCTCTTCTTCTTCTCTTTAGCTCTCAAAAGAAAATCGATTAAAACATCCATAAAATATTTGGAGAAAAATATTTAAATGATTCTGTATTGTCTAAAGTGCTACAAAGAAGTTGTCAAACTATATCAAGGGAGGTAACTAATCTAATAATTTCCTCTCAGGATTAGAATTTGTGTCCATTTATACAATTTGACAGTCCTTTCAAGATCAAAAGACCAGAAGAGCTAAATATAAAAAGTACCTTATTATAAGAAACACAAACTATTCTTAATAACAGAGCGTAAACAGTTTGCCATCCCTCCAAGCCAGAAATTACTTTTGCTTAAAAAATACGAAATATTGCACAGTTCTTAAAAATGTTCTATCACATATTTTACAGGAATATTGTTCCTTACGATAAACATTAATGATACATTATATTTTTTTATTGTTTTGGTGTGTGTGTAAATTTTGACATTTCTTAAACCAAATGGAAGGCATTCATTGGTTAAAAAAAAAAAGGCACCAGAAAAACCCATCTTGTGACCTTTTCCCTACTAATTACCTTGATCTTGGAGTTAAGGACTTTACTATTGTATGATATGGTGTGGACCTGGGTAAAATTTCATCAAAATATCTGTCGGGGTTAAAAAATAACGGCATGGATAAGGAAGCAGGCCACTGGCTTGCATTATCACTTGTGAACTTGACTTTGTGTTGGGGTACAATTGTAAAGGCTAAAGTTTCATTAGAAAATCTTCATTGGTTCAAAAGTTATCCTTTTTTGTGACAATGACTTATATGAAATGGCATTGCTATGGGATATAACAACGTCACGATATATAACTGGTTAAAGTTTCTTTCAAGTATCTTCAGTGATTAAAAGTTATACTCTGTGCAAGGATACAAGTTACATGTTCTCTTGCTGTGACCTTCACCTCAAGACTGGGGGCATGGCTATGGTATCAGGAACATAGTCCATACATGATATATATATGGTTACAGTTTCCTTGAAATATTTTCAGTATTTCAAACTTTATACATGGTTCGTATTGTCCAGGGAGTTGTTTTTTGAAAGGTTTTCTGAAAGTTTTAGAGGAATATATTTTTTTCTTCTTCACATTTCCATGTTATTTTGTTTATTACTGCATAAATAGGTAAAAAAGTAGAAGAAAAAAAACCATGTAATTAAAATGCCATTGCAGCAAAGGGATGCAACTCCAGTTGCTAAGTAACCGTGTTGTGTTGTGATTGAGCCAATTTGAACCCATTTTATTTATTTTTGGAAAAATCATAAAGAACAAATTGTGAATTTAAAAAGTAATATATTTTACTCAGTTTTAACATTTTGTATTTGATCAGAATTCATGGAGTTTAGGGAAAATGAAGTTTTCATGGCCACATCTCAAATTCAAGGATTTTTAAATGTTGTACAATCCCTCCACGTAATACTCTGTGAGAGTTACCAGAGGCCAAGTCCCATTAAAATATCTTCAGTGGTTCAAAAATTATACTCTGGACAAGGAAACCAGTCAAAGAATTAGTTTCCTATGTTGTGACCATGACAACGAGGCATGGCAATGTTATGCAACACCATCTAGTCATGATATATACTTTGGCAAAGTTTCACTAAACTATCTTCATTGGTTTAAAAGGTATACTCCTCACATGGATACAAGTCACAGAATTACATTTTTCCTGTCATGACCTTGACCCCTAGACCATGATACACAACACATTGTCTAGTCATGATATACACCTGGGCAAAGTTTCATGAAAATCTCTCCAACCATCATAAAGTTGCTTGCCAGACAAGCAAATACCAACGGATGGACAACACTATAATATGTCGGACTTGAGATCGGTGTATACAAATTTAGTTCACAATTGTGTAATTAGTCCTTTTTTTTACTTCCAAAAGATGCAATTTAAACTTACATAAATAGATCAATAACACAGTAAAAATTTACAAGACGAGACATGTATATTTTACAATAATACATTTACTGCTGCCCTTGAAAAACTGACTATGCCATTCAGTAATGAAAAACATCATGAGAGTCAATGATGAATACATATATAGAAACAATATTTACTGTATTCAGACTTCTGTATCAAATCACACAGGATTAAAATTGGATAAGGATTACTAAAATTACCTGGCAGGGTACATAGTTATTTAGCTTGCATACTACGTTTACAGAATTTTGTTGAACACAGTTTTTCCAAATCTTTGCTAAACTGCTTTCTCAGGTTCTTTTGCCTGCAAGTCCTATTGCACATCAACAATGCTCTACCACTACCTAATTCTACAAGATCTAACCACACGTTTACTTTAAAAAGTTGGGAAACTTGCCTATCTGGCTGCGTGAATCTGACCAGACCTAAGCCTGCAACTTAAATCATAGTTCTAGACAAGAATTTAACAAATAGGTACTTTAATCCCTGGTTTGGAACTAATTGCATTTTTTGAACTTCAATGGGGTATTTTATGAGCAGATCAAAAAATAAACAGTCTTAATTGTCAGATGTTCAAATGCCTTTGAGAAAGCGTCTAACCGCTTAGTGACCCAGACTAATAAAGTGTACATTTGATCATATGGCTCTATTTGAGTGTTCTCACAGTGACCAAGTACTATCATTTCATGGAACTTGTCCCAATGGCATGGTATGTATTAATTGAATGCATTATCATAAAACCTGGATTGTGCTTTTGGCAGAACTAATATACTAATAACTCGGGTCTAAATGCTCAAAATTAAATTTTGCGTAATTTAAACACATTTTAAAAAAATGTATCAAATTTTTGGCCAAGTTGTTTGCATAAAATATACAATTACACTGCTTATCTGGTGCTCTGTTAAAGGTTTATCAAGTAAAATACAAAAGAATGCTGTAAAATGTCTGGAATGAATTCAACCAAGAAATCCTTTTTACACAAGAAATACCTTTGTACTAAGAGGCTGCTTTGAATAAAATGTTACTTTGCTCTATCATGTCTTGAAGAGACTTGACTGCACTTAAACAGAATCTCCAACAGGCAACCAGCCCCTTGCTACAGCTAGTGGTCTGGGGACAACATTGTAGTTGCTGCTTTGCTTGAAGGCTCTGCCTCCAGTGTAAATTGGGAAATTTCAATAAAAACCTCCAACAGGTATGAATCCATGCAAAACAGGAGTACTAAAAATGTCAAATTATATATCTTGTCACCTTTTGCCAACTAATAACCTTGACCTTTGACCTGGGACTTGTATTTCTATGGGGGACTGGATAAAGTTTCATCAAAATATTTGTTGAGGTTAATTACCGACAACTTGGATAAGAAAACAGACCACCAACTTACATGATCTCTTGCTGTGAACTTGACATGCGGTAAGGTATGTCTGAAAAACTTCAGACACTGTCTAGACAAGACATAACAGGCTGAAGTTTCATTAAAATATTTTTAGAATTCACAAAAATTATTCTGGAAATGGATGCAGATCACAGAATTACATGTTCCCTTGCTGTGACCTTGACAGTGAGGCAAGGGGGATGGCTATGTTATGCAGCATACCATTTAGTAATGATATATACTTGGGCAAATTTTCATGAAAATCACTGCAATCATTACCAAGTTATGGTCTAGACAAACAAATGTTAATAAATGGACAGAGAGAAAGATGGACAAAGCCTTTACTTGATAGACCAGACCTAAGATAGACATGATGTCTTAAATGTAGGTAAATATGTTCGATATTTAAAAAATAATTGCAATTATATTGGATATAAATTACAGAGGTGTATTTCTGACCCATTCTTATCAATAATATATACTGCTTAAAAAACGTAAAGACAAGAAATAAAATCCCTCTTGATTAAAGACACGAGCTCGCAATGACAATTTCATTATCATGGCAAAATGGCTGAAAATGAATTTGGTTGTTGTAGTTAGAGTTGACAGTGTATTATATAAAATGATAATTATTCTGTGATGTTTACAAAACATTCTAATTTCTACCACTTTAGTCCATCCACTGGCTTATATCCAGCTAAAAGTTGACGCTATCTGGTTACTGATTTTATCCAGATACATGTAAAACAGTTGCCACATATGCCATTTGGAGGGAACTGGTCATGGAAAATATGCCATTTGGAGGGAACTGGTCATGGAAAATATGCCATTTGGAGGGAACTGGTCATGTACAAAATAAAGTGATTGCTATCTTTACTGGGCTGGTTTCACACAAAGTTTTGCACTGTTGTTTTTAAGTTTTTCTTTCATATATACAATATTTCCTGACCAACACAATTGGTATGATCCAGTTTAATTTGGAAAGAATGTTTGCAGTGTGATTGGTAAAATATATACAGATGTAATACATATATTTTCCCCAAAATTAACATAGTGGCCAGATATTTGTGAAAATTATTATAAAAACATTCAAAGGAGGTATAAAATGTTGCTACAAATGAGAAAACATCGATATATTTGATTATTAAATGTACTGGAAAATGTGTCATTTTTTTTTTCTCCATATTAACTAATGCTTCAGTTTGAGTATCATCCTTCTGAACTATACTAATTTTCTATGAAATTATTTATTTGTAAAAAAAGTTGTCCCCCCCCCCCCCCCCATCAGAAAACTATAATACAGAATTTCACCCAACAACAGTATTTTATGCCACTCTATCATTAAAAAAATTATCTATTTCTGGACAAAACGCAGATTAACATCAAAAATATGGAACACTTAATTTATGGGCGTTTCTAGTGAAGTGCAATGATAAAGTTTTATTTGCTCAGGTCCTCAAATAGTTGTTGTTACTAGTTATCTTTTTTTCTGTTTAATCATGGCCTAGGCTACACATATTTTGTTCTAAAGATCTGATCTGTGCTGACACAACGCCACATTGTTAAAAAGCACAGTGTGTCAGGGACTGATTATTGTAATGTCTACAGTACAGACTCTGAGGGAATCATTCAATTATAGTTTTTTCCCTCCATTTCTTTCAATTTGCAGGTCAGATGGTGAGAATCAAACAAATATCTTTACTGAGAAGCCAATCTTTGAAATTTACCGCAATACTGTTGCCTTTCTCTGCCCTCATTTAACTAACTGTGATCGGTATAGCCCTGAAACAGCTGGGTTGTAGCAAGCCTAGTCAGCGACACCTGTATCAACTGTCCAACAAAGAAACAATGCGTAAACTTAATCACCTTTGAATTTAACTTTGTTATGGTGTTTGACACTTTAATGGACAAACACGTTAAAGACCATTTTATACAATGACATTTGAAATATCCTATGACTAATATACAGTTCCTCACAGTATATGCCTGCCAAATCCTTTCATCTGTTGGTCATGTCTGGCAAATAGAGCAAATTCAGGTTCCCCTGATGCGTGTGTGTGTGTGTGTGTGTGTGCATATATATATATATATTAATGCCTAGTTTGATTTTGCTGGACATAAAATTGAACACTGACAAAGACATCATCACTTCAATGAAGAACATTCCTTTGTTTGTCTATTGTTTACATGTGACAATAGCACAAAAGAGCTTATTACTAATGAATGAGGACCACAAAAAAAAAAATAAAGGACAAGAAAAACAGTTGCGTTTTTTTTTTTACACATACACCACTATGTCCTGTAAAACAGATTTCAGCTGGTTGCAGAAAGGATCTATGCCTTTGTCCTCTGTCTATGTTCTGGATGGATTGCTACATCTTCCATAGGAAGAAATAATTCATGTTAAAGTTGTATTATGGGATTTTACCAAAGGGTTCAACGAGTGAATACCAAAATCCATTCCCTACTACCAACTGTCTAGCTAGATTGAGACAATCAGTGAATACATGAAAAATGATTTTAACTCGCAAGCATCCTTGTGCATTCTTAAAGCTGACAAGTATGTTTCCCTGATTCTGCCTCTTACTATCGTAGAAGGACCTACACTCCCTTGAACAGAAGGAAAAATCCCAGCCTATATTAAGACCTCTAATCAAGCACAAGATCCAGGTTTAAAAGAAAGAAAGAAAAATTATTTGAAATGATATCCATTTTCTGTTAATTAAGACATTATGTATATTTACAGTTCTTAGATATGAAAGATGTGCAAATGATTTGTTTCCTCACATTGTAATTTAGATCACAAGTAAGTAACACTACTAGTTCCAAGGCTTTTACAAGACAATTTGTTAATAAAATGAACACCTAGTATATGAATGCCGTAAAGTAATTCAGATGGGTTTTCTAGATTTCAATAGCATTTAGTCCATTCTCTCATTTTGTAGGCATTGCTGGTTATGAATGTTCAGGTGCTGTCAAACGCCTCAAGTCCTTCATGAATGAACACACAGGTGACATATGAGACCTGTTACGACACAAGCCCAAACTGTGGCCCTCGTCGGATAAGAATGTCACCAAATGACTCAGTCTGTTCCACATCCACAGCTTGATGTTTCTTTAACACCAACAGTGTGTAGAATTTGGATGTGACTTGTTTGCGATTTAGCTGCCGTGACATTTCCTTGAAACTGAGAACATCCCTGTAGTGGAATGCATTCTCCAGTTGATGTTGCATCTGCTGTGTTCGTTTTGTCCATCTCTTCTCCTCCTGTTCAGCATCTTCAGGCATCTGCTCTTCTCCCTCACCTTCACCTTCTTCATTGAATGCCTGAGAAAAAAAGGTAGCAGTTTGATCAAATAAAGCACCTGATGTGGTTTTGTGAGTTTAACACCATTTTTCAACACACGATAGGCTATACATGGCACCCAGTATAATTGGTTGAGGAAGAACCTAGGAAAATCCCGGGGAAGAATCACCGACCCACAGGAAGCTACTGACAACCTTCTCATATACCCATATTGGCTAAGCTGAGATTCGAACCCATACGAATGCCTTAAACCACTTGGCCACCTGGGGCCCCTAATAGAGGACTTGAACTATTAAAGTAGACATCCAAGATTGGCGTAAGAAAGTGAAATTCAACAATAGGCCCAAGTGGGCCTGAAATTGCTCTCCTTCGACTAATAGCCAAATGCAAGATCAGTTAGCCAAGACATCTGGGTCAGTAGGATACTTACTGTAGAAATTTCTTATAATGATGTTAGCTGCAAGTTATGAAAACAATTGTTTGAAGGTTTCTGTATTGTACCTTCGTCCATGTTTAATGGCACATCAGCATTTGTCCAATACAAAAAGGCCTCTACGGCAGGTTCAGAAGCTTTTTTTTAATCAAGTTGTTTAAATGTTTTTCTAATTTTAGAATCGGCATCACTGATACAAATTTTGAAGCCCTTTATACCAGGGTGCTTTCTGTGAAATTTAGTCAAAATCTGTCAAGTGATTCTCAAAAACACAGCATTGAAATGTTTTCCTAAATTTAGTAACATGTCATGGAATGGCATCATTTGTCCAATATTAAAAATTCTCCAAGCAAGGATGTTTTCTGTCAAATATGTTATAATTCTGTTGGGCAATTTTCTTTTAGCACAAGTAACTTTTGTTTTCTATTTTTAATAATGGCGGTCATACTTGAGAACGGATTAGCATAATTTGTTCAATATTAAAAACCCTTCATGCAAAGATGCTGTCAAATTAAGTTGAACTGTTGAGCGATTCTGAGAAGTCCTTTAAAACAAAAAAAATGTTTTTAATTTCAGCAACAGCGGTCTATGTGATGGTGGATAGGCATCATTTATATAAACTTGAAAGGCCTTCCTGCTGAATGATTTCTGTCAAATTTGGTCAAATTTTGTTCAGCAGTTTTTGACAAGAAGCTGTTCAAAGGTTTTTTTATTTTTAGTAGCAGTGACAATATTGGAAGACTGAGCTGCATTAACTGAACCAATTTAAAAGGCAAAGATACAAGAATGCTACCTGTAAATTTGTGCCAATTGTTCAATCAATTTTAGAGAAGTTGTAAATAACAACTGTGAACAAAAGATGAATGATGCATGAAGGACCATACCATTAAGCTCACTTGGCCTTTCGGTCCAGGTGAGCTGAAAACATTGTAAAGTCACTAGAGCAAGAATTATAGGTCACTATGATCTACTTTTGCCAGTGGTGAGTAATACATTGCAAGATACACCCATCAAGTGAAGTCTTTATTATTATCAAGTTTCTAGACTGTACATACAAAAGTGTCAGAAACAAAGCTAAATGAAACAAGACTACTGTATATGGCACATTATACTCTCACCCTGTGCTTAATAGTTCCCAAAAATCAATAGACTTCTTACTTAACCTAAGATTAAGCCATCCACAAAGTGTGGTCCAGATCTGTGATGCAGAACTAATGTTATTGTGCAGAAATGGCACATTATACTCTCGCCCCATGCTTAATAGTCCCCAAAAATCAAAAGACTTCTTCCTTACCCCAAGGTCAAGCCAAGCATGAAGTGTGGTCCAGATCTGCGATGAAGAACTAATGTTATTGTGCAGAAGTAATTTTTCCTTTTTCAGTCAATGACCTTGACCGTAAGAACAGAATTAATAGTGCTCTTCCTTACTCCAATTGCAAGTCATCCACAAAGTTCAGTCAATGTCTGTGATGTCTTTCAGTCACAGTGACATTGCCTTTGACGTTCTGACCCCCAAATCGAGTGTTCTTCCTTACCGCAAATTCAAGCTGTTTACAAAGTTTAGTAATGGCAGATGATGTTAAGCTAGAGCTGTGCAGAAACAACATTGGGAACAGACTTTACAACATAATATACTCCACTGTATGGCATGTGTTTAAAAAAAAAAAAAATCCTTCATTCCAGGCTGCTTTTTTTATTCAAATCTGCTTGAATTCTAAAGTGCAGTTTTTGAGTTGTTTAAAAGGTTTTTCTAATTTTAGTAACGATGGCTATATTGGCTGAATGATGAATTGAACAAATCTGAAAGACTCTGCGACTTTTCCCATATTATCCAAGTGGGGAGATTCACCAACTGGCATTTTCGTGCGAAAAGTTTCAATTGTGTGTGTGTGTGCGTCGGCAGTTTTTATATGAATAGGCCCCTTAAAGTATGATTCAATGTAATAAGTAACTTTTTAATGTATAAAGAAAAAACTTACAGCTGCTTATCTTCATTATCATCACAGCAGCAGTGATCATGTGTTTTGACAATCGCACTATATGGTATGCATTAGAACTGCACATAAGGGATCATCCATAAAGGACGTCCGCAAAGATGAGGGGAGGGGGGGGGGGGTGTTCAAATGCGGACAAGGGGGGAGGGGGTGTAAAGGTCCTTGCGGACATCCGCAAGCTAGTATTTTTTGTTATGATATTCTGTGTTGAACAGCTGCTTTAGGCCTACTGAATGTATTCCAGTATGTTTTGCGGACGTCCTTTATGGGCGATCCCTAAGTATAAATTATTTGTTAATTTCAATTTGTACGATTCGTGCCACAGAATATATATGAATGTGGTGGCTGACCATGCGACTGCAGAGCTAGTGCCTGAATAAAGACTTTTTAAAGAAAGAACTTTGTTTATTTTTTTCTTTGTTTTGAGCTACATGTTGTGATGAGATCAGTGAGTAGGGCTGTCAAAAAACACGGAAAACTTCACCCGGGTACCCGTTGCGCCGTTTAACTTGTAACCGGGTACTCGTTAGAACATGAAAGACATGTACAACCCTAGTTACCTCACTGTAAAATTTTCACAAACCTTGATTGTTGTAGGGTCACAAAACGAACGGACTATTTACATCATTTTGCACATAGTTTACCACACTTTATCCACTATTTCGCATTCTCTTTTTCGCACTTTGGCAATAGCAAACAGGGCTACAGCGACTGCGTGGTCACGTGGTATCACTGGTACATACCAGTGACACCACGTGACCACGCAGTCGCTGAAGTGATATGTTAACACGAGTAGTCTACATATTAGTGTTGTTTTGAACTGTGAAGCTGTTCGCACAGCCCAGTGTGCAGCAGCCATTTAGTAGTGGGCCGCTGATGCATAACGGGTGGTCCTACTCCTAAATATAGACTGGAGCTGCAACTCAGACCAGTGTACTGCTGATGATATATGATATTTTGATAGTGTTGTCGACAAATTATTTTTGTGAACGGGTACTCGTCATTAATTTTCAATGCCCGGGTTTTTCACTACGGTCGGGTACCCGGTTACCCGTTGACAGCCCTATCAGTGAGCGTTGTATTTTGAGAGCACCAGCTATTAGACTGCCAGACCATAGAGCCGTGTATAATCCTAGATGGGGACGTCCGCAGCCGGGGGGTGGGAGGGGTGGGGTAAGCCACATGCGGACAAGGGGAGGGGGGTAGGAAAACAGGTATTATCTGCGGATGTCCTTTATGGACAACCCCTAACACAAACACTGCCAGTCAATACCGCAAAATGCAAGTCTGCCATTGTACGAGCTTACCAAGTGCTGTTAGTAAAACACTTTTAATAACTAGATCATCAATATAAGCATCTCATTATTCAATTGAAAAAAGTCACTTCGTAAACACTTGATTATGGCAAACGCTTATATGACCAGAAAGAGTTTTGTTAATATTGATGAATGTTACAGGTTTTGTTACATTTGTCACAAACAGACTGTGTAGGAGGTGGTGGTGGTGAGAGAGAGAGAGAGAGAGAGAGAGAGAGAGGAGAATTCATTAAATTTAAGGAAGATTTGCACAATCACAGGTCATAAAGTTACAACTGATACCAGAATGTTACCCATAAAGTCACGTGTAAAGTGGTCAAACAATTTTTTGAGAAGTTTTAAACAGTAACTGTGAAACAAATGATACATGAGGGACGAAGGACCATACCAAAAGCTCACTGGCTTACAGTCTGGTGAGCTAAAACCTAAATGTAATCACTGAATGAGCAAAATATAAGTCAATGTGACCTGCTTTTGCCCATGGTGATAGCACTACCCTCCATGATGAAAACAGACATCAAGTCAGATGATTTTACACACACCAGTGTTACAGAACTGAGCCCAATCAAATCTTAAAACAAAAAAACAATTACGAAAGTACAAAAAGTAAATGTGACCTACTTTGCCTGTGGTAAGCTAAACACATCAATAGCACCAGAGAAAGTGAGCTGCATGCAAAAACATAACATTGATGCCTACACCAACAATGCCATGAGAAAAGTGTCCCTATGTCTCGCCAATACTTGCGGACCATAATTTTCTTTTTTTTCTTTTTACAGTTATCATGATTCATTGTCTACTGTGATATTATTCACAGTAGTCTAGTTCTAAGCCACTTTTGTAACTTGCTTATTTGATACTTCAAATTCCTGACTCTAATTACTGTCAACAATGCCAACACTTTGAATTGTGTATTTGAAAAGTTTCTGAAGTTTTCTTAGTATTGTGAATTCACTATTATTCGTGGGTTACCAAGTTTTGTGAATGTATTACCCATGAATTTCAAGGTACAACAAAAAAGTTATTTATCCATGCTGATAATATGACCTTTTTCTTCAATCCATGAATTTAAGAACAGACAAAAATATAATTACTTGCAAAACCAGGAAATTTAAGCCATAGATATTAAGTTGATTCACAGTAGCAAAAGGGACTTACTGGTGCAACAGATAGAGGTGCTATTGAAGGGGGTCCAACCGACTGAGGTGGCACTGAGAATGGGGCTATAGATGGGGGATCATCATATTGTTGGTTGACAAGAGATGGTTCTGGTGGAAGGTCAACCAATGGTACATCCTGAAGGGTGGTGTCTCCAAACATATCCTCTGCAGCACTCTGTTCTGTACGTTTTTCCACTGGCTCTGGTGCTGGCCGTAGAGAGGGTGCTTCACTCCTTCGAGATCGTGTTGACCTTGTGGAGATTTCCAATGTAGATGGCTCTTCAAAGATGGTGCTGATTTCATCCCGTGTCTGTGTTCTTTCCACTGAAATGTTAATTTTTCAAAATACATTTTATCATTTTAAAAAGTTCTATTAAGGTACGATGTGAAGTCTTTAAGACTTACTCTACTCATACAAGGTAAGATGTCAAGTCTTTAAGACTGACTCAACTCATACAAGGTAAGATTTGAAGTCTTTAAGACAGACTCAACTCATACAAGGTAAGATGTGAAGTCTTTAAGACAGACTCAACTCATACAAGGTAAGATGTGAAGTCTTTAAGACAGACTTAACTCGTACAAGGTAAGATGTGAAGTCTTTAAGACAGACTCAACTCGCACAAGGTAAGATGTGAAGTCTTTAAGACTTACTCTACTCATACAAGGTAAGATGTGAAGTCTTTAAGATTGACTCAACTCATACAAGGTAAGATGTAAAGTCTTTAAGACTGACTCAACTCGTACAACGTAGGATGTGAAGTCTTTAAGACAGACTCAACTCGTACAAGGTAAGATGTGAAGTCTTTAAGACAGACTTAACTCGTACAAGGTAAGATGTGAAGTCATTAAGACAGACTTAACTCGTACAAGGTAAGATGTGAAGTCTTTAAGACAGACTTAACTCGTACAAGATGTGAAGTCTTTAAGACAGACTCAACTCGTACAAGGTAAGATATGAAGTCTTTAAGACAGACTCAACTCGTACAAGGCAAGATGTGAAGTCTTTAAGACAGACTCAACTCTTACAAGGTAAGATGTGAAGTCTTTAAGACAGACTCAAACTCATACAATGATATCTAAAATACCAAACCCATGAGTATGCACATCAAGAACCATAGTACCAGATTTTCTGAATCAAGGCAGCCAGACTTGAACGGATAAAATGTTTGCTAAAACTAACAAACACATACAATTACACTGTCTCTTCCTAAGAGCCAATACATACATGCACCAGTACTGAGTCAAATACACTGAAGGTCCAATGAGAATAAATTGTCTATCCATTCCTCGAATTTCAGAACCTTCAATTTCTTCAACATTTGTTTGCCAAAACAAAAACCATTTGTTTTTCTTCACAAATAACCAGCACATTTCTTTTCTCATCATTTCTGCTGCCATTTTTCACCCATTTACAGTCTTATTGGTTGATTTCTTGCTAAGTTATGCCATTTTTTACATTGAGAAACTACATTCTATGTACCAGATTATCATACTGATGCAGAAGTACTTTTATCCCTACCTGTGTCATTGCAGGGTTAAATTTGTTTACCCAATACAATTGTGAATTTTTTCGAGATTAATCAATATAATCCAAAATGCTGAATTTTCAATCATAATTAATAATTCTGCAAAATCAGGAATGTCTGTGTCAGGATCAACACTATAGATCGGAAAGTTAATCATTCCATACAGAGACACTTATAAACACTGTAAGATATGTAGAGAACTGTAGCTAGGAAAGATAATCATTCCATACAGAGATACTTATAAACAGTGTAAGATGTGCAGAGAACTGTAGCTAGGAAAGATAATCATTCCATACTTATAAACACTGTGTCTGTTATCTCTGTGCTGTGTTTGTGCTTCTTTGCTAAAAACAACTTGAATATAAAATCAAGAGACAGACTTTAATCTCTGTGTTACGTATGGTCTTAACATTTAAATGGAATATACTAAATCAATTTCCACTTGTGATCTTTAATTTTCTTCCTTAAAACACAAAATCAGGTACTGTGTAGAGACCATTTCTTCCCTACAGATTTGTTTCCTCCTATAAAAACCCCCAGAGTACACCTCTCCCTCGATAACTTGCGCACAAGGGGGTCCAAAAACAGACCACACTATAAGCGATTTCGCAAGTTAACGAGGGACCTCCCAAAAATTAAGAAGGTTGCCATCCTCGTTGGACATTGAAAAAACTGCAAGGGGGGCGGCAGGGGAGGCTGCATAACGGGTCTGTTTAATGGCTGAATACTCATTTTATAATTGCATTGGGAATAATTGTCAATAAAGAACTTTCTTCTCTAATGTAGTTGTTCGCTTTTTTGCATAAATACTTTTATTTTCAAGATACCCAACCTCTGAAAGATTGTTAACAACATTAGTCCAAGCGGTTTCAACAACACGTGTACACAAAAATATTCCATATTACATCACTGCCTTTTGCTGTTGTTGATTCACAACAAAAAAAGATTCCTTTTTGTTAAAAAACTAGGGATATTTATTTCATGAAACAACCGTGAATGTCAAAACTCAATTTATTTATTGTTCTATTAATAAAATATGGATGCCGTGATTTCATTGCAAGTAATAGTGAAACTTCTTCTCATCCTTGAGGAAATCTCTGAGTGCCAATTTAGAAATTTTAAGTTCAATACAAACTCTGGAACTAGCTTCTCCGTAACGAACAAAGCATTATATTCATCAAGTACTCATTTCGCTTGGTTGCCTTAATATCTTTGTGAATGAATAGGCTAATTTCAGGTGGTTTAATTATATTACTCACATAATATTTATAACAGTGTTCGATTGATCAATTGAAATGAGTTGACCTGACACACGTTAATGACCGCTAGCTCTTACGCAGGTAGGATTTGCACGCCTTGTAACTTTTCTTTTTTTCCACCCCTTTTATTTGATTTAATACAAAAGACGTAATTAACGTGATAATACAAAGGAGGTCTGCTTTTAATTGAGTGTACCAACGTAACAAATACTTTCGCAAGTCAGAGATAAAAACAAAACGGTCGCCACTTAATTAGGTTCTCACCGAAATGCTTGTGGACCTTGGCTATGACGGTTGAATGATATTTTTCATGTTTGAATACAACAGGGCATATTGCATTTATGATGATTACACTGAAATCAAATTAAAAGATAGAACTAACAAACACATTTCACTTGACAAAGCTTATTTAATTTGTATTTATTTTTTTAAGTGTTGCCACCAGTAGGCATTAGTGACATTTTCTTTTATCAAAATTTCGTCGAATATTGTTATTAACTGTGTACTGACAATGTTGTTTGGAAAGAAACTTGAATAAAATATATGAATTCTTATTAAGTTTTTGAAAATTTCATGATGTTGATTTAAATTTCTGGGTACTAACCACTGTTTTCGACAATAAAATAAGTGATATATCAAGGTTTCATAAACTAATTTTGATCGTGACTTGTTCCACGTTCAACAAATAGGGACCATTTTTTCCTGGTATTTTCTAGCAAAAAAAAAAAAAAAAAAGGGATCCATGCCTGACCCCGCATTATAATCAGGTTCATGAGTTATCCAGGCGCGAGTTATCAAAGGAGTGGTGTACATGGAGGAAAAGACCAAGTCTACAAGCCTGCTGCCAGCATGACTGCACACAAATACCGATTCTAGTGGGTCTTTCTTCCTCCCTCGTTATTTCTGGTGCCTCCAGTTCCAGGAATCTTTCATCCTCCTCCTCTGCATCCGTCATGGTTTTGGTTGTGAGGTTTCTGTGGAACAACTGAAATAGAGAAACAGGATTTCTTAAGATACTTTTAATCATGAATCGCATCTGTCTTTAATCATGAACATCTTCCTGTTAGCAATTCATGCCAGCAATTCTGATGGACAAGTATTCCTCACAAAAATGAGTCTTGCCTGTGAACCATGCCAACACAGCCTTCTGCTTACACATGTAAGACAGGAATCACATACTCGTCCTGTCAGCAATTCATGAGAACAATTATCATGGACAAGTATTCCACACAAAAAGATGTCTTGCCTGTGAACCTCCTTTATAACAGCCTTCTGCTTATGCAGGTGAGACAGGAATCCTCGGATGTCAGGGTACAATTGTTAGGCAGATAGTAATACTGTACCTCTGTGAACAACCCTATTAGCACAGCCAGCTTCAGGGTTAGAATTGAACTTTTTTTTAGTAGTTACATTTTTTCACAAGTGGAGAAAATATCAACTTGCAAATTCCCATTACAAATGGCAATCCCCCCCCCCCCTCCCCTTTTACTTGTATTAATCTATACTGTAAGCCAGGGATTTTGGAGTAAAAGTTTTTTGTCCATTTCATTTGTAATGTTTATTATCATTTTATATAATAATAATAATAATAATAATAAAAAAAAAACTACATGCCCAGCTGAGTTTTTTCTTGTATACAACTGAAGTCTCATTTTTGAATAGGCACGAAAGTGGGGTATGTGATTCCAACCAAAAAACAGTGTGTCCTTGGGAAAGGCGCTTAGCTTCCATTTCCTCAGCATGATATAGCCAAAAATGTAAAAAAATTGCCATTAAAACCAACAAATGCCAAAAAGCCCCCCCCCCTCCCCTCCAATGCAATACATGTATAATACATATGACAACCCACCCACCACCCCACCAAACAAAAAAAGAAGAAAAAAACGAAACCCCTCAACATAAAAAAAAAAAAATCACATTTCTTGGAAAGAACTTTTGGAAAAAATCTCAACCAAATATAATATTCAGATGTCACTATTAGTAGCAATTTGAAATCAAACTTTCACATTTTAAGAAATGTGCACCAAATCAAATCATGCTTTAGGCCTATTACAACACAAATAATCCTACTGCTCACAAAATGTGAAAGAACAAAGTTTTGAAAGGTTTAGTTAGACTTATTTCCAGATATGCTTGTACAGTGTGTGGGACCCCAACTCCCGAGTATTACAGGATGAACCTGAAAAAATTTAAAAGCAAAGAAGCTAGACTTTTTTTTTTTTTTACATCCGACATTAGACTACATACCAGGATGTATACTTCAATATTAAACAGGCTTTCTTGGAAACCCATAAACAAAGGTAGATTGGAAAACAGATTAATGAATGTTATTTTACCAAGATTAAAACAAACACTCCAAAAATCTTCTGCTACAACTTGACCAAATTAAAAGGAACTAGTAGAAATTGGCATGAATATACATACAAGATACCAACTGCTTGAACGGATAGTTTAAATTTTAGTTTTTTCTTCAAGTACCATCATAAATTGGAATTGTTTTACAACAAATATTAATCACAACTGCATTAATGCAATGTCAAAAGTAGTATGGTCAACAAGACTGAGAAAATCCCAGAATATTCATTTTCAAAGTCAGGCAAGTAAAATTTTAAAAGTCACTAGTCTGGGACATGTGCTTTTTTCCTATTTTAAAAAGAAGTCAGGCAAGTGCTCATTTTTATGCCAAAATCACTTTATCTACCTTTATCTGACCATTCATGCCCTACAGGTACAGAATGCTTGATTCTAAACCTCTCCATGTATTTATTTCCATCCTGTATCACACCTACCAGTGGTCATTGACAACACATGCGCACGTTCTATTACTGCTTGACTGCATATTGGGCTAAGTGACCAAATTACTGGCCAATCAAAGCATGTGAAACAAATAAAGCCAGTATCAATAATTGTTTGGTGTTTGTCCTTCGAGTTCAAAGATGACCATGACATCACTAACTGGTTTAATCATTAATTAGCAGTGTTTTAAATGGCTTGCATTGTGTTTACTCAAACCAGATCCTCTTGAACGACTAACCCTATGATTTTAATCCAGCGAGTCAATCCAATTAAATTACTGAAAAGGTACTTACCAACATTAGTGTCGTTTCCCTTTATAAACTTATTACATGGCAGTAATGATTCCTTAATTTTTAATTGATTATACAGATGATTAACTTCTGCGTCCGATATTGTGTTTGAAGCGAAACAGCGACACTAATTACGGAGCTGTCTCTATATTTAAAGGACAAAATGTATGTTTTGATCACTTCAGAAGTAGTTCTCAAGCAATGTGATATTTATTATGTGGATATAATGAGTTCAGTAAAGTGTTTTCGCAAGGAAGTTATTAAGGAAGATTTGGTGAAGGAAAATTCACATTAAAGTGGATGTATAAAACGTAAGGCTGCCAGAGTCTGAGGTAACTATTTCTCCAAAGAGACATGGCAAAAAAAAATTTCAAATACGACACTACTGAGAGATTGAGAAATTTTCAGCCTCATTGGGTTGATAGTTGTCCCTGCTTTTAATTCATTGACTTGGAATGAAAAATGTTTTGTAATTATTGCAAACAATATCCTAAACTGGCACAAGTTGGAAAATCAACCAGTGTAATTGTCAATATAAATGACAAATTCAGGATTGAACCAATCAAGTCTCATGACAATTCTGGATGTATGCCACTAGCCAGCAAGTGCAGAAATTCCCTGAAGTAAGAGTTACTGACACTCCACAAGGAAAGGCCCTTTCAAAACGAAATGAGACTGAAATGAAAAAAATTAGAGCTCCCTTTAACACAGCCTACAGTCTAGCCCATTATGGAAAATCATTATCTGTTATGGAAATGCTGTGTGCACGCCAGGAAAAGAACTCGGTTGAACTTAGGGAAAGTCTGAATTCCAGTAAATTCCTTTCCATTCTTGGTGATGGAAGTATCAATGCTACTGTATTGGAGCAAGAAATAGTGCATACAAGATACCTGGACAGTGGAAAACTGAAAACCTCTGATGTAACAAAATGTATAATATCAACCTACGTTTTTGAAAAATTAAATTCTTTTAAGAAATAAATATATTGTTAATTATTTCGTTTGGTCTTTCTCTGGATTAAAGTGCATACATCTCATCAAATCTTAACAAGTGATTTAAATTATGGGACAAGTGAAAAGGTAGGTTGGAGAAGTGAATTTTCTGAAACCGCTTGTCCAGGACAAGTGGATGGAATGAAACAAAAATTTACTCAGCCCTGGTCAATTTTTTTTCTTCTGAAATGTGTTTTTTTTTCTCTGTATGGTGCATTAATGATATTATGATGCAGAAGCAAACTAAGCAAGATCACACAGATCCAAGCGTGTAACTCTGGACCGTAAGACGTGAGAAATTCATAAATAATCAGCCTCACCAGATTGAACCAGAACATATCAGGGACAACCTCTTCATTTTTAGGGCGATGTCAAGATAATATGACACAAATGTCCGTGATCAGCAATCCTACAAAAAATGCTAAAAAAGCAAGTCATCAGAAGAAATATAGTAACAGATTTGACATAACTGAACATAATATTGGAGAAATATTTACGTATTTGTGAATAAAATGGTTGGACTTGAAAGCAATATCTTGCTTCCCCTTGAAAATATAATGGTTATGCCTTAGTCCACTCTATTATAAGTAGGTACTTGTATGGCCACAGTATTAGGCTGCATATTAAACTGCTTATCTCAAGGTGCTGGACTTGCAACAGAAGGGCGCAGGTTCAAATCCTACCATCAGACGAGCTTGGGTTGGCTACCATGGTGTCTTTTGACACGGCACATTACTCCAATTGTCTCAACACTAAATAACCTACTCGTGTTCAAGTGCCTTAAAACACCAAACCAAATCAAATCATCAGTGGTTATCTGTGTCATGTGAGTCACCAAATAAACCCACTTTATTTATTCATTTTTTTTTACATATGTAAATAACAAAAATTCTGAATTTAAAAGAGATATTTTATTCAGTTGTACTGTTTCTGTATTCCCTCAGATAAATTTAAGGAGTTTTGGAAAAAATTGAAGAACTTGTCAAGGATAAAACCAACTTTTTCCAAATTCAAGGAGTTTTCAAGTCAACCCCTCAAATTCAAGGATTTTTCAAGGTTGTACAAACCATGTTTAAAGTATGATACCCATATTCAAGCTCAGAGACTAAAACTTAGATATGATACTTGGAATGCATCAGTATCATTTAAATTCTTCATGCAAGTAGCAGAAATAAAGCTTCATGACTTAAAGTTCACAAAGTTGAAATTTTCAGAATAGCAGCCTAAACTGAAATTTTGAGAAAATGGAGCCAGATCATCCCTAAAAGAAAACTTGGTCTTTCCATAACAAAAGTTCTATGGGTACCTGGTGTAGAAGAAATATGTATCTGTGTGTTGATGTATCCCCCTCCCCCACCCGCACCCCCGATTAGTGGACCTATGGAGATGCCAACCCACAAGCATGCTTATCAGACATCCTAGCATCAATCTCAAAACATGGATAACATTTTCGTTAAAACAAACTTCTATACAATTATATTGTACATATATGTACATAGTCAATAACAATTAAGGTCCATTTAGAATAAATGGTGTATCCATTCTTCCAATTTCAGGAGCCTGAATTAATTCAACACTTTTTGCCAAAATAACATAAACATTAGTTTTCTCCACGAATAATCTACATCTTCGTTTTTCTTCATGTGCCACCATTTTTAACCTATTTACAGTCCAGTCAACTAGTTTCTTGTCATCTACATTCCATTTTGCACACTGAGAAACTTTATTCCATTTAGTAATTGATCATATTGGTGCGCAGGTACTTTTCTCCCAACCTGTGTCCAAAGAAAATTCCTATCCAAAATTTTAATTTTCTGAAATTTTGAGGAATGTGGAATTTTCACAGCAAATTCGTAATTCTGCTGCCATCACTGTCATCAGAAAGTGCTTATTTCTCACCATACTAACATTAATAAAACTGGAAAGAAAAAAGTTTTTAATAAGAAAAAGTATTCAAAATGCCAAGTCATACCTTAGATGCAACTTTAGATATGATGTTCTTGCCTGCCAAGACAAACAGTTTCTCCACTCCACCTGTCTCCTTCCAGAGCATGAGTTTTTTGGTAGGGGGTGCAAGATCTAGAGTTGTAACGATATCTGATGTATCAGACAGCTGTAGCTTCATGGTCTCACTCTGTATACCTTTCTGCTCATCTACAACCAGCTTCCTCTTCCGTTTGCCTTTCTTCTCAATACCTTTTATAGAAGAAATAATAGATTGTAATTTATTCAAAGTAATACATTATTATGTTCATTTGTGTATCTTCAGGTTTCATTTCAAGATGAAATAATTCAACAACATGAATGGAGTTCCTTGATGGGACTGACATTCTCCTGGCCAAAATGATTTTTAAGGAAACAAGGACAAGTCAGTTAACTCAAACATACCAAACCTGGTAACAAATATATATTCAATATGTTCACAGGACAAGTGTAGTAAAAACAAGAGTTCCTATAAGGGACTGATGCTCTACTGGCCGAAAAGAATTTCCAGGAGTTCAAGATAAGACCATTTTTTTCTTCTTTTTAAATGCTGAGTGTAGAAACCATCTCTGATATTTTTGTTGAACAAGAATATTTTCAAATTAGCTGCTGTGGCAGCCATATTAGATGTAAGATCAGCTCCATTTTCCTTTAGGAACAAGTAGGCATCATTAGAAGTCTTTCTGTGAAAGGCCAATGTCAATATAACCAGCCATTCAGAAGCAGTAGCGATAACAAGACTTTTCTTTTAGATTTTCAAAATGGCAAACATGGCAGCCATATTGGAGATCAGTCAGCACCATTTTAATTTCGAACCAAGTAGATATCATAAGGAGCCTTCTGATGAAAACCCCACATTAATATGACTTTCCACTTCGGAGTAGCGATTTTCAACGTATCAGTCATGGTGGCCATATTGGATGTCGGAATGGCAACATTTTAATTTAGGTCCAACTAGATATCACAAGCATTTTGGTATATAAAAAAAAATGTCCATATGACCATCCATCTAGGAGGAGTAGCGATAAGATTTTCAAGATGGCCATTGTAGCAACCATATTGGAGGCCAGATCAGCACCATTTTTATTTGGGACCAAGTACACATAAGAAGTCTTCCAATGAAAACGCCGCATCAATATGACTTTCCATTCAGGAGGAGTAGCGATAATGAGATTTTCAAGATGGCTTTCATGATGGTAATACTGGATGGCACATAAGCACCATTTTCATTTAGGACCAACTAGACATTATAAAAAGCCTTTTAGTGAAAACTCTATCCTGATATGGCATCCATTCTGAAGAAGTAGCAATTGTAAGATTTTCAAGATGGCCACTGCGCCAGCCATACTGGATGTTGGAGCGGCACCATTTTCATTTAGGACCAAATAGACATTATAAGAAGTCTTCTGGTGAAAACCCCATGTCAATATGACTTCCAATTCAGGAGGAGTAGTAATAACGAGATTTTCAAGATGGCTTTCATGGTGGCAATACTGGATGGCAGATAAGCACTATTTCCATTTAGGACCAACTAGACATTATAAAAACCCTTTTAGTGAAAACTCTGCTGATATGACCATCCATTCTGAAGAAGTAGCAATTGTAAGATTTTCAAGATGGCCACTGCATCAACTATACTGGATGTTAGAGCAGCACTATTTTCATTTAGGACCAACTAGACATTATAAGAAGTCTTCTGGTGAAAACCCCATGTCAATATCACTTTCCATTCAGAAGGAGTAGTGATAACAACATTTTTAAGATCGCTGCCATGGTGGCCATATGATCTGCAGCATTTTCATTTAGGATACACTAGACGTCACAAGTAATTTAGTTAGTATCCCATGCTGACATGACCATCCAATCAGGAGAAGTTGTAGCAACTGCAAGATTTTCAAGATGGCTGCTGTTGGCCATATTGAATGTCTGAGTGGGACCCTTTTCATTTAGGACCAAGTATACATTGAAAGAAGTCTTCTGGTGAAAACCCCATTTGATTATCACTTTCTGTTTAGGAGGAGAATAGGTAACAAGATTTTCAAGATGGTGGCTGTGGCAGCCATATTGGATGTCAGATCAGCACCATTTTCATTTAGGATCAACAAGACATAGCAAGATTTTGTGGGTTTAACACCATTTTTTAGCACATGATAGGCTATACATGGCGGCCAGTATATTTGGTGGAGAAAGAATCTGGGAAAACCCAGGGAATAACCACTGACCTAAGGTAAGCTACTGGCAAGCTTTCCTACATATCCATGTTGGTCGAGTTGAGACTCAAACACATATGGACAGAGGTGAGTTGTCACTGATCTGTAAAGGCATGCGCCTTAGACAACTCGGCTACTCGGTCCCCCACATTATAAGAAGTCTTTTAGTGAAAACCCCATGTTGATATGACCATCCCTCCTGGAGAAGTAACAGTTTTCAAGATGGCCACTGTGTCAGTCATATCGAATGTGCGAGCATCAAGATTGTCATTTAGGACCAACTAGACATGATATGGTCTTCTAGTGAAACCCCCATTTCAGTATCACTTTCCATTCAGGAGTAGTAGTGACAAAACTTTCCAGAAGGCTGCCATGGTGGCCATAATATCAGCACCATCTTCATTTAAGATCAACTAGACATGATAAGAAGTCTTTTAGAGAACACCCCATGTTGATGTAACCATCCATTCAGGAGGAGTAGCAATTGCAAGATTATTAAGATGGCTGTTATGTCACCCATATTGGATGATCGAGCGACACCATTTTCATTTAGGACCAACTATACATCATAAAACGTCTTTGGGTGAAAGCCCCCATGTCTATATGACTTTCCATTTAGGAGTAACAATAAGATTTTCAAGATGGTTTCTGTGGCAGCCATATTGGATGTCAGATCGGCACCATTTTCATTTAAAACCAACCTGACATTGCAAGAAGTCTTTTAGTGAAAACCCATGTTGATATGACCATCCATTCAGGAAGAGTAGCTATTACAAGATTTTCAAGATGGCTGCTGTGTCAACCATTTTGAAATGCGAGCAACATCATTTTCATTTAGGATCAACTGGACCTTGGATTAAATATGTGTAAAGTTCCATGGTAATCCTCCAAGTAGTTTTGAGGGGAAGTAGCGATAACAAACTTGTGCAAACGGACGGATGGATGTCGGACAACAGGCCATCCCGTAAGATTTTCTGGTCTCAAACCAGTAGAGCAAAAAGTCACTGTCACGGTCTTTGACCTAAAACCTGATATCATGGATAGAAGATTTTGAACTTGTATCAGATAATTTAATGATATAGCCAAATGCTAAGTTTGGTTAACCCCATAATTAATATTTTTTTTGAAACAAATATAGCAAATTATTCAACAGGTATCAGTCAAGGTATTCTTCAGATACATCCACAAACTGATTTTTATAAAAGTGCATTCATACTTGTTTGTGTAATCATACTCACTAGCCATTTAAAAAAAATCCCAATTCAAGACTGCAGACCTTGAAATGAATGTGAAGAGTACTATCAACTTGTTAAAAATATAAGGAACCTGCAGTAGCTCAGCTGGTAGAGCATCGGACTAGTAATCTATGGG
The DNA here is from genome assembly GCA_029931535.1 of Margaritifera margaritifera. Classification (NCBI taxonomy): domain Eukaryota; kingdom Metazoa; phylum Mollusca; class Bivalvia; order Unionida; family Margaritiferidae; genus Margaritifera; species Margaritifera margaritifera. The sequence goes on from JAQPZY010001665.1 coordinate 3,024,098, forward strand.
TCATGGGTTCAAAACCCACCCAGGCCAGTGCCTTTGCTGCCTCGGTGTGTCCTTTGGAACGACACTTAACTCACATTTCCTCATACAGCCAAAGTGCTGAAAGTGCCATTAAAAACCAACCAACAATTGTTTCTCCAAATTCATTTGTATATAAGTGTACAGGTTACTGTTTATAAGCTCAAGGTAAGCAGTGAACTTTGACTTGAGCCCAAAGTTAATTAGACGTACATGTCAATACACCCATCCTTTCAGATGAAGTAGCCACACCAAGACTATCAGAATGGACACCATAGTGGCTATATTGAGAGTTCATACTAGCATAATTTTCATTTAGGACCAACTACATATACTGTAAAAAGAATCGTTAAAATGAAAACCCAATCATTTGGAGAAGAGGCAAGTGATTTTAAAGATGGTCCCTTTGTGGCCATATTGGCAGTCACATTGGCACTATTTTTTACTCAGGATCAGCTTCGTATCATGAAGTCTTTTAATGAAAACCACATGTCGGTATGGCCATCCATTCAGGAGGAATATCTATGAGATTTTCAAGAATGTCATCATGTTGGATGTGATATTGGCACCGTTTTCATTTAGGACCATCTACATATCATAAGAAGTCTTTCAGTAAAATCACATGTCGATATGACCATCCATTAAGGAGAAGTATTGATAGCAAGATTTACAAGATAGTTGCCATGGCAGTCTTCTAGGATGTCCAAGGGGCACCATTTTCATGTAAGACCAACCATACCTCTGGATGAAACTGGATACAAAGTTTCAAAACTATACTCTAGGTAGTTCAGGAGGAGCAGCAATAACAACTGCAAGCAGATGTTGGATGGATGAATGAAGGCCTATCACATAAGCTCTTCCAGTCTTCAATCAGAGGAGCGAATAACTAACAAACATTTTCAAGTTTCAATAGTTTCCCTGTTAATTTGATCAGAATAAAATCTTTGAAAGTTATGCTGCAATAAGGCATATTATTGTGTCCCCAAAAAACCCCATAAGGAAACAATAAGAGTGGTTGAGAACTTCACCAAGTATGACACCTACATCTTATGATTCAGATTGTCAAATATCAGCTCAAATTAAATGCAGACCAAGCAGAAAAAGAGGAAAGTTTTCAGAGAGAGAGAGAGAGAGAGAGAGAGAGAGAGAGAGAGAGAGAGAGAGAGAGATACACTCTCAAAAATACTAGCTGTACAATAAAAAGAAACGACTTTCAATTCCGAACCTCCTACTAGAATATCCATATACCTGGCATATTGGTAGTGTCAAGAGGCTCTAGGGCAAAGGCCTCCTCTTCATTACTGATTAGTGTGGTTTGCTCCCCTGATGCCCCAGCCGCTGGCTGTGGAGGGAGAATGGAATCTGCCTCGCCCACAGACTGATTTGTCAACTTTGGTACTGGAAATGAGAAAAACATGCTTTGTAAATGAATGCCACAAAACTGTGCATGCCCTCACCATATTTATTTAGGGCGCATAGAGTATTGCCCATATCCATATGTCTCATCCCATTCCATCCCTATCTATCTTCAATTTTGCTTTGACTCAATAACTTATGAAGGACTTGATGTACTGAATTATACTAAGAAAGACCTAAGCAAGTTCTCAAAGAAATGTAAAGTTGTGGGCCCTGTCTGGATTAGAACTTTGACCTTCAACTGCATCATATTCACTACCTGGCAGAGTATTTATGGTCAAATGATGTTAGACAAAAGTGTATGTATGCTTGACAGGACAAGATACTGTAAAAGATGCCCATTATTTTGGGTACAAAATTTGCATTGTTTCATAGCTATTGAATATCCGACATGCATAAACACACTGGCAGCTGTGAAATTTTACAAAAAATTTAAAAGCATGAAATTTCATCAAGGCTTGTTCAGCTAAAGATGCCCATTTCTGGCCAGAAAAATACTAGAGAGGTGAAGTTACAAATTTTTTTGTCACTCTAAACCTCTTTAGAAACAAATTTCAAAGGCATCTAGTTACGGTCATAAATTTCCCTCCTACTGGTTGGACAAATATTCTCCTGGAAACAACAAAAGGAAAATTGAATACATTAACTCATTCGGCCCCGATCCCGCCTATAGGCGAGATTCGTTTTCTGCATTCAATGGCCGATCCCGTCTACAGTCGTGGTGAATGTGTGTGAGTAACAACGTCTCTGATTGGTTACAAATGGGTTTTTTCCAAGAATCTGACAATATTAAACCAATCAGAAATGATTTTACTTTCCTTTGTGTAAATTTGAACTATTCATAAGCCAAGGTTACTAATTGAGAGCAGTTTTACTACGCGTGTTTCATTCATGAAAAATCGTAAACAATGGCGGACTTGAGAGTGATATTTGATGATGGTAAGAGCGAAAACAAGGAGTTTCTCTGGTTTGATCTCGAAAATATTGAGCAAGCAGAGGAAAGATATGTTTGGCAGTTAGATATTTTACGAGATTTAGACTCGGACATAAAAGTTTCTGAGATTGAATCGTCAGAAGAAGAGGATGCTGATAGCGACGATGATACAGTTCTTGCGGATCTAGCAAACTGGAACGATCATCTTCGGCCTGTCCAAATCAATGATTTTAGTGGACAAATAGCACAAAAAATACGTGACTGTGTAGACAAATTTATTTAGAACAATTGGTGAAAATTTCATGGATTTTTATTGGGTATAAGAAAAGAAATTAAGGTAAGAATGAATGCATGTGCATGATGTTTAAAAAATTTTCTAAATAGGTAAAAACTCTCTGGGGCACAAGCAGCTAGACACAGCTTAGTGCTGCTGGGCCATATCAGCAGTGATACTGATAACAGTGCTGGGGCTGAATGAGTTAAGGTATACATATAATTTTGTTCTCTTTCAACAAGTGTATGCACATTTCTGATGCTAGCTCAGGTCTACACTTTTCTTGCTAAGACTGTATGGATATTAGCTATGCATGCTATACACAAGAGTACAGATGTTAGGTACCCAGCTTTTTTTTATAATACAAAAAAGCTGAAATGTGCATGTTATTGATAAAACAGAACTGCTTGTACATCATATTTTCTTTGTACTTTTACTTGAGATCATCTCATTAAGGTATTTAGTGCAAATATAAGCATTTTCCTATTTAAATAGTTAGACTTGTCTGCAATTAGGATATTTGTGATATGATTCCCTTATTCCAGATTTTATTTAAGAACCCAAGTGGAATGTCAGATGATATAATTATGTAACACTGCACACCATGAAGCCATCTCTATGACCTTTAAGTTCCATGTTTATGACGTGAAAGTTGCATGTTTATTCATGTCATAGAATTTGTTGCTATTTTACAGGAGACTTTTAGTGCATATGACAAAGTAGTCATCGTATGATTTGTTCCTATGTTCTGTAATCCTTGATGGCCTGGACCCTAACATGAAGATGCCCACATAACCGATGATCCAGTTCATATTTGGCAATAACCATGAAACAGCCCCCCTGAAAATTTCACACAAAAGGTTTGTATAAAATTGTTGAAAATGTACAAAATAAGTACTCATTTTTTTAAACACATCTCTAGAACATGTCAGTTTTTATTTTTTATTTTGCGATATTATGGTGAATTCAACAATACTGTAACATCAGACCTTCCAACCCTAACAAGATCTTTTCAGTATGTCAGTTGATATACTCACTCAAGTTAGACCCATTTTCAGTAAGGTGTAACAAAATATCATGTTCTGCTATTGTCAACATGGAAAACGTGCATTTGAAAAGTTCAAAAGTGTGATCTGATGATGCGAAGGCAAACATTATGTTGAACTACAAGTTCGTAAAGAAATCTGGAATGTAATGACTTCCATTACAGTTTCAGAAACTGCAGTTCCAAACCCCATGGAGCTCGACGACTTTTTGCTAGATTTCTGAACTTGCTATAATCTTGGTGATTTCTTTATATTTCATGTGGCAATGGCAATCACCTCTCCCACTATGTGACATAGTCTTATCAACAAATGATGTCCAATAAACTTAACTGTTGTCTTTCCTGCTTTTACTCCAAGTACCTGAATATTCCTTTTTATACTACTATGCTGATTATTTCAACTTTATAACAGGCTGATTATCCCTTTTGCCTTCAACGCGATTTCATTTGTTGGATGACACCGACAGAAAATGCTATATCTTAATCATGCAGGCATTTTGCCTCAAAAAGATGGGCAGATTAAAGTGTCTAGGTACTCCTGTAAAGTATTTCTGGTTCTCTGACCAACTCCAGTGAATCCAATATATGGATTTGACCACAACGATTGTATTTTCATATTTTTTATTATATTACTCGTCAAGTCCACAATTTAAAGGGACATTTTATGAAGACTTACAGTCAAACTGTAAGGGTTGGAAGGCTTGTAACATGCAGATTTTTCTTTTTAAATTGCTGGACTAATCCAAAAAGACATGTTTATCTACAAGGAAGGAACAGTATGCAATATTCTAGCAATTAAAAATAAAAATTTCCTACCTTCTTCTTGATTTCCTGATGTCCCTTCAGCTCTTTCCGCTTGAGCAACAGTACTATCTGCAACTGGTTCATCTTGGAAGAGGTCACCAGCTCCCATAAAAGTTTCACCTGCAACAATAATGATGGCAGTGTTGCACCTGAGAGAGCCCAAAGGATATTCTCTCATATCAAAACTGCCAGTGTCCTCCTAAATTTAACAAATCCTAATATCTTGATCATTACTGGGGGACAGAGGCACATAATATGTCCCAGACAGGTCAAACAAGGAGCAACAATAATGATGGGGAAATTGTTCTATTATAACATGGAACATTTTTCATGGGTAGCAACAAGGCTTGCTCGTATCATTTTAGACAAACAATTATGATAAACTGGAGATAAAAAGGAGAGTAACCTGCAAATATTATAAGATTACAAATATTTTATTTTCGTGTAGGGACTAGTTTTGGATTATAGAGAACCCCTAAAACAAGTGCATGTTAATGAGTAATTTATGAAAGAAAGAGTAATGTCCTGCTTTAGTGAAGGTAAGCTGTATTAAAATAGCAGTTTCTTCCTGCAGCTACACCCATAACGGGTCTCAGCAACAGCCACAACAGGTCTCAGCTACACCCATAACAGGTCTCAGCTACACCCATAACGGGTCTCAGCTACACCCATAATGGGTCTCAGCAACAGCCACAACAGGTCTCAGCTACACCCATAACAGGTCTCAGCTACACCCATAATGGGTTTCTTGAACTTTAGAAGCAGTTATAACTTTTGCAAGTTCCTAATGATTTCTTCACTTAGAAAAGATGCATATTAATTAACAATCTATGATAATCTGGTAAATTTTGAATGTTCTGAGCAAATTACTATTTTTTAGCTTCAGAATGATAATTTTTACACAATTTTTTGTTTCTTTATCTTTTCAAATTTTCCTTTTTTTAAATTGGCACCATATAGCCACTATTGTGCCAAGCAGCCCACCCAAAACTACATACATACATACAATCCTTTTCAAATCTGAAACATAACCATTTATAAAACCTTGCTCAAATAAGAACTCTGCCAGGGGTTTGAAACATACTTAGTGGAGATGATTCTTAAAGATCTTCACTTAGTAAATTGCTTTCTAAGAATTTGAATGTTTTTGATTTGATGAAATGCAACACTGAACTGTAACATGTATGTACTGGAAAACATGCATGTTTAGGCGAATAATAACCTATCCACTGAAAAGTGATTGGTTTGGTGTTTTATAGCACTGGAACACAAGTAGATTATTTTGTGCAGAGGAAACTGGAATCATGTGCCTTTCCCCAAGGACAAAACATGGTAGCCAATCAGCAGAGATGCTGCCAGGATTGTATCTGAAGGGGGGAGCTCCCCCCTTGTCAACAAAATAAGGGGGGGGGGGGAGTAGACAAAAAATGAGGGGGGGGGGGGAAGGCGATAGTTCAATGTTTACTTAACACCTTTACACATAAATATTCATCTCTTTCTTTTTCCTTCTCAACTTTGTTAGAGCTCTATTGAAATCAAAATCCTCAAACAATGTCTCCTCGAGTTGTATAAACAATTTGTTGATCATTTCTGAGCTTAATCTGTTCCTTATCTATGTATACATGTTGTTCTGTGGTGAGATCTCCCTTTCACAATCTGCTGTCTGAAGGGACATATGCAGAGCTAGGTAAGCCAGCTTGAATAAATTAGGGAACTGTTCTTTATAGTTGTTATATAAAATTTTCCACAGCTCATAGGTATCGTCTCTTGGGTATCTATGTTCCAACACAAGAGTTTTCACTAACAAGAGCTCTGCCCAAGTTTCACTTTCTTGATTCAGTGCTTTGCTGACTACTATGCCAGATTTCTTATCTGTTCTACAATGTTGTATTAGGGGTTCAAGTCCATCAATGCCATAGTCTGTTTGTTCAGAGAGAGGCATTTTGTTTATATCAAAAATAAATATCCATACTTTTTAATTTCCTTTTAGATTCTTATTTATTCATTTATCTGAACCCTTAGAGTGCTATACTGTATAGTTTTGTAGCACAAGATCCCTCAAGGCAGAATTGTGTGAGAAAAGAAATGAAAATTGCATTCTATTTTAAAATTGCCCGTGTTTTAATTAGGCTAGGCATTCTGCCCTTTTCGACACTTAATTTCGAAATATCGCTGAATAGGGGGTTGACTGGCATGCCGTGTTTTTGTCCATCCAGCATGTACATCGGACTCGTATTTTCGAGTTAAAAATTACTAACTGGTATTTCCAGTAACACTTTCACATGCTCCAGTAATATCATATACTTCTAAACCTTAAAAATCACTGTAATCATCGCTATCATCAGCCAGTACATGCCAAACGAAATCGTCATCTGAAGATGAATGATGTAGGGAGTGAGTATGGGTTTTCTAGGAGCCCTTACTTTAAACACGCATTTGTAAATCTTTCTTCATTAATTCAAACTCGACATAATGCTTGTTTCAGGGCCCAATGTGCCAATAACAATTTAGTTTAACAACTGTTCATGTCAAGCCGAAATACTTGGATGTGTAAATGGTTGCCTACCTGAAAAAAGACAGATGACGAGACAAACGCTACGAGACCTCTACTGGCGGCGCAACTTATGCCACGACAACCACTTGAAGGATTAAGAGTTAAATAAAAATTGTATACTGGGCAGAGTACATTCTAATTTGCAGGATTTCTTGAACATCACTGCTTTCCAAGTGCGCAAATTCGTACAAAGTTTGCATGATTTGCACACCCTGGCAGCATCTCTGAATCAGGGTGGATATAATGGTAGAATTAGAAGCTGCACCCTTTTGGTCAGGGGTCTAAGGGTCCAACACTATAACCACTGAACCACCGTCGCTTTTTCCTCCATTAGTCACTTCTTATGGCATACAAGAGGGTGCATTGGGCCTGTTCTACATGTCCGAACCTGCAGAGGGTTAACTTAAAGGCAAGTCCAATACTGATCATTACAAATGCCCTTGGCCCAAAGTCACAAAAATTGAATTAAAAATACCAAAATGAAAAATCATCATTGAAATTTCTCAGTATCATTAAATATGGCTTAAAATAAGACTATGCAAAACTTTTCAAATCTGATTCCACTTGGAGAGAAGTTATAGAAGGTCAACATTTTTGAAATTTGGGCAAGGGTTCAATTTTTGTGTTCAGAAGGACTTGTGACTATGGGTATATCTGTGATGTATATTTGTGTGCAAAACATTACCTTTTTCATTAACACAATAAATGGGATATATAACTGTTTCCACTTTTATCAAGAGAAACTTCTATTAATGTACTGTCAATGACTATTTCTAAATTCTTGTTGCCTGACAGGAATATAGTCAAACTCTTTACCTCGTATAAGCGCTTTTGGAAGCCTCTACCGCATTGCAATGGAAGCGCCTTTTGACACCTCGGTCCCATTCACACACAAATGCATTTGGATGCATCTGCACAGAAGTGCATTTTGATGGCTACGGTAAACATTGGCCATTTATTAGAAACTAAAGGCAGTCTCCTTTGCTCAGCACTTTGAGTTTGGATGATTAGAATTATGACTTTGAAGGCTTCAATAAATTAGATATAGACTCCAAAATCAATGTAGGCAACACTTATTTTTATAATATATTAAATTTTGATGATCTAGTGATACAGACGTAGACAATGAACCAGTAGATTTAGCAGCTGATAAAGGTCTGATACAATTGTTCACACAGCTTCACAGACTTGAATGTGAATGAGTTATGTGGATTTTAAAGCATATAAAAAAAATTCTTTAGTGAACAATACCAATATAAATAACAAATATGTAAAAAAAAAAAAAAAAAAGTAAAATGGTTAAAATTTATGCTGAACTTAACATATACTACACTGCCGTAAATTTTACAGGTAGGTCTATTGGCATAGAATCATTTAGGTAATGTGTTCTATTTATAGCACAACAGCACTCTGCTTTTGGCACATGTATATTGGCAGCCTACATAGTAACATATGCTACAAGGTAAAAAGTGTTAAGAAGCTACACATGGGAAAAGGTCCAAATGACCTTTGACACAGGTGAAGGCAGTTTCACCTTCTAAACTGGTTCTTGAACAAATACCATGCACCAAATACGATTATTTATTATCATTATTATTACTACATGTATTTTTTTTTTTTTAAATGTGCATATGGTATCATTTCCTATTCAAAAAAGTTACCATATAAATTTTTCATTTATAAATTTTGGTGGAAAAGGATTTCATTCAGAGATTTCATGAAGCTTTCTCTCCATCTGTTCTCATTAGTACATTTTTGCTTATATATGTATATGATAAATGAGGCTGCAAGCTCAGCTGCTTGTATATTGCAGCTGGAGTTGACTGTCTCAGAAATAACAGACCAAGGCCAAATACAGAAAGTGTAAATCCAACGACTGACAGGTTACCTCTGTTCAAAGACTTATGATGCCTTTTAAGTTGAAACACTGTTCCCATCATTTAGTCAAATAACGGTGGAGAGAGACAATTTAAAATTACACTGACAGATCGACTTAAATACAGCAAATGTAAGCAAGATAAGGTATGTTTACACAACAATTCACATAACATATTGCCTTTCTTGGGAAAACAAATACTTCGCTTGCATAGTTGATACACCCAAGTGACAGCTTGAAGCATTTAAGAAGCCCGGTTTGGTTAGGAAACACCTGGCCACTGACCGTGGAAAACAGGTGACCATAGGTGACCACTATATAAAGGTACTGTTAGGTCAGGTTTGTCTGTATCACATTTTCTTTTCCAGATAAAAAGGTGTAAAGAACACTGACTGCACATCTCTTACCAAAGAACTCATTATCAACTCCTCCCCCAAAGCTGCCTGCATCATTGTCATCATCGTCGTCATCTCCAGGATCTAATTATTCAACAGTGAATGTTAAATGTTAGAATCAACAGAACAAATGAAGAAAATAAAATAGGAAATACTGTACATTCAGATCATCTTAGTAATTCCATAAGCAGTTTTCTTTGTCTCTTCCCTCATGCAAGAGTCTGGATGTGTTTTGAACAACTTGATATTCATGTTAACCCGGGACAATAAGCTGCCATTTCCAATATATAATCATACAGTCATGACAGTAGATTGTAATACCACGTGATTACTTAACCTTTTGAACACAAATATTTCTAGCAAAAAGAAATTGTTATGCAAAGAAAGGTCATGTTTATGGGGATGTACAGCATTTCCCTGACTTCTTAAATTAATGGTTACAATAATGTGTAAAAAACGAGAATCAAAAGGGCTATTACAGGGGGAAAAAAAAAGACATGGTTAGATGAGACAGATTACCAATTATTATTATTCCATAAATTTGTACATTCGTTTTAAAAATCCAGTATTCATTTTAAAACTCCGTGCTGAAAGCTCAGCCCCATGTGGAATACTGCATCTGTCAAAATTCTCTCTTATGTTTATAGCAGGGTTGCATCTAGGATTTGGTAAATGTGGGCACTTGCCCCCCTCCCCACCCCCCACTGAATCTGAAAAAAGGGGGGCCAACATAATGACAAGGGGTGGGAGGGCCAACCAAGATGATGTAAAAAAACAAAAAAACTTTCAAACAAAGCAATAGCAAGTATAAAAAGTGTATTAATTGCATATAATATGTTCTGAATATTACAGTATAACATTAAATACATGTTTTCTGTATATTACAGTATAACACTAAATGCATAGTGTGTTCTATTACTGTATAACACTGAAACCAAAATCTTGTTTTACAAGAACAGCATTTTCTCTACACAATGACCATTAAAGAATCAAACCATGCGCTGCAAATCCTGTCACTCATCTGTCCATTCTTATATCTTAAAAAACTGTGTCACATATTTACTGTGTGTCACTTGATAAATGTCATGCATGTAGTTTTAAGATTTTCACTTAGTTTCAAATCCTGAATCGCCCGTTTGTGAGCTGAATTCAACGTGTCTGTCAGGGGCTGATGTCCTGAAATTAGCAATTCCAAGTGTGAAGGAATTTTCTTTGAGTTTTATACACCAATTGCAAAGCATCTGATTTATTTCATTTGTTTCCAGTTGTGGTCAATTTTTTTCCTCAGTCTGAATTAAAAGATTTTTTTTCTCTTGACGTTGGAAGGACACCTCAGTTTCAGCACCGCCATCTTTAGCATTGTCTGATACTTGGATTTGTCTGTTCACTGTCGCTGTGCCTATTGACAGAAAAATCTGCACTCTGACTATTATTATAAGTATTACTGATAAAATAATGAAAACGTGTCGGAGTTTTAATTGGTTATGCTTTTTAACGCATTGTCCCGCCAAGCTAGCCTCAGCATCAAACATTGATAGGCCATTTCCGTCAGGTCGTGAAATAGGTCTTTGCTGAATTTACAGAAAAGGCAGAGGATGTTCCTATTGCATCAAACATGTGCTCTCCTGGCTTTTCTTAGTAACCAATCAGAATTGAGCATGTAACACACAGGAAATATGTGACGTATTTCACAACTACACAAGGACAACATATCTGCTGAAAGTGACAACTGGGATTTTTACATTAAAAGAAAACATATCAAAATAGTGCATTCTTAAAAAAAAATGCGCACAATTCTTATTTGTTGCGCGATTTTGCCCGCATTGAATTGGAAATTTTGTGGGAAATCTTAAATTTTGGGGCGAATTTCACGATCGCGCGTCCTAGATGCAACCCTGTTATAGCTGTATAAAAATTCTCTAACCTAGCAAAATTGCATGCTTTAATTTTTCTTGGAATAGCCCTTAACAAAAGAATGTTGAAATGCTACACAAATCCAAAATGATGGCATACAAACAAAGAGTCCCAAAAGTAGTGATGTTTGAGGGACCAACATCCAACTAGACGAAAAGAATGTCCAGGAATTCAAGATAAGACCATTTCTATTTTTAACTGCGGGGGTTCAAACCATCTCCGATATTTTTGAGCAATTACAAGAGATTGAAAGTTGCCACTGTGGCAGCCATACTGGATGTAAGATCAGCGCCATAAGACATCTTTTATTGAATGCCCTACATGAATATGACCATCCAATCAGAAGAAATAGCGACAAGATTTTCAAGATGGCTCCTGTGGTGGCCATATTGGATGTTAGATAAGCACAGTTTTCATTTTGGACCAAGTAAACATCATAAGAAATCTTTTGATGAAAACCCCATGTTGATATGACCCTCCATCTAGGAAGAGTAGCAATAACTAGATTGTCAAAATTGCTACCATGACAGTCATACTGAAGGTCTGATTGGCACCGTTTTACTTTACAACCAACTAGATATCAAAAAGATCTGGTGATCAGCCTATATCAATATGACTTTCCATTGAGGAGGAATAGCAATAAAAATATTGTCAAGACCACTGCCATGGCAGCCATGTTATATTAGAACCATTTTCATTTAGGTCCAACTATATATTACAATTCTTTTCGGGAAACCTAATGTCAATATGACCATCCATCTAGCAGGAGTAGAGATATAACAAGATTTTCAAGATGGCCATTTGGTGGCCATATTAGAGGTCATATCAGCACCAAATCAATATGAAAATTTTAAAACAATTCGAACAAACACTGGACTGGATTCGGCATAAACAAGAAAACCTAGGCCTGCATGTTGCAGTATGAATTGTCTTAGGTTCATATTGATTCAACTCAAGTATGAAGAAATTCCATTATTGGTTTTAAAAAATATAACAAATTAAAAAAAAATCTTAAAGCAAATTTTCTGACTAGCCTTGACCCCAAAGTTAAAGGGTCCAGTGAGTATGCTGCAGAATCAATTGTCTTAGGTTTGGTTTGATTCAATCTAAGTATGAAGAAAATCCATCAAAGGATTTAGGAAATTTACTAAATAAAAAGATTTGAACCAAAATGCTAATGTAAATTTTCGACGACTGTGATCTTAACCAAAGGTCAATGGGGCAATCAAGCATGTTACAGAATGAAGTTTTAGCTTAATAATCAGGGTCTGAAATGAACTTTTTCCGTACTAGCAGCATTTTGATAGTTGAAATATTTTCAGTTAGCACAAAATCAAACTATTTTCAATGTCCACTAGTGTATTGTCTATTTTGAAATACAAATTTAAACACTTCAAAGATATCATTAGCAAGAAACTTCTAGTTCATTTTGTTTCAGCTAGCAATATCAGAATTGCAACTAGCAAAATGCTAGCTATCTAGTGTCAATTTCAACTCCTGATAATGATTTTAGTGCTTATTTCTCCTTTGCAGATGGTAGGATAGGGTTCTGTCAAATTATCTAGAATCCACATTATAAGATGGAAAAACGTCTCTTGAACTTATCTTTACTATAACACTGTTTAAAACTGAACATTTCTGAAACTACAATTAAAACATTTCTAACACATCAATAAACTGTCAAAATGTCTGAAACATCAACAAGAACACTTCAACATCAATAAAAACGTGTATAAAAACACACCCATAAGTCCTACTGGACCTCCAAATGTGTCATCCATAATAGGAGGTTCCAAATCAACATCCATATGAGTTTCTCGTGACGATTCTGCAAGCATTGTGGAATCTTTGCCCCCATCAGAGACATTTTGATGAACTGAAGACATGTCAGGATGTGGGCTTTTGTACAGGGACTCTTGGAATTGGGCATCTCTCAGCAACTCTCTTTCATCAAAACCAACATCACCTGAAATACGACACAAATTTATGCAACAAGTAAATTTCTGTTATTCAAATGAAACTGGTCTTCCTGTGGCCTAAGCTATGAGCTTTGTCTACCCTTTAGCTATACATATTTAAAATTTTCTCATAGGTTTATGATGATTCAAGGAATAAAATGTTGAACTGGAATGGAATATACTATAGGTTAATGGAAAAGTAGAGAAGCTACAGCAAACACAAAGTATACATATCGTCTACTGATGCCTGTGTAGTACACCACATTATACCCCATACTTTTCTAGGTAATAAAGCCTGTGCTACACCATCCTGCAAGGTGTCTGACTTGATTACATGTACAACATTTTGAGATACCATGTCCATCATGTAATTTGGATATCCAAAAATTAGCCAGTTTAAATAAATTTGTGTATGCGTAGTTGACTACAATTTAGCCAAGTACTCTCTGTTCATGGCTGGAAAAACTGTAACATAACCCACTTGCCCATACAACTGCATCAAACTTACACAGCATATTTAATTGCACTTCATTCAGCAACACTAATCCACACCAATACAACCAACATTTATGCGTACTGTATGGCATGTAAGACAATGCCTCAGCAACAATGTCAACCAATATGAGTGTGTGCTAATCAATCAACTTTGTATGCACTGTGTATTGCATGTGACAAATTTTGGTTGGTTGTTAACAGCACTTTATATGACTATATCATTCTAAGGGAATGGGAACTAAATACCTTTCCTGAAGACAGAGACCGCTGACTTGGGCAGGTACTGAACCAGCCACCCTTGGATTACGAGTACAACACTCTACCAACTTCGCTACTGCTGCTCCCCAGCATGTGACAAAGCACATAGCAACACTATACAACAATACGATTGTGGAATAATTAATTAACTTTGTGTCTATTGTTTAACATGTGATAGAGCACTCACCAACAGTGTACATCAATATGTGTGGGATAATCATTCAATCAATTTTGTGTGTATTTTATTAAATGTGAGAGCACTCAGCAACATTCACCAGTACAAACTGGGCATAATCAATCAATTTTGTGTATTTTATTACATGTGAGAGCACTCAGCAACATTCACCAGTACAAGTTAGGCATAATCAATTAACTTTGTGTGCATTTTATTACATGTGATAGAGCACTCAGCAACACTCACCAGTCCAAGTTGGGCATAATCAATCAACTTTGATGGCATGCAATAAAGTCTCAAAGTTTTTTTAAAAGACTGGTACATGTATATGTAGCCACATAATGTGATAGAAAATTGAATTACATATTCATCTAGTTATGTGAACACATTAAGATTCTCTATCGTATAATACAAAATAAGGATTGGTGGAACACATGAAACAGTCAAATTCTGTTTAACTGTCACGACTAGCAATACAAAATAAGACATGGTGGAAAACTTGAAACAGCCAAATTCTGTTTAGCTGTCATGAACTAGCAACAGATATTTACTGCATAGTCTTTCTTCACAAATCTAATCTTTTGATAGGTGTTTTTATTTCATTCTGATGTCTGTTGGACATTTTTCTCCCCATGGACATTTTTCTCCCCATGTTTAAAGTTATAAAATTTAGCTTTTATGACATTTTCATGCAGTTTTATTTTTGTGGAAGGCTGAGTACAAATATAGCAATAATCATACAGTATATACACAGTATCAGGGTCTATTCTAGAACAGAAAAGGCAGGGTGGAACCCCACCCCACCCCCCTAAAAAAAAAAACAAACAAACAAAAAAATTGGGGAAATTTAACAAAGTAAATAAGGTAGGGTTTGCAAAAATGATGTGCAATTTTCTTGCATTTACTTGACCTTTTGGTGCAATGTTTTTTTAAAAAAAAAAAAATAGAAATTAGCATGAATCACACATTTCAAAAAAAGGCCATGCAGTGTATGTCTAGCATGATATAGCAGGTTTGCCAAATTCTAGACTTCTCATCTTCATCATTATCAGTATAATTATTTTCCATGTTTTATGATGAATAGAGTTATTTCTACTTGAAAGCCCCTAATCAAAATGTCATATTTTTGTATGTGCTGTGGCATCCATATAAAAGGGCTGATTCACACCATTCATACAATGGTCTAAACTGATAGTCTGATACCAGTTGAATCATAAATAGTCCAATGGTTTCAGAGAAAAAAAAACTTTAACACCCCCCCCCCCCTTACTAGCATATGTACGAGGACCATACTGGCAGGAAAATCAACATTAAAACACCTTTAAGACAGGATGCTCTTTAGCAGTGCAAGTCAAACTGGAAGTTGTTTGAGAAGATTTCAGTTTTTTTTTGTTTTTTTTTAAAAATTCCAAATAGCTATGGTCCAACTGGACAGCAGAGTGGCATCATTTGTATACATTTTAAAGGTATGGATGCCAGGATGCCCCTAGTGAAACTAGCAACAAAAAAAACAAAACGGAAAGGTGCAAAATGGACACTGGGCCGTGCCATATTCCAAACTGAACCATTTTGCAATGTCAGCTAAAAAATGAGCCAAAATGATGGAAGAATCTGTGGAGGAAGAAAGGTTAGATGATAGTCTAAAAATGAAAATCAATATGATGAACGACTACTATGGGATGAGGGTAATGTGCTTGTCTAAAGGCAGAAGAACACTGCTTCATTAAAAAACCATTCTAAACAGAGGTTTTGCAAAGACTTAAATTTTGCCATCTACATTTTTTGTAAGAACAACTAAAAAACATTTATTTTTTTTTAAATTTGTAAAAAGGGGAATAAAAACCATGGCATAGATTTTTGTGGTTTGAATCTTGTGCATTTAGACAATGCCAAGCAAAGTAATGCAACTAAAGATCCCAAGTGGAGCCGGCCTCTAATTTTGTTCTTACTGCAAAGCAGCAAATTAAATTTAAACAACTTTTACACAGAAAAGTCCTGGTTTCTGACATGGTCATAAAGTTGGCCTTCGTTATACAAGATTTCCTAGCATATCTAATCATTTACACAAAGTTTTTTGGTAAAATATTAAATTTGTATAAACATCTCACCATAAATAAAACCAAAATGATTCTGAACATGATTCACCTATAAAACAAAAATTCCAGGGCTCCGGATTTACTCCCATAAATGAGAAATGAACATGATTCACCCTTAAGACAAAAATTCCAGGGCTCCTGAATTATTTCCATAAATGAGAACTGAACATGGACTTTCTTTATCAGAATCAATTTTTGTGCTTGGGAAGAAAATATTTTAAAACTCTGCTCTCACTCAAGACCAGCACTCCAAGTACCTATCAAAATTTAGTTGCCATAGGACAAACTACTTCAAAAGTTTAGTAGCCTTTTCAAATTTTAAGTTACCAAGCTCCTCATCATTTGGTTGCCTTACACATGAAGTGGAAAAAATGCAATTTAATGGGGAATTAATGGTAGAAGATGACAAAAAAGTTGGGACACATGATACATGCTATACTTCCAGCAAAAAGTGAAGGTTTTAGTTTAGGTAAATTAAGGAGTAATTATAAAAAAGCATATGCTTATTTTGAATAGTATACCTAGATCTGTCAGACTGAACTGTCAACAGTCATTTGCTGCAATCACAGGCCATCCTATGAAATTTACTATTTTCAGATCTCTAAACCATCTCTCCATGTATTGCCTGGCCTCAGATTCAATGATAAAGGGCCTTAACTTTCATTTTCTTCTGAAATAATTTAAGTTAATAAATCCCTAGCCATATCTGAGCTCAAGGTAGTTTGATTGACAGTTATTTTACTGCGAACTAAATTTCCTGTACATATCTCCATGTCTGCATTTTCCGAATCAATTTAAGCTGAGGTCGACTGCACAAGGTCATGTATTAGACCGGTCACTTATATGCTCTAAGCCAGACTAGTTCCATGTAAAGATGGCAACTTAATGTAGGAATTCTCACAATCATAGATGGATTATGCCGAGAATTAAATCAAAGCCATCCAAATGTTTAAGTGTAAAATGTGATATATGCTTGTAATCAGTGTTGGTATAATTTTTATAGTTGCATTATGATTCTGAAGGTCACCAAAGGGTGACCAGTTGACAATTTTCACCTACCAATTTTTAATTTTTAGCCACAAATGTGACCATTTTGGCTACAACTTGGAGCTCTGAAGTAGATATTTTCTCAAAATGATCTAAAAAGTCCATATTCAGATAGCCCATGTTCTAAAAAAGATACAAATGACTATAAGCTGGGATGCAAAGCCAACAATGCAGCTGAATAAGGGCATATACTGCAGCAATTCTGCACCTTGAAAGGAGCCTGAAGAAAGAAGTCAAAAAGGGGTCAAAGGTTAAATATAATTCAATAGCTGTTATGTGGCTAGACGATGTTTAACAAACACTCTATGTAGTAAATATATGCCAGAACTCCAGTTGGAATCACCTGGAATGGACACTGCAAGAATATCCAGGCTACTATGAAATACTGAAAAACTGCCTCACAATTAATTATTATACATGTAATATAAATATTTTCTGAATAAAGTCAGTCAAATAAACATAAAACTCAACTGTCCTTGCTTTGCATGAAGAGAAAAATAAAAGTTATTGTCAATAAAATATAGACTTGGAATTTTAAAAAAAAAACGTTTCTTTGAAGCTAAATCATCTGTTTTAGAGCTCCAACTGGTGTGGGCAGCCTAGAGAATCAGTACTGATGTGCCATAAATATCTCAATTAAGAAAGTATTCAGAAAAACCACTCGCTTGTCTTTTCGAATTCAGGTCCTCATTTTGGAGTAAACCCCTCCCACTCCCTTTCACAAAGATTCGATCAGCTTAAGTGGTTTGCATATTGCAGAAGTCCATGCAAATCTGCTAAAAACTTGTGTACCATTTAAAGAATTGGAAAATTCTAACAAGGGTCCCAAGTGGACCCAAGATTGCCCACCTGGCTGACATCTGCCTAACAGCCATATGCAAGATCAGTTGGTCAAGATATCAGGTTAAGTAGGATTCTTTCTGTACTCATTTCTTAAAACACTGTTGATTACATGAAAACAACCGTTTCAAGGTTTGAAAAGTTTTGATGGCACATCAGCATTTGTCCAGGATGCTATCTGTCAAAACTGGTTAAATTCTGTACCGACATTCTTTTAAAATCTTTTTTTTTTTTTAAATGGATAAAAGTTGTGTCAATGTTTTTCTTTTAGTAACAGTGGCAATATTTGATAGCCGATTGGCATTGTTTGTATGCATTTAAAAGGCTTCAAGCTAGGTCATATTCCGAGAAATCTGGTCAAATTCTGTCAAATGGTATTGTTGAATAAGTTACTTAAAGTTTTTGTATGTATCATAACAGCAGCCATATGTTTTTATGGAAGATTGCCATAATTTGTACAAACGCAAAATCTAGTCATGTTAGGATGCTGTCTGTCAAATTTTGGTCTAATTCTGTGGAGTGGTTTTCAAGAAGAAGTAATTTAAGGATTTTCAATTTTTAGTAAACAGCTGCATATTTGATAGCAAATCAGCATAAATTGCATACAAGTGAATGCCCTTATGTTTTCTGTCAAATTGTGCCAAGCAGTTCTAAGAAGTCAATAAAAAAAAGTATTTTAGTAACCAAGGTCACATTTATTGGCTTTATTTGCATAAATGTGAAAGGGCTTCATGCAATGATGTTTTCTCTTAAATTTGGACAAGTTCCGTTTAGCGGTTTTTGAGAAGTCGTTTAAAGGTTTTTCTCTTTTTTTAGTAACAGCCATATTTGTTACTGGATCAGCATCATTACAAGCTTCAAAGCCCTCTATGCCATGATGTATTCTGTCAAATTCTGTTCTGCGGATTTTGAGAAGCCATTTAAAGGTTTTCCTATTATAAACAACTAGGGCCATATTTGATGGCAGATTGGCATCTTTTCTATAAAAATGAATGCCCTCTCCGCCAGAATACTCTGCCAAATTTGGTCAAATTCCATTGAGCAGTTTCTGAGAAGCCATTTAAAGGTTTTTCTATTTTCAGTAATGGTGGTCATATCTGATGATGGGTTAGCATAATTTGTACGAACTTTTTTGCTAACTATGTTAGGACACCCTTTCAAATTTGGTAAATTTCGGCTAAGCAGCTTAATAAGTTTTTTTAAAATGGTTTTCTTAATTTTTAGCAACAGTGACCATATCAGATTGCCTTGGTGCCAGGATTCTTTCTGTCAAATTTGGTTGACTTTAGCATTGTGGTTGTGGTTTTTTTTTTAGGTATATTTCTTTAAAGGGTATATTTTTCGTAATGGCAGCCATATTGGATGATACAGCAGCATCCCACTGAAAAAATTTTGAAAGATTTGATGCCAGAATACACCCTGCAAAATCATGTGCAAATTGGTCAAATGGTTTCTAAGGAGAAGTTGGAAATAACAATTGTGAACAGATGACAGATGCTCTAAAACAGACGAAGGTCCATCCATAAACTCAGCAGGCCTTTCGGCAATGTGAGCTTAACACCAAAAACAATCATATTCTTTTTGAAAATATTACTAAAGTCAGTGTCAAGTTTAAGTGCATGTAAGGAACTAAAAGTACAGGTATGAGTCAAGTGCAAGCAGCCTGAATACTCTTGACACCAATCATGTGCCCTTTGACCCCTGGTTGACCTCTTACCCCTAGAAGATCCACATCCAGAATCCACAGGGTCGCCACAACTGGAGGCTTGCTCCAGGTCGCAAACTCCTTCGTCGGATTCGGACCAATAGTCGGATTCCACATCAGTTTCCATGTAAATACCACTATCGATTTTATATATTTGAGGTTGAGTTGGTTTTATACAAGAAGATTCCTGATATAGTTTGGTACACAAGCATTGTGAGTCCTGAGATAATTTAGTGCAAGTGCATACTAGTTCCTCCGAGAAAACTGCATTGGAATCAGATTGTCCTGATGAATCCAAAGGTAGCTTTTTATTTGAAAAACTATTTTTATCACAGTTTTTAATAACATCATAGGCAAAAGCTATGATATCATCGAAAGTTAATTTTTCATCACAGGCACCATAAATATAAATTACGTCCTCATCAAAAGGACCACCGAAGTCATCCTCTGACTCACCTGCATGGAAAAGAATTAAGACATAGTTACATCGTAGTGTAAGAATCAAGTATTGAGAATACTGATGGCTTGGAGGTTGACGTGATATAAATTGACATCAGTTTAGATGGTAGATGATAAATCCAAAGATATTGCTATTCATGATCCATTTTACTATCATACATATACTACTCAGAATAATCTTCTGAATTTACTTTTCTTTAAGTTGCAAGAAAATTTATATTAACATCTCAACATTATTTGATAAATTGTTGTGAATTCCTTTCTTTTTCTACTACTTTTCAAGTATTATTATAGTGGAGCAATATCCAAAGGGAAATAACCACTAGTTGTATAACCATTCACCTAAATCTGAGTTGCCTCCATCGACATCAAGGTCAATGCAGACCTGCCAACCCTAAAAAGACCTCTGTCTGAGCAATTTTTATCAAGGTGTTAACGATATATCATGTACTGCACTGTCAACTTGGAAAAATAATACATTTTAAAGTTTAGAATTCTGGTCTGATGCTGCAAACAGAAACATTTGTAAACCACAATTTGATCATGATGACCTCCAGTTTAATATCAGAGACTGTAGCTTCATGTCCTATGAAAGTTAATGACTTCGTACTAGATCTCAGCTCAAAGTCATAGTGTTTCACACCAAGTTCAGGATTGTGGGTTTCCAGCAACCTTCTCTCCTCTGCCAAATTTGTATCCCTGCGTGTACTTTTTGTCGGATAAACAAATAATAATAATAATAATAATAATAATAATAAAAATCGAAAAATTAAGATCCATTTAAAAACATATTTGGCAATCAGAGCATTTAAGGTTCGTGGCAGTCTGCAGAGTTGAAGTCCCTGGTGACTGCTAGTGCAATGTATTTTTGATGCCGGATGAAAACCTTCATCGATGAAGATAATTTATTTCAAGGTTGAATTAATGAAAAATGGGAATAATCGTATGCAGATACACAATGTAATTTAATCAATTAAATATTTTTGGAAAAGAAATCCTTTTCAGAAAAATGGGAATTGTGATAATAAATGCTGGTAGACAATATGTGAACACAAACTAAATTCAGCAAGACCCGGAACAGAAAATTCCAAAGTTTAGCTCATTTCAGGAGAACCAGAATTAAAAACAAATGTACATGTTTCTACGAGTTACATGGGTACTTAATAAAATGCTTAGTACAAAATGTAAGTGTCCAATGAAAAGATGATAGTACAGCGTAGTCTACAAAGTTAAGGTAGCAAAATTGTCAAAGCAAATAAAATTATCTCATTTTTTAGCACTACTAGTGCATTAAGTACTATCTACTATTTTCCTTTGGTCCTCTAAAATGTTGCATGTCCCCCAAATTTGGTAGATGGGGGACACAGTGTCCCCTACCCTTGGGATCCTAGATACAACACTGCAGTAATATTTATGGTTTTGTTGTAAAAAATTTCCATGGTGGCGCCAATCAACTTCCCCACTATGAGCAATACTCAAAATTGACAAACAATGATGTCCAATAAATGTGTATGTCGCCATTCCAGATCTTTTTCCCTCAGCACGGTCACGTATCTGAGTATTTTTTTTTACTTCCATGCTGATTGTTTGGACTTTTTATTTGTCTCCATCACATTCAACGTATTTTCATTTGTTGTTCAACATTTCCAGACAATGCTATAAAGTAAAAGCTTTACCATGTAGAGTTTGCATGAACAACATAGTAGATTAAAGTGTCCAAGGTGCCTCCTGTCAAATTAGTCTGGTTCCGCAACCAACTTCAACCGAATCTAATATGAAAATCCCGATTTGGACTGAACCTAGACAGGGCAATATCTGGATTTGACCACAATGATCGTATTTTTTGCTACTATTCCTCATGTCCAAAATGTTAGTGTCATTTCAGTAAGCCTTGAGATAAAATCACAATGGTTGGCAGGTCTGCCAGTGGATATACACTTGGTTACTAATTTTATAAAGATCATGAAGTTTGTTACTAGTTTTAGAACTACAAACTATATTTGGTAACGAATAATGGACACTATGCCATACACAAGGAGAGACTGAAATACCTCCAAGAATAAAAGTCAACATCAGAGCTGTGCACATAATGCCACTCATTTAAGCAATACCTATCAAGTAAATAAAGATCTGATATCAAAACTGAAACTGCCAGACAACTATGGATCATGAATTAGCTTTTTTTAAAATCAATTTTTGTTTTGTTTTTTAAAAAAAAAATATGTAATTTTTAAAAAAGGTGATTACTTTCTCTAGTACATAGGAATGACAGGTCCACTAATGAAGCAATTACATCTTTGCATAGCCAAATTGTTCTCTAGTTATATGTAATCTAATATTATTTCGAAGAGGGGAAAATGCCGACTGAATGCATAAAAGCTTAACAAGCTCAGTGTCAGTCAATGATGGAGCAATGTGCAATGTAAAAATTCTTCATGTCGGTATAGCATTAGATCAGTTTACCCTGATGAATGTTTATCAGTAATTTTCTCAAGATTTGTCCATAATCCACCTGTCTGTAGTTTGTCATCCTAACACAGACAGCTGAAAAGTCTAACATCAACAGTTATGATGAAGCCCACCAAGTTTGCTTGTCGCTACTTCTAGTGTAGTTATACTCTTATCAGCTGACATCCCCTTTCCCCAACGTTCTATACCAACCATAGTAAACATGAATAAAACTTACTGAAATTTGATCTAAGCCATTTCTAGGTAAGAAAATATTTTCTAACGTATAAATATGACATTTTATGGACATATTATGCTACATAAAAGTAAGATAAATCTCATTCCCAAATGTTGTTCCACATGATGCAAGATTAACTACACACTCCAGGCTTCAATTTATAGCCCTTCAATTGCTTAACGAGTTCAAAATGTGTAAAGGTTGAGTGACATGTTGGACAGATCTATGGCTGATGTAAAGGCACAATTTATTTCACTTGCCAACAGTTCATCACAACATCGAACTCATGGGCATCACCATACTAATAATCATTCAGATGCCTGAATTTAGTGCACTATAGTAATTTAAAGTGTTCTAGTAAGAGTGTTGCACAGCCTAATGAACTGAACTCTGGAATACTGCATCTTTATGGAAAAAGACTTTGCCCAGAAAATCATGACCGTGAACTAGTCTTTTGTGTGCAATTTTTCATAGAAACTATGTTGAGATCATAGCAGCTATGTAACATGAAAATTATCAGAAAACATGACATCGCTTATGCTAAGACCAGCAAATGAATGACAATCCCATCTTAGCTCAAGAAGTTGTCCTTTTTCAAGATGCATAAATAAAAATAAAATCATGCAACACAATTCGATGAAGCGCTTATATATACAATAAAGTACAAATCAAAATACAGCACTTTAGAAATATAAAGGTTACAGAATGAATATATCGGATGTCATATTGTAAAGTTCTGTTATTGGTATATTCCATCTGAAATTCCATTTAAAATGGGAAACATTTTTGTCAAAGCTAATGTTAAGACTGAGCAACAGCCAGCATTAAAATGCATGGATAAAGAACATGACTGGTTCCCAGCTTTGTTCAGCGAAGCCGTCATTTTAGCGTGAAACCACTTGAATACACTGTCTGTCATATATGTTAAAAGGTCCTGAGAACATTCATTTTAAATATGGAAAAGTCATAGACCTAAGACTACAGAACAACTTTAAAAAAACAAAACAACTAAAGAACCATGAACAGTAAATCATGCACTCACCCAGCCCTTAACAGTTATGTATCTAGGCACTACCAGAGCATGGTCGACCAAGAGATTATTGATCAACAAGCACCAATGATGTCGACCTTTAAGGTATGTGGCATTCAACTAAACTTGTTGTGCAGAAGCCACTATTTTCTTATCAGGCAGACTTAACATGACTTTGACCTTTAACCTCTAGACCCTAAATGTGTTCCTTTCTGACCTTAAGTGCAAGCCATCCACCAAGTTTGTTCATCGAACTTGCTCTAGAATAAAAGTTGTTGTGCAAAACCTGCCTAAATAGCCATCCACAAACTTTGGTCAAGGTACATTGTCTTTAACCAAAGTTATGCAAAAACCATTTTTCTTTATTTAGTCAGTAACCTTGACCTTTGACCCCCAAATCAACAGGCTTCTTTCTTATCCAAAAGACAAATTATCCACAAACGTTGGTGATGGTATATGTTGAGAACTGACATTTTTGCACAGAAACCATTTTTCATTTTTTTTCAGCTCTAGTGACCTTGACTTTTGCACCCCAAAATCGATAGGCTTCTTTCTTGCTCAAGTTATTTTTCAGAAACCATTTTTCTTCTTTCAAAGTGACCTTGACCTAAAATCAATAGGCTTCTTCCTTATGCAAACCACAAGCCACAAAGTTTCATCCAGGCCCAGGATGTAGAATTAATGTCACTGTGCAGAAACCACTTTTCTTCTTTCAGTCTAAGCAACCCTGACCTTTGACCCCAAAATCAATAGGGTTTTTTTCTTTCCCCAAGTAAAAGCCACCCCATGTTTGGTAGTGCTAGATGGTGTAAAACAAATTATTGAGAGGAAATTAAAAAAGTAACATACAGACAGATGTCATAACAATATATACCCCACCTTTTGGCAGGAATATCAAAAGAATTAAAGGATGGAAGGAAAGAATTCTTGGTATTCTGTAGTTGCTTATTATTTGAAATTTGTGTAACTTTCATCAGAAGAAAGTAGTTTACTGACTACAGCATCAAATTTTATTGAATAAAATTTTAATGAAACTAGCAGACACTACTTCAGTATGCCATTAAGCCTAATGACCATTTCTAATTTTCTTATTAATTTTCTGGAAAAGTATTAGCTCATAATGAAAATTAGGTTCTGAACTTCACACATGGAACTTATCTTACCAAAACCATCATCTCCAATGAAAGCCACACTTGTGAGGTCTTCTTTCATCGTTATTTCCTCTGGTCGACTCTGGCACACTGCAAACTGAGCCTGAACATCTATGTCACTGAAAAACAGTCAGCATTCTGAAGTAAACTCTAGACAATGGGAACCCAAAATTATATATTTATATTAGTCTCATTATAATAAATTAACAATTTATGCCTGTCATAGCAGCTTTACTACAGCTGAAAAGATACATCTGGATGATATCAAACTGACAGGTAACATCCCGAAGATGTTCCTACTTTAAGATCTGCAAGCCATATTTTTCAAAATTGCATGGATTTTCAGTGATCTCCTCAGAAATTATTGATAGCATTTTGGTAAGCACATGGTAGCATCATAAAATGTTTTCAAATGCACATTATCATCATAAAAGTGACAAAAACTAATATCAATGAATTAAAAAAGTGGATATATTTATGTAGTCTTTTTTTTTATTGCCAAACTCATTCATCTTTGAATTTAAATAATAAATGAAACTATCAAAGTTATATTTATTCCAAATGTCAAAGACCTAGTGTGGTTGTTCATCTGTGCATTGTATAAATAGCTCACTGATTGAGGTACCCCCCTCCTCTCACCCATTAGAAACTAAGTAGATCTAAATCAAACTGTAGCAACATGGAAGATATACCATCATATCTACCAATTTCCATCCAAGTACAGTGAAACCCCGCTACAACGCGATATTTGGGGTCCATAAAATTCGATCGCGGAAAAAGCAGGGTCGCGTTATTGCGGGGTTTTACTATATATTACTTTATTCAGAGAACAACGTATACACGTCTAATGTATAGCATGAGTAGGGTATCAACACCGTTTACTATCTGATATCGATCCGTCTTTGTTTTCCCACATGACAACCCTTTGATTGAGCCACGAGTATGTTCAGTGCCAAGTAACAGAGAGTGGTTATTTGAACTCCCTGTGATCTTGCCGCCCAAGCTCAGTCCCTACATAAGCACCCACATATGACAATCTTTGATCTTGCCACCCAAGCTCAGTCTCTACATAAGCACCCACATATGACAATCTTTGATCAACCACCGCATTGTCTGGTGCTTGGTTGTGTATGCAGTTAAAAAAGAAACGTAAGTCGGCTATTGTTTGTGCAATGATTGTATACAGGATGAATTGAAGTCCAGCGCACGTGTTGGCGGCTTACGTTTTTTGATGTTTATTAAATCGTGAGAATCTTTTATCAACCACAACATTGTCTTATGCTCCGTTGTGTATGCAGTTAAAGAAGAAAAACATGTCGGCTATTGTTTGAGCAATGAGTGTATACAGAATGAATTGAAGACAAACACAAAGAATACTTACCGACTTTACTCATGGATCAGTAATAAGTAACATTTCCGATAATGTTTATTTTGGCATAACACTTCAAGAAATTGGTGAAATTGTTAAATTTCAGAAGCCACGCCACGATCGAATTCATACATGATCTCTTCCCCAAAATGATAATAAACTTTTTATACACTATTTCTCGTACTTAAAAAAAAAAAAAAATTCAGTGTACGAGAAAAATACATGTACATGTATATAAATTTCAGGAACCACGCCACAAATGTATTATACTCGAATTCATACGCGATCTCTTCCCCAAAAGGATACTGTAATATAGACATTTTATACACTATTTCTCGTATTTTGAAGAAAAAAAATTTCATGAGCGAATTAATACACTAAATTTTGGGAGCCACACCACGATCGCGTTATATCCGAATTCGCGTTATAGCGGGGTTTCACTGTATATGAATCTTCTATTCACTGTTGAAACCATTCTTTCGTTTCTTATGATCTTTCTTTGGGGAAATCTTGCTATCTAAATTGAAATCACCAATTGTACTCTTTGTGGAGATACCAACATGGGGCTAGCCGGGCACTGGATCATTTTACTTTTTATGGTGGAAAGTGGGGAGTACATTTTTTAGAATGATCGTTTAGAATTTCCTTAATATGAAAAAATAACAAGTGTCACACATTTTCAGCTGGTAGTGCAAATGACTGAAATATATATATATATATATATATATATATATATATATATATATATATATATATATATATATATATATATATATGTATGTATGTATGTATGTATGTATGTATGTATGTATGTGTGTGTGTGTGCTATGGTTCTCTTATTTGAATTGTGTCCTGTATTTCTCAGTATGCATGTTTGTGTTTAACATTAGTTTTAAGCAATATTTCATCTTCAAGTAGAAAATTCTCTATGTTGTATGTATATTATAAACACATTTTGTAAGTGTGTGAATGTACAATACTCATATGCAGTGTATTCATACTTAAAAGTGTGTATGTTTAGATGGAGAGAAATATGCAATGTATTTTGGCCATATGACTTCAAAAAAGCATAGCAGAAACTATACATTGTAATTAATTTTAACTGACATGAGTACCTAGATTACAGTATTGTAATTACAAATTGGTAAAAATACTTAAGCAACTGCCAGCTAAAGAACAAATTTAATTTTTAGTTAGTTTCTTCACTAGAAAATGTCAGTTGAAAACATTTCCAAATTAGCTTGAAACAACCCCAATCTTAGGCTATAACACGCACATGAGAGCATATGTAAATGTGTCTTCAAGATCATAGTGTTCATCCATTCAAACCAGTGGTCACTGAGGAGTAATCACATCTTTACAACTGCATTTTGAGGGAGTTGATTCTGAATTAAATGTAAATCTTTTGACTGTCATTTTTTGGTATTGTTTTTAAAAGTAGATGCATCTATTTTTAGAAACAGGAATTTTCTTCATATGACCACTCACTTTCTAGCTTCGTTGCAACAATCCCAATATAGGATTGAAAATGTATGGTTTTAATATTTGTCTACGTGCTCGTAATAATGTCGTATTGGTTGGATATTTTTTTTCTTTGCTACTCTTTCTCGTATTTGCACAAATATGTGTGATGTAAGCTAACAACCTTGACCTTAAGTTACAGCGCTTATCAATTCGACAACATAGAATTGTCCCTTACGTTTCTGACCAAAACATTTTCATTTTTAGGCTAAATCTTTTATCACATAATAATTACACTTTGCCTTCTACAAATTGTATAATTTCCTTAATGTATGTGCCCAATTAATTACAAAGACAGACAGTCTAATGAAGATGTACTTCCAAGACACAGCGATGTCCGCCATTAATCCATAGGTTCACTTATGGTTTCAAACTGATTTTATGAAGAAAATATTGCAAGCACGGCTGTTAAAATCTTCAAAAGATATATTTAGAAAGTGCTTTCACCGATTCTATTCTTAAAACACAAATTGTTATTTACATATACATGATTTAGTTTCAAAACAATTTATTAAGTTTTCATTAACAAATGTTAACTTGCTGAAATCGGGCAGCGATATCTTGCGGGGGGCAAGAGTTAATTGGTCAATCCACTATTAAAACACATGCCTGTGAACGTGCAAGAGTTTGTTTTGTCGGCACAATTGATATGAACACATGCTAAGGCAACATGCCATCCATTTCACCTGGGGTTTAACATTACTTGGCTGGGTTGAGGGAGCATCTTGAAAGCCATACACTACAGGCAAAAAATACCCCCAACAAAATGACACGGCAAAGTCGTTTTTGCTGTCCTAATATAAGAAGGCAAAGTTTACATTTTTTTCGGCAACTTAGTCGCCCACTTCAACGGGTAGCGTGACCCCTGATATGTATAAAATTAAAATGTACACTGCCAGGAGACACCATCATCACACCGATCACCTGACTATGAGAGTGCAAAGACAAAACCAGCGTCAAAGGTCACACATCAGCAGTGGGGTCAAGGCAGGTACAAAAGATAACGGCCATGTGAACAAGTGATTATCCTGGATAATATCAACAGTGTTTCCCCTAGGGGTTTAAAATTGCAAGACAAAAAGAAACCTTGGTGTCAGAACAGGGAGTCAAATTACTTCAGGTGTCACCTGAGTGACAGGGTTTTGAATTTGGAATGTTTATTTAACAGATTATTTTTAAAGGATATGGGTAAACATTAAAGTGTATCGGCACTAGCGCACTCTCAGTACGTTCTAAAGCGCCACACGCCAAAATGATAGTGTATTGGGAATGCTATGATAAAAGGCCCTGAAGTCAATAGTGGATTTTACTGGGCATTTTTGTTTTTAATCCTTTTCATACTGAAGCAAAATCAGAAAGTTAGTTGTGTAGAACTGGAAATTTTTTCACTCAGTGGTGTATCAGCATGAGAGAATGCAGTGACGTTGGTTAATCTGGCTTTACGAGACAAGTTTTTCAAATAATTTTTCAAAGTTATATACAATTTTAAAAAGCACAAGATTTTCATAAAGTCCTATATTTTTTCATTGAAAATTTTCAGCTGTAAAAAAGTGAGTTGAAAGTAAAGTTAAGTAAACTAAAATACATGTTTTACATTGTTTTTAATAATTTACTTTCAATGCAATTTTTCTATTTGCAATATTCATTTTAGCTCCTATATGTAAGTGTATGTGGGGATTTTTACGCCGTTTAACAAGGTGAAAAAAGAATAAAAATCTATCAAGAATGTCAAAGGTCACTACAATTTTATTAAATTTACTCGAATGTGAATTAGAAAGCAAGCAGAACAGATCCTTACTGTAAAGTTGACAAAGGTTTTCATTTTGGTTCAGTATTGTTATTCCATAATAAATTCTAATGTAAAAAATAGCAGAGTTTTGTTGGGTTTATTATGGTCCATTTCCAGGAATGCAGTAAAAATTTTATAACATTATCCACACATCTAAAATTCAGTATATGGACAAACTTTATGAGAAGTGAAGTTCTCAAAATGTCCAGTTAGCTTGAAAACCATCAAAGTCTTCATCATCATCAATATCCGAGTCAAAAATACCAATTAACTAGTTAACATCCGCTCAGTTTATTTCGATGTAGTCAAGATCACGATCCCAAAATATAAATTTCCCCCACAAAATCGTCTATATTCTCATCAAAAATGGCATCCACATCACTACCACATGTCGCTTCAGTCTGTCTGCCATTTTGATCTCTGCAAGTTAAAATTCAGTTTTGAAATAAAAGTTTCAAATAACCAGTTATCATCATCTCTGTCCATTTGATCGAAGTCAAGATCATGATCTGCACTGCATAAAACGTAAATTTTTCCTACAAAATTGTCTATATTTTCATCAAAATCAGCATCCACATCACTGCCATCACTTGCTGCTTCAGTGCTGTCTGGCTTCTTGATCTCTACATGTTAAAACTAATGTTTGAAATAACATTTTCAAATAACCAGTGATCATCCATTTATTTTGATGAAGTAAAGATAACAATCCACACTGCCTAAAATGTCAATTTTCCATGCGAAATTGTCTACATCATCAACTAATTTTGCAAGCATATCACTACCATCATTTGCCTCTTCAATACTGACCGCCATTTTGATCTCCACATGTTAAAACTCAATTTTTAAATTGAATTTTTGCCAGTTTTTGGCGTTTTTTAAACTCATGCAGTCACTGCATTTGTGTACCTTGCACCTTTATTTCCTTCTTTTAAAAAGCACACACATAAAATAATTATGTATTACATGGTTAAATGCACACTTCTGCAAAGTGGTAGTTGTAATGTTGTGAACATATGACCAGAATCGTATCCCATTTGAAAAGGTAAAGTACCGTATATACTCGATTATAAGTCGACCCCCCCCTTTTCATGGCGGCAAAAAGCAAATTCAGCTATGACCCTCCTATAAGTCGAGGTGTTTTTGCAAATTAAATCCGTCTCCAAGTGGTGACATGTCATCACTGAGTCAGAGCTGCACTTAGGAAAAATAAACGAGCCAAACTGGATAGACATATAGATAGATAGGACAAATAAAAACAAAAACCAATGTAGAATAAATACAATTATATTATTGAGCTGAATATGTACAAATAAATTTACAACTTACATTTTGTCCATCTTCGTGTAATGAAATCCATATAGCTTAACATTTTTAATCCATTTATATGATAAATCCATGAATTGGATTATAGGTCACATACAGGTATAAAATTGGTATCCTATAAATGTCGCTGTCTAATGTCCTCTGGTTCAAAGCCCAAGAATTCATCCTCATCATCAGAGTTACCAAATAAAGTAATAAATTCCTCCAAGGTCATCCCGTCATCGTAAACATCGTCCGACTCCGAATCTATTTATATGATAAATCCACGAATTCAATTATAGGTCACATACCGGTATAAAAATAGAAGTTCAGAATGATCCGATTCACAATATTCTGTAATATATTAATTCCACACGTCGTGCAAATAAACAATGAAAGTTAAGTCCACTTTTTTTGTGATTCACGATATCCTATAAATGTCACTATCCAATGTCATCTGGTACAAAGTTCAAGAATTAATCCTCATTGTCTGATAAAGTTCTGAAATCCTACATCATCGTCTAGTCATTGTAAATCGTCGTCGTCTAGTCATCGTAAATCTCGTCCGACTCAGATTTTCGGCTTTACTGTCATATGCGGGTGCTTATGCAAAGATTGAGCTTGGGCTCTGTGAGTAACACTTTGATCATAAAGTCAGAAATCTATTAAAGGCTGCAACTGAACACATGTCAATTGTGCGGCAAGATCACAGAGAGTTCAAATAGCCTCCCTCTGTTACTTGGCACTGAACTCGCGGCTTGATCAAAGGGTTGTCACGTGGGAAAACAAAGAGTGTGGTGTGTTTACAAGCAAAGGGATTAAGGTCAAAGTATATGCACAGGAAGTTATAGAACTCTACTTGGCACAGAACAAGTATAGATTGGCGGCTCGATCAAAAGGATTGTCAACTTGAAAACAAAGTGAGTGCCTTTACAAGCCAAAGGCTTATCGGCCCACGTGCACTGGCAGATAACTTTGGAAATATCACTTGGGAATTAAATCTGACTTGTGGAAAAGGAAAATACAAATTAAATCAAAACTTTTATTGCATTAAGCACAGTCTTTATACAGCAAAACACAAATATTAATACAAATACAGGTTGTTCAGACTTGCACGAAAATGGAGGCAATATACTGACTAGTAAACACCCACGGTAAACATTGACGGACACTTCATTTTGCGGTAGGTAGTATTTAATTTACCGGTAATATTTTCAAATTAATAAAATCCAAATAACTGTAGATACATGTATTGTGTAATGAATACCGTCATGAAACGGATAAACACAGGGCATACCATATATGCATTACTGCATAGGAATAGTGGCATGAAAACGTAAAAATATATGAATTGACAGTATTTTATTTACTGCAAACATCTAGAGTTTCCAACATTACTCCAAGATTTTTTTATTTTTTTAATGTCGCGCTTATAAGACGACCCCTACTCTGTACGAGTCAAATTCTAGGTAAAAAACGTCGACTTATAAGCGAGTATATACGGTACGACTGGAATCGTATCCTATCTGAAATGGATTTAAATATTGTGAACAAGAAAATTCCAGGACCTGCTGTCCTCTGCTTTTTGTTGGAAGTAGGGGGAGTATAGTTTTGTAGAGTTTTGTGAATCTTGTGAAGAGTGTTAGAGTTTAATAGGATGATAGTAACAAAGTTGCATAAAGTAACAAATGGACATATCAGACTTGCTAACCCTGGCAAGACCTCAGTAAGGCAATCAAATTTTTTCAGCAAGGTGTAACGAAATTTTATGTACTGCTATTGACAATGTGGAGAATGAAGTGTGATCTGAAACTAATGGAAACATGTTCAAATAAAAAAGTTTATAAAGTACACTTAGACCAGGAGTGTCAAACATACGGCCCACCAGACTCATTATTTATTATTTATATCAAATCTGGCCCACCATAGCAAATGAGTTTGACAACCCTGACTTAGATAGACCTTAATTACTTCCAGTACAGTTTCAGAAACAGCAGTTCCAAACCCCACGGAGCTTAAAGGTTTCTTGCTAGATCTTTCAACTTGACATATTCTTTGTTTTTTTTTCCTTTTATATTTCAAGTGGCAACATCAATCATCTCTCCCGCCAAGAGACAGACTCAAATCAAAATGCAATGTCCAATAAATGTAATTGTTACCTTTCCTGTTTTTCCCCCCAAAGAATCTGAATATTCCTTTAAATACATGTATTTCTAAACTGTTTAAACTTTTTAAGAGGCTTATTTTCAAGTTCATCTTGAAAGTATATTTGTTTGTTGGACGCCATTTCTAGAAAATGCTACAAGCATCAGCTTGCTCATGCATGAAAAATATGGGCAGTTTTAAAGCATCTGAAGTACTAGTGTAATAGTTAGACTGGTTCCCTGAACAACACCACTGAATCTAATATGAAACCTGCATCCAGATTAAACACGGACAAGCAAGTTTCCAGATCTGATGGCAACAATTGTATTTTTGTAATTTTTGCTATTATTCTGAAGTCCGTAATCTAAGGGTAAGACTTGCGATAAAATCTTAAGGGTTGGCAGGGATGGTGCTGGCTTTAAAAAAAATTTCGCCCCAAAAATCGCAGATCTCAATATTTTGTCTCCAATTTTCAAAAAGTGTCGCAAAGCAAGGAGTAAGTATTTTTCCATGTCTATTAATGTAGCAGGCAATGAAAATTGAAAAAGATCGAGTATTTATTACTTTATTGACGGCAAACAATACAATACCACAATATTACAGAATAAATCATTGCATGACTGTTTTGCATGCTTATTTATAATGATTTGCACTATTAAAATGTTGTTTCAT
Source organism: Margaritifera margaritifera (assembly GCA_029931535.1). Taxonomy (NCBI): domain Eukaryota; kingdom Metazoa; phylum Mollusca; class Bivalvia; order Unionida; family Margaritiferidae; genus Margaritifera; species Margaritifera margaritifera. The sequence goes on from JAQPZY010001665.1 coordinate 3,058,023, forward strand.
AAAAATAATAAAATCGAATGTCACATGAGTATGCGTCATGATTTTACGGCTGCCCACTTGCTGAATGCCGTTTCAAAGTTGAAGTCTCCTTTACATTTGTACATGCCGATTCTCATTAGATTCTCTCTCTTTGATGTACTTAACTTCAGACAAATTGGGTTGTTCCACTTAGTGTACTTACCTATGCAAATTAGCCTAATGGGCTCTCCCTCAGCAGTGCTCAAAGGATTTGACATGACAAATCACCCTAGCTATTGTGAGCCAATTCAATAAACCTCTGAAAGGTTTATTTTTTTTTTTACTCTAACCGCCTTACCTTTTAATTGTCTTTAAACAGTTGTATAAACTGACCGACTTTTTATCATATTAAATGATATACTGTATTCAGTTTATTACAGACTCAGTATTTGTAAATTTCTTGTGTTGGCTGAACAGTAGAATGTTAAGCTGCCTGTCTTAGCTAGACGAGAACTGTGTATATTTCAGTGTCATAGGGTCACAGGGGTGTGATTGATACATCCTGTTGTGTGCCTCAAAGACTTATTATGTACATGTTTCAATATAGTTTTCTAAAGACTATCGTTCAAGACTAGTTTTCTTGATAATATTTTCTTCTTTTTCTTTGCCCGCACTGACACACGTATAATCAGCACACGGAAAATCGAGAGTATACCTCCTATGTGTATATGATTTGTTGAAAATAGTTTACCTCTTATAGGGCAAGAAAGCCTTATACATGAATACATTTGCATAAAATCAATTTATGTATGAGAATAAAGGGTAACCTTGGAAATATTCAATTGGGATGGACCTAATCGTTTGAATGTAAAATTTGTGAAGATTGTCCGAAAAGTATGAAACACATATCACAGAACATCAGTTTTAATTTTCTATCATATCTCTGCCACGGACGCCCAAATTTCCAACTGTCAAGAAATTTTTGGGATTTTGGTGTCCGTTCAACATGATGTGATGTTGTATTTAAAAGCATTACTACCAGCTGCACTAGAAGTAGATGATGTTGGACTGTCAGGTATAACATCTGTTTCAGTTACTGGGTTGTCTGATGCACTTGCATCTAAATCCAAATGCTGTTAATCTTGTTAACTTAATCTTTTTATTTGTGATCAATTCCTTGTCCGTCCCAGCATATATGGCTGGTTAGAACTTTGGAATTGTCCCCTCGTAAAAAGCCATTTTAAAAAGTCAGTTAACTTAATCTTAGGATGAGATGATGAACACGAAAAGTCTAACTTACGTTTACTCATTACAGTATATAGTTCTGATTGAGACTGAATTTTATTTTTCCTTTACTTCGTATTTATACAGAACGATTGGGGCTTCAAAGGTAATCAGTTTTCTTTGAAGTTTCTGCAATTTTTTTTTCCTGGTACATTCCCCCCCCCCCCAAAAGGATTAGCGGTCGTTTGGTCGATTGTAGCTAGTCCGGTAGCATGACTATTGGAGTGTATCACCGCATACAGTACTCAGGTCAGATGTCAGCATAAGCGGTCAATATGAACAAATGATTTGTTTATGTAACAATAGATAGATTCCAGTGCATTGTATACCCAAGTTTGCGGCTTCCTTTCATGGTGCCTTTGAATTCCTCCACTCCAAACCCAAGATTGTATATACAAGTTTTAACAGCCAAAAACACTGTCGCCAAACAAATCGCCAATCAGGAAAAAAAATCGCAATTTGCGACATTGGCGATGCCCAGAGCGATCCCTGGGTTGGCAGGTCTGACATGTGTTAAACCACTCATCCAGTATATTAGTGTATATATCTTGTCAAAACAGTCATCACGCAGGTGGAACAAGCATAGTGCACTGGCCCCAAACTCTGATTTCATTACTGATCTAAACAGGTACAAGGTATCAGGCTAGTATTGACCAATCAGAAAAGGTCGAGCTCGCCAACTCAACCAGAATTATACTGCACAATGTGTTTTAATATTTATATCGTTGTTGATAAAGACTCAATACATTGTGTGGTGACAACTGTAAACATATGGATGTATTTGTAAGGTGAGCAGCTGGTACCAAAACGGCAGAAATCAGATGATGACAGAGAGCATGATCGCAAATATGATCAAGAGAAGTACTAAAAATGCTGGGCAAACGAATATGAATGACTGAAATATGACCCAGTAATGGCTGTGATGTTTTGCACTTTCTGCACTTAGTATTGGAGAAATATAAAAGTGTGTGGTGTACTTCATACGTTGATGGGCATAAAAACTTTTATAAATCATCCCTGGAATCACAGTGCAATCCCTTACACATAATGGCAGATGGATATGTGAAATCAAAACAGGAAGTTGCTTCGTAAGAAGCAGAGCAAATTGTGGCATCTTTGAACAAGAGTGTCTTGAAAAAGCTTGAATACGACATGTCACCTTATTTTTTCGAGTCTTGTTGTTGAAATACAGTTGTTGTTGTTTTGAGTTCAAGCTAATGAATATTAAATGTTGAATTAGAAACTGAACTTGTTTCCAGAGATGCCCATTGCCAAAAATGTAAATTAAGGACAAGATGGTAAAAATTAGTGATTTTGTATAAAAATTAGGGACACTTACCGCACAGTCCAGTTATAATACACTATTTTTTAGCACAACTCTTTCTATTATTTTACTTCCAATTGTCCTGCATACTGCTTCTGGCTGTTTTCAGTTTTGCCATAAGCTTCTTTTCCAAGATCAATTCATGGCAAGCACAATTGTTAGCCAGCATGTTAATTCTTTTCAAAAGCAAGGTTCCGAGGGATTGATGTCTGCAGAATTTTTGCATAATCTGTAAGTTTTATTTGACGAAATGTGTTTGCGAATGTCATCTCTCGCTCCATGCCCAACAGAGAAATCCACACTTCAAATTGTGCAGTTAGCATGGCTGTCATCGATGCGAGAAGATTTGATGAAAGTCCAGGTTTTAGAATATTCTTCACTGAACTGTGTGAGTCTTTTCTTGCTCTGGGTAGGCTTACAACCACCGTCCGACATTTTAAAGCGAAAATGAAGCGTTCCAGGTGATGGCGCAAAACTGATCACATGACACGAATTACCGTAAAGACTGAGTAGGACCGAAGTGAACTGTTATATCATGCCGGAAAATGATCTTATGTCGCAAAATACTAGTCTGGTTCCCGGCCTTATATGAAGCCACAGCCTATATCTGGATACGTATAATAAGTATAACAGAGGACCAGTCTAATAAATTACAAAAAATACTGGAACGGAAGGAAATCAGTCTCAAGTTATAATCCGGAAACTGACAATACGGCTTCAACTTACACCAATTAATTTTTGGGGGTTTTGTTTTTAGGAAAATTCTTGATTTTTTCCCACGAAGGCGTGATTTGTAAACAGGCGCGGCAATTCGCGACATTCACGCCCAATTCGGGACAACGGGCATCTCTGTGTTTCTTTTTATTTTAGCATGATCACTGAAATTTAGGCAGGATCAGTAAAATATTGATTATGGTGATCCTGTGGATTTGTGAAGAAAGATAAAAAAATCCATAATTGTCCAGCCCTGATGACTTAGTGGACTTCCCTAATAGCTGGGACACAGAACACAAACTTGAAAATGATATAGATGGTTATTGAAAATGATACAGATGGCTTGGGGGGAGGGGCACATTTTACGATGTGCTGCCAATTTTTAAATGTGACCTTGGAAATCGTGCACTAAAGTAAGGGCAGAACACAGCCTGGAGTTAACACTGGCAAGATTTAAATTAGCACCAATAGACATCTATCTTGTTATTTGTGCAAACTTTTTATGTGATGTTCTTAATATCTGGTGATCTACTGGTAATAAAATTAATTAAAAGGATCATTTTTTTTAACAGCACATTTTTCATGTGCCAATCTCATGCACTTGCTCATTAAAAAAAAGGATGGAATTGTTCGATTAGGCCAGTATATGTGCAACTCAACATACTGTAGAAAAGGCCCTCAAGTGTTCCAAGGTATGGCTTCATAGTTAACAGCCTGTATTATGCAATTGTTGGAGAGAATTTTGCCACACCATGATACAACACAAGATCCTTATCATTATCAACTGGCCAGTGGTTAAAGTCCTCAACTTTTCCAGCTGAGCCATCTACTTTTGCAACACAGTAACAATGCATTGTACTCAAATTTTGAGCCAGGTACTTCAAAAGGTAAGATTGTACAACATAAAACAGTATGAATGATACTGATCTTCAATGATAAGTCTGTACAACATAAAACAGCAAGAAAGAGGCTAAACTTCAATCATGTGCTTTACACAGAATACAAGATTCTACCTCTGGGTTTCTGCACAATTCAAAATCATGATAAAGTCTATACAGAAATTTTAACCACTACTATACTTACTTCAAGTCCTCTAATGCTGTATCAAAATCGTGAAAATTTTCCTGCAATGTGATAGCAGCAACAGCTGCCTCTCGGTTTTCCTCTGGCAAATCTACAACCCCAGGCCGGAAGGCCATCTTTATTTTCACGAAGGCTTCATTACAATCGGCAAGGAGGTATTTGGCCTTGCGGGAATAGATCCGTACCACACCCAGCAGCAAATGGCCAGACGTTCTCAGGGCAAGCTTGACCTGTAGGAAGAGAAGGTAGATGTTCATAGGTTGTGTATAATGTTGATCTTGTCTGTGAAATTTACCTAAAACAACTGACCTGACTGCTAAGAAAGGTAGTGACCCCTCCATACCCTGAATACCACACAATTTGTATTAATACAAATGGTGTTCTAAAATCAGAAGTTTTAAAGATAACCATATACTAACGATGTTATTCTCGGACACTGCCATTTGATCCCATTTATACCAGAGTAAGAGAAAACTACAGCATATACAACATCTAACATGCACTTTGCCTTACCAGTGTCTGTGCAATGATATACTACCCCCATATCTGACTTGCCAAAGTATCAACACAACAACATGCCAAGTGGGCTTGGCATCGCTCACCTGGATGCACAATTATGCACATGATTTTGTCGAATTTTCATACTTTAAAGTTGTTTTACTGACGATTTGATGTATATCAATAAAAAATGTAGCACTTGCAAAAAAGATGCAAAGGTATGAATTTAATGAAAATGTTTGGAAAATCATCCTCAGGCCCACGGCAATACTGTTGACATAAGGGAGTGGGGGGTGGGCTGAAAAAAAGCAAATGTCTTTTTGACCCGATACAAGTGAATTTCATCTTATCTTTAAGGGGTGACCTGTCGTAGGTGGGTAGGATTTACACTTTGAGAAAATAAACAATGGAAATTTTGTGTAAATGAAGACAAAACCAGTGTGAAATACACTTGTATATTGACAACTTTCATTTTTGTTACCTTCGTGTAATAAAATCCACAACGTGTTAAGTACAACACTTGTATATTGACTACTTTCATTATTGTTACCTTCATGTAATAAAATCCACAATGTGTTAAGTACATGGATATGAAAAATCCATGAATTAAAGTATTGGTCACACGTTAAAAAATCAATGTATTGATCACATCCTGTTAGAAAACATGCATAAAAAATGGTCGTCCTCATTTGATCTATATCCCATTGTCAACCAACACGCGACAAAACAATTCACTACGATATTCATTGTTGCCAGTAACAGTGGCTGTATAGTTGTTATTTACATGCTACATCTACTTAAATTGGCCTAGATTGTGGTCTGCTTAGACTAAGGCAACAAATGTAATTATCATACTGAGGCTACCAAGGGGATGAGGCTATTCATAGGGAATTGAAAGCCTGACGAGTCATAAATTTTCTCTGATTGTAAAACATTCAATGACATTTTTTTTTAAAAAGTCTTAATTAAGCACAAGTTGAAATTGCATTTTACGCTGCCGTTGGTAGCCATCATAAGCATAAATAAAGTTACTTTTCTTTCTGCAGATAATGGAACTTCCACAGCACAATAAACGTATTTCAATCACCGATCACTTTGGAAAACGCAATAACCAATCAGATTCCATTACTTTTATTCAAGTTTTATAATGACTTTCTTTAATGAAGGGTGCATTGTTTTTATTGAAGATTGTAGCCGCCTTGCTTTGATGAAGGGTGCATTTGTTTTTGAAGTTGCTGTGAAAGGCCAACTTTGGAGGACCAAACAAATGCCCGGTTGTTAATCCGACGGCAACATTAAAGCCGGATGGAAACATCAAATAATTGTAGAACAAAGTATGGGTCGAAACTGGCAGCTTGTCGACATCAATGATCTGAAATCAAAGGATTTATTCAAGCTTGGACCCAGGGGTTCTGTCGACATGTACATTTATTTTTTTTATCTCGACGTTGACATATGCATGACAAATTTGGTAGTAACAATAGACCTGGGGACTGGAACTTTGCCTTTATGTCGACATAGGTGGTTTGACGACACAAGTAATATCAGTATAAGTGGTTAGGACTATACTGAAAACAACAGGGATCGAGGGTTTCCAGCTATTTTTTTTACCTATGTCCCCCAGACATTGACCCTGTGCGCCCACCTAGGTACACTCTTTTGTCAGGAAAAAAAGAGAAAAAATATGCATACAACTTTTCTTTAGCGGATATCCATCCACGTCTATGCTGATGCTAGCAATGTCCAGAGTCGCTAAAGGTTATACAAACTGTAAGAAAATTATGTTGTAAACAATACTTTTGAGAAAGAAAATGAAATCAAGCAGTTTCTGACCGTTAAAGTCCATACCACGACAGTTGTGTTAACCCATTTTGTTACTGTCAGTCACCAAATTAATCCACACACAATAAACAACTTTGCTTCAGAGTTCACTTATAAAATAAATAGTTAAGGTGTGTACATGCACCACATCAAATGTTAAGTTTTAGTGGCTTGGTTCAAGTGCAAGCCTTTAACTTTAGCATGACTTACAAGATCACATGACTTACAGTCATCTATAAATAGAAAGCGGCAAAATCCAAACCAAGCCGATCACTCCGCTAACAAACATGTGGTTATTAATTTGTTTAGAACAAGAAAAAATAAATGCCTGGATTAACATCTATGAAGCAGAAAGAGGGGTGCTTTCATTTTTATTGTTTTCCACACCAGCAATTAATAACACACAACAGCACTGGATGGGGAGTTGGCTTATCCCTTCAATGGCTTCAGGTTTTGTTTTGGCAGCAACTACACATGATGAAACTGGCCTCTAAGCTCCCTCACTTGTTCAGCTGCAACAGCAATCCAATATTATGTTTCAGTAATTTGATGACAGTGGGAATTCCAACCCTAACTGTAAGTTGGCTATTTTAATTGAGTAGGGAGGCAGAATCCATCAAAGATATAAGCTGACTCCTTCTGGTGCTGTGTTTTTGGTTTCAATCACTAATCAAAGTCGGCAGAGATATGGGACTACAACTGTATGAAAAGAATAGGTCGGCTTCTGGCAGACTTTGATGTTGAGACAGTCAACATTCAAGACTTAAAACACATTTTACAGTTTGTTGGTACACGAATACAGTCTCATTTTTTTCCAGAACAGCGGCAAAATTTATCAGTAAAAACCAGCATATACCGGTGTTACAAAATCTCGGATACAATACATTTCACCCGACGCTTACCGCACTATAACTACTCTGCTGGGTTGAGGGAGCATTTGAAAAACCATAACTACTGTCACTCACTTTATATATAAAATATGAAAGGGTAGAGTCGTTTTTGCTTTCCAAACAGAAGGCAAAGTTTACATCGTTTCGGTGACTCAGTTGCCCACTTCACACAGTAGTGTGACCCCTGACACTGACCTGGGTCTAGCCAGTTGTATGCTTCTATATGTTATTTTTTTTAATTGATCACGGCAAAGGAATCTTTCCACTTTCATCATATTAAATTGAGTAAAAACCAAAAGAGTCATGTCATGTATGGAATGAATGAAAACAGCTAAGTATCCTGCAAGAATGTTTGCATTGGCAAGAAATGTCTTCTTGAACGATTCTCTGCATAGGAAACAAGATGGGGACCATCTGTCATTGTCTTTATTATAGAGGATACAGTCCAGGAAAAAATGCAAACACTATCTAACGTCATGCTCCTGTGTTGGGGTGGGGAGACCAAATAGGATTTGGGGTAAATTAACTCCATTTGGGGATTTATGAGCACACTGGCACTGAACCTTTAACAAAGTTTTTCATCTACACTATACTTTACCTTTGGCTTCATGATGGCTTCTACACTGCTGTCTATGTTGGTCTCGAAGACATGGGCTTTCGTCAATTTCTTGTCCCAGTGGGCCGCCAACCAGATTCGGGCTAGAGGCCCCTTCTTACTCAGCACAAAGTGTGCGTAAAACATGGTTATCAAATTTCTCTACTGGTATTCTAACCTACAAAACAAGAAAAAGATTTTTGGGGTCCCAAAACAAAAACTCAGTGTAATCAACAATTAATACTTCACCTCTAAAAAGCTTTTAGTAGTCTTCAGTTGCCACTGTAAACATTAATTATCATGCAGAAAATACTTTCAGACTAATGTGATTTTGTCAATGAAATATTGGCCCCTTTTCTAATCGTTTCTTTTTCTTTCTAAAGATTCTACAAAATTATTATAAATTCAACAACTGAACATGCAGACATTTTAAAATTGTTTAAAATTAAGTTGTGTGCCTCTCTATAGTTGAATGTGATCAAGATTTTTTTGTTAGCCACGTCTTTTTTTTAAAAAAATCATTGTACCATGAAACTTTTTGTATTTTGTGACACACCTAAATATCCTTGGGATTCTTTACTTTAAAATGTATCTTTTATCTCTAGCAATACATGTTAATGTATTCTAGTGGGCCAGTCTTTAAATATTATAAAGTGTGTACTAGGGGTGAAACAATTCATCGATATATCAATAATTTTGCCATATCGATACATGTATTGGTACAAGAGGTGAAGAATCGACACAAAAGGACATCTACCTTATATAAGTTACTTTAATCTTCAGCAGTCATGAATAATTATTAGTTGTTTGCCTTCTTATTCTTTAAACTGAGAATTGATAATGTATCGTATCATAGGCTGTGTATAGTGAATCATATCGATATGCAGCACAGGCATATCGTTCCACCCTTAGTGTGTACCATTTAAAAAGAGCATTCTGCATGGTCAACTGTAGCTCAGTTTCTACACAATGTAGTGGACGTCCACTATTATGTAATTATACTGCTGCAACTTTTTGATCAGGGCCAATGAAACTGAAATCTGTCCATTGCAAGCCACAGCATGGACATCCATGATTAAGTCCGAAAAATGCGTGTATTGTATATGTTGACACTTTATGACATTTGTTCCTCATGTGAATTGCTAATACCATACATTTGTCTGGGTGAACTCTTAAGAAGCCTTTTCTCATTCCATGCATATGATCCAGGTCATTATGAAGAACTTGTATGTCATCTTCTATGTCAATAAATCGGAACAAAAATACATTGGATTATACAATCCAAAAACTCTAGGAATTTGACATTCGCATGGGCCACAAAACAAGAAAACATTGAGACATATTGGCACCAGGTTCTGCAACTGTAATCTCTGGTTCCTTCTTGCAGCACATAAAATTAAATAATGTCAATGTAAAATTCGAGAATTTTTAATTGTAACATCACAAGTAACAGTTTTCATTTGCCTTTGATTTTTTGAAATTAATGGCATTTATACTGGTAAAGCATCAGGCTGACCAGTCAGACACATCGTTCTAACGCCTTCCTCATGTCGCAGAAATAGACCGCAGCTAAAAAAAATCCCTCCTCCCTACTAAGAAGCAGACGGTAACTTCTTAAAGAAGGATAACTCGTGTCATTCTTCGCCTGCGGTTATTGTTTATATGGTGGGTTACATCTAAAATCTCGTACATATTTTTCGCATAGATATATCCGGAAAATAAAATGTTAATGCAATATCTGAGATGCAATTCATTTGACAACAGAATAAACTTCAGCCTGAGACAAAAATCAAATATGTCTTTCGGTAGAGCACGACAGAAAATCAATCTACAGGCTCAATATGCCCCCCAACAAGGGGATATTATATTTATGCTGTGTGTAGCGACAAAAAGAAATTCTTGTCAAATCCAATACGCACCAAAAAAACGAAAATAAGAAAAATATGATCGAAAAAACAATGCATTTTAACACAACAGTGAAAAATATCTACTATTCGTCGAAACTTGTTTGGTCTATTTGCATAATGCGGTCAACACAGCGTCCTCGCGATAAGAGGTAGCCAGCTCATTCATAGTCAAAAAAGCATTTAATATTAAGCATTACTTACCTTCAGATAAAATAATAACCAACACTATACTTAAATAATCTAAACTAATGCGATCAACCAAAATTAGGCGGGTGGTTACAAGTAATTTCCCTGAAATCCAACATATCTACTTTTCAAAATGGCGTCACTCACATATTCCCGCTCAAACAAGAGATTCGAAAACAGGACCTGTTACTACAATATCATAGTCCAATGAAAATAGTTCTATGGAACTGGGTCACATATAGCTGAAGACTCGTACATATAAATTCCTTAAAGGATACATTATAATGATTCTAATGACAATTTTTATTTACAAATTAGTGATGAAGCTTAATTACTGTAACATACGTATAAGGTATTACCATGCGCAGGAATATATTCAAGGCATCGCAAGTGCCCTAAATAAATTACTTGATTGACGTGTTGAATATATAGGTGCAATTAACAATCAGTTCGAACAGTTAATATTTTAAAATACATTTAAGTTCATGAATAGGAGTTTCTATTTTGTTGAAATAATAATTTTCATATCTAACGATAACAACCATCATAGACTTTAATCTTGAATTAAATTTTAAGTGGAAAACCCCACAAAACAGACCATAGAAAGTAGCCTCGGAGAAAATGATGACGCATCAAATATACAGTCAGGTCATGTGACATGCGAATACTATGGCGGATGCAACAAACATTGCAATCAACATGTGATGTTACGAAATTTGAGATGAAAATTAAGTCCTTACAATTCTACACCTGTCTTGTGCAGGATTTATGTAGTAAATATTTAACTTAGATTCAGTATGGAAGACCTTGAAAATAATCCAGCTTGTCTTGAAACCAGGGATCAAGGTATGCTAGGAGGCACTGTTTCGCACAAACCACGTATTTTGTCAGATGAAAAAAAAAAACATTTCGGTCCAGTATCTGTATAGTTTTGCACAGTTTATTCGACACTAATGGGGTATTTGTAGTCCGGATTTTGGGCGAATATCGTGCACTTTTCTCCACTTTTATAACGTGGGTTGGTGTGTTTTGGTGATTTCAACAATATTCGTGTGTTTTTTGGGGTGACGTAGTATATTGGCCAGGCTCAGGGTCATTTCGGCCCAAACGCAACTTTCGGTCAGGATGTTTCTGCCCACATACATTTTATGAGGGATATAATGTGCTACTTGAATAATGATATTTACATTATGTTGCTTTTATAATGATGTTTGAATAATAATGCTAATATTAATGGATATATGGATTAACTCGGTAATTGTCAGTATGCACTAAATCAATCGCTGAAATGATTTTCTTTAGTCACAAACAAAAAAGTTCTTCTCTACTGACAGAACATGGCTTTATTATAATGGCCATAATGTGCAATTGCTGTTGCTATACATATGTATCCAAATATTGTGATTACCGACAGTCAATATTGTCGGTATTTCAAATATTCTACTCACGATCATTAATGAGCATCAGTTTATTTTACAAACACTTACTAAAGGCTGTTAACTTAGAGAGACAGCAACTAATTGCACCTGTCATTATTAGTCCAATTAAGGATCAAATATGAAATTTTAACATTTTTGTAAATGAACAATAAGTATTACAAACATCACATATGGGCAACCTGTAGACATTGTTTCAAAATGGATTAGTGGCATTGTAGCAGCATAGTATGCCACTTGAGATGTCTGTACGAGTTCCATGTTAAACAGGGTCCAAAATGTACGGGGGTCTATGGGAATTTGACATTAGGCAGCGAGGGAAAAAATTATTGTCTAAAAATTGGTTCATAGTTTGTTTTTTTTCTTCACAGGATGAGTCTGTAACAGTGTATTATGTTGTGTTTGTTGTATTATGTTGTGTTTGTTGTATTATGTTGTGAGGAAATGTAAGTTTATCTGCCCTATAACTGAAATGAATATTACCTCGAAGGTTTATCACAGGATGAGTTGGTCAGTTTTGCAATAGTGTAGAATGTTAGATGCGGGAGGAGTGATGTGAGTGTGTCTGCCCTCTAACTGAAATTGCATATTTTGTTTTGCCTGATAAGTATAGTGACATCGAAGAACATCGAAGTGGTGCATCTTAACAGGGGTGTATGTCTGAAGGAGACAGAGAGAGAAAGTTCAAACAATTTCTGAAAACACTAGTCCACACCATTTTTCAAAATCAACATTTTTTTTATGGGCCCTGCTCACTTATGCAAAAGACAACTGGCTGCCACTGAGAATTGAAAAGTTTACGATTGTTACAATTTCTAAAACTTCCCCCCTCTTGAGCGTTATATAGAATGATTTAGATTTATATCATTCTCTCTTTCATGGTTTCACACACAGAGATCTATACACATTTTATAATCTCTTTCTCTCATACACCTCATGAAAAATTATTAATAATAATGATTTTATATGGTATGTAGCCTGCTGAGTAAGCCTGCTCTCTCGCTCTCTCTTTGCCTAATCCCAATGTTTGCATGAAATAGAAGGCTATGTTACTTTAATTTTGCAGGTTTTCCAAAACTTTCATACCAAAACGTGTAGAACCGTTGTGTTTCTTTATAGGATACTTTTTACTGATCATATTTAATATAAAGTTTAGTTTAAAAACTTGAACTGAAAAATGTTGCAATCTGTGTTTAGCTTGCTGACAAATTCTATCCAATGTTTGCAGTTTTCATATAGCACAGTCATAATATGCAATCTCATTGGTTAACAAAATAAATGTACAGTAAAGCCTCGCTATCGCACGATGGTCGGGGTCCACAAAACGAGATTGTGCTATGTCCCGAACCATGCTATAACCAACCATATCATTTACCTGACGAAAATGATGCATGCATCAAAAAAAGGGGGGGGGGTATAATAGCGGGCGCAAAACTACATGCTTCATTTGTTCAGTTACCATCTTAAATCAGGGTGGTGGGGCAATACTACGGACTTCATTGACGTAGTTATAAGCTTGTTTCATATTAAACAAGAACTACTTAAAATGGTCATTACATATTTAATATTTATTTTTATGAATACGAAATCGGCAGCTTAAGCATAAGTAGTTAAGAGTACATGTACTCACCGGTCGGATCTGGTTGTATCCATAATAGTAATTCCATAAAAAATATGCACAAAGAAGCATAATTTATATTTTTAAAAATGTTTGATAGATCCAGTCAAATCATAATATTTAATTTTTTGCAAATACATTCACAAAAACTTTTTTTTCCCCCGCAACATTCATATTTTGCTGGACATGTCCAAAGGGTCTGATTTCTGACTGACAATAAACTGCATGATTCAGACATTGGGAGTTTCTAAAAAGAAACCTGTATTTATACTTAAAAACTACATTTTACTTGAGCTGAAAATTCATACAGGAGGTCAAATGTACTGTAATGACCTCATAATGTACTTGTGATGCGAATTCTGCAGGTGTGTGTATACATGTAAAACTTCCTGAACCCAGATTAGGAGTAAACCGTTTGATTGTATGGGTACACAGTGAGTTCCATAAAAACAGTGGAGTCATTCTTTAACATACAGAGGAAAAAATAAATAAAATAAACCCAATACTCATTTCAAGTTTTGTTTATAACTATGACTTTGCGTCACTGCAGAGTGAAAGCAGGGAGTATAATGTTTTATTATATTAGCCAATCGTGCCACCGCTACAACTTAAATGGTTCTGTTCCAATCACTGGCAGGACAGTTTTCTGTCTTCATGTAATGATCTAAAGCTAGAAAATAAAAAGGGTTAAGACGGGAGGGGGGGGGGAGGAAGGGTTTCATTTGTGTGGCAATTACCAAAACTGCTCCTGACAATTCGGACCATAAACTTGTTTCAGTGGGTGTGTATGACAGTTGATTGAGCAGGCATTGATAGTCTACTGTCTTCCCTTAAAAAGGTAGGTAAAGTAATTGATTTATAAATTCGGGTAAGAAACTTGTTCACTCCACCACATTGTTTGCTTGACTTGTGAAGACCTAAATCTGAAGCTAATTTCATTTGTTTAATTCCAGACTTAATCCTGCCCAGGGCTTCAAGCTTCTCTTTAACAGTAATAGCTTTACGTTTCTGTATCCCATTATCCGTTGTAAATACCCACTAATTAAAACTCTGACACCTATTTCTTTGAACGACTACAGTAAGAATGATTGTTAAGGTACAACGTAGCCATTTGTATAGGGAATGCATGATATTATTCACTGGTCAGTTGATTGCTTGATGATTGTCTGATAATACCGCAAAGCCACATGCGCGCGTTGGCGTTTTTTGTTGTTGTTTTTTTAACTCATTCGGTCCTGATCCTGCCTTTACTCGTGATCTGTTTTCTGCATTCAGTGGTCGATCCCGCCTATACTCGTGGTTTGTTTACTGCATTCAACGGCCGATCCCTCCTATAGTCGTGGTGAATTGGTCGGTAGTAAAAACGTCTCCGATTGGTCACAAACAGGGTTTTTCCAAGAAACTGACGATATTCAACCAATCAGACTTTACTTTTCTTTGTTTCAATATTAAATACTCATAAGCTAAGGTTATGAATTGGCAGTGGTTTTACTACACGTGTTTCATTCATGAAAAATAGTAAACAATGGCAGATTTCTGAGCGATATTTAATTATTATGAGAATGAAAGGAAGAGTTTCTTGGATTTGATCTTGAAAATATTGAGGAAGCATAGGAAAGTTATGTTAGACAGTTGTTAGTTGCATATTTTACGAGATTTAGACTCAGACATAGAAGTAATCGAAGATTGAATCGTCGGAAGAAGAGGATAATGACAGCGATGATGATGCACATAATTTTGTAAATAGTGCATAAATAACTTGTGAAAGAATTAACACAAAAAATATATGACTGTATAGATAAATTTATTTTGAACAATTGGTGAAAATTTCATGAATTTTTATGGGATATAAGCAGAAAAATTAAGGTAAGAATGAATGCATGTGCGTGATGTTTAAAAAATTTCTAAGTAGCTAAAAACAGTCTGGGGCACAAGCAGCTAGACACAGCTTAGTGCTGCTGGGACATAACAGCAGTGGCACTGACAACAGTGTTGGGGTTGAATGAGTTAAATGTTTTTATAAATCATTGCCCCATAATTTGAATAAGCTTTAGCAGTGAGATTGACTTTGATGATTAGCAATTACTGACATTAATTGATTTATAAATTCCGATGAGAATCTTCTTTCTTTTGAACAACAATTGTACACAGAATGCATTGAATAAAAACACAAAGAAGACTTACTGGCTTTATTGTTCATGATTCAAAAATAATAAGATTAACACTTTTGCAGTACTTCAAGAAATTTTTGAAATTATTGTAAAATTTTGGGAGCCACATCACGATCGTGTTATATCCAAATTCATACACTATCTCTACCTCAGAATGATAATTAATTTTTTACAAATTATTTTTCGCACTTTGAACAAAATATTCATTTTTTTATGTATGAAAAAATATTGAAATTTTGGAAGCCATGCCATGATCGTGTTATATCCGAATTCATGCTATAACGAAGCGTGCTATAGTGGGGCTTTACTGTACTAGTAATTTAAAAGTGTGCATTTATCAGATACTGGAAGAAATTTCAAAAATTCTAAAATAGAAATACTCACCAATTGCACTGACTTTGTGCTAGCACTGGCACTTGTACTGAAGCAGCCTATGCTGCCACAACCTATTGTACTGAATGAACTGGTTACATACTGATCACATGGTCAAAACTGGTTCAGCCACTTTGCATCATACCACTGGTCATTACATGGTTCATCATACCACTGGTCATTACACCATGTATTTTGGCCATATGACTTCAAATGAGCACAGAAAAATGTATACATTGTAATGAATTATAACTGCTGGTAGTACCTAAATTAATTTAAGATAGTTGCTAATAGCTACAAATATTTAAAAACATGTAATAAACTGCAAGAAAAACAATGTTTTGTTAGTTTCTAAAACTTCACCAAAAATTCACCAAGTCCAAAACATTCACATACACTTTTGAATTGACCCCTCAAACATATGTTATAAGGTTGAAGTTACTCACCCATAACTTCAGTGACCACAAAGGATTTAATACATGGCCACTATTTTGTGTATACATTTTGTACATGTGCTCTCCTGTACATTTGTAGGGTTGTTTAAAGTTTAAAATGTCATGGACTCGTCAGTATTTGGTAAAGTTTTAGAAACTAACAAAAAATAATATGTTTTTAAGTGGAACTTTATTAAATAGTTGTGTGTACTAGCAACTCACTAAAAATAATCTAGGTCTACCAGCAGTTATAATTCATTACAATGTGTAGTTTCTGCCATGCTCATTTGAATTCACATGGCCAAAATACATGTTGTAATGAAGATAGTGTTTAAGGCCAGCTCAGGTACTATTAGTTATGTTAATTTCTTTTAGCAAGGGAATAGACTATTGTAACAATAAAATTGATAAAAGTTTTACAGCAGAAATAAATGAGGGAGATTATGGATTGTTTTACACAGAAATAAATGAGGGAGATTATGGATTGTTTTACACAGAAATAAATGAAGGAGATTAGGGATTGTTTTACACATAGAAATAAATGAGGAAGATTATAGATTGTTTTACATACAGAAATAAATGAGGAAGATTGTGATTTGTTTTACACAGAAATAAATGAGGGAGATTATAGATTGTTTTACACAAAAATGAATGAGGGAGATTATAGATTGTTTTACACACAGAAATAAATGAGGGAGATTATGGATTGTTTTACACAGAAATAAATGAGGGAAATTATATATTGTTTTACACAGAAATAAATGTGGGAGATTATGGATTGTTTTACACAGAAATAAATGAGGGAGATTATGGATTGTTTTACACAGTAATGAATGAGGGAGATTATAGATTGTTTTACACACAGAAATAAATGAGGGAGATTATGGATTGTTTTAACTGGGAGATGTAAATCTACTTCGTGAAATGTATATGAATTAGAGGCAGGAAAAAAATCAAAGAACTGTGAAGTAAGGTAGTCGGCTCCAGCTGCAAACAACATAGACCCAGATCTGCTGGCGCATTATGCGATGGTAGATCTAGATCTGTGCAGTTTGCAGTTGGATCTGACTTATAAGCGAATTTATACGGTTATACCAGGAAGTGTACTAGACAGTATGAAGCTGTCATCAGTGTATAAGTATTAAATAGGAGTAGTTCCCAATTGATTCAGTTACCGTATATACTCGCGAATAAGCTGGGTCCAAATGCAAACAACATAGACCCTGATCTGTCATCGCATAATGCGCTGGCAGATCAGGTTCTCTGTTGTTTGTTATACTGATTAGTCTTTACAAACTGCATAGACCCAGCTCTTCTGGCGCATTATGCGATGGCAGATCTGGGTGTATGCAGTTTGCAGTTGGTATCGGGTTAAACGCAAGTATATAAGGTAACAATGTTATTGATATGCGAGTATATAAGGTAACAATGTTATTGATACCCGAGTATATAAGGTAACAATGTTCGTTCGTTAGTTAGATTAACAACGTGTGCGGCCATTCGGCCATTTACGCTGAGAACAATGTTATTGGTACTGTACTAAGATGAAAATATTTTGTTGGCTCTAATCAAGTTCTGGACCACACAACTGGATCTTTTCCAAAGACAGTAGGGGACTACCATGATGTAAAACTGCAAGATTGCTGTTGTTATCAATCATGTGGTGTTTCTCATGATGAATATTTTCCTACATTAAAGTAAATAATAAGCAACACTCTGCCATAGTCTACATGTACATATAAAGTAACACTCCTTTGTCATCATGTGGTTTTTATCCATGACATATCAGCTGACCTTGACCATATTCTTACAGTCATCAGAAGTTAATGATAATGTGTTTATTTTTGATTGGTTAGGAAGTAAGCTTCATTTTTCAGTGTAATTTAAGCAATACATATAATAATTTGTTCATAATAGAGATTTTGCCTGAAATATGCTAAATTCAAATTTCAGTTAAGTTTATCCAATTTTGTAAACATGATGCGTGTGGTACAACTTCAGATGACATGGTCATTACATTAGGGACAAACCATTTAATTTTTTTTGGGGGGGGGGGGTGAAGGATGGGTGGAGCAGGGACCAGGATAATTTTGAAACAAAATTTCTGGCCTTCAAATAGCTTTGAAAAATATTCTTGCTCTGATTTCTTGAAATTTTAAAAAAAATTAATTCCATTATATTAGTTGAACATTTTTTTATCTTGAGGTAAAAGGAAAAAAAATATCCAGGTTCAAAAGAAAATCCCAGGTCCCCCCCCCCAAATTAAATGGTTGTTCCCTTATGACCTCATCTGTCATGATGTAACTAGTATTGTAATGCTGTGAACTGTGAGAGAGATTGGACATCAAATGAAGTGGTTGTGACTTCTGTCGCTTATTAAATAATTAAAAAGAAAAATATATACAGTTTTAATAATTACAATAACCACCCTTTGAAAGAAAATGATAAAATCAATAAAAAGTATGCGAGACCTTGGGAAAGCTTTAATGATTTATGACCTGTCGTAAATCAGCTGAGCAGGCTTTCTGTTGCAGAAAACTTGTGTTATATCAATAATTGTTTCATACTGAAAAAAAAGTCACCGCTAACAGAACACTATTCTTTGTATGTTTAATAAGATGAGTCTGTGATCATAATCCTGTGCAGATTTTATGAACTGCCAGATACTCGTTCAGCTTTTATTTTATGAACAATTATTATAGTAATTGCTTACTCCCCCACCCCCCCCCCCCCCCCAACAGGGGGTCCCTAACAATTTCATCTTGTTGTTCCCGTTTCAAACCAAACAAGAGTTTCTTTACCAACATGGCTGCCATATTTGCGTGGGTGAGTATTTTTTCAGACAACAAGAGTGATTTTGTTCATTGTCTGTGTTAAGTGCCAAATAATTCCATAAATTTGTGTAACTTTGCGCATTATATCCCTTTGAACCCATGTACATAAGGGTTACACCACTTGCCCTTTTTATTTTGTTTAATTTTTTTTTTATAAATATGAAAGCTGGACATTGCAAATATTGGATAAAGACGACACAATGTTTAATTTCGATGTATCACTGAAAATGAACTTTTTCAGGAACCGTAAAAGGAGAGCAAGCAGGCTCATTATTTACCATGAAAACTTCCATTTGGTTTGAAACACAAACAAGATGAAAATGTTCGGGACCCCCATGTCGACAGCCAAGTTAGAAATTATAAATTGATGAATGAAATGATTAAGTGTGGTGCATTTTTTATATCCTTAATGCTTTTCATTTTTGAAATTGGTTGGGGGGGGGGGGTACAGACTGTTGGGAGGGTAGGCAAATACTATAGTGAGAGTGTACTTTATCCATTACTTTTCTCTGTAATGATGCTTACATGGGGATAGATCTTCAGCTATGAGTAGTACAAGGAAATGCACACCAAGCCTATACATTTTTAAATGAGGATTGCTTTGACCCTTTGTTATATAAAAATATAAAGTGTTGAAAAAGTTAAATACTTCAACATTTCAAAAGCAATAATCCATAACACCTTATCTATGCACAGTGTTACAGCCAATGTATACATGAAGTGTGCAGTTGAATAGAATAGAAGATACAAATGTAAAAAAATTTAACACCAGATGTGTGAATATATATTTTTTTACATGTTCTGTTCATTTTGATGTAACACAGGTTTGATTCATTAGAAAGATTAGTATATCCTTCCTGTACATTTTAAATATGCTCAGAAATATGTCCCTATTTGTATTAAACACCAATAACTGAAACAGATAGATTGCTATAATTAGCTATGACTGGTGGGAGTTGTCCATTGAGAAGACATTCCAGGTAAAGGTTACTCCTAATGAAATTTCCACATGTAAATGTTGAGGTTAACCAATGCTGTGTGGATTTTAACTGGAAGAATTATTTTCATGCAAGCAAATGGATTTTTTTTTTTTTTAAAATGAGATACTTGTTATCAATCTAAGACAACAGTTCACATTACATTTATCTGTGGTAGCAAAGGAGCTGTGCTGACATATTTATGTGACACATTGGAGCTGTGCTGACAATCTGAGGTCAAATTAGTAAAGGTTACAGTACTTGTTATTTTCTGGACGCTGGCATACTAATGGAAGGTAATAAGGTTTAAGTCTGGTCAAGAAATAAATGAAAAAAAGAAATAAAAACATTTCTTTGTCAGTTTTGCAGTGTTGTAGATTTTAGTACATGTAGACTAATATGTACAGGGTTTTAGTCTGTACTTGTCATGCATTACTGCAGTAACTCAATATTTCTTTATATATGTTTATATATACATTTGTATGTTCATTGGTAATCATCTTCATGTACATTCCTCATTTTGATGACATTATGTTTGTATAGGGTTTAATGGCACGTCAGCACAAGTCTGGCTATATAACGCTGATGAAAAGTTAAGTTCCAAAAATGTAACCAGTAACCACCGACCAGTACTATCACTGACAAAGGTGTGAGCATTAGGTGATTTACAGGCACACTGGCAGCTTGTCAGACATTCAGGACAAAATGTTCATCATCTATCCAATTGCTACTGTATATGTATATCATGCAAAAATGTGCAGACAACGTTCCATATCCTTACTCTACAATATTTAAAACTACACCTACTAAACTGTTCAGTATTGGGTTTTGGAAGTTTCAAGTGACTTTGTGATGTTGATCTTAAAGCATAAGGCCCGTGATTCTGTTAAAAAAATTCCATAATGTATTCTGACATATTACAATATACACATATTATTATGTTTTGAAGACAGTTTCTTACAGAACTACATAATCATGGGTGTCTTGGTGTTTTTTTTGTTTGTGAAAAGTTAGTAAAATTAGGAGGTGAGAAGAGTTCCTGAATGTAAAATTTGAGAAAGAAAAAAAGGACCTTTTTATTTTAGGTAGGGTTAATAAAGGTGAACATGTAGTTGCTTAATTTTTAAACTGATTACAGAGCTCGAAGATTGTATATTTTCTTGAAAATGGGGCATGTGTCTTCATTGTTTGACATAGTTTTTATGTCCTGTATGTTAAACCACTTACAAAATGTGCCCCTGACATTACAGAAGTACCACATATACACTTATCAGTCTAATCCCACTACAAATAACATAGACCCTGATCTGCCATCATATAATGTGCACGCAGAACATTGTCTGTGTTGTTTGTTCTACTGATTACTCCTAACAAACTGCATAGATCCAGATCTGCTGGTGCATTATGCAATGGCATATCTGGGTCTATGCAGTTTGCAGCTGGACTCGGCTTGTAAGCGAGTATATATGGTAAGTATGAACAATGTTATCTGGAATGTAGCCAGGTAAAAATTGTATTCCACAGTTTCAGATGGGACTATATGCTAGTGTGCATTGATTTTTTTGTCTCTTTTGGTGAACAGGTTAGCACAAAAAATTTGTCTGCACTTTGGCCTGGATCTAGGGGCCATTTTTTCTTCTACTTCTTTGTGTCTACCTGTGAGGTACATGTTTTTGGTGTTTAAATAAACACAGTTTTAATTCCACACAGACAGAACAAGGGTAAATTATAAAAGCAAGTGAGCAGCTTAAAATAAATTCAATGCAGTATAGTGATATGTCCATAACTTCACTTAATTAAATTTGTGAATATCAGATTCTTGTAAACTTCTGAAGTCTATTCACACTGTGAATATCAGATTCTTGTAAACTTCTGAAGTCTATTCACACTGCCAAATAATTGACTGATTATTCTACCTCCCCCTTTCATCACTTCAGCAGCATGTAATTATTATCCCCTTGCTGTCAAAGAAGCATGGATATATTTTTATACAATATGTCTGTGCATATGTTTGTGTGTAATATACTTGAACTTCTCCTTCACCATTTGAGGCAGAAACATAAAACTTGCATCAGTAATAGTCCTTTGAGTGTAGATTGTATCAACACTTTTTAGGACTGCTGCATTGAAATGTAGGAGCATTACAGTAATCACCTTTTCTGTACATCCATCTGTCTGTCTATTCACACTTCTTGTAACCAGCTTAGCTCTGCAACCTGCAACCTAGGTGAATTGCCTATTACATATAGATGTTCCTCTTAAGGCTTCATCATTTCAGGTCCAATTTTGACGGAGTTATTGCCTTTTTCCGTCAGTATTAAATTTTCACTACAGTCGATCCTTGTAACCAACATAACTCATGAACCGTTTAACATATTCTAATGCATTTTGGTTTGTACGTTGTCTGAAGACTTAAATGTGCCTTTATGGGTTTTACAGCATCAACTTCGTTTTGAATAGAGTTGGGGCACTTGGCAGTTAACTTCATATTTTCCCATGGGATGTTGCTTGTAACTGGCATAGCTCATAAACCATTCAATGTATTCTGATGCAATCTGGTATGAACATTGTCTCATAGACTTACATGTGCTTTGTATAGGTTTAGTCTTATATACGAGAGTTATGGCTCTTGCTTCCTCCTGATTTTACTTTCTGCACCCATCACTACTATTGTGGAACTTGATCTCCCCCTTTGGGTGGGGCTGAAGACTAGGGGTGATTTTACATAAACTCCAGTGTTGTTTGTCTCATATGTTAAAGAATTGGCTTGTGTAAAAAATGATCCAAGGGTCAACACATGTCAGACTTGGATCTGGGTCATGCCTTGGGGTCTTTCTTTACCCTCCAGGAACTTAGCAATAGGTCATAACATAGAGACTATAAAGATCCCTACCATGTAACCATACATAGGTTTACTGGGCATGAAAAGACAAATTTATACATACAACTGATATTGACCCTGGGATCCATTCCTACCCAAGGGACTTAGGGACTTAGCCCCTGGGTCATAACTTCGTAACCATTGAGATCCCCACCCTATAACAATATATACACTTACTGGGCAACCCAGGGGTATGAATTTTGATCCACTAGATGGGTGTCAGAGAAAGGTAAAGAGAGGTGGAGGGATCCCTGGGGTATGAATTTCAATCCACTAGATGGGTGTCAGAGAAAGGTAAAGGGAGGTGGAGGGATCCCTGGGGTATGAATTTCAATCCACTAGATGGGTGTCAGAGAAAGGTAAAGAGAGGTGGAGGGATCCCTGGGGTATGAATTTCAATCCACTAGATGGGTGTCAGAGAAAGGTAAAGGGAGGTGGAGTCATCCCTTTGGGTATGAATTTCAATCCACAAGATGGGTGTCAGAGAAAGGTAAAGAGAGGTGGAGGGATCCCTGGGGTATGAATTTCAATCCACTAGATGGGTGTCAGAGAAAGGTAAAGGGAGGTGGAGGGATCCCTGGGGTATGAATTTCAATCCACTAGATGGGTGTCAGAGAAAGGTAAAGAGAGGTGGAGGGATCCCTGGGGGGTATGAATTTCAATCCACTAGATGGGTGTCAGAGAAAGGTAAAGGGAGGTGGAGTCATCCCTTTGGGTATGAATTTCGATCCACAAGATGGGTGTCAGAGAAAGGTAAAGAGAGGTGGAGGGATCCCTGGGGTATGAATTTCAATCCACTAGATGGGTGTCAGAGAAAGGTAAAGGGAGGTGGAGGGATCCCTGGGGTATGAATTTCAATCCACAAGATGGATGTCAGAGAAAGGTAAAGAGAGGTGGAGGGATCCCTGGGGGGTATGAATTTCAATCCACAAGATGGGTGTCAGAGAAAGGTAAAAGGATGTGGATGGATCAACAGCAGAAACAAGCATCAAGATACCACCTTTTGTTTTTCGTGGTGTAGCAGAAGGCAAAACATTGGTATAACATTCTGACTACAATGACATTGTCATTCTCAGTATTAAGATTTTGTGTTAAGGTGTTTTAAATGAGATATAGTGTTCTGTGGAACCTTTGTCTACAGATTTCTAATTTAAATCAAATGTCAGGCAAATGCCACACTTTTATGTTAGTTTTAAGGCTGCAATGTTTACACGTGTGGAAACAGCTTAGTTCAGTTTACTGCCTGTAAACGTTGACAAAATTGGTGACCATGTAAACGAACATGCACGTGGCCGTCAGTGATGCAAGAACTACCTGTTCCAATTAGATGATGTATTTCCACATCTCAGTTTAAGAGGACTATTTAGTATGATTTTTCTGTTAATTTTTTTCGTTAAGTGTGGAGGGGCCCCATGTAGACGAGTGGTCTAAGGCGCTTACCTGTACAGATCATTCACCTCTGTTCATGTGGTTTTGAGTCTTGGCTCTGACAGTGTGGGTATATGAGAAAGTTGCCAGTTGCTTCCCGTGGGTCGGTGGTTCTTCCCGGTTCTTCCTCCACCAGATATAATGGCGTCCATGTATAGCCTATCATGTGCTGAAAAATAGCATTAAATCCACAAAACCAAACTAAACCAAACTTAAAGTATGGATGGTTTTCACATAGAATGTGTCATCACTGGGAAGAAGCCTAAGTTGATGACGGTTGTACCGCTCATTACACCAGGATGATTTACTAATTTTGTTGACAAACAATTTTGAAACTACATTATTTACCTTTGAAAAACATGTTCGTAAAGAGAACCTATGATGAGAAACATTCTTTTTCCAAAAAGAAACACTGTTTCAGAATTATAAGCTGATGCACAGTTTCTTTGTCATTACATATCCTACAAAAGCATCCTATGCATATGTCTAGTCAGTATGGCTGGTTGTATTGTCAATGGCTTACATACAAATAGCTGTCATTGGTAAGCCTAACATGAAGATAGTGGGAAAGGTTGAGTTTAGGATTGGTTTGATTAAATGACGGCGTTTTGGTTATTGTACACCTTGTACACCTTTAGAGATGTTGGTAAACATTGTAGCCTTAGTTAGTTTATAATTATTTCACATTATCATTTTTGGCTTGGAGGGATTTCAGTCTCCTTTGCCTATGGTATAGTGTCTATTCTCTTTTACCAAATATAGTTTGTAGTACTAATAATAGTAACAAGCTTAATGGTCGTACTAAAATTAGTAACAAAGTATAAATTCTCTAATGGCATATAAAGAAAAGAAAATGTTGAAAAAGATTATAAAGATTTTTTTTGGGCAATCTGTTTACAGTACTAAAAGAACCAAGAATAGCAGTATCTCTGGAGATACATTTTTGTATCTTATTTTGTGAAAATTAGTATCACTTCAACCCTCTACACCATCGGTATCCTCATTAGTTTGATTATGTTTTTACAGTATTTATCCATGATAGGAGCAGGGGACAAGCCTATGTGTAATATGTTTGTCAAAAAGTAGGCTGTTGGTTTATTATCATAAGGCATGGGTGTATCATTTGGTAAATACAGTGTATATGACTTTTTTTCCTACTTATCTAAGTTCACATGATTAATTTAATTAGATTTTACTTATTTTGGCATCATTTTATTTTTCAGTGGTGCCCACTAGCACTTACCCCATGGCCTCTTTAAATTCCTCGATGGATGGGAGGAAGATAAAACCGCCCAACAAGAAGAAATTTGAAGAGGAGCTGGAAGAAATAACCAAGCAAATTAAGGAGAAAGAGACATCACAAGTAAGTACTTCTCAAAGTATCAGTGTCAAGGTTGGCACTAGGATTCCCAAGTAGTCATCAAGTTTTTCAACACAAAATACTGACATGTTCATTAATCTCAAGTACCAGGGAATGGGGTTGCACTCTGGAATAGTTGATTTTGATCTGACTTCTATTCAACTTTAGTCAGTAGCTACTAGTATTTTCTTTCACTGAAATTTTCTCTTTTTGAACTAATAGCAGTTTGATTTATTTCTAAATTATGCATTTCATTTTTTTTTTTCTTCAAGAAATTTAGATCCTTAGATCATGTTATGCAACCTCAAAAATACATTCAGATCTCCCACTTGTAGTTCCATATTTAGTCTTACAACGTTGATCCTGATATGCATGATGGAGTGTGTGTCTAAGGGGGAGAGGGGGTCAATGTCTTACAGCCTGAATAATTGATCCTGTTCCACCTGCGTTGCCAGGGGAACCGGAGGCCAAATTTTCAAGAATATTTCACATAGTTGGCACCCCATATTGAGACTGTCGCACAGATTAGAGTTTAATAATTTTAGTTGTACTATGCTTACTTTGATGTCTTTTTCCTTACTGGAGTATATCCAGGAGCAATCAAGGGATCATGTTTTTCAAAATTCTGCATGTTCTTTTGTCAAGATATGTAATCCCCTACATCATTTTATGCAATCACAAAATTACTTTATACTAGCAGTCATCGGCAGCTGCAGGGCAAACATGTGCAGACAACAGCACAAGCCCCTAAATTTTCAGTTGCCAGATATGTTGTTATACCCTGCCCAACAAAGTTGGCAGAGGATATAGGAATGGGCTCCATTCATCTGTTAGTCAATCTGTATGTCATTCCATCCATCCATCACACTTTCATTTCTGGGACATAACTCCACAATCATTCAAAATAACTCTATGAAATTTGGTACATATATTAGACTGGTGTCCCAGATGCGCCTCTTGCTATTTAGAATTCTTCATTTTTCAATATTATGGATGTTTTTGTCCATCCATCCATACATTGTCCACACTTTCATTTATGAGGGAAAACTCCAAAAACTGTTTAATATCTGTGAAATTTTGTACATGTATTAGATCTGTGGTATAGATTTACCTTTTGCTATTCACAATTGTTCTGTTGAAATCTTTGTAATGCTTTCATTAAAGCTGAAATGAATAACTGAACATTTAAATCAGAATGCTTGCTCTTGAATATTCCAATAGAAAATCTGTAATAGAATGTATTTGTTTGTTTACCTTGTGCTCAACAACACCTAAAACCTGACTCAGTTGACTATGCTGTCACCACAGGCACTCACTTTTGTCAGTAAACAAAAAAAAGGGAAAACTATTGATAAAACCCACTCAGATTCTTCCATACATAATGCGATTAACTTGTGCAGTTCAAAATCTAACCCCTCGTCAGTTCTGTGTCAATTTTCTTGTACTGCTGGCGTGTACAGACATTCATAACTTACATCAAAATCAATGTAAAGAAGATATTCCAAACTTTTTTCCCATATTTGATTTATGTACTTTACTGATTGATTAACGGACACTTTTGCGTAGTTTCTCTGTTGCTTCATGTCTTGTCTACTTGGATCCAGTTTTAAAGGTATACACTTTCTGTATGTCACACAGTGAACGGGTTACTTTGTAGATTTTATCTCACCATAAAAAATCTACCATGGATTTGTAGTGGTACACAATTAAAGTTTCAGTTGTTAAACATGTATAAGAAGTGCATGGAATTTGTTTTAAAGGTACAGTATATGGATGGCACAGTCTAGCTCCCTACTCTTAGCTCATATACCTTTAAACAACCCCTAGGTGGCATACTTACAAAGAACACTAAGGCTGATTGTCTAATTTTTCAGATTATCCATTTTATAATCATGACAGTGGTAGGAGCATATAGTGTTACCCTTGGCCATCTATCCTTCCTTCCATCCATCCATCACAACTTTATTAAGTTTTGCATTTAGGTGAGTTTTCTGGCACAGTGGTGGGGCATCTGTGTTTCATAAACGCATTTCTGGTTCTGAAACTAGTAATTTTACCCTCAACTACCTAGGCTGGTTCTGTTACTAGTAATTTTACCCTCAACTACCTGGGCTGGTTCTGAAACTAGTAATTTTACCCTCAACTACCTAGGCTGGTTCTGAAACTAGTAATTTTACCCTCAACTACCTTGGCTGGTTCTGTTACTAGTAATTTTACCCTCAACTACCTGGGCTGGTTCTGAAACTAGTAATTTTACCCTCAACTATCAAGGCTGGTTCTGTTACTAGTAATTTTACCCTCAACTACCTGGGCTGGTTCTGAAACTAGTAATTTTACCCTCAACTACCTGGGCTGGTTCTGAAACTAGTAATTTTACCCTCATCTACCTAGGCAGGTTCTGAAACTAGTAATTTTACCCTCAACTACCTTGGCATACCATAGAACTTTTCCATTTTTTTTTCATCACTTAGTTATCCAAACGATTTCAAGTCCAAAATTGAAGTATGTTAATCAAGGAACTGTATATTTGTTTTTATCAAGTTTGATTTTTGTCAATATGTTTGTGACAAATCCAGTTCAATAACAGGGTCTATTCTAGAATGCACAATTGCAGGAATCATGTACAATTTTTCAATAAAGGATACAGGAAAATCAACCATATATGTGTGAAAATCTTGCATCATATTTTTCAAACCTAACCTTTCTTCATTAATTCCTCCTGTGTTTAGATAATTCCTCCAATTCTTTTTCGAATGGGAAAGGGGGGATTTTAAAAATTTTCAGTTTTGGAACAGATTTTGTAAGTTACCAAAACAATCAAAAATAAGCCTACCTTGAGAATCATCGGTCCATCTGTCCAGTTCCTGTGACATTTTGGTCTCAGAAGTATGCCGTCTTAAAAATAAGCTATCCAATTCCTGTGACATTTTGCTCTTAGAAGTATGCTGTCTTAAAAATAAGCTGTCCAATTCCAAGGACATTTTATTCTCAGAAGTGTGCAATCTTGAAAATAATCCATCCGATTCCTAGGACATTTTGTTCTCAAAAGTATGCCATCTTGAATAAAAAGCTGTCCAATTCCTGTGACTTTTTGCTTTCAAAAGTATGCCATCTTGAATAAAAAGCTGTCCAATTCCTGTGACTTTTTGCTTTCAAAAGTATGCAGTCTTGAAGATAAGCCATCCAATTCCTAGGATGTTTTGTCACCAAAAGTATGCCATCTTGAAAATAAGCCATTTAATTCCTAGGACGTTGTGCTTACAAAACTATGCCATCTTGGAAATAAGCCGTCCAATTCCTATGTGATTTTGCTCCTGAAAGTATTGCCATCTTGAAAATAAGTCACCCAGTTCCTAGGATATTCTGCTCAAGAAAGTATGCCATTTTGAAAATAAGTTGTGCAATTCCTAGGACATTTTGCTCAAGAAAGAATACCATCTTGGAAATAAGCCATCCAATTCCTGTGACATTTTGCTCCTGAAAGTATTGCCATCTTGAAAAAAAGTCACCCAATTTCTAGGATGTTTTGCTCAAGAAAGTATGCCATCTTGAAAAAAAGTTGTCCAATTCCTATGACATTTTGCTCAAGAAACAATGCCATCTTGAAAATAAGCCACCTAAGGCCCCCCCAAAAATATGTGTGTTTACTATTTCACTGGTTTTAAAATTAGAGTAGGCAGGTAGGTTTTTTTTAATTGTTTTTTTTAAAACATTATATATAACTCAAGTAATATTTCAAGCGCTTCAGAGTACTGGGCAAAACGGCTCAATTAGATGCACAAATCAATTTCGGCAATGTGATTTTTTTTATTTTAAAAAAAAAATTGTGGGTGGGGGTGTGTGCTAGGGTCGGCATCGAGAAACAGGGACTGTCGGCCGACCGAAAACACATTTTTTTTGTGTGTCTAATATGTTGAATGCTTATGTTATATGCATTTAAGTTGACATGCAGAGAAGGAGAGAGAAACAAAGAGAGACTTGCATCGTTATAGAAGAAACACATATTCAACATTTTATATGAAAATATGACTGATAAATCATGTATCAAAAAGAATCAACCTGTTCTCTATCGATTCTGAATATAAAAGTACAGATTTAAAATATCTTTCATGTTCTTGTAATATACATAGTTTTGCGATTCACAGAAACCATTATCCTACCATCTGCCTAAAGTTTATTTGAAAATACACCTACCTCAAACATAAGCTGTCCTCAAAAATAGGCTGAACAAAATTACTAATGAAAGCAGCCACTGATTTTAGAGTTTCTCAGATATTTATGATATTTTGTAATTTCATAAGAAGCTAATGGGCTTGATGAGAAAATAATGTGCCAATTTCCTGATGCACTTGTATTATTTTGTCATGAATGCTATGAAATTAATCAATACCTATGAAGTCATCTCCTTTTTTTCAATACAGCAAATGCTTCCCAAACCAGGAGAAACACCAGGAACTGAACTTCGTGACATCCGTGCTGAAAAAGATGCTGCCATAGTAACAAGAAAAAAAATAGACTCAGACTTGAAACTTTTAAATCAAGAAATAACTAAAAAGGTAATGCATTTTATTTTTGCACTTAAGGAACATGAATCCTATAGTGAAACTTCAAAACTATGTGATATTGAAATTAAAGATTTTCAAAAATTAGCTCACATGGCTCTGAGCTTATGGTATGGCCTTGTGTACATTGTGTGTTATCCATCATCTGTCATGTGTCTGTCAGCAATTGTTGCTTTCAGCTTATTCTCAAAAACCACCAGACTAATTTCAACCAAACTTGCAGAGAGCATCTTTGCATAAAGGTCTTTCAAGTTTATACAAATGATGCTGATTCACAATCAGATATGGCTGCTATTACTAAAAACAGAAAAACTTTAAAATGACTTCTTAGTGTTTCCCTCAGGATCTGAAAAGAGCATGGCAATCTTCCTCCCAAATGGGGATTTTAAACGCATATTATTACGGAATTATGTATCATCTTTTTAAATTATAATATAGTTTTATTTGGTTTATGACCTTTGTATTATAATCTAATAGCGTTGTTTTGTATTGTACACATATACGGTATTTCAATGTGACCCAGTACATTGGTCCTGGGAAAATCAATATTGTCGGTTGAAGCATAAGTCATGTCACATAACCTAGCGCGTGAGTTTTTGTACTTTTGTTCTGACCTGGATTTCGCAATTCAGAGAATGATTCATTTGTTGATCAGAAGTTAGATTGTAAGATCGTGATAATAAGATGTTTATTTAAGACAGAATTAAGAAATGGGTTTTATTTGTTTTAAAGATGCAGTATAGAATACTATAAAAGAAATGTAATCTCTGCGTTCAGGATTCTTCATATTTACTTCATCTTGAGAGGTCATAAACGAGATTGGTTCATTGTGTGTGATTTTCTACTTCAGAAATATTTTCAGACTACATTTTTGGGATTTTGTACTGACATTTAAAAGATTTAAGAATTATTCAGCTCTGTTGGAATTATTGGAAACATTTTTAGAACTTGTGTAATATTCTACATTCACAAGGATTTATTTGGAATTAATTATATTTGGATATAACTGATTCTTGTTAGTACATCAGCACAGTGGTGTTTTCATTCGGAACATTCTTCATTCGGAATATTTTGGATAACTTCCGGATCAGTGAACAATAGAACAATTTAGGATTATTTTAGGAATTTCTAAACTGGAAGTTATTTTGAAATCTTTCACTTTGTTTGTTTGAAATATTTAATATTTTAAGAAATTAACTTTGTGTTAGTAAATCTTGAAAGCTTGTTTGAGTAATTCTTTCTTTTGTTACATTACCCCTAGTCGTAACAATATACCTTAGTCAGTAGGGCACCTTATTTTATTGTTAATTCTTCTTTCTCTTTCTTCGTTTTTTTGCTGCTGTTCTAACAATAGAGAGGGACAGAAAAGGGGCACTAAAAGTACGAAATATGGTTGCATGCCCCTGGGGAAAAACATCAGAAAGGGCATGATAAGCAGGAAAAGGCATAAAAGGGCTAGGTGCCCAAGTAAAAGGTCATGGTGCCACATCAAAGGGCATGTCACCATTCCATGCTAAAAGTGGCTTGGGAAAGCACTATTCTTCTCAAAACTTGCTGAACAGAATTTGACCAGATTTATTAGAAATCATTCTGGCATGAAGACCTTTCAAGGTTATATAAATGAAGCCCAGCTGCCATCAAATATGGCCACTGTTGCAAAAAACAGACAAACCTTTAAAAATGACTTCTTCCTAACAACCACTAAACAGAATTTTACCAAATTTGACAGCACTTTGGCATGAAGGCTGTTAAAGTTTGTACAATTATGCCAATCTGCTATTAAATATGGCCAACATTATTAAAAATAGAAAAGCTTCAAATGACTTTTTTTTAAAAATGTTAAACAGAATTTGACCAAATTTGACAGAAGGTATTCTGGCATTCAAGTTTATACAAATGATGCAGATCTGCCATCAGATATGGCAAGCATTACTAAAAGTGGGAAAACCTTAAATGACTTTTTTCTCAAATACTGCTAAACAAAATATAACTAAATTTGACAGAAAGCATCCAGGCAAAAAGGCTGTTGAAATATATTTGAATGATGCCAATCCAGCACCAAATATGGCTACCATTACTGAAAGTAGAAAAACCTTTAAATAACTTATTAAAAACAGCAGAACAGAATTTGACCAAATTTGCTAAAATGAATCCAGGCATAAATGCCTTTCAGTTTTTAGTTCACCAGGGCACAAAGCTAAGTGAGCAATGGTATGACCCTGAAGCTGTTGTGTGTCGACATTTGCTATTTTCAGCTTTCAACAAAACCTCAACAGAATTTATACAAATGATACTGATCAACTAAATAGGACTTGACCAAATTTGACCTTGCATGAAGCTCTTTCAGATTTGTTTAAATGATACAGATATGCATAAAAAATATGGCTGCAATGACACCTCCTCAAAAACCACTCAACAGAATTTGGCAAAATGTTAACGAAAGCATCCTAGTATGAATGTCTTTCAGATTTGTTTAATGATGCTGACAGAAATAGAAAAACCTTTAACTCTTTACCCAGACATGATTTTTCCCCGTTTTAAAGCGGAATTCCACTTTTCTCCTGACTTGAATCTGATTTTTTTCGATATAGTCCATTTTTTATATCATCTCTGTTCCGGTTTTTAAAAAAAAAACGGTCTGTCCGGTCCCATTTCGCGACGATCCTTATAAAATATTCGTTCTGTGTATTATTTAACAGACAATCGTTGTAAAGAGCATTCTGATTGGTAAAAAGTTTCTACTCGTCCAATGAATCTTCATATAACGGAAACTGATGGAAATGGAAAAAAAGAAGCATGCTTGCAAAACATGGCATCTGGAGTTATTGACAGAGACCAGGACACAAAAAGTTTGGATAAAGGTTTGAAAAATGTGTGGAAATTGGAATGGCTTGAGCGGAAAGTCGATGGAAATGTAGTTGGTCAGTTCATAAGAAAACGGAACACTAGAGGACTGGCATTTTGTGATCTTTGCAAGAAAGATTTGAACTACGCCAATCGCGGCTAGAAGAGTTTGGAGCATAAAACATTGAAACCTTCAACTCGGTACAGAACATCAAATATGGCCTGAAGGCATCTGGAAAAAGTGCAATAAACTATTTTAAGAAGGAAGATTTCTTACACGAGAGGGCAGATGTAACCCTGTGTCAGAATATGCGCACTGCATATCGACAATACAAGGAGGAGCTTGAAAGGAAAAAACCATTGTTGAGAATGAAAAGGAAAAATTGAACATTGAGCCAAAAAAGTCACTGGTGACAAAAAGAAAAGCAAAATAAATCTTTGCCAAGGCTGCAAAAAGAGCAAGATTAGCATATCAATATCAACAGGTTGTGTCCAGTGGGGGAAAAGACAAGTGAATTTATGTGATTATGTGTATATAGTTGATGTATTTGGGTTGGGTTTTTTTGTGTTTTTTTTTTACAAATTTGTTATGAAAAGAGAAAAGTGTAATATAATATGCGCTGCAAAAATTGACAAATTACTGTGACTGAATTACTGTGTGAACACTGACATGCACATGTAATAACTTCAGCACTAATATTATTGGAGAACAAGTTGATGTGACAATGAACATTGTGAAATTCTTCAATTATTGTGTAAAGTTTTGGTAAGTTTGTTATTTTTTTCCGATGATTATTTTGTTGGAATGAAGTAAAAACTTTGCAATATATTAGGATAATATGGTCCACCAAGAGCAGTTTGGCATGTTTTGTATGAGTCTAAAATGCATTTTTGGCAGAGGGCCTTCCCCGTTGGGGGAGGACCCGCAAACACCCCTTCACATTTTCAGTTTTTTTTTTGGGAGGACCACAGTCATGTCTGTTTACCTCACACAAGCGCTTTGGGATGCCTCTACCACATTCCAGTGGAAGCACCTTTCGACACCTCGTTCTGATTTGTATACAAGCACATTTGGACACTTGTACACCATCTGCATAGAAGTGTGTTTCGATGCCTGCAGTAAGCATTGCTCATTTTGAACTTGATAGCACCACCTTGAGGTAAATAACCATTACATCACATCACATGGTTGCTATTTAAGATATAGTCATAATCTGCTATTTAAAGTAACTGTGTTGGATTCTCCATTATCCAAAATGGAGGCTGCAGATTTCTTTCAGTACTCTCTTGAGTTTAATGATTAGAATTATGACTATGAAGACTTCAGTAAGTCAAATATAGGCCCCAATATTGATGTAGGTAATACCGATTTTTGGTCATTTTTAAAATTTGGATGATTTAGTGATACATACTTAGGGAACCAGTAGATTAGAGTTTGAGAAAGGTCAGCTATGGTTGATCACACAGCTTCTCTGACTTGATTGTGAATAAGTTCTGTCAAGATTTTAAAGCATATAAAAAATTCTTCGGTCATTATACTGCCATAAAGATCAGATTTTACTCTTAAACCTTTTTATAGATAACAAATATGTGCAAAAAAGGTAAAATAGTTAAAATTTATGTTGAAGTTAACAAATAGTACACTGCTTTAAATTTTACAGGCAGGCCTATTCGGATAGAGTCATTTAGGTTACAGATGTTCTATTTACAGCACACTGCACTCTGTGGTTTTGGCACATGTATACTGACAGCCTACACAGTAACAGACGCTATGAGGTAAAGGGTTCAACAACTTCTTCTCAAAAACCACTCAACAGAATTTGACCAGATTTGACAGGTGATATCCAGGGGCCAATGCTGGTTTTCGTAAATGACTGCCTTTTCATGCGAAGAAAGTGTATATTGTATTTTCTGCAGGCTTTTGGATGGGAAAAAAAATTGCTTTTTTCCGTCTGAAAACAATGAAAAATGCTTCATTCAGTGTCAAAAAAACAAACAAAAACAAATGAAAATTCCAAGTTGTTGCAAACAAATCCTGCAAGTCATGCAGCAAAGTAATCACATTTTACATGTACAATAATGAATCAAAACCGACATTACTTGCCATGTTCCGTCTATTTTATTTCAGTCCACAAGAAAATACATGCATATTAGAAACAACTTCAAGATTGAAGAAAAAAAAGATTACTGACACCAGCATTAACAGATAATGTTTCAGCTTAGTGCTCCAAACCTTTCTTTCCACTCTAAAGTTTCAATGCTTGTATGAATTTCCATTCACAAGCTAATATAAGTCAGTTACCATGGTGAGTGATAGCAGGCCCACTTGGGTCTCTTGTTTTCTGATGAAAGAATCATTTAAAATTATTGATATCGTTCAGCTTGTTTCATGTTCCTAAGTACCATAGATTATTTAGTGCCCATCATTAATGGATACTGGATTCGTAATTTGAGTCTGGAAATTCCTTGTCTTTCGAGTAATTTTTGTAACTATTTCTGATCTCATGAAGAACTTGAATGCTGCAGTTCCAAATGACATTTTTTCACCTCAATTAGGCTTAATAATATGAAAAGTCCTATCTACAAACTTATATAAATTATTTACATCTGGAAAAATGGAAATAGTGAAAGTTCAGAACATTTCTGCATATGTATTCATGCAGTGCTTTTGGATAGATAGGTCAGGAGGTAGGTAGAAAAACTGGTGGACATGCAGATGTCAATATATATATATATATATATATATATATATATATATATATATATATATATATGGGCCACATCACCAACAAATGATGCTACAAAGTCAGTAGTATAGGCATTCATGTGAAGCAGACATACCCGCATGTCAACCAGCATGGGTCAACATGCGGGTATTTCTGCTTCACACGAATGCCTATACCACCGACTTTGTGCGTGGTCAAGATGGTATAGGGGTTGGTGCTTACAGGCAACACGATGTGTGTCATACCCGCGGATCCAGGTTAGAATCTCCATAGAGTATGAATTAAAATTCTCTAACTTGTATGATAATATTATTTATTTGTGTTTAAAAATTCTGTTATGTTATCAAGCATTCTCCTGTAGAATCCAGGGATAGAACTCTTCATTATCGTGGGATTCTAGATATAATGCAGTACCACTATGGACCCTGTGACCAAAATTAAAACATTGTACTTGAATTAGTCTATCAAATGAATGACAATATGGGTTGCAAGAAAACAACATAAAGCTTAGTATTGTATTTTTATTTTTTTAAAACATGATTTGACAAAGTTAAATGCACAAATACCATGAAGTGAAAAATATATTTAATTTGCATAAACTAAAATTATTACTACATGTTTGACTTGCGTTTTGTTTATTCCCCCTGCCCCCTCCCCCATACATATACATGCATTCATCCTTGACACTATACCACTCATGTTGTAATGAGAGAGGGCTGTATAAGGAGTTTAAGACTAATTACAGCTTTTTTAGTTTGTTCCTTTTCAGATGGGGATGTTGTCTAATACAGAGTCCAATTTGCACTACAAGAATGAGGCCAAAATTGATGATGCGATTAAGTAAGGATGTTTTTGGTCCCATATCTACTGAATTGTCTCAGTTTATTATCACTTTACACAATCCTGATGTCATTACATAAACTGATTTTTACCTGTACTAGTCATAGACCAGAAGAGCTTATGGGATGGTCTTTCGTCCATCATCTATCGTCTGTCCATCTGTTAGCACAAGTTTGTTATCACTACTCCTCCTAAACTACTTGGAGGATTGCCATGGAACTTTACACACACATTCATCCCATGGTCTACATGGTCTTAAATGGAAATGGTGCTGCTCGGACATCCAATATGACCACCACAGTAGCAGTCTTGAAAATCTTGTTATTGCTACTCCTGATGAATGGATGATCATATTAACATGGGATTTTCATTAAAAGACTTCTTATGATGTCTACTCTGATGTCTAATATGGCAGCCATTTTGAAAATCTTTTTTATCACTTCTCCTCCTACATGGATGGTGGTATCAATATGGGGTTTCACTAAAAGACTTCTTGTGTCTTGTTAGTCCTAAATTGAAATGGTGCCAATCTGACATCCAGTATGGTCACCACAGTGGCCATCTTGAAAATCTTTTTATTGCTACTCTGATGACGTGGATGGTCAAATCAACATGGGGTTTTCACTAAATAACTTATTATGATGTCCAGCTGGTCATAAAAATGGTGCTGATCTGACATCCAATATGGCTGTCATGGCAGCCATCTTGAAAATCTTGTTATCACAATTCCACCTGAACAGAAAGTCATATTGATGTGGGGTTTTCACCAAAAGACTTCTTATGATGTCCAGTTGGTCTTGAATGAAAATGGTGTAAATCTGACTTCCAATATGGCCACCACACAGTGTCCATCTTGAAATTCTTGTTATTGCTGTTCCTCCTGAATGGATGGTCATATCAACATGAGGTTTTCACGAAATTACTTTTTATGATGTCTAGTTGGGTCCCAAGAAAAAAACGGTGCCGATCTGATGTTCAATATTGTCGCAACAGCAGCCATATTGAAAATATTGTTGTGGCTACTCCTCCTGAATGGAAAGTCATATTGACATGGGGTTTTCACCATAAGACTTTTTGTGATGTCTTGTTGGTCATAAATGAAATTGTTCCCAATGTGAGGTGCACTATGGCTTAAACAGTGGCCAGCTTGAAAATCTTGTTATCACAGCTCCATCTAAACAGAAATTCATATTGATGTTGAGTTTCGCTAAAAGACTTATTATAATATTTTGTTGATCCTAAATTAAAATGGTGCTGATCTGATGTTCAACATGTGACCATCTTGAAAATCTTGTTTTAGTTACCCTTCTTTAATGGAAAGTCATTTTGACATGGGGTTTTCATCACAAGAGTTATTATGGTGTTGAATTGTTCCTTAATGAAAATGACAACCCTAAAGATGGCCACCATGGTGGCTGTCTTGAAAATATTGTTATCTCAACTCCTCCCAAATGGATGGCTATATATATATATATGGGGTTTTCACCAATACACTTCTTATGATACCTAGTTGGTCCTAAATGAAAATGGTGCCAGTCATACATCCAATATGGCTGCCATGAAAACTGTCTTAAAAATCTCAT
Source organism: Margaritifera margaritifera (assembly GCA_029931535.1). Classification (NCBI taxonomy): domain Eukaryota; kingdom Metazoa; phylum Mollusca; class Bivalvia; order Unionida; family Margaritiferidae; genus Margaritifera; species Margaritifera margaritifera. The sequence goes on from JAQPZY010001665.1 coordinate 3,096,349, forward strand.
CACTATTCCCCCTAAAGGGCTGATCTTTATGACATGGGGTTTTCATGAAAAGACTCCTAATGAAAATGGTGCCAAGCTGAAATCCAGTATGTGCACCACAGCAGCTAATTTGAAAATCTTGTTATCGCTGAAGAATATCAGAGATGGTTTCAACACTCAGCAGTTAAAGGGAAGAAATGGTCTTATCTTAAATTCCTGGAAATTCTTTTTGCCCAGTGGAGCATCAGTCCCTCCGAGGGACTCTTGTTTTTTTATTAAGTTTTCAAATGAACATGTGTAATACACGTGTAGGGTTTAATGGCACATCAGCACAATACTGGCTGTATGTTACCAATTAAAAATTAAATTTTAAAAATGTAAAGAGAAATTTTTTTAACATAATGTTCGGATACGAGTAAATGAGTACTATAATGGTATTATGTCTCAAAATAATGTTAGAAGCATTAGTTCTATGTTTTAACTAATCACTTCTCTTTAGAGCTGTGGAAATATGGAGATTATGATTAAACCTTTGTAAATATTTTATATGAAATTGACAATCTTGTTAAATCTGCTTTTTATACCACTTGTAAATTGTATTTGAAATTTGCATTTGAAGTAAGGCACAGAATCTGTCAGCTTGGACAAAGTCAGGTTTCAAATGATGCCACAGGTTTTGTAATTACTTCCCTTGAAATCACTGTCTACCTCATGTAGCACAACGTCGTTTTCCTTATCAGAAATAAACCTAAAATGATAGGTTTAAAATGAAATTTCTTTTTAAAAATGTGGCAGTCCCAGAATGATATACTTGAAATTACTAACAAGTTTTGAAGTTACTCATTTACCAATGGCTTTTCTTTTAAACAATTCTTTTCATAGATGCTTTTGAATGAAAACTGAATCGTTGTCATCCATCCTGTTTGACTTAGAACTTTGCCCTTAAATTTAATTTCCACTCAGGAACCTTTGAGGAACTTCATTGATAAAAATCAATTTTGGTATGATGTTTATATTAAGGACTTCATTTTGGTATGATGTTTATATAAAGGACTTCATTTTGGTATGAGGTTTATATTAAGGACTTCATTTTGGTATGATGTTTATATTAAGGACTTCATTTTGGTATGAGGTTTTATATGAAGGACTTCATTTTGGTATGAGGTTTTTATTAAGGACTTCATTTTGTTGTGAGGTTTTATATGAAGGACTTCATTTTGGTATGAGGTTTATATTAAGGACTTCATTTTGGTATGAGGTTTATATTAAGGACTTCACTTTGGTATGAGGTTTTATATGAAGGACTTCATTTTGGTATGATGTTTTTATTAAGGACTTCATTTTGTTGTGAGGTTTTATATGAAGGACTTCATTTTGGTATGAGGTTTTTATTAAGGACTTCATTTTGGTATGAGGTTTATATTAAGGACTTCATTTTGGTATGAGGTTTATATTAAGGACTTCATTTTGGTGTGATGTTTATATTAAGGACTTCATTTTGGTATGAGGTTTTATATTCAGGACTTCATTTTGGTATGAGGTTATATTAAGGACTTCATTTTGCTAGATCAAGTTTGATTTTCACCAATTTCCCGCAAACTTTTTTGGAGTTAGGACCTTTTTTACTTAGAACTTTGCCCTTACATTTTATTTCCACTTAAGAACTTTTGAAGAACTTAATGACTTCATGGATTGTAATCAGATTTGGTATGAGGCTTAGGTCAGGTTTGATTTTTATCATTTTCTTGCAAAATGTCTGGAGTTATGGTTTCTATTTGACATAAAACTTTCCCCTGTAATTGCATCATATTGGCAGCGCATCCTTGGCATATGGACATACTTTTTGTTTCCATTCAACAACAACATTCATTTCCAATAAAAGGTCTGTGAACTTGAAATGTTAAAGCTTTGAATGCATTAGGGATATGCAACTACTTATCTCTTTCCTGTGGAATGTAGTTGACTTATTTCACTTTAAAAACTTAATTTAACAGAAACCTCTATACTTTTATAACTTTAAAAATTACAGTTCTGATTTTCAAGATGGTTCAATAGTCAGAGTGCTGGTCTCATGAACCTGAAAGGTGCAGGTTAGCCTGGTTCAGCTAATGTATTGTGTCCCTAGGCAAGGCACTTTACCCCAATTGGCTTAGCACTAATTAACTTGCATGTGTTACTGTGCCATAAAGCACTAAAACAAACCAATCTGGGGAGTTGCTGTGCTGTAAAACACCAAACCAAACCAGTCTGATTGTCAGGATAAAATCATGAAAATCTTTAAGTATTTGAATGCTAAATTGGTGGAAAATAGATGGTCTTACTGTACTGTAGCCTGATAAACTGTAGAAAAAATTCTTGGAAGTCAAAACTAAATTATAGAATGATTTAGATAAATGCATTTGAGAAAAATGCTTTATTTCTTTACCTCATGTTTTCTTCTTTTACAGGAAATTAGAATGGCAGTTGAAAGTTCAAAATTTCAAACTCTCAGAAGAAAAGAAAGTTGTGGCTGAAATAGATAAACTGAAAAGATCAAAGAAACATTTGACGTAAGTTATGAAGTGTAGCTCTGTTATCTTACATCACAGCTACCATGGCTATTCAGTGTTAAGTCTTTTCAAAGTGGGAAAGCAGGAAAATAAATTGTGGTCAGAATTTAGTGCAGTGCAATGTACAGTCAAACCTGTAAAGGCCAAACTGGCCTTTGTACACAGGTGTCCTCTGAATTCAAGTTCACCTTTCAGACTTTGTTTTTTAAGAAATACTATGCAGCAAATACCATTGTCATTATTATTATTATAATTTCAGGCAATTGAAATAATATCCTATTTAAAGAATTCACCGTATAAATTTATCATTGATAAATTCTGGTGGAAATGGGTTTTATTCATAGATTTCTTCAATCTTTCCCTCTATTTTGGTGCACGTTTTTGTTTATATATACAGTATATTGCAGCTGGAGTCAGCTGTCTCAGAAATAAAAGACCTAAGTCAGACTAGACAAAGTGTCAACCCAATGATTGACAGGTCGACTTTGTTCAAAGACTTTTGCTGCTTTTTTAAAGGTGCAACACTGTTCCCATCAATGTATTTAATATCAAATGAGCACAAGTTTTTATCCTCAGTTCTGCATTCTTGCAGAATTTGGCATAACATTCCTTGAAAAGTTTGAACCAAGAGAATATCTTATATGAAAAAGTATCAGTAGTGTTGTTTCATTATCTGTTCTAAGTTTTTGGATTAAAAGAAGTAACCCAAAGATTAAATGCCTTTTAACATTTTTATCTCAAACATGAATGGATATTTAATGAAGATCTGGTGTTTGCATTGTGATATCTGTTGGTTTTTTCTCATACCACAATGCAATTTGCACATATGGATTTATGCAGACTTTTCCTTAATATTATTCTGCTGATTTTTTTACTTACGATAATTACAATCTGCCTATCGGATAGAAAGAGCATACCATAATCTTGATCACCAAACTATTATTATGCAGTATACAATAATAGAAATTGCTGGATAGTTTAGATTTGAACTAATGCTAATTTGGGTAAAATTAGCTCTCTGTTAATCTTATCTGATGAATATATTTAGTAAATTCGTCAGCACCCCACCCCACCCTTCCCAAAATAGGAGGGGGGGGGGGGCTGAAAAATTGACAATTTGCATCAAGTATTTACCTGAACCCAATAATGAATTTTTAAGCAATATTGTAGCTTTATTCAAATTCTTAAAATAACAATGGAGAGATTAGCCATTTACCCTGATAGATTAAAATGGGTATTATGAATATAAGCAAGACAAGGCATGTTTACACATCAATTCCCATGACTTGTCTTTACCTAAACAATGCCTAAGTTGGGAAAACAAATGTTTCATTTGTATGGGTTGATATGCTTGGGTGATAGCTTTGGTTTAACAATATTTATTCAAGAAAACACAATTTAGAACAATGGAATATCTGGGGATTCAGTAGAAAGCTAAAAACTTATTAAAAACTGTATTTCCTGTTACAAAGAAATTCTAGCAATCAATATTTGTCTACTGACTTAAAGTGGAAAATCACTAATATATATAAGGCCAAAAAAAGAAATATGTGTGTTTCTTATTGCACTGGTTTTAAAATTAGGGTAGGCAGGTAGGTTGTTTATTTTTTTTTTAAACATTATATATAAATCAAATAATATTTAAAGTGCATCAAAGTACTGGGCAAAACCAGCTCAATTAGATGCACAAATCTATTTTGGCAATGTGATTCTTTTTATTAAAAAAAAAAAAATTTGTTGGGGTGGGTGGGGTGGGGAAAAAGTGCTAGGATCGGCAGCAAGAAACAGGGACAGTCGACAACAGGAAACACATTTTTGTGTGTGGCCTAAATACATACATAATCAATTCTTGGATATGTAATTTAATTGCAAAGAGCTATACATTAAGAAAAGATAGGTGTGGTTGAGATCAATGTATTGGTCTAAAAATCATTTTGATAAATTTATGAAGTTTTGCACTGCCAAAAATATCTGTGTAATAATTTCATTAGAGTACATGGAATTGTCAAATAATAATGTCTTAACTGCAAGTCGATATGGTAATGTGAAAAGAACATTAAGTCTTAGAGCCTTGTATTTTTGACATTCTAATAGAAAGTGTTCAGCTGATTTGATATGCCAGTATGTACTGTATCTACTGCTGGAAAAATGATGAATGATCGTTTTAAGCAGTAAGAAAAGACTGCTTGGTTAGGAAAGACCTAGCGGTTGACCACAGAAAGCTGATGAACATTTACTACAGGACATGTATAAAGAAAATTTCATATAAGGGGGTGAGGAGAATAGGAATGGCCAGTGACACCAGGTGACTGCTATTTAAAGGTGACCATTATTGGCAGGTTTGACTCTACAAGGATTCACATTTGCTTTTTAAAGAACTAACACGTTTTTCAGATCTTGCTACATGGTACCCCTCTTACAAGGCCACCTTTTCTGCAGCAGAAAAGTGGCCTTTTATAAGAGGGGTGGTATTTCTAGAGGGGATCACACAGATGTGAGTAATAATTACATATGAAATATGAATGGTGTTACAAATTTGTTTTTAATGTAATTTTTTTTTTTTTTAAATCACAGGCATGTTATGGAATCAGTTTTCCCACTGCTATAGAATGTATAACTGATGATGTTTATTTGGATCTTTCTGATATAAAATTTCTCAGCAGTGATCAAAGGACTCTCTTTTCATTTAGTTGAATTGCTTTCATTTTTCCTTCTGAACTGAGAATATCTGCTGATATTTTGCACTTTTTGCAACAACTTATTCCTTCATTGGCAATTTGTGGCTATTACACGAAATGCTCAGTGTTTACAAAGGAAGTGAGCTTGTCATGTGATTGACTGATATTAGTCTGGTACCCTTTCAAATACACTTCATAATTTAAGAGAGAGAAGTTAGTAAGGCTAATAGATCCTTTTTTACTTTTGTCACAATTGGATGTCATGCTGACTTGAGCTGAACAATGCTGTGCTTCTCAGTGGTTAGCTTTTGTCATCTTGATAATTAGTGGTGGAAATAATAGCCAGTAATTATCAAAGTAGCAACACCTGACATCTAATGAACACAGAGCAGAAAGAATAATTGGATTACTAACCAATTTGTATGGATTAAAGTTAGGTACTTTATTAGTAGGTTGGAACAAATCTCGGTGCATTATATATTTAGAAATCAACAAAAATTCATGAGATTTCTATCAGCAAACCCCATATGTGGCCGCTAATGAGGGGTAATTTTGAAAGTTTTTGCACTGATATTCCGGCTGTTAATCATGTTGGAGGGGTGACTGCCCTAGAGGGGTAATTTTGAACACAAACTGATCGGTACCAAGGAATTCAGGCCGTATAAGATTTTACAGAACAGAGCCTTGGTCATTTGAGGTTTACTGAGCTTCAGTGAGATTAAAATTTAGATCTCTGACATAACAGAGATCAGAAGGCACAGATAAAAGTTCATGTTTAGGTGATCTTTGGAAGTCCCTGTCCACTTATTTTTAGTAGCTTATCAGATAAAGCTTTCAACGGCTCTATTTTGGAAACAGGTCTGCTGTGCATTTGTTCAGCACGTGATAGTGTACATGCTGTCGAAAAGTGACCAATTTATCAGAACCCTAAAAGTCTAAGCCATGCATATTTTGGATTAGGGATACATTGGATGATGTTATGCCATAAATTGTTTCAAATTGGTTGGTCTGACAGTCTGCAGACTGAAAAAATCAGCAAGTGCAAGTCGTAAATTACCTGGTCCTAAGCCTTGAACCACCGCTTTTTTCAGCCCCTGGTTGCAGTTCATATTTGGGCGAGTTAACATTAGCAGTTCTATGTTTTGAATGATGTTTTTCACTATAAGCAGTATGAAAACTGTAGTTTGATTGGTGTATCAAAGGGTCAACAGAATATGACATCGTATCAGTGCCTGTCAGATCTACTTACTGATAAGTATATCTTGATTTTAATCCTATTGACTAAGCTTTTATTATGATTATCATTGGTATTATTTGTGGAGAAGATAAGAAATTTTATGAGTTTTTGAAAAGCACAAGAAAAAGACAATATACTTATGAATTAAAAACACTACCACTTCATAAGCTGTGAAATTTCCTTTTAACAGATTTCCTTAGCCCTGCTTTGCATTGATTAGATTTCTTTCCATTTTATCTGTTACTCAAATAAATGTGAATAAGAATCCTTTTGTATGGGAAAAATGACAGTTGGAAAGTTTTTTTTAAAGTTTCTATTTTTTTTAGAGACTTTGCTTGATAAATTTGTACTATTTAATCATGATAAAGTCTTTCGATATGAATAAAATCAATAGCTGGATATTATAAAGGACTGTTATAGTTAGCAGAACCCCAACCTAATTGGTACTATGAATATTATAAAGGACTGTTATAATTAGCAGACCCCCAACCTAATTGGTCCTATGAATATTATAAAGGACTGTTATAGTTAGCAGACCCCCAACCTAATTGGTACTATGAATATTATAAAGGACTGTTATAGTTAGCAGACCCCCAACCTAATTGATACTATGAATATTATAAAGGACTTATAGTTAGCAGACCCCCAACCTAATTGGTACTATGAATATTATAAAGGACTGTTATAGTTAGCAGGCCCCCAACCTAATTGGTACTATGAATATTATAAAGGACTGTTATAGTTAGCAGGCCCCCAACCTAATTGGTACTATGAATATTATAAAGGACTGTTATAGTTAGCAGGCCCCCAACCTAATTGGTACTATGAATATTACAAAGGACTGTTATAGTTAGCAGACCCCCAACCTAATTGGTACTATGAATATTATAAAGGACTTATAGTTAGCAGGTCCCCAACCTAATTGGTACTATGAATATTATAAAGGACTTATAGTTAGCAGGCCCCCAACCTAATCACCACTATGAATGTTATAATAGACTTATAGTTACCAGGATGCCAACCTAGTCAGCACTTTAAACATTATTAAAGACTGTTATATTTAGCAGAATCCCAAGCTGATCACCATTTTGGACATCATAAAGAATTGTTACAGTTAGCAGGACAGCAACACAATCATATCATAACCTCAACTTAATCACTATGTACATTATAAAGGACTGTTATAGTTAGCAGGACCACAACCTAATCAGCACCATGGATGTTATAAAGGACTGTTATAATTAGCAGGACCCTAACCTAATCAGCACCATAAATGTTATAAAGGACTGTTATAATTAGCAGGACCCTAACCTACTCAGCACCATGGATGTTATAAAGGACTGTTATAATTAGCAGGACCCTAACCTAATCAGCACTATGGACGTTGTAAAGGACTGGCCATGCCTTGCGCCTAGTACATGTTGCTTACAGTAGCCCATCAAACTCACAATAGAAAGGACATCAAATTTTTCTTGTTTTAAATCCCAGCCAACAATTTAGTTTAATTTAACATCTTTTTGTTATTTTTTTTCCAAATGGAATAAACTGGTTTGTCAATTAAATTATTTTGTTTTTGATGCTATTTTTCCTCTTTGAGTGGAAAGTAAATCGTTTTGACCTGTCTTCATTATTGTGAAATAAGATGCTAAAAATAAATTTTTTGCTAGGGGTAACAAAATATGACATTGTCTCTGCACAGGTTAAAACCTCAATATGTCTGCAATCATTAAAATAAAACATGCCAAATATTTTACAGCCTCTATTTAGACAAAATTGCACAGTTTTACATCCGTTAAAATAACCTTCTTTACTGTAACATCTGCTTATAATTCCTTATATCTCTAAAAGGTCAAAGTTTTGCAATCCAAGAGCAGGTTGTGACTGATGAAAATGTAAGTAGGTCATGATAATCACAAAAATTTAACTAGGTTCTAATAATCATGAATATATATCTAGGTTGTGATAATCATGAAAATGTAACTAGGTTGTGACTGTCATAAAAATGTATGTGATCACAGTCATGAAAATTTAACGGTTGTGTTAGTCATTAAAATTTAATCAGGTTGTGATAGTTATGAAAATTTAACTAGGTTGTGATAGTCATTACAGTTTTAACTAGATTGTGAAAATCATGAAAATTTAACTAGGTTGCAATAAGCATGAATATTTAACTTGGTTGTAATAATCATGAATATTTAAAACTAGATTGTAATAATCATGAAAAATGAACTAGGTTATAATAAGCATGAATATTTAACTTGGTTTTATTAATCATGAATATTTAACTATTTAACTAATAACCATGAGCATTTAACTTGGATGTGATAGTCATAAATATTTCACTAAGTTGTGATATTCATGACAATTTAACTAGGTTGTGATAGTCATGCAAATTTAACTAGGTTGTGATTGTCATTACAGTTTTAACTAGATTATGATAATCATGAAAGTTTAAATGGGTTGTGATAATTGTGAATATTTAACTAAGTTGTAATAATCATGATAATTTAACTAGGTTGTAATAAGCATGAATATTTAACTAGTCTTTAATAAGCATGAATATTTAACTAGGTTGTGATAATCATGGATATCTAACTAGGTTTTGATGATCATGATAATTTAACTAGGTTGTGATAGTCATAAAAATTTAACTAGGTTGTGATAGTCATGAAAATTGAATCAGGTTGTGTTAGTAATGATAATTTAACTAGGTTGTGATAGTCATGATAATTTAACTAGGTTGTGATAGTCATGAAAATTTAACTAGATTGAGATAGTCATGAAAATTTAATCAGGTTCTGTTAGTCATGATAATTTAACTAGGTTGTGATAGTCATGAAAATTTAATCAGGTTCTGTTAGTCATGATAATTTAACTAGATTGAGATAGTCATGAAAATTTAATCAGGTTCTGTTAGTCATGATAATTTAACTAGGTTGTGATAGTCATGAAAATTTAACTAGGTTGTGATAGTCATGAAAATTTAACTAGGTTGTGATAGTCATGAAAATGTAATCAGATTGTGTTAGTCATGATAATTTAACTAGGGTGAGAGTCATGAAAGTTGAAAGCATACAAAAACCACCATTATTCAGTAATAGTAATTTGGAAGCAGTGCTCTTTTTCACAATTTGTAGATTATTTTTAGATAAAATCTTTGTTGCTTTGTCATTACTCTGCATATACTACCTCCCCTTTATGGTGGAAATTCTGCCATTTCTGTTTGCAGATGAGACTTCATCTTCCAGTACAAATACACTTAAAATTTGTATGAACATTTCTCAGAATAATAATTTCATCCCCTTTCAGGCAATGCTTTGCTCAGAAATTAATTTCATCCCCTTTCAGGCAATACTTTGCTCAGAAGAAAGAAATTGATGAGATGAGAGATCGTCAAAGAAGAATGAGAGAAGAAAGAGAGGTAAACATATTACGTGTGTCATCATGCCCTCAAATCATTTGTTGGAATATTTTATGTGTGTCATCATGTCCTCAAATCATTTGTTGGAATATTGTATGTGTGACATTATGTCCTCAGATTATTTGTTGGAATATTGTTTGTCTGCCATCATGTCCTCAAATCATTTGTTGGAATATTTTATGTGTGTCATCATGTCCTCAAATCATTTGTTGGAATATTGTATGTGTGTCATTATGTCCTCAAATCATTTGTTGGAATATTTTATGTGTGTCATCATGTCCTCAAATCATTTGTTGGAATATTGTATGTGTGTCATCATGTCCTCAAATCATTTGTTGGAATATTGTATGTGTGTCATTATGTCCTCAAATCATTTGTTGGAATATTTTATGCATGTCATCATGTTCTCAAGTCTTTTGTTGGAATATTGTCATTTCTGCAAACCATTACGCTTTTGGTGTAATCATTCCGCTTTTTTCACCTAATTATGTCTTACACTTGCCTGTATATGGATTAAGCTTTTTTGGTACATTAAAAAAACTAAAAATAAAGCAATAAAAAGTTGTGTTTGTCATTTTTATTATCATCTCTTTAATACCAGACATCATATAAATCTGAGAATATTCTTAAAAACGAAGACTGCTGCATAAGAATAGCGTAAGTGTACATTTGTCATAGACCTCCATGTACTTTCCTTAATTTCTGTTTATAGTAGCTGTATATGACACATTTCCAAGAAAACAGACAGGTTTCTTCAATTTGAAAACTTGTCTCACAGATTAATTATATTACTACACAGAATTTGTTAGCAGGCCAGTCTATACTTAAAAAAATGGTAGCAGATGTTAAGTGAAACGAGTTTTATTGATGTGACTCTCAGATGTTATATGACTGAAAAATGTTAGAGAAGCGGGATCTTTTTAAACTTAAAAACATGTCGGATCAGAAAAAAGACAAATCAATAGTGCTTTACAAATTTAGGAAGAAGAACATTAGAGGGATAATACAGCACTCGGGTTGACACATGGTAATGATCATTGCAGAATTTGTTGAGTTGACTTTATGATCACTCAGCGAAAGTTAGACATGTAGACTAGTTAAAGTGAGTGTTGTGTATATAATCTGTAAATATGTCTTGTGGTTTGTATTCTGGTACTAATCCACGTGGATTTTGCCCATTTGTGACAAGAACTTTAACCAGCTGCAGATACAGGTTAGTAGCAAAATTAAATGTACATTTTTCATACAGTTTATTGTAATTATGGCATGTAATATATAGATTACACTTTTTATACTCAGATTACGCTTTTTTGCCACTTAGGTTATGCTTATACCTCTGTAGGGGTTGGCAGGTATGTATTGTATGTGTGTCATCATGTCCTCAAATCATTTGTTGGAATATTGTATGTGTGTCATCATGTCCTCAAATCATTTGTTGGAATATTGTATGTGTGTCCTCATGTCCTCAAATAATTTGTTGGAATATTGTATGTGTGTCATCATGTCCTCAAATCATTTGTTGGAATATTGTATGTGTGTCCTCATGTCCTCAAATCATTTGTTGGAATATTGTATATGTGTCATCATGTCCTCAAATTATTTGTTGAAATATTTTTTAAGATAATTCGGATAATGTGATCATGCCCATCTACCGTATGTACTTGCATATAATCCAATACCATCTGTAAACTGCATAGACCCATATCTGCCATCGCATAATGCGCCGACAGATCTGAGTCTATGCAGTTTGTAATGACTAATCAGTAGAACAAACAGCGTAGACCCTGATCTGCTGGCGCATTATGTGACAGCAAATCATGGTCTATGTTGTTTGCATTTGGACCTGGATTATACGAGAGTATATATGGTATGTGCATATTCATTGATGCTTTACCGAGTTTTCATCAGTGTTGCCAACATGTTATTAAAAAAATTGCTCTTAAGTATAGTCATAGCAGGCTTTGCATGCTATTTAGTCGTCACGATGTATTGTTCATATCTAGTTGTAAGAATTCAGTTGCTAAAATCTCAGTAATATCTCAACACATTTAAAAAAGATGAATATTTTTTTTTATTTGTATGCAAAATTCTTTCGTTTGTTTTCAGTATTACTTCAAAAACTTGTCAAATTTGAAAAGTAAAGAAGAGGATATCAAGAAATCCAACTATGACAGGAAAGGAAAGGCACAGACATTAAAGAAAGGTACACAAAACTTAGTAGAACATGTTTGTTTCTCCTTCAGATACGTTCCCCTATCACATTCATGTTAGGGATATAAGCCTGCTACCTCCCGAATCCAGCCCTACTTAAAGACGAAAATTCATCTTTTCTGTCTATATCATGTAGACAAAGGGCATTAACTCTTTATATATATATATATATATATATATATATATATATATATATATATATATATATATATATATATACATCAACCATCTTATAACCAATATGAATGGAGATGTGACTGAATTCCCAAAATACCCCATTACAAGTTTTCACGAAATTTCCACCAAAATGGGAAAAAAGGAAATTTTCAACACACATGTACAGTAAAAGCCTATCAAAGCTTTAATTCAGTCTTCCACCTAGTGTATACGGAGAAGCGATGACTAACTAAATTCCCAAAGTACCCCTTTTTCACAACTTTGATTCCCAGATATGACCCAGAAAAAGAAAGTTAAACCTTATTGTACATGTATACCAACCATTTATCAAGGTTGAAAAGTTTTTAAATAATCCTCCAAGTGGTATAGGAGGAGAAGCAATGACAAGCTGAGTTCTCAAAATACCCCCTTTTTTGATAATTGTTCTAGTTATTTCAACAAATTTGGGCTTGAGGAAAATAGTTTAACTTTATTGCACATTTGCACAAATCATATATCAAGCCTCAACAGTTTCATTAAAATCCTACAAGCAGTGTAGGAAGAGAATCAATAACCTGCCTTATCACAGACATGAACAGATGATCAGACAGACGGACTTGTTTATGGAGGCATTGACAGTATCCCTGGTCTTTGCAGAAGTGCAGGGATAATTAACAGCTGTACTATAACCTTGGTGTTAAGGCTACTAATGAGATTTGGTCTGAAATGTATGCCATTTTGCAAAATACACATTACAAAAGAAATGACCAGAGAGAGACTGCAAGAAGTAGTGTTACATCAAGTTTTGGGGCAGTAAAATGGAGAGGTTTTACTGCAAAATGTGCACTTATTTTTAAACTTTGTGAAGGTTATTTGCACTTATTTTTTATATGTACTTATTGAAAGTGACATGCATCAAAACAACTGTTTGTTCAGTTTCAACATTTATGTTCATCAGCCAGGTTTTATAATGTCTTACATGGAAATGATGGATTCTTCTGAGATGGAAAGGTAGCAAGAAGGAAAAGGCAGTAAGGTGCTTTTAATAGATAATTAGTCTTAATAAGGAACATAATATCTTCAGAAGAGTGAGTGCATTTTATCTCTTAGACTTGTTTGCCTACACACACACACACACACATATATATATATTTAAAAAAAAAAAAAATTCACATGTATGCTTATTATCCATATTTGACAGTATTCTGTTTATGTTTACATTAAGTATTCTATTTATGTTTACAGTATTCTGTTTATGTTTACAGTAAGTATTCTATTTATGTTTACAGTATTCTTTTTATGTTTACAGTATTCCGTTTGTTTACATTATTCTACTTATGTTTACAGTATTCTGTTTAGGTTTACAGTATTCTGTTTACGTTTATGTTATTCTGTTTGCAGTATTCTATTTATGTTTCAGTGTTCTGTTTATGTTTACAGTATTCTGTTTGTTTACATTATTCTATTTATGTTTACAGTATTCTGTTTATCTTTATAGAAATAGATGAGCTTTATGAAAGAAAGAGAAAAATGATAGGAGACTTCAAAAAGGAGGAGACGGAATATAACAGACTGAAGCAGGACCTCAGGATTAGACAGAAGCGGGAGCGAGAGGAAGAGAAAAAAGCTAAGGAGGAAGCTTTACAGAAGGAAATGCAAGTTAAAAATCCTATATATAATATTTTAAGGGTTAATGTAGGAATGCACAGATAAGATTTTTGCATAGACTATATGGGCTAATGTAGGAATGCACAGATAAGATTTTTGCATAGACTGTATGGGCTAATGTAGGAATGCACAGATAAGATTTTTGCATAGACTATATGGGCTAATGTAGGAATGCACAGATAAGATTTTTGCATAGACTGTATGGGCTAATGTAGGAATGCCCTGATAAGATTTTTGCATAGACTATATGGGCTAATGTAGGAATGCACAGATAAGATTTGTGTATAGACTGTATGGGTTAATGTAGGAATGCACAGATAAGATTTTTGCACAGACTATAAGGGCTAATGTAGGAATGCACAGATAAGATTTGTGTATAGACTGTATGGGTTAATGTAGGAATGCACAGATAAGATTTTTGCATAAACTATAAGGGCTAATGTTGGAATGCACAGATAAGATTTGTGTATAGACTGTATGGGTTAATGTAGGAATGCACAGATAAGATTTTTGCATAGACTATAAGGGCTAATGTAGGAATGCACAGATAAGATTTTTGCATAGACTATAAGGGCTAATGTTAGAATGCACAGATAAGATTTGTGTATAGACTGTATGGGTTAATGTAGGAATGCACAGATAAGATTTTTGCATAGACTATAAGGGCTAATGTAGGAATGCACAGATAAGATTTTTGTATAGACAATAAGGGCTAATGTATGAATGCACTGATAAGATTTGTGTATAGACTATGGGTTAATGTAGGAAAAACACATATAAGATTTTTGCATAGACTATATGGGCTAATGTAGGAATGCACAGATAAGATTTTTGCATAGACTGTATGGGCTAATGTATGAATGCACTGATAAGATTTTTGCATAGACTGTATGGGCTAATGTAGGAATGCACATAAGATTTTGGCATAGACTATAAGGGCTAATGTAGGAATGCACATATAAGATTTGTGTATAGACTATGGGTTAATGTAGGAATGCACAGATAAGATTTTTGCATAGACTATATGGGCTAATGTAGGAATGCACAGATAAGATTTGTGTATAGACTGTATGGGTTAATGTAGGAATGCACTGATAAGATTTGTGCATAGACTATAAGGGCTAACGTAGGAATGCACTGATAAGATTTGTGTATAGACTGTATGGGTTAATGTAGGAATGCACAGATAAGATTTTTGCATAGACTATATGGGCTAATGTAGGAATGCACAGATAAGATTTTTGCATAGACTGTATGGGCTAATGTAGGAATGCACAGATAAGATTTTTGCATAGACTATATGGGCTAATGTAGGAATGCACAGATAAGATTTTTGCATAGACTGTATGGGCTAATGTAGGAATGCACAGATAAGATTTTTGCATAGACTATAAGGGCTAATGTAGGAATGCACTGATAAGATTTGTGTATAGACTGTATGGGTTAATGTAGGAATGCACAGATAAGATTTTTGCATAGACTATATGGGTTAATGTAGGAATGCACAGATAAGATTTTTGCATAGACTATATGGGCTAATGTTGGAATGCACAGATAAGATATTTGCATAGACTGTATGGATTAATGTAGGAATGCACAGATAAGATTTTAGCATAGACTATATGGGCCAATGTAGGAATGCCCTGATAAGATTTTTGCATAGACTGTATGGGTTAATGTAGGAATGCACAGATAAGATTTTTGCATAGACTATATGGGCTAATGTAGGAATGCACAGATAAGATTTTTGCATAGACTGTATGGGCTAATGTAGGAATGCACAGATAAGATTTTTGCATAGACTATAAGGGCTAATGTAGGAATGCACAGATAAGATTTTTGCATAGACTGTATGGGCTAATGTAGGAATGCCCTGATAAGATTTTTGCATAGACTATAAGGGCTAATGTAGGAATGCACAGATAAGATTTGTGTATAGACTGTATGGGTTAATGTAGGAATGCACAGATAAGATTTTTGCATAAACTATAAGGGCTAATGTTGGAATGCACAGATAAGATTTGTGTATAGACTGTATGGGTTAATGTAGGAATGCACAGATAAGATTTTTGCATAGACTATATGGGCTAATGTAGGAATGCACAGATAAGATTTTTGCATAGACTGTATGGGCTAATGTTAGAATGCACAGATAAGATTTGTGTATAGACTGTATGGGTTAATGTAGGAATGCACAGATAAGATTTTTGCATAGACTATAAGGGCTAATGTAGGAATGCACAGATAAGATTTTTGTATAGACAATAAGGGCTAATGTATGAATGCACTGATAAGATTTGTGTATAGACTATGGGTTAATGTAGGAAAAACACATATAAGATTTTTGCATAGACTATATGGGCTAATGTAGGAATGCACAGATAAGATTTTTGCATAGACTGTATGGGCTAATGTATGAATGCACTGATAAGATTTTTGCATAGACTGTATGGGCTAATGTAGGAATGCACATAAGATTTTGGCATAGACTATAAGGGCTAATGTAGGAATGCACATATAAGATTTGTGTATAGACTATGGGTTAATGTAGGAATGCACAGATAAGATTTTTGCATAGACTA
Source organism: Margaritifera margaritifera (assembly GCA_029931535.1). Lineage (NCBI taxonomy): Eukaryota > Metazoa > Mollusca > Bivalvia > Unionida > Margaritiferidae > Margaritifera > Margaritifera margaritifera. Next base: position 3,112,830 of record JAQPZY010001665.1, read on the forward strand.
TATGGGCTAATGTAGGAATGCACAGATAAGATTTGTGTATAGACTGTATGGGTTAATGTAGGAATGCACTGATAAGATTTGTGCATAGACTATAAGGGCTAACGTAGGAATGCACTGATAAGATTTGTGTATAGACTGTATGGGTTAATGTAGGAATGCACAGATAAGATTTTTGCATAGACTATATGGGCTAATGTAGGAATGCACAGATAAGATTTTTGCATAGACTGTATGGGCTAATGTAGGAATGCACAGATAAGATTTTTGCATAGACTATATGGGCTAATGTAGGAATGCACAGATAAGATTTGTGTATAAACTGTATGGGTTAATGTAGGAATGCACAGATAAGATTTTTGCATAGACTATAAGGGCTAATGTAGGAATGCACTGATAAGATTTGTGTATAGACTGTATGGGTTAATGTAGGAATGCACAGATAAGATTTTTGCATAGACTATATGGGTTAATGTAGGAATGCACAGATAAGATTTTTGCATAGACTATATGGGCTAATGTTGGAATGCACAGATAAGATATTTGCATAGACTGTATGGATTAATGTAGGAATGCACAGATAAGATTTTAGCATAGACTATATGGGCCAATGTAGGAATGCCCTGATAAGATTTTTGCATAGACTGTATGGGTTAATGTAGGAATGCACAGATAAGATTTTTGCATAGACTATATGGGCTAATGTAGGAATGCACAGATAAGATTTTTGCATAGACTGTATGGGCTAATGTAGGAATGCACAGATAAGATTTTTGCATAGACTATAAGGGCTAATGTAGGAATGCACAGATAAGATTTGTGTATAGAGTATGGGTTAATGTAGGAATGCAGCAATAAAATTGTGCATAGACTGTAAGGGCTAATCTAGAAATGCACAGATAAGATTTGTGTATAGACTGTAAGGGCTAATCTAGAAATGCACAGATAAGATTTGTGTATAGAGTGTATGGGTTAATGTAGGAATGCAGCGATAAAATTGTGCATAGACTGTAAGGGCTAATCTAGAAATGCACAGATAAGATTTGTGTATAGACCGTAGGGGCTAATCTAGAAATGCACAGATAAGATTTGTGTTTAGACTGTATGGGTTAATGTAGGAATGCACTGATAAGATTTTTGCATAGACTGTAAGGGCTAATGTAGGAGTGTGCACAGATCAGATATTTTTGTGCATTGTTTTCATAATAATGGCTGTACTTTTATTGACCTTAAGTCCTTTCCACTCATCAGAATTTTAATTTTATCAGACTAGTCAATGTTAACACATCGGTCATACACTTTTACCATCCTGTCCAATTAATTAACAAAAATCTCTGTTGTATACGATTCCTACCTGCAATACAAAAATAACTGTTGTGTACCCTTCTCACATACAACTTCAAGCAGCTTTCATTAGATCACATAAAAATTAAAAATTAATAGTAGTGAAATGAGAACAATCCAGCTTTGAAAGAAAGTCAAACTCTAATACAAGACATATAATTTTGTAAAAACTTTTTTGAAAATAAGTTGCCAAAAATATATTGTGAGTGTGTTTGAAGGGGGGAGGGAAAAAAGAAAGAGAGATGAGAATCACAATGAAAGAACCTGTCATATTTTGTTAGCTAATTCAGCTATAACTGTGTACTATATCATACTTTAAATATCAGAATGCAGCCTTACAGCATGAAATGTTTACCCATATCGTTCTTAAAATAAAATAAAATAAAGGTAATTCAGAAATAAGCCACCTGTGATATTCCAAGATGGAGGAAAAATTACAACCTTTTTTCCCAATTTTTAGAGTATTGCTTTCATTAAAATGAATTTTCTTATATGTAGACCAACACATTAGGGAATTATGAAGAAGTGCTATCGTTGCAAAATTTAAAGCTGTGATTTTTCAGAATTGTAAAATGACCAACCCATATCAGTTATGGAAACTGCCGGTATCATAAAAAAATAACTTTTGTAGTTTTGAATGAAAATTCTTAGGAATATTTGTTCTTTTTAGTGAAGAGTATCAAGCTCAAAAAGAACCATTTGAGGATGACAAGAATCTATGCAACACACTGATCAACTATCTGCAGAGATTTGCGGCTTCAACAACAGATGATTGTCTTACAAGTCCACGTGATGAGACAACTCCAGAGTCATCACTGCTTAATTGTAGTGTATTAGTTTTTACATAAAGCACCCAACTACAAACAGCATAGTCCCAGATCTACCATCACAGATCTCCATCAGAACGAACTGCAAATCATAAAACCCTTGAGGAAGCATTTGACCATGAGATTTTGTTTCATCCAATCACAAAAATGACATTACTTTTGAAAGGTCATATCCAATTGGTTGATAGTGAAAACTCAAGCTCAGAGTTTTATGATCTCTAGACCTGGGTCTGTGCTGTTCTCTGGGCTTAAGATTTCAAGTATACAGCATAGATCCTGATTTGGCATATTATGATGGAAGATCTGATTCTGTGCTGTTAACATTTAATTGTATATTAGGTATGGGTAAATATGTTATTTAATTTTACTGTATATTTTAATTACATACATCAGATATGACAGGATCATTATACAGCACTCGTTTACTCTAAGATCATTCATTATAACAGTTCCTTTTACAAGACAGGTATGATCTTGAATTTCATTTGATTATATAGTAGTAAAATTATATATGTAGTGTACTTTATTTTAAGGTCGTTTTAATACAAGATAGAATACTCTGTGGCACTTATGGATTGTGGACTTTATTTTAAGGTGGTTTTAATATAAGGTAGAATTCTCTCAGGCACTTATGGACTGTGTACTTTATTTTAAGGTGGTTTTAATATTAGGTAGAATACTGTCTGGCACTTATGGACTGTGTTCTTTGTTTTCAGGTGGTTTTAATATAAGGTAGAATTATCTCTGGCACTTATGGACTATGTACTTTATTTTAAGGTGGTTTTAATATAAGGTAGAATACTCTCTGGCACTTATGGACTGTGTACTTTATTTTAAGGTGGTTTTAATATAAGGTAGAATCATCTCTGGCACTTATGGGCTGTGTACTTTATTTTAAGGTGGTTTTAATATAAGGTAGAATTCTCTCTGGCACTTATGGACTGTATTAAATTGAGGGAGTGCTGTATAATGATTTATTTTTATGTTTATCAATGTGAAATGTGTTGAGAAACGTTCCACATTAAACGGAATATAACTAACAGGTCAAATTTCAGATTTCTCCATAACATCAATACTTAGATTTTGTGCTGCAAATAGTCAAACTATTTAAAACAGACACCTTTTTGAAGTTAAAAAAAAGGGGCCTTTCAAGACAGGTGGCTGCTGCATACATGTTTATATTTTTCCAAAATTTGGCTGTTTGAGACAGGTGATTGTTTAATAGAGGTGAACACACAGACAGGTTTGACTCTATTTAGAAGTTTTTAACATCATAAATTAAAGTGCAATAAAGAGGTGAAACATACTGTGTATACTTGCATTTAAGTTGGGTCCAACTGCAAACGGGATCTGTGTTGTTTATTCTACTGATTACTCCTAACAAACTGCATCGACCCAGATTTGCCACCGCATTATGTGACACAAGATCTGGGTCTATGCAATTTGAAGTTGGATCCAACTTTTTCACAAGTATATATGGTAGTTCTTCATGGAACACTTTTGCTATTTTAAAGTTGGAATCACTGGCATCTAATTTGTTGAGCCTGCCTTAGTAGGAGCTTGAAATCGAGTCTGTTTTTATGGAAGCGTGACATCAAGCCTGCCTTGGTGGAAACTTGACATCAAGCCTGCCTTGGTGGAAATTTGACATCAAGCCTGCCTTGGTGGAAACTCGACATCAAGCCTGCCTTGGTGGAAACTCGACATCAAGCCTGCCTTGGTGGAAACTCTATATCAAGCCTGCCTTGGTGGAAACTCTATATCAAGCCTGCCTTGGTGGAAACTCTATATCAAGCCTGCCTTGGTGGAAACTCTATATCAAGCCTGCCTTGGTGGAAACTCTATATCAAGCCTGCCTTGGTGGAAACTCTATCAAGACTGCCTTGGTGGAAACTCAACATCAAGCCTGCCTTGGTGGAAACTCAACATCAAGCCTGCCTTGGTGGAAACTCGACATCAAGCCTGCCTTGGTGGAAACTCGACATCAATCCTGCCTTGGTGGAAACTCTATATCAAGCCTGCCTTGGTGGAAACTCTATATCAAGCCTGCCTTGGTGGAAACTCTATATCAAGCCTGCCTTGGTGGAAACTCTATATCAAGCCTGCCTTGGTGGAAACTCTATATCAAGCCTGCCTTGGTGGAAACTCTATATCAAGCCTGCCTTGGTGGAAACTCTATATCAAGCCTGCCTTGGTGGAAACTCGACATCAAGCCTGCCTTGGTGGAAACTCTATATCAAGCCTGCCTTGGTGGAAACTCGACATCAAGCCTGCCTTGGTGGAAACTCGACACTGAGCTTGCCTTGGTGGAAACTTGACATCAAGGCTGCCTTGGTGGAAACTCGACATCAAGCCTGCCTTGGTGGAAACTTGACATCGAGCTTGCCTTGGTGGAAACTCTATATCAAGCCTGCCTTGGTGGAAACTCTATATCAAGCCTGCCTTGGTGGAAACTTGACATCAAGGCTGCCTTGGTGGAAACTCGACACTGAGCTTGCCTTGGTGGAAACTCTATATCAAGCCTGCCTTGGTGGAAACTCAACATCAAGCCTGCCTTGGTGGAAACTCGACATCAAGCTTGCCTAGGTGGAAGCTGAATATAGGGACCTCTTTGGTGTCCATGTGCATGTCCATCTAGCCATCTGTCGGCACCCTAGGTTAACCTTGTTGTTAAATTTTTTTACTCGCCCTCATTATCGGGGCTCAGCATGCATGCCATGGCCAAGCTTTTGTTAGTTCTGTTTGTTGTATTGTCTGATAGGGGAAAGGTGTTTGCTTTGTTCACAATGATCAATACATTGATTAGGAATTAAATTCTTGGCCTTTTCCAAAAAGTGATTTATCACATTTCTTTTTACACATCATAGTGTTTCTCATAAAAATGTTACATTACACGTTAACATAGCACCACACTGTTTACAGTCATAATGTTACATCATGAAAGTTTTACATCACAATGTGATATAACACCACAGTTTATGATCATAATGTTATATCTTAAAAGTTGTACAGTGATGTTAAATCCCACACTGTTTACAGTCATAAAGTTACATTATAAAAGTTGTACATCACACTGTGACATAAAACCTCACTGTTTACAGTCATAATGTTGCATCATAAAAGTTGCATGTCACACTGTGACATAACAATACACTGTTTAAAATCATAATGTTACATCATAAAGTTTTATGTCACACTGTGATGTAACACAACACTGTTTATGAGTTCTGGCAAATCTTTTGCCTGGAGCCTTGGGGCTTCCAGAGTGCTGGTCTGGGCTACTATAGATTCAAATTGGGGAATTTTTATCAGTCTCAGTGTTTGATGTCATATATCTTCTTATTAAAGTTGTCACATTGAGATATAACACTACATTGTTTAACATAATAATGTCACATCATAAATGTGGTTTTGTCACACCATTGAATGTCATGATGTCACACCATACAACAGAGCTCTTGATAAGATTTGACTGTATTCTGTATTTTACTCCCTTGTTTGAAATTTAAATAGGGAATATTTGTGAACAGATTGAGTCTTAATCATCAAGATGTTTATTATACCCTTGACCCTTGAATGCATTAAACAGCTTAATGACCAAGACTAGCTCAAGGTCTACTCAATCAAATGTATTGATTAGGTGAGAGTTCTCACCATGATTGAATACTTTCATTTCAGGTGTGCATGGAACATCTGGAACTTGTCTAGGTCACATAATTTATATCAATCAAATATGCCATAATGCAATATTGATTGTGGTAATGGCAGGAGAAATATACTGACAACTTTGGACTGAATGCTTAAAATGAAACTTTTTGCACACTTTGAATCCATTAAAAATTCTGAATACATTTTTAGTCAATTTATTGATAAAAATACAAATATGCTGCTTATCTAGAGCACTGGTACATGTGGTACATCAGATGGTGACATACCACTGCAACATCTGATACATGTGGTTCATCACACTGTGACATAAGACTGCAACATCTGATACATGTGGTACATCACACTGACATAAGACTGCAACATCTGATACATGTGGTACATCACACTGTGACAGAAGACTGCAACATCTAATATGGTACATCACACTTTGACATTAGACTGCAACATCTGATACATGTGGTACATCACACTGACATAAGACTGCAACATCTGATACATGTGGTACATCACACTGTGACAGAAGACTGCAACATCTAATATGGTACATCACACTTTGACATTAGACTGCAACATCTGATATATGTGGTACACCACACTGTGACATAATGCTGCAACATCTTATACATGGGGTACATGACACTGTGACATAACACTGCCACACCTGATACACGGGGCACATAACACTGCAACATCTGATCCACAGGGTAAATCACACTGACATAACACTGCAACATCTGATACACAGGGTAGATCACACTGACATAACACTGCAACATCTGATACACAGGGTACATCACACTGACATAACACTGCAACATCTGATACACAGGGTACATCACACTGTGACATAACACTGCAACATCATTTGAGTGATCCAGAGATTTTAAAATTATGTGATAAACAGAATCTCCACCTGCATATGAAATTTATACAGATTTTTGAAGAATATGATAAATTGGTATGTAATATCACTCAAATTGAAACACAAAATTAATATATTTTCAGTGTCTGGACCTGCTCAAGAACTGGAGGATGGCAAGTATATATTGTTGAAGAAAAATGAAGATTGCGAGTCATACACAGGAGTCATCAAGCGTCCCAATCGTCGCAGCCGAAAAGGAAGAAAGGTTTCTGTGGTACAATATTACATTAGTTTTGTGCTTGAATTAATCCAAAACATTTTTGCCCTTACTGCCTCACCTGCGTAAACATGGTAAAACATGCTTATCACTTTTCCACTGGCAATGGTAGTAATGTCATTGTTTTTTTGTGTCAAAGTTTTGTGTTTTGTTTTAAAGTTGTGTGTTTTGTTTTAGAGTTGTGTATTTTGTTTTAAAGTTGTGTGTTTTGTTTTAGAGTTGTGTGTTTTGTTTTAAAGTTGTGTGTTTTGTTTTAGAGTTGTGTGTTTTGTTTCAAAGTTTTGTGTTTTGTGTTAAAGTTATGTGTTTTGTTTTAAAGTTTTGTTTCAGTGTTTTGTGTTAAAGTTTCATGTCAGAGTTTTGTGTTAAAGATTTGCAAGTCAGATAGGGGGAGAGGGGGGGCAGGGGGATACTCCAGCACATGGACACGGGGGAGACGAACACTTGTCTTAATATATCATTAAAAGAAAACAAATGTAATGACTGGCACTGAAAAATAAAACTCCATATCATGCATTTTTAAATAAGAGGAGTGATAAATTCTGATCATCTCTTATTCTTTAAATAGGTGATTCCCTGAAATTACAGTTTGGTTTACTTGCATGCATGCATGCATTCACAGTGTCACACGGCACCTCCTATATCATTCAAGATGGAGATTGTAAACCATGAAATATGATTCAATGTATACAATGGTTTTAGAAATTTTATCTATGCCCTTGATAATTTCATTTTTAATTTTGAAAGTTCTGTTTTTTAAACAGTATTTGCACCCTGATTTTGAAAAGGTTATGAGATGTTTGGAATAGACAGTGGAAAGAATTTTTAGACATGAAATATTACTTCTTGAAAACAGAGTTGTGAAGAAGAAATGATAGATTCATCCCAAGGTCTAGTTAGACCTAAATAAAAATGGTGCCACTCAGACATCCAGTATGTTTTCACTACTCTTCAAAGAATTCTTATGATGTCTTGTTGGTTCTAAATGAAAATGATGCCGATCTTACATCCAATATGTCCGCCATGGTGGCCAATTTGAAAATCTTGTCATCATTACTCCTCCTGAATGAGTAGTCATATCAACATTGGGTTTTCATAAGATTTCTTATGATGTCTAGTTGGTCCTAATTAAAAATGGTGCTGATCTTACACCCAATATGTCTGCTTTGAAGGCCATCTTTAAAATCTTGCTAATGCTGTTTCTCCTGAATGGATGGTCATATTGACTTGAGGTTTTAACCAAAAGACTTCTTATAATGTCTTGTTGGTCCTAAATTAAAATGGTGCTGATCTGACATCTAATATGTCTGCCATGGTGGCCATCTTGAAAATCATACCATTACTTCTTAATGGATGATCTTATAGACATGGGGTTTTCACTGAAAGACTTCTTATGATGTCTGGTTATTCCTAGATAAAGTGGTACCAGTTGGACATCAAATATTGCCAATATGTTGACTATCTTGAAATTCTTGCTATTGCAACTCCTCTTGAACATATGATCATATTGACAATGGGTTTTCCCTAAAAGACTTCTGATCATGTCTAGTTGGTTTTAAGTAAAAATGGTTCTGATCAATGGTGTCCGTATTGAAAATCTTGAAGGGATGGTTGTATCGAGATGGGTTTTCACTAAAACATTTCTCACTATATTTAGTTGGTCCTAAAGGAAAATAATGCCAGTGTTACCTCCAAAAATGTGACAAATCTTGTAACAGCTGTTCAACAGATGACCATATCAACATTTGAAGAAAGAAAAAAAAACTTCTTCCATGCATTTTTTGTTGTTCTGATATTAAAATGATGCTGATTTAACCACCAAAAAGGCTGCATTGACAACCATTCTGAAAATCTTTATATGGCTTCTTCTTCTGAACAGATAGTCTTATTAGTTCTACTGATTATAGTCCAGAAGAGCTTGTGGATGGCCTGTTGTCTGTCCTCGGTGATCCAACGTCTGACATCCACTATCTGTCCATCTGTCAGCACAAGTTTGTTATCGCTACTCCTTCTAAACTACATAGAGGATTACCATGAAACTTTACACACACATTCATCGCAAGGTCTAGTTGGTCCTAAATGAAAATGGTGCCGATCTTATGTCCAATATGGCCACCACAGCAGCCATCTTGAAAATCTTGTTATTGCAACTCTTCCTGAATGGAAAATCATAATGATGTGGGGGTTTTGCCAGAAGACTTCTTATGATATCTAGCTGGTTCTAATGAGAATTGTGCCACTCAGACATTCAATATGGTGGACACATCAGCCATCTTGAAAATCTTCCCATCAGGACTCCTCCAGAATTGATGGTCATTCTGACATAGGGTTTCACCAACAGATTTCTTATGATATCTAGTGTGTCCTAAATGAAAATGGTGCCTCACAGACATCCAATATGGCTGCCACAATGAACATATTGAAAATCTTGTCACTAATTCTTCTGAATGGATGGTCACATTGATATGGGATTTTCATAAAAAAATTTCTAATGGTGTCTAGTTTGTCCTAAATAAAATTGGTGCTGATCTTACATCCAATATGGCCATCACAGTGACTAATGTGAAACTCTTATTACTCAAGAATATCAGAGATTGTTTCAACACTCGGCAGTTAAAAGAAGAAATGGTCTCATCTTTAATTCCTGGAAATTCTTTTTCGACAGTAGAGTGTCAATCTCTTCAAGGGACTCTTGTCGAAATGGAGTTTCTGTAAAACATTATTATAGCAATAAGTAGCTTGTACTGAATGAAAAGGTTCATCTGACCACCAACATGGCACCATAGTGGCAATCTTGAAAATAGTATCACTACTCCTCTTGCATGAATGATGGCATTGACATGAGGTTCTCACTAAATCACTTCCTGCAGTATTTCATTAGTTTTCAGTGAAAATGATGCAGATCTGACCACCAACATATGTACACCTTTGTGAAAGAGTTTTGAAAACTGAATCTAATTAACCTTGGAGTAAGTCGAAGGTCATTGCTTGCATTTTTGTACTTCCTTGAGCTTATGAACACAGTGTATTTAGTTGCATTCCAGTGAACAAGTTGATAGTCAGCACTCTGACATTGATTTTATGGTCACAGGTTTTGACTCGAGACTTTTTTGGCTGTACTGGCTTGTGATTGTGATAACATACACAAGTATGAATCGATTTTTATTAAATCCAGTTTGTGGTAACACACACAAGTATGAATCGATTTTTATTAAATTCAGTTTGTGGATATATATATATATATATATATATATATATATATATATATATATATATATATATATATATGATGAATGCCACTTTAATAACAGGGATTGTTTTCCTCCCAAAAATATGTATTATAGATTCAACCAAACTTAGCATAGGGGTAAAAATTGACATTGTATGAGAAAAGTTATTGGATTTTCTATCCATGATATCAGGTTCAAGGCCTGTTTCCATGACAAAGAATGTTGACCAGCACTTTCTGGTATCTTGTGAACATGTTAACTCTGACATGTAAGTAAAATATTTGTGTTGCCAAATTTGATATGTTGGAGATTCTCAAGAATATCATAGATGGTTTCGAAACTGAGCAGTTATAAAGAAGAAACAGGTTTATCTTGGATTCCATGAAATTCTTTTTGGCCAGTAAAGCATCATTCCTTTTGAGGGACTCTTGTTTCTTAACAGATTACATAGAATTATCAAATATTAATATAGATTTTCTTTGGTTTGCATTTCAGACCAAGCAGTTGACACACACACCACAAATATTTGCTCAGTTTGCCTCGTTGAATTTGAATGCGCCCGCAAATGTATCTGAAATTCCAGCCTCTATAGAACAACTGCAGGCTAGAAAGGTGAGTCATCTGACTACCAGTGTTGAAAAATTATATTGTATATACCTGCGTATAAGTCAAGTCAAACTGCAAACAACATAGACCCTGATCTGCTGTTGCATAGTGTGCTGTCAGATCAGAGTCTGTTTGTTCTACTGACTACTTATAACAAACTGCATAGACCCAGATCTGCCAGCGCATTATGCAACAGCAGATCTGGGTCTATGCAGTTTGCAGTTGGATCCAACTTACATATATGGTAGTTATTGTTACGGAATTATATATCATTTTTCTTTTAATAATGGTATAGTTTATTAGTTTATGATCTCTGTTCTTAGTCTAACAGCTGTCGTCTTGCCGTGAGTACACATACGGTAAATTGGATCAATATTTCACTGAAACATTAGTCATGTCACGTGATCCAGCGCATGAGGGTATGAACTTCTGACCTAGATTCTATGATTCATTTTAGAGTCAATACTTTATTGACTGGTAATAACGTCAGGGCACAAGTACTTTGGCGATGTCACGCATAACCTAGTTTCTGATTTGTTCGGAGAGGGTTGTAATATAGAAGGGTTAAAATGTTTTTTAAGTCACAGTTTAAATTGGTTTTCCTTATTCTGTTTTGCGCAGCAAGAAGCTATATAATAAGGTGTAAGCCTGTGTTTAGGCATTCCTAGCATAGTTTGACAGCCTGAGAGGTCATTAACAAATTTAGTTCATTTTGTGTGTGGATATTCTACTTTTTGTGATATATATGTATCAGTATACAGGACATTCTGGATTAGTACTGTTTTTCTTAAACCTACATCTCCGTGGAATTATCGGAAACATTTCAAGAACTTGTGTTATTCCATATTCACAAGGACTATTTGGAATTTATAACACTTGGATATAACTGATTCTTATTAACACATCAATACAGTGAAGGTTTCATTCGGAACCTTTTTCATTTGGAATATTTGGATTAACTTCCGGATCTGTGAACTTTAGAACAATTTAGGACTTTTAAGGATATTCTATACTGTAAGTTATTTTGAATTCTTTCACTTTGATTGTTTGTTGAAATATTTTAATATTTTAGGAAATTAAATATTTGTATTTAAATCTTGAAAACTTGTTTGAGTCTTTTCTTTTGTTACATTACCCCTAGTCGTAACATTATAAATTACTGTAAGAATCATGTTTATCTTGCAGTAGGAAACACCAAGACATTGTTGTCACTTTTCTGGTGGCTATGGTGTCTTTGGTGTCATCAGATTTGGTGTGGAAATTCTTAAAAGTCATATGACATCAAAGCATTGTTTTGCAGGTAAAACATAGCATTTCATCAGACATGATTTTGGTCATGGTAATATTAAACTTGTCCAGATATATAGAGCATGGAGGAATTAATATGGGTTTCAAATTTTCTCATTCAGGCTCTCTGTTTTGAAATGCTGTCAATGCTTTGTGGCGTGAGTGCTCACAGCTAGTTTCAGCAATAGAAAGCTGCCACTGAGATTTACAGAGTCCCTAAGGCAGTTTCATGTAGTGCTTGTCATTTTGCCAGATTCTCAGGTTATATTTTACTGCAGGAAACAAGTTACTAACTGACCTTGAGAACTAACTACAAAGCCCAACTTATAATTATCTGTTTAAAAATCATACAAATATTGATAAATTGGAAAATATACCACCAGTCTAAATTATTGTAAAATTTTGCCTAATAGGATTGTAAATGAGCGAGAGAGAATATCTGTCAATGATATGATGCTTTTGGTATTACTGATGAAGCAACTGTTTTTTTGTGTCATCAGGCTGTCAGAATGATTTTCACAAAGGTGAATTTAGAACCAGATTGGAAAGTATAATTTGTGAAAGAAGAAGCAGTTGCAAAAAGTTAGATGAGATTAATCAAACTGCATTGGATGCATTAATCAACAAGCTGCTGGCGTGTATATACAATACCTGGTCAAGATGTGTATTACAGCTGCTGGCGTGTATATACAATACCTGGTCAAGATGTATATTACAGCAGCTATTGTTGGTACCAGTTGAACATTACCGATCTCTGTGACTGAAACAGTTAACCACAGATGGGGTGGAAGCTTGTGCATTGCATTGCTTATTTATCATACTGTTCTTAACATTAAAGTGATATGTTCTTCATGTGATTAAAATAGAAGTTAGCAAGCAATTATGAATTAGCAATGGGAATGGAGGATTATGAAAATTACAAATAATATAAATTCATGCCCATTAAATGTCCTGCCTTCCTTGCTTCCAAAAAGGACTTTTCATATTTCCAACTCGGTAGCTAGTCTAGTTATTCATCTGCTATACTCAGACCAGATTATTACAAAGTTTACTTTCAAGTTTTTGTTGTTGTGTCACATTACTTGTGTAATTATACATTGATTAATTGTAGTGTTAAAATATTGTACTGTGCAGAGGAGCATCTGTTTTGCCAAGATTTGCATGAGTAAATGCTTATTTTAAATGTTTCCTCCATTTCATAAAAGCATGTTGACATACAATGCTTGTTTGACCACATGTATTTTTGGCATTATATGAATCTTTTTATGTAGTTGCAGATATATGGATGGATAATCCAAAGTGTGTTTTTTTCGGAAACATTGAATGGACATCGTTAAGATTATGATATGATATCTTTGGAACTTCTGCATCCACTGCTTAATTATTTTTAAAACTTCGTTGGTAATTGAAAATGAAGCAAGCTGAGGGTTGAATCATGAAAAAATGCTGTTAAATATGATATATACTCAAGATTTTTGTGTTTTTATTGAACAAGCTCGATCTTGATTTTGTGTAATTTTGGATTGTCTTCTAAATTGCAGACACAAGTTTGGATATTTTACAAGATCTGTGTGGTCACTTTGGCACACATTTTTTTCCAGTCCTGTTTAATCCTATTCAGAGAAAATTTTCATTACTTGGACTGCTGCTATTTAATAGCTGTAGGACATTACTTACTACTATAGTATTGCTTTCCTTTTCTAGGATGCAGGTCCCCAGGCCAAGCAAAATATTCCCTCCTCCAGTTAGTAATTGGAGGCCCAGAATTGAAAAGAACATGATTCCAGTCGGATTCCTTAGTCATAGCCAATATTCAGAATACCTTCTTCTTTTTCCTTGGACTTTTTGTGAGTTTACATTTGCCTACATCATTCATTGATATTTGCCTTTGTTGTCTTATCTTTATGTGTTGATTGAGTCTTTGTCTCCCCAGTCCTTGCATTTATTTGAGTGGTTTTTGTGTGTTCCTTTTGCTGATTTTGAAGGTTTTTTAGCAGGCAGTGCTTCTGTTCAGTGTCAACCTCTTCTTAGTAAGCAGTGTTCAGGTAAATATTACTTACCCTTCTTTGGTACCCGTCTTGGTTGTTTTTAATGTAATTTGTTTCTGTTTCAGTGAATAATATATTGCAGGGTTTGGGTAGGTGCAGGCACAAGAAGGCCCGCACATACCACTTGCCTATCATGCGCTGGTTATGCATGCATGGACAGATGTCTAATATGTTGTCTATGGACAGATCAAGTGTGGCAAGAAAGGTCCTGCTTCCTCCTTGTCATCACAAGATGACTCCCTCCAGTCTCAGGAGGGGTCTGGATCTCTTGCCAGTTCAGACAAGTAAACTCCCCCAGTGGGAAAGAAACAAGGTGCGGTCTCCATGGTTTGGAGATCGCCAAAAGGCCAAGGATCCCTATTACTTGTCAGTGCCGGTTAAGGATAGATCCATGGCCCATCCCAAGGGAGGAAAAGTGCCTCAGAGCAAGTCATGCCTTTCTGGCAGGGAGGAGCAGCGCCCTCTCAAGGTAAACTTAGTGTTTGTGACCATTATAAGCGAGTCGTGCCTTCCTTGCAACAGGGAAGAGCAGCAATTTTGACCTGATAGATTAGAGGCATGCTCGTTTTTCAGATCTTTTCACCAGACACTGATCAGCTATTGGTCAATGGGTTCCAAGTGCTGATCACCAATTACTGGTCACCATACCACCATTGAGCAGCTGGACATGAAGCTTTGATCGTTGGTCCAGGAACAGGGATCGGGTCACTGCCCCCCCCCCCCTTGCCCCCATCTCTATGCTACCATCCAATCCCTATGGGATAGGGAGTCTGGTTTGCTTGTCTGTCACGGGACGGCAATCAGATTAGCATCCTTCCTTCCCTATGTTCCCATTTAATCCCTATGGGATTTGGTGACCTCCTTTATCTGGTAGTTAGTATTCTTTCCCCTGAATGATATCATGGATGTCCCTGCCTTGGTTTCAATGTATGGCGGACATGACAGGCTGGAGACCTGCTTAGTTGCCTTCAGCCTCATCCATCTAAAAGGAGTTAAGCCACCTCACTCCTCCAACGATCCAATTTGCCTAGGAGGACAGCTAGTAGGGTTAGTCCCATTACCTCCATGAGGTGTTACGGGATGTCCCATTACCTCCATGAGGTGTTATGGGATGACACAAAACCCAATGTGATATTTCCCTCTCTAGAGTGGGATGCCAGGGAGAACTAATAAAATCCTTCATGTGCATCGGTGTAGGATGGGAAAATTTCACTCAAGTGTCAGAATTTTGCCTCAGACACGAGGCTTTGCCAAGTGTCTAATGCAAAATTTGATCCAGAGGGTGGAATTTTCCTACCCTACACTGAAGCATTATGAAGGATCATTTTTCTCACATTTTTGAATGAAAAATGAGTCAAAAGTCAAAATGGTGTATTGTGAATACTGATGTAACTTTCAAACAGCAAAACACCCATTGAAAATCCTTACCTTATAATAGAGCGTAAAAAGTTAGGTTTACACTGAATAATTCAGTGTAAACTTTAAATAATATTTAAACGCATTTTTGCAGTCAAAGAAACGGCCATGATAAGGGCATTTTACACCATCTAAATTGTGTACTGCAGATAGTTTGTGCAATGATACAATGTGAACAGGTACAAAAATAAAGTCCACTCTTATCCATAAGATTAATGGAGACAGACAACAAATAATGAAATAGTCCTTGATTCAACTTTGATCTAGAATTGTTTTACCCTTAAGAAAAAATAATGGAAATATAAATTCTACAAACAATAACAATTACAGCAACGGCTTTTTTGACCTGAAATTGGACCAAAGAAGCAGTACATGTAGTTAGGTCAATCAGTGCAAAACGGCCTGTTTGCGGGACACTTAACTTCAACCACTGCTTGTTTTAGTACATAAATGTGGTGCAATTAATATTTATCTGGATTATTGTGAAAGAATGTTCAAGTGATGATGGAAATCGGGAAGTTTATGGTACTTTGTGTGCACTGTGATCAAAGTTGAAGGTCAAAATAGTCCAGGAGTCAAGATAAAGGTCACATGTGAGGTAGGATAGAGCTATCCTGCACTTGTGTTCTACATTGGACAGCACAATCATACATATAAAGAAATGTAATAAAGTCCTGTCTAACCCCGAGAGCAGGTTCAGGACAACAATGTCCTTTCCATTCTGGTAGACTCAGATGAGTTCCCAGAATAGCCACTTCTGGCAAATCCTTCCCTTCCATTCAGGTCCCTGCTCCATCCCACCTGTCAGGTCAGGTGTTGGAAAATTATGAAGTCTGGATGTTGCACAAGGTCATTCTATGAGGGCCACACAGCCCTGTCTGGAATATATATACCGGATTCAGAGTGGATGTTCCAGACTTCCTCGCAAAGAGAAGGAGCATGTGTACCTCCTGATGACTGAGGTATGCTGCTACTGATATGTTGTCTGAGGTGACAATAACACAGCTACGCTTTGTGAGGTTGACCCACCTCTGTAAAGCTAGAAACACTGCCCGCATTTTTAAGGTTGTTCATATGAAGGGTGGATTGTCCTCACTATCAAGAGAGCCTATCAGACTGAGAGGGACCTTTCTTTTAATGAGAATTAAAGAACATGAAGTTAGGGCTATTGCTGCATCTAAGGCCTATTTAAATCACTCCTCTTTGGATATGTTATGAGAGCAGCCTTCTAGCAGTCACAGGGTAAGTGCATTGTTTTCTTATACCAGTTTTTGTTTGGAGCCATCAGCCTTCCATCTGACTGGTAAATTCAGCAATGCAATAGTAATAGGTATTGTATTACAGCTATTAAAATGTAGGGGTGGGGGTGGGGGAGGGTAAAGCTAATTTTAATTATGTAATACTTACTTGGTACTACTGCAAAGATTCCCTCCTCCCACTCCTGTAGTCTTGGTCCAAGTCAAATGATTAAGTTATTTTGTGTGTTGACTGCGACTAAGTAATCGGATCATGTTCATTTCAATTCTGGGCCTCCAATTACTAATTGGAGGAGAGAATGTTTATCTTGGACTGGTGACTTGGCATCCTGGAAAAGGTCAGCAATGCAAAAGTAGCAGGTAAGTATTACATAATTAAAATTAATCTGACACCCCCAAAAACTACATATTAATTCATTTTCCCCAACACCTTCTGTTGATTCACAAAAATTGTGTGTTAATTTATTATCTATGAGCTGTTTGTAACTATTCATAGTTAGTTCCAAATGGTAGTTAGTGACATTGGGTTTCTCAATGTAAAAATAACCAGATAGTCTGGCAGTGTGCCAATTGAAGCAGCTGTGACTTAACTGGTGTTTAGACATTATCAGTTCCAATAGTGGCTTTCCATTGAAGATTGCATTAGCTGCTGAAACAAGATGTGAGGGCTTACAGTGCATGGCACTGGTGGCAGAGCAAAGAAACAGTGTTGTAAGTCTGAATCAGAAAATTTATTTCAAATTGTATCAAGAGTGCAAGTTGTCAAAAGGATTTTTAATGTTTTAAAAACAAAATTGTATTGTCCCTTTAGGGTCAGTTTTAGACTTTGCACTCAGATTATGATCCTTCAGTGTCTTTTATAGACTTCTTTTGACTGTACTCTAGTTCTAGAAATCACTTCAGTTCCATGTCTTTTTGAAATATGACTCTCAAATACAGGTTACTATTTCACACCTTTTTATCTATTAGTGATGGATTATTTTTTAGGAATGTTTTATCAGATAATGTTATTTTTGTTGCATATGAGTGCATCCTGAACAGAACTATACTAATATTTCATAAGTAGGTTTCTGTGTCCCACCACGAATGTGGAAGTGGCATATAGTATTAACCATGTTTGTCTATGCATATGTATACACGTCCATCCATTCATAAATCTGGTCAGTGGTGGAACATTTGTATTCTATGACATATTTCAAGTTCAGGAGTTTGGAACTATTTAGGTCTTGTTTCTTAAGGTCCAGTTTTGTAATCAAGTCAATTGTGTCAGACTTTGCTTTGTAGAGAATAAGGAAAGGATATAAAATACAAGTTATTCTTTTATATGGAGATGTTCGACTTGTAGGGATGCTTCACAAATGTATTAAAAACAAAGAATGAAAAAATCTGGTATAAATACTCTGAGAGTGTTTCATGAAATTCTGTGAATTCATTTATTTTTTCGTGGGTATCTTGTAAAGTGGTTTTTGAGAAAAGTTACATTTTCGTTAGTACTTATTTTCCTGGCTTGTAATAATGCTCATTGTGTCTACAGAAGAATCACTGTTTGTTGTGTCTTTGAATTTGTGGTTTGTAGCAAGCACAAAATCTTTTAGAAAATTGGTACTCTACAAAAAATAGTGAATTCACAATAATGAAGAGCTTTTAAAATTTGAGGATTTAGTCTCATGGCAGATCAGCTAACTCTTTCACATTGTTTTTAAAAAGGATATTTATCATACTAATTATGGATATCATTTGACTCCTTTTCCTTGGGTAAAAATTGGGTGTTGCTGCAGTCCACAGATGGAAAAATTACCCATCCATGAAGATATATCTGATTCCTTTCCTCACCAATGGCACATCCACTATTTTAAGTTCCAATGACATTTTTTTGGCATTATCACACATAACTTGGTAATTATGAAAATAAATGAATTCATACTAATTTAGTAGGATATTTAACAAAGGACATTGTTAGGATGGTTACTTGCCCTGTTTAAGTTTTTATATGTTAACATGTGACATAACATATGATATCATATTAGTTAATTGCATCATATTCAAATATCCTACAATAGGTACACATGTGAAATGTACCAACTTTGTGCTCATTTAAATAAAATTAATGAAACTAACTGAATTGATCTTAATCTTTTTCTGGTCAAGGTTCACAAAAGCAAAATTAGTTTGTGTAATGAATTATATTCCAAATGAGCAATCATATAATACCCTCTATTTATTGTTCTTCAGCGTTATTATGAAGAGCAGAGCCCAGATCTTCTATCTCGATCAAGAATTTTTCATCTGAGTGGCTCTTTTAGTTCATCTGGGTCAATGAGCAGCATGGAATCCCCAATGCGGGAGCGCCAGAGCACCTGGGGGTTTGTTGAAGTTCCACCAGCAATAAGTGAGCATCAAACCCTTAGTGATGCAGGGACTTCTGCTGAAAGTGGTTTCCATGACATGTCACGTCAGGCCAGCAAAACAGAGAGCTCTGAAAGTGCTGCTGATATTGAGGCACCTGAGAGCATTATGGATGAGATTATCCAAATGTCAAATCAGTTTTCTCCTTTACAGTTAAATTCCATTGATCAAGATTCTCAATCCCAGAATTCCTCGGAGGAAACGCTACATGAGCAGTCATGTGATCGAGATCAAGTTGTTGCTGGAGAGAAAGAAAGTTCTGAATCCTGCAGTCAAGAAAACCATTCAAGCATCCTTATTGAAGAGTCTCAATACAAAACCATCCTCTATTCAGAAGAGTTTCAAAAGGGAGACAAATCAGTTGTATTGGATATTTCAGGGTCCATTATTCAGGATGATTGCAACATAGATGTACGCACTATAAAACCAGATAAAAATTGGTTCAATTTAAATGACTCAAAAAAGCAGCATATCAAATCAGAACACACTGATAAAGCTGATAAGTGCACTGACAAAAATAATATACATTTAGATTTATTTAGTTCTGATGGAATTGACACGGGTTCAGTGCAAAGCAATGTTGGCATATCACAACATGAACAAAAAAATCAACACAGTCTGGTAAGCTCCTCAGAGTCATTTGTTTAAGTAGATGAATTCCCTCTTAGCTTTTCTCAGGTATGTAGTAGTGATTACAGATCACGACAATCTAGTATTGACAGTAGTGATAGTCCACGGCAAGATAGTGAGATCATATCATGATGATGGTTGAGCTTAAGTGACTTTTCTGACAATTAGCCATGTCAGTTTGATATGTATTATTATTCATATGTGTGTGTGTGTGTGTGTGTGTGTGTGTGCATAAATATACACGTATTAAAATGGTACATAGTCTTTTGTTTTGATTTTTAAGTTATGAATTTCATATAGATCCAGATTTTGAAACAATTATTGGATTTAGAACCTCAAGAGAAAAACAATGTACAGTGTAGGACTAGTCAGGAAGCTAACACATAGTCAGTTTTTCCTACCATCACCAATGATT
Organism: Margaritifera margaritifera; assembly: GCA_029931535.1. NCBI lineage: Eukaryota > Metazoa > Mollusca > Bivalvia > Unionida > Margaritiferidae > Margaritifera > Margaritifera margaritifera. The sequence continues at coordinate 3,133,100 of JAQPZY010001665.1, forward strand.
TTACTTGAGTACATTACCATTCAAATAGAATTACTTATATCAAAGTAAGAAAATTCATGCTCACAAAATTGGGTTTATCTTAAAGGTAGTATAAGATTATTATACAGTGATATGTGAGTATCAACATTTTATCAGTTTCTTAATCCCTGAGTACATTCTTCAAAATGTAAATACCAATTTGTAAAATATTTCATTTGGCAAAGACAGTATACACTATTATATTTGACAAGTAAAAGTGTGCACTATACTGCATTCAACTGGACAGGATAGTATACATTGTATCACATTTGACCAATCAACAGTATTCACTATACTGTATTCGGCCAAGACAGTATACATTTTATTGCATTTGACCAATCGACACTATGCACTATACTGCATTTGACCAAGACAGTATATACTGTATTGCATTTGACCAATTGACTTTTTTGAGGATAATTACCATGCCCAATTATAGATCCTAGGGGAAACACTATGTTCATTATTAATATTAAAGATCAGAGCTCAGTTCATTAAGTAATATAAACTAGTGATAAGATATAATTTATTACAATGTATGTATACTTTTATGTCCACATTTCCAGTATGTGTATAATACATGTACATACACTGTGTGAAAAATTAGTTGCACAAAAAATTACAGGTAACTAATGATTCTGGTTATAAGTAATTCCTTGATGGAAAACTTAATTGGAACTGCTGCTGTAAATCATGTTGATTGAAGTAAAATGTGCATACATATATTTTTGGGAAAAGAGTATTCATAATATAGGTGTGAGTGAAAAAGAAGTGAGAGTTATCATTCTTAGATTTATTTCTTAACACATAAAGTAAAAAGTGTAAACAATTATGCAGATAAATTCTGTGTTTTTTTACACTTTTAAATTTGTCTTTTTCTTTTCTTTTCATTGTTAGCTTTTTTATTTAGACATCTTTTAGTACAGCAGCTAGAAAGTGTAAGCAATTATGCAGATGAACTTCTTTTTTTTTCTTCAGTTTTAAATGTGTCTTATTCATTTCTTTTCTATTCATGAATCACAATTATGAGCATGTTAATAGTGTTGTGGAAGCAAAAGAGTGGTATATGCAGGCAGGCATTTCTCAAAACACATTTCTGTCTTGAGAGTGATATTTAAAATGTTTTTGTTTGCATACATGCCTTTTTAATTTTCATTGAATGTGGTTTAGATGCAAGAAATCAAAAAAGAGTTTTAATTTATTTAATATTTGATGCATGGTAACTTTTCCTCCTTGAGGAAGATCTGAACATTTATTTGAATTTCAGGGCATCTCTAACAATTTACAATAAGTATGCAACCATTTGTTGAATTTTTTATACACGTATTCAAATCCTGTTCTTGTATTTTCTTGTATTTTATATCTTTTTAACTTTGGAAAGGAAATTGAAACAATTCTTTGAGAATAATTTTAAAGGATAGATTTGTATACACCTGTCTTAAGTTGGGTGCATTATGTTGTGGTGTTGTCCATCCATCCATCCATCCATCCATCTGTTGATTCACCCATTAACATTTTGCTTCTCAAGGCCATAATTTTGTAATTTTTGGAGAGATTTTCATGAAACTATGTGCAAGTATATATCATGACTAGACAGTGTGTCGTGTGCCATGGGCATACCCCTTGGATCATGGTCAATGAAAATGTAATTTGTGACTTGTATCCTTGTCCAGAGTATAACTTTTGAACCACTGAGGATATTTTAATGAAACTTTGCCATTGTGTATTATAGCCACACACCTTCCTCAATGTTAAGATCATGGCAGTAGAAAATGTAATTTGTGACTTGTATCCTTGTCTGGAGTCAATGAAGATATTTTAATGAAACTTTGCCATGTATCATGATGAGACTGTGTTTAGCATACCATAACCACACTCTTGCCTCAAGATCATAGTCATGGCCAGGGAAAATTTAATTCTTTGATTTGTATCTTTGTCCAAATAATAACATTTGAACCACTGAAATTATTTTAATGAAACTTTAGCCAGTTATATATCATCATGTGTAGATGATGTGTCATGTCCAGTGGTACCCATAGCCACACTCCCTACCGCAAAGTCAACATCACAGCAAGGGAAAATGTAACCCTGACTTGTATCCTTGTTTGGAGAATAACTTTTGAACCACTGAAGATATTTTAATGAAGCTTTAACCAGTTATGTATGATGACTATTCAGTGTGTTACACACCATAGCCCTGCTATCTGCATGAAGGACAAGGTCACAGCAAGGGGAAAATAAATCAGCGACCTATGCCCATATAAGGGTATAGCTTTTGAACCAATGAAGATATTTTAATGAAACTTTAGCCTGTTGTATCTCTTGAGTTGACAGTGTCTCATGTATTCACAGCCATAACCCTCAGCCTCAAGGCCAAGGTCAAGGTCAAGGTCTCAATAAGGGATCATGTAAGTCATTGGCCATTTTTTAACATCTACAGATATTTTGATGAAATTGTGCCCCGTTCCCACCTTATCATTCAGTAGTCAAGCCCTAGCTCAGAGGTCAAGGTCATTGGTAGGGAAAAGACCCTGAGATGGGTGTATCATGTGGTTCTTGAAGTACTTTGGAAAGATACTGATAACCCAAATCCAAAATAGAAATGTTATACATTAAGTTTTTTATTAAAGTAATTGGCAAATTTGTTAAGATGCAAATGGCATTTGTTTTATTCAACATGATTTTGTTGAAAAAATTTGTATTTTGATCTATCTGTATGGTGCAAAAGTGTGAGAGATATGGCATAGATAAACATGTACAAGACCCCATATCTTAGCAATAGTGTTTTTTTTTATTAAAGTTTAAGGTCACAGTTCATGATTTTCTACATGTGCTAGGTGCTTCACACATTAATAAAACCTGAGGAAAAAACTACTGCAGATTACAAAATGACCACCAGAGTTGTTCAGCATCTTCATTTTCTATGATTACCAAATAAATTTGTGACCGCAGAAAACTTCATTTAACTTAATGTAATATAGCATTTAGTTAAATGAGATTGTCTACTGTATCAAATTCTTTGCATTCTATTTAAGCAATAGGTCAATTTTAGATTGGTGAAATAGAATTTCTTTGTTGGTAGTTATTGTTACAGTTTATAAAGCTGAAAGTAACAAGATCAAAACTTAATTATCAAGATGTGATATGGTATGTATGATTATTCTCCCATGATAAACCCATATTTAATGATAAAGTCACCCCCGATTTAAATACATTTTTTTTAGAATTTCTATTTGACTTAAATAATTTTTTTTAGAATTTCTATTTTAAGAAAGCTTGGATGATAACCCCACTCTGACTTGTCAGAAAATTTTTAAGGTTTCATTATGGGAAAAATACTTAAGTTTGGCTAAATTAAGAGCTTCCTTTTAAGATCAAGATTTCTTCTACACCAGAAACAAGATAAGATATTAGCATTTCTCCTAGAACATTTCAGAATTAAATTTGGTATTAATTATTATCAGATCAATAGAGTAAATAAACAATTTTTGACATTATCTTCTTTAATACTTTTATATATTTGGATATTCAAATTTGTATACATCCTATATATATATATATATATATATATATATATATATATATATATATATATATATATATATATATATATATATAATGTGTGAATATATTAATGTTAAACCATTTTAGTAATGAACCATGCCCACAGTTTTAATTTGCAAAATCACAAATAATAATTCAAACATGTCTGTGAATGTATTGCAATTTCAAATTGCTTAAAAATCCAAATTTCCGGTAGTAAAATCCATAATATGCATTTGGACACCATTTAGACATCATGATTTTCCTGATGATATTGTGCCACTAACAAATACATTTTTGGCTATTTTTCAACAAAATTTATAAAGTGTGTTAGAATATGGATAACTCTACAGTACTCAGATGCCAACCATTTCTGAAGTGTTCGAATAGGGACAACTGTACAGTACTCAGATGCCAACCATTTCTGAAGTGTTAGAATAGGGACAACTGTACAGTACTCAGATGCCAACCATTTCTGAAGTGTATTAGAATAGGAATAACTGTACAGTACTCAGATGCCAACCATTTCTGAAGTGTATTAGAATTGGGACAACTGTACAGTACTCGGATGCCAACCATATTTGAAGTGTATTAGAATATGGATAACTGTACAGTACTTGGATGACAACCATTTCTGAAGTGTTTTAGAATAGGGATAACTATACAGTATTCATAGATGCCAACCATTTCTGAAGTGTGTTAGAATAGGGATAACTTTACAGTACTCATAGATGCCAACCATTTCTGAAGTGGTAGTACTCACAGGTGCCAACCATTTCTAAAGTGTGTTTGAATAGGGATAACTGTACAGTACACAGAGATGCCAGCCATTTCTGAAGTGTACTTTAATAGGTATAACTGTTCAGTACTCAAGGTGCCAACAGTTTCTAAAGTGCTAGAATAGAGATAACTACAGTGTGTTAGAATATGGAGAACTATACAGTACTCATAGATGCCAACCATTTCAGAAGTGTTAGAATTGGTATAACTGTACAGTACTCATGGATGCCATTCATTTCTGAAGTGTGTTAGAATTGGGGATAACTGTACAGTACTCAAAGGTGCCAACCATTCCAGATTTTGTGGAATTATTACACATTTGTTTCTGGAATTTCCACATTCTGAAATATATTGATGAAATTCCTGAAAATCAAAATTAAAATACAGTATACATGTGTGTCACCAAAAGATGGAGGTAATATTTGAGGAAATATAATGTTTATGGTTATTGTTTTGGCCAAAAATGTTGAAGGAATTCAAGGTTCTGAAATTGTAAGAATAGAGACACCATTTATTCCTATTGGGCCTTAATTGTTACTGACTGTTTTTAAATATTCCATTTTTTTATATTTGTTTTTGTATTTAGACTGCAATGCAGAACTGACTGTTTGATTTACTTTGATTTGTTCTTTATGTTAATATTTATTGTTTTTATTTAAATTCCATTGAAAGTTAAAGTTTAGAGTCAATTATATACTGAGATTCAAAGTAGGGCACAGTTGTATCACCCCAGTCAGAGATATAGCATGGATCTCTACTCTGTTTATCACACACATATAACTCAAAACAAAGTGCTTGATAACCCAGATAGATCAATTTAAAGTTAAATAACATTGAAAGTCTTGATTATATTCATGAAAGTTATCTGTGAGAATGCTGTATAGTGGTTAAAATATGTATACCCATTTGGCTCACTGGAGTTTTGTTGTGTTGTTTATCTTTTGATGCAAGAGAAACAAGTTGTTGACTTGGACAAAATTAAGCTCATATATCACGTTTTGAAACAAAGATCATTTTTGTAAAAAATCTAAATAATTTCAATGATTCAAAGATACTAAAAATATTGTATATATTTATGGGAGAGTTAGAAAATACTCTTCTTACATACTAATTATCTCCATCATAACATTTTTATCATTTATGAGCATTTTGCTGGGACAAATCTGGAAATATTTTGGCTGTAGCATTTTTGTGTTGTGTTTTTTGTTGTATATTTTTTGTTTTTAAAGATAAGCTTATTCACTTAATGGCAACCTTGTAAATATAGATATGAATTGTTCTTATGTTTCATATATTCTAGTTATGGTGTTTTTACTTCTAATTGATGTTGAAGAATATTGCTTAATATTACTGATAAATTTGAGACCGTCCAAAATAAATATCCAGGAACCAGTCTATAAGGACACTACTAATGAGACTACACATTTTTTTTGGCCCTTTGGGATGTATGTTCCTGATATAGATGTAGAAAAGTGTATTAATATTATAAAATTATTGATTTTTGTTGAGGTAAATATGAAGTATTATGAACCAGTAAACCTTGTATTGATCAAGCGTTAGTCAATATGATAACTTTTCTGGTTCTTCAAACTTCATATTCACAGAAAAAAAAGGTCTATAATTGTTTTATTACATAATATAATGGAAAATTGTGAAATTCAACATGTTTTAGCATAGCGAAAATGCCTTATGATGTCAACAGTGCAGTATTGTAAATTATTATAAATCAAATGACCTTGTGTCAGCCAGTGAAAAGCGTCTCTCACGGGAATCGTGTAATAATAAGATAAGGGGTTTGTAGATGTTGTACTTAATGATTAGGTTCCTCTATATAAGTTAGGTTTTGCTGTACTGGTCTCATGTATTTGTATTGGTCTCATGTATTTGTATTGGTCTCATGTATTTTGTATTGGTCTCATGTATTTGTATTGGTCTCATGTATTTGTATTGGTCTCATGTTCAACTAAGTAAGGTTATGTCCTGCTGAAGAGTTCAGTATGTCATTTGCATATTTTCATTTGCATATTTGTCATTTCACACTTGTCATATCTAAGTCCTCCTTTGCCAGAAAACTGAAAACTCTTATAATATAGAATTCATCTGGTCATTGAGTTCTGTCCTAGAATCTAGAGAGTGACTTGTGTATATTAAACAGTCTCTTGTATGTGACAAGTAGAAAATTACATCATCAGTTTTTTTTTTTTTTTTATCGATACTATAATACCAGTAAAATGGAGGTGTTGTAATGTAACATTAGTTTCAGATTCTGTGTTAATTGGCCTAATTTCATTTTTAGTAAGAGTAATTGAAAGTCACTCATTGGTTTGATATTCATTTTCCTAAAGCTTTGTATTGAAATTTCATGTAACATTTTCTGCATTTATTTGGTCTTGGTCATCATGCAGAATATGTAGACTAAGTGATTTAACTTTATCTGATGACTAACTGGAGATGTTTCATTTGTCACAAGTTTACATGTACCAAACTTCACAAGTGGTTGTTCTCATTTAATAATAAAATTGTAAAATAAAGAAAGGCAGTTAATGACTTTATGTAATACCTGCATTTATTGTACATTGTATTTTAACATGATAACATTTATGCAATACCCAGAAAATTTGCTTATGAAATTTTTTTAAACTTCCCATCAGTTTTGTATCATATACTGTATTTACATGTGAATAATAATTTAATGAATTGGGTTTCCTCACTGAAACTTTGAAAATCTGATTCTCGCATACATTTTGTGATTTGCGTTTTTTTTAATTGATCAGTGTTAATTAAATTGTCAAGGAAAGGGGTCATATGTACAGTTTATTTTTGCTTTTCTGTTGCACTGCATCCATTCTTTTTTTAACAAGTATAGTTTGTATTACTTCTAATGGTAACAAACTCGATGGTCTTACTAAAATTAGGAACAAAGTATAGATCCACTGACCTTGCAGGGTACATTTTTTGTCAAGGGAGGCAACTCAAATTTAGGTAAATGATTAGACACTCTAGTAGTTAATACCTTTGGATGTAAAAAATACCTTAAATAGTAAAGAGTATATCTGGAATTATGTTCTTCCATCTTATAAACATTAGTATCACTTGAAATCTTCAAGCCATTGGTATAACTCTATACTTTGATTTTATTTAGTTTCATTAATTGCAATAAAACCTCAGTTATTGGAACATTTTAGTGGACATAAAAAATGGTTCTGATAATAGGAAGTATAGATTACGCAGTCTGCATTCAGATGTTTGAGTAATATGGTTTCACTGATCTTCGCAGAAATTTTTGATAGCATCGGGGTGAGCGTGTGTTAGCATCATAAAATGTTTATTAAAACGTGCGTGATCATCATAGAAGTGAAAAATTAATATCAATAAATTTAAAAGAAGTGCATATATTTACATGGTAATCTTTATTTTCACAAGTTGTGATATGATTTAATGTCAAACATATTTTTCTTTGAATTTAAATAACTGATATCCTTTGTTTTGTTACAGACAGAATGTGGTTGTAAGTTCATCTGTGGCAATTATGAAGCTTGTAGAAAATAGATGGCTGATTGAGGTTATTTTGTTTTTATCGGCAATTCTGGCAGATAAAATGATGACACCTATTAATGCAGCAATATACTGGTTAAAAATGCCACAACTTAATTTATTATGTAATACATTCCAGTTGCAAAATAGGTGTTTATTGTTGAAAAATATTTCAAATATCAATGAAGGAATAATCCAATACTTTTTATTTCCAAGTTTCACAAGAATTTGCTTAACTTAAAAATATGTAATATGTATATTTTTTGTAACTGGTAGTGGAAATGACTGAAATATATATAACACACACAACAAGTAGACTCCATCATCGCTGGCCACTCGCGTGACTATGTCAGTGCAAAGATGAAACCCACATCAAGGGTCATGCACCGGCAAGCCAGGTACAAAAGATAATGGCTAAGTGATCAGGGTCTATGCTGTTTGTTCTACTGATTACTTCCAGCAAATTGCATAGACCCTGGAAATCCTGTATTGTTTTATAATATCATACACAAATAAAGATAGGTCAAAGGTCAGCATTAAGTAGTAGTGTTTACGACTGTACTATAGATAGTGTAAAAAAAGTTAATTTATTGTTATCAGTGGAGTGCTAGATGATATTTTTGAATGATTTGGGGGAAAATGTCCATTTATTACATAATTGGTTATCATTTTACACAAAAATATTTATTGTTTCTCATCTGTAGCTGGTCTCATTTCTTGTATCTTCATGGGGTATCTTTTGAGTTTATGAGAATGAATATTTATTATTGGTTAGAACATAAGTGTGACTTTAAATATACTGATTACACAGTTTTGACATTTTTATTGGCATAGTTTGACATTGAGGTGTCTTGTGGACTCAAGTTTATGCTGCTCTAAAAAAATTGTTATGGGATACAAGTATCTAGACAACAATTGAATTTTATTGTCAAATATTATTTATATTTATTATATTGGTTGCAAGTAAACAACCAGAAAGGCACCTTAAATCAGATGCCACATAGGCTCCAAAGCACCACTGTTCACATCTGCACTGACATTTACATATCATCCAACCGGCCATTACTGTGTACTAAAAGGGGAAAACTTAGACTCAGTTAGAATTAGCTGTCATAGAGGAAAGTTGCTCCTTCTTGAGATCTTATTGGATGGTTGGCCTGGGTTAACACCTTATGCAGTGATTTGACAGGTGAAGTGCGACACCTGATTGATCAAATATCATCTGTAATTGTGTGTGTGCATTAGAGTCTTATTAGTCTACAGCTATAAGCCAATAGGTTCTAGGTTTTTCACGCCTTGTTTCACACACCTGCTGGATCCATTACAGATCATGTGTAACATAATGAACCTACTCATTCTAGCTGCACCAGTCAGTAACTAAATGCAGCCTCTCAGTGATTCAGACTTCTCTGTTTTGCATATTTAATTTTATATATTACATCAGAACTAGTTTTAGTTGAAAATTAAAATCTGTTCTCCACTGAGAAAGCTAATAGTGTTAAATTGTTACTTATGCATGGCATTGTTGATATTTTGAAAGTGCAGTGCACTACAGTTTCATTATTAAAGTTTGTTGAAATGTATTTGATACTTCTACTGAGCTATCATATGTTGAAGTCCATCTTTGTGATATAGATTAAACACATACTGAGCTATCATATGTTGAAGTCCATCTTTCTGATATACATTAAACACCTACTGAACTGTCATATGTTGAAGTCCATCTTTGTGATATACATTAAACACATACTGAACTGTCATATGTTGAAGTCCATCTTTGTGATATACATTAAACACCTACTTTAAGTTATCATACCATTGTAATTTGTACTTTTGTTACATATGGAATCCTATTCACAATGGAATAATCTGTGAGCAAAATTCCCACCAATTCATTAATTATGCCAAGGAAATTTGAAATTGTATCACCACATATATATATATAAGTCAGTGACTGTTCATGCTAAATTGCTGGGAAAAAGTGTGTTCAAAATTAGTTTGCTCAGAAAAGTTCTTTTAAAATTGATACTTGTGTATGAAAGTTGAATGAGAAATCTTTGTTGGGATAAGATATGTATATGTTGAAAGTATAAAATTCATAAGTATGCATTGTTACAAAAAATCTAAATAGAATTAACTGCACATCAGAATCGATGCAAATAAAAGAAATAGACTGTGATCTAGAAAGGATTGTGTTTTGTTCTTTTTCATTATAACATAGCTTTAAATAGAACTGTTGAACATACTAATACTGCCAATACTCACTTAAAAGCAAAGTCCAGTTGTAAACTGCAGAGACACAGATCTGCCATTGTATTAAGCACAGGCAGATCTGGGTCTTTGCAGTTTGTTAGGAGTAACTAGTGGAACAAAACACATAGACCCTGATCTGCCGGCTCACTATGCAACAGCAGATCAGGGTCTATGTTGTTCGCAGTTGGACTTGACTTGTATGTGAGTATATATGGTGTACATGCATTTCTTCCTATTTTTGTCTTGCCTGCAAAATATACATCATCACTCCTCTTCATTCCTCTGGAACATAGGGCCTTCACTGCAGCTCTCCATCTGTCACAGTCTTGGACTGTTTTGCCTCCCTCCAGGATATGTAAATGGTCTTACAGTGTTCTCACATTCCATGTCCCAATCCTTGTAACAGTCTTGGTGGAGAGAAGATTTGTCAGCAAGTCAACTCCCTCTCGGGATTGACTGGTCTGCTTCATATGCTATCCACTGGATTGTTTCCTTTGATCCAATGAATTTTCTGCTGTGTTGGTTTCTGTAGTGTGGCTTTTTTATGTGGTGGGGGCACTAGCCCAATGCACAACCCTCCTTTCCCACCCGGGCCTGGGACTGGCAACAGCAGAGTTACCCTGCAAAATATACACAAACCAAAATTGTCACTTTTCTCATGGCATCATTGTTGTAGACATCATAAGCATCAACATTAAAATTTTGTATTTAGCTCCGTTTCTCAGAAATTGGTGTTAGTAAAGTCTTGAAACTTGATAAGTACATTCCCCTCAATGACTGATATTCACACTGAATACAAAGTAAGTCACAGTGATCTTCCCATCTTGTTCTAGTGAATATGTTATGTTTTAGAATTGTGAAAAGGTGGAGCAGGTGAGAGAGTATTCCATAGTTGGTAATGACAACAATATAACTGGTCATACGCAAATTCCTGCTTTTAAATAATCACATGATATATTTTCAGTGGTAAATAAAAATATATTCGTATGAGTACCATCCAGTATCCTGACATAAAATTCTGCTGTATTTATTCTTATTTTATAGGAAAATTATATTTTAAGACAAAAATCATAATTTGGATATACACCATGCTGCTTGAAAAAAGCAACAGAAAATGTGGAGTTAAATCTTGAGAGATGAATCTGCAATAGATCGCCAATATAAAATATAGTGCTTAATTTGTTACCTGTATACTGTATAGATTGCCAATATAAAATGCAGTGCTTAATTTGTTACCTGAATACTAAATAGATTGCCAATACAAAATGTAGTGCTTAATTTGTTACCTGTATACTAAATAGATTGCCAATATAAAATGTAGTGCTTAATTTGTTACCTGTATACTAAATAGATTGCCAATATAAAATGTAGTGCTTAATTTGTTACCTGAATACTAAATAGATTGCCAATACAAAATGTAGTGCTTAATTTGTTACCTGTATACTAAATAGATTGCCAATATAAAATGTAGTGCTTAATTTGTTACCTGAATACTAAATAGATTGCCAATACAAAATGTAGTGCTTAATTTGTTACCTGTATACTAAATAGATTGCCAATATAAAATGCAGTGCTTAATTTGTTACCTGTATACTAAATAGATTGCCAATATAAAATGTAGTGCTTAATTTGTTACCTGTATACTAAATAGATTGCCAATATAAAATGTAGTGCTTAATTTGTTACCTGTATACTAAATAGATTGCCAATATAAAATTTAGTGCTTAATTTGTTACCTGTATACTAAATAGATTGCCAATATAAAATGCAGTGCTTAATTTGTTACCTGTATACTCTATAGATTGCCAACATAAAATGCAGTGCTTAATTTGTTACCTGTATACTAAATAGATTGCCAACATAAAATGCAGTGCTTAATTTGTTACCTAGGTCAACATACATATGACTAGGAGGAGCAATGGTAGGTTGCATTACGTTATAGGTCATTTTAGGTGTTGATATGTGTAGTGCATGTTACTCACAGTATCAGTTATACAGGTTGAATATTTTTAGTTTAAGAGTCTCGAGACCATCAAAAGTAGGTCTGACTGAACTAAGTTTAGTACTGCATATTTATATATCATGAAGATACATCAGCAGTGAAAGTTTTGTGAGTGTAGGGCTGGCAGTGTTATGAGTGTAGGGCTGGCAGTGTTGTGAGTGTAGGGCTGGCAGTGTTGTGAGTGTAGGGCTTGCAGTGTTATGAATGAAGGGCTGGGAGTTTGTGAGTGTAGGGCTGGCAATTTGTGAGTGTAGTGCTTGCAGTGTTATGAATGTAGGGCTGGCAGTGTTGTGAGTGTAGAGCTGGCAGTGTTGTGAGTGTAGGGCTGTAAGTTTTGTGAGTGTAGGGCTGGGAGTGTTGTGAGTGTAGCGCTGGCAGTGTTGAAGATATATTCACTAAATTGAATTGCAGTCAAACAGTCATAAAATCTTAACCACCATGTGTCTCCTTGGGCAAGGCACTTTTCTCCAATTGCCTCAGCACGATATAAAAAACTGAATTTTCATATTATTTGTACCTCGTATATACCTCGTATATAAAGGACACCTGCCCATAAAGGGCCGATTTATGTGATCCCATGAGTGTCATTTATAGACATGTGATCCCATGAGTGTCATTTATATACATGTTTCTAAGAATTTTTTTTTTTATAAAATGTAGAAAGACCACAGTTACCTTCTTATGGTATGGTAGAGTTACAATCCTGAACATGCATACACAAAGTTTGATAAATCTGGACGCAGTAGGGTCTAAGCTATGGATTGAGTAATAATAAACGTTTGGAAATACAAAAGTCATTCAAGCATGTAAAATAGGTGACCAACTTTGCTATGGCTGAGTTACACACCTGGAGATGCATCAACATAATTTGATGAGTGTAGGTGTATTCAGCTTCAAGACTAACTAACCACTGGACAAAAAGCTATATCCACTCACAAATCACAATTGAAGGTGAATAATCAAGTACTGATTAGTAAGTCAATGAAACGTTAAGTTCCAAATCAATATCCCATATTTTCTTACTGGCATTGTGAAAACCCACATTATTAAATATACCATATGGAGTGTGGCTGCCCCCTTCCCCCCCAAAATATAAATAAATAAATAATACCCCCGCCCTCCCCCCTTGCCTTGGATCCCCCCCCCCCACCCCACCCCTTAAAAAAACCACAAAAAAAGAACAACAACAAGCAAACACAAATCAGCAAGCACAGCAATGGTAATTAATCATTAATTTATGGTTGGTGGTGGATAGTCAAGTTGACTCGACCTACAAGAGCACTTCATGCTACCATCTCCACCTTTCAAGATGACAAAGTTGCTAGGACTCTCTGAAATCAATTAAGCTAAAACAGAATGAACTGGCTTGAGAAAAACACCTTAAAATATCACACGTTCTACGTGGAATAACCTTAATCACTGGGTCCTATTGCTTGAAGAAAGACAGATGGTTTGCCAAGAGTTGCAACATATAATTGCTAAACCAGAGGCTTGCAAGAGATACACTTCAGAAATGGTATCAGAAAGTGCACAGATAATTGATAGTCAATCAGTAGTCAGTCTATGAAAACACAGATAATTGATAGTCAATCAGTAGTCAGTCTATGAAAACACAGATAATTGATAGTCAATCAGTAGTCAGTCTATGAAAACACAGATAATTGATAGTCAATCAGTATTCAGTCTATGAAAATGACATATTCTTCTTTCTTCTTATGGACATTGGAACTAACTTTTTCAACAATACTCAGGAATGGGGAAAACTGACATGACCGTCATGTTATCTTGAACCTATGACTGCAAGATGTTCCTTCTAGACGAACCATTTAACCCACTCTACTATCGGCACACACGAAGATACAACAAAGGCACAAAGAGACAAGAAAACCTCCAATGACATTATGTCCGGATTGCAAAGATTTTTTTTTTTAATGTTGCAGTACTTGATATGCATTGTATGTATCAAGTTACATTACACTGCAGTTATAATGTTAATATAAAAGATTCTAAAATGCAGATCACTGGAGTATGAAATATAGGTCACGGTAAGTTTGTTTTCATTGAATAGTATCGTTCTTCTCATGAAAGATCTACATACCAAGTTATATGACTGCAGGCAATAGAATCTGAGAAACTGAACTAAACGCAAAAGTTAAGGCAGGTCACTTTGATAAACAGATATAGGTCAAATTGACCTAGTTTTTACTGAAGCGTGTAGTACTCATGATGCATAATTATCCCAAATTACACGACTCTGCAAGCATGAAGATCACAGTGACCTAGTTTTATTTAATGGTTTAGTACACTTCAAGGCGCATCTGTATACCTAGTTACGTGACTCTGCCGACAGTAGTGTCTGAGAAACTAAGTTAAACGCAAAGGTTACCACATGTAACTTTGGTAAAAAATATACAAAGGTCAGACTGATCTGTTACGACTCTATGGTCTAAGAAAAATGTAACAGAAAGAAAGTGAAACCAACAAATCAAGTAAAAATCAACAAGCAATTTATTACTAGATAATTAAAATGAAAAATCAAAAAGTCACTTACAGTAATGTGTTTTGAAATCCTAATAATCCAATAAGAATGATTGTTTTAATCACAAGTCCTAAATATAGAATGTTCCGAATTCACGGCTGTGTCCTTGAATGTTATGATGTGCTAATGGTCTCCAAAGTCCTGATGTACTAGTAATCTTGATGTGCTGATGTCAAAATGAAGTATTCCAAAATATCTGAATAAGTTCACATAAATTCCAAAATCATCAATTAAAAATCCAAAATCCAAAAGTTTATGAGCACTGTTATAATCCAATGAATATTTAAAATAATTCCTCTCTTAGAATTTGGAATGAATTTTCACAACTGTAATAGCTCTTTACAAGACTGATGGTAATGTCAAAACTGAATAAATGTCCACCAAACATGGCATATATAAAGATTGGTCACATGACAGAATGTTCTAGAACATGTGTCATCTTAATGGAATTTTACTTGTAAACAAAATTCAACCTTGACCTTCAAATTGAGAAAACATATTGATCAAAACAACCTAATTCAAGGACACTAGTTAAACATGTTTTTCCTGATAACATTAAGATTTAAGCAAATATTAAAGTGAAGAAACATTTATAATTTCCTAAAATATTTATAATATTATATAAACATCATACATAACAGATCTAGTTTTAACTGAAATGTGTAGTACTGCTCATGGTGCATCATTATCCCAAGTTACATGACTCTGAAAGCAACAGTTGGAGAAACTGAGCTAAACACAAACATTAAACAAGAAAAATTGAACTTAATGCAAAGGTAAGTACAAATCACTGAACCATGAAATGCAGGTTACAGTGATATCGTTTTTACTGATGACTGTATTACTCTTCATGAAACATTTACATACCAGGTCATGTGACTCTACAAACAATATTATTTGAGAAAATGACCTAAACGCAAACCTTAACGCCCGTGTTGACACATGACAGACGGACGGACAGACCATGAGTCCATAAATTGGAATTTCTTTGTAATCTGGCGAAGACTTATATACTGTTAATGCGGCCACATGTGCTGTATGGATTCTGGGCATTATTGTACTTGTTCTCTGCAGAACGGGTGTGTTACAAAGTTTTATCGATCTATCAAGACAAGAACTCACTTAATTTAGTCCTTTGACAACTCCTACTTTTTCTCTTCCTGTGTACACGAGTCCCTGTATAAAAGATGTACTCCCAAAGAGTTAACAGCAGCAGCATCGTCGTCAAACGAGTCCTAAAAAAGTGGGAAAAGAAAACTAAACTCCCTCCTTGTTTGCCCAAACATTTGGATGCTTCGATGCGAAAACATATACTTCAAAAGACTCCTAAAGAAATCATTGACGCTGTATGTCAATGTTGTTTGAATGTGTTGAAAGGATCTGTTCCCTTGACGAAGACACACAAACAGCGATTAGGACGGCATCGTCACATTCATTGAAACATGGTGAAATAGAAAATTTCAGTCATCAAAGAGAAAAAAGTGTTAGTTCAATGAGGAGGATTTCTTCCGATGTTAAAAGCTCCGTTGTTGGCCAAAGTCGCTTATCCTATGTTAGGAACGATAGCGGGTCCATTTTTAGGTGGAGCTTTTAGGTGAAATAAAAAGGATTCTGCCTTCTAAAAGTGCATCAATACTTCAAAATATTTCTTATCGAAGGACGAAAAACAATACTGATCCCTTACACACTGTGGATAGAGCTCCACCGTTGGTACTAGCAACGGACACCACAATCGCCACTCAGTTCTATTGTAATGTCACTTATAACATCGATCGAACTTGCCAAAAACGGAAAAAAGCAATGTTTCGGACAATTATTGCGACGTCTTCAAATGTTTGACCAGAAAGCTGTCGACGAGACCACTAAATTTAGTATCAGTGCCCTTAAGAATTTAATGACCGAAGAAAAAAAGCAGCTACAAAGACGACGACAGACACTGTCACTGCCATGGAAGAGAAGGAGATTTCCAAACTACAGCCACAAAAAACCCATGACTCAAAGTTTAGCAGGGAAGTTGAGACCTTCACCTACACGGATTCGACAAGAGAGGAAAGCCTAGGTCAAAAAGATGATTATAACAAGAAACGAAAGAAGTGAAAAAGTGAAAAAAGAAGTAAAGAAAAAAGTGAAAAAAGAACTGATGATACCTGTGGGAGAATAATTGTCGACTCCTTTGTTCGCCGGATACTCCTGCATCGCAACCAAAATAACAATCTCAGTTACAACAATCCAAGATCATCGAACAATGGTTGACTTATAGAATGGCATGGACACATTTTGGCTAGCTTTGACTACAATTTTGCACATGCTGCTGGCTACGAAGGAATTAAAAAATAGTATACGCAGACCCATTCGAGGTAAATTTCCAAGTATTCAGACAAGGGTAGCAGGGATTGATCAACAATGGCAAGAAGATTTGGTTGATGTTTCCCACTTAGCTCATTGCAAACGAAGTTACGAGTATTATTTTTTTTATATATTTTTTTTTTATTGTTTTGTACCATGTATTTTCAAAATCTGCATGGGTTGCACTTATGACATCTAAAATACGTTCCGAGTTAATGCGAGCTCTGATAATAGTGTCGAAACAAAGTGGTCGGCATTCACGTAGATAGCAAACGGAAAAATGTATTGATTTTTTTCAATCAACAATTTCAAGAGAGATTAAAGAAACGATACATTCCTTTATGCACGAGTGAAAATCCTGAAATCAAAGGGAGTGTCCTTGAACGTTTTCAAAAAGAATTAAAAGAACATATGTGGAAATAACTTTTCACGTCAACACACACTCAAATACATTGATGTGTTACCACGTATTGTGAAAGACTACAATCAATTGTGCCATCTCAGTATTGGACGTGCACCAGAACAAGTGACCACCAAAACGTTAGGTTTGTTTAGTCGATTGCTTGGGACCACCGAGAAAGAAAAAGAAGGTGATCACAGCCACAAGCATCATCGTCATCATCCTCCTATCTTGGTGCTGAAAATGGGAGCGTTGGTTCGCATTGGAAAAACAAACGCTCTTATAAACAAAGGGTATTTACCCAACTGGACCATATAATTATTTTGTGTGACAGGACACGTCCGTGAACATCACCCACTCGTCTGTAGCTTTCAAGATATGAAAAGAGAAACATTAAAAAGAATGTTTTACTTGTGGACTTACAACGAGTGACCAAGAAAGATGTCGACATCTACGATATCGAAAGCATCATGGACCAAAGAACACTTTAAGTCGGAAAACGCTGCATCAAAGAAGTGAAAGTAGGTTGGAAAATCTATCCATCTAGTTTTGATTCTTGGATTGCAGTTCTCAACTCATCGAATATAAAAAGAGGAGAATTCATGAACATGTATTTAAATCTCGTGTCATCCTCACCAGAATCATCACAACAGGAGCCACATAAATAAAAATAACACTGGGTTTGGTGTGGTGTGGTGTGTAAAATGTGTCTCAAAAAATAAAATCGTCTTTTTCTGTCAGATTGTCGTCGTGTTTTGTGTGATTAGAGATGCAACTGGAAACTTTAGTTTGCAATAAGGCGATAATCAACTGCTGACCATTGTACTCAGCAGTTGTATTGTCTATCTTGTTCCCAAGCCATCGTGGAAACATACCCACAATAGCTGCAACGGCAGACATGGAAACTCCAACCACAATAACAATAACAGTCATATTAAATCTTCAGAACAGTTGGAAATTAATTTTTTGAAACTGGGAGACTCCTCAGAGACGATAACCATTGAACTTTGAACAATACATTTTATCTGACTTTAACCAGTGACTGTTTTATGCATTGATTTCCAACCAGCACATTATGTTGTTTCACGACGAAATTACTTCAATCCATACAACTAGATCACGAAGCCCATTGCGAATTCACATTGGACGAAATCATTCATCCCACTAAGGTCTTTAACATCCGGGAAATCAATACTCATTTTATCGCAGAAATATTAGACGAACAAGTACAAGAACTGTTTGACAAAACTATATTGGCTTTCACAATTGAAAAATACAAAACACAAAATACAAACAAACAACCAACAACACCCTCCCCTCCCCCCGAAAAAAAAGGAAATAAGAAAAGTAAAAACAACCAAACAAACGACATCTGCATACAATGCCAAACTGAATGTGTACGACATGAGTGTCACAAGAATAGATCGAATGGGTTCAGGATCAGTAAAGAGACGAAGAACAGTTATCAAAATAACATATTTATTTACAATGTGTCTATATACATGTATAGGTGTCATGTTCACTATTACTCGTATGATGCATTGAATTCGAAATGAGGAATTAAGCGTTTTTCACACGTTGCTAAATCTACATTATCGTGTGCACAAGACAAAGACGAACTCTAATATTATTATGTAAACTTAACAGATATCACACTGTCATGTTCACTTTGAGAGATATGAAACTGTTCTGTTTATTTAATGAATATGAAATTATCAGACAATTCTGACGTTATGAAATTATGCAGCTATGCTATTCACACAAGAGACATACATTCGTGGAATTGTACTGTTCACAAAAACATATATGAATATATGAAAATACACCGTTCAATAACGGACATGAAGTTATGATTCCACGACGTTCAAATAGCAAACATGAAATTATAAAATTGTTCTGTTCACATAACATATGAATTACTGAAAATACACCGTTCAATAAAGGACAAGATGTTATGATACTACTTCCTTCATATTACGAACATGTAATCGGCATATTGCACTATAACAGGGCTTAAAAGGAATGATCCCATATACTGTAATACTTCCAGTCTGCCGAAGAACCCCCCCCCCCCCCTGGAACCTCATATTAGCACCGACACATGCTGGAGCATGATACGTTGACACCTCAGACGCTGAGCCGGGCTAATACCACTGTTGCTAACCAAGACTATTGGCCAAGCCCAGGAAATTCAGCTGAAAATACACAAAACTGAACTGTGTAATATATGAGACCGATATTTCTTGCGTGTTATGGTACAGACACGACTATACATGTTATATATGCGTTTGCAAGAAAGAAAAAAAAATGGTTAAACATTAACACTGTTCAATGCCAAGAGCCAAGAACGACTATATGGAATTACACGAAAGCCAGCTCATATATTAATCAATCTACAGCAAGAATAATCCCATGGGATTATAAAAACTAGAACCCTCCTCGTCGTTACTATAAACAACATACATTAATTTAACCCAACTTGTTAAGTCAGATAAAAAATACAAGTATGACCCGAAATAGACTATATTAAATCTGATAGCATTGTGTTATAGAAAATTTGTCTGATTGGAAATTTAGAAAAAATTCCGAATTACCTGACGTAAAAAAAACTATCTATCAAACACAGATGATAGAAAGAAAATAACTTATACAATTATGACACACCTTTACAGCTGAAAGATTACTATCGTAAAGGAGACAGCATCTATACAAGACATCAATGTAATGTGAATATACTGAACAATTAGAACTCTATATACTGGTACGTGGCGGGTGCCACGGACGGAAAATATGCAGTAAGTGAGCTTCTACCGCAAGTACATTGCACGTGCCACAGTAAGTCGGTCGAAGAGGAAAACTTAACATGTCACAATCGTCCGACAGAACTAAAACATAATTCATGGGTAATGATGTACGCCGCAACAGGACCCACACTATATTTACATTAACATGCAATGCAATTGCAACTTTGTGCACACAATTCCGTGACAATGAAAATTCCTCACGGTTAATATTTTAATGCTGAACATCTCGTCTATACGATTTCCACCCGGTCCAGCGATCAGTTCAAGGATGCACTCGCCAGAGTCAACAAACGTGTAATTATCGACTACTAAACACCCTCTCGTCGTCAATGCATGGATTTTCTCGATGGCAAAAGGTTATCCATAAAATTTTCTGCAAGTTTGTTTGGTATTCTGCATGGAAACACATCATTACTCCGACGAAAGGCATCAACAATAATAAGAGATTCTTCAGGTATTTTGGATCCCCAATCTAATTGAACAAAAGATTCAACTTCATGCTTGTGCACTCGGATGTCGTCAAATACAACGTGGTGAGAAACACCCGCTCCGTTGCTGAGAGTAATTCCATTGAAAGTGGATAGTGCGATCAGTGCTAACGAAGAAGAAGGAGACACCTATCACATAAACTGAGAATTTGTTCATCCCCATTACCTTCCTGCCAGTAAATCACATTTTAACTGTATAAATATGAGCATAAAAGGAGATCTCGGACACAATGTTTCTATTCGCCAAAGGAAATGACACTGAAAACTACATTTTCGAAAACGAATTTCCTCGAGTGACTTGTAACTCGTTTATTCCGTGTATCAACAGCGAAGACAAGAATGGGAGAGTATGTTTAAATCCCTCTCTCGTATTTTTGCGCCAGTCTTAAAACCTTTCTCCACCAATGACTGTATGCTATGAAAAGTCACGCACTGTCATAAGGAAAACAATTCATCCAAAACGCGTTAAACAAAATCCCACACAGGCGTTACTGAATGCGGGACAAAATGTGCTGATCCAGACAGGAAAGATCTCGTTGGACCCCGGAGAAACACATGTAAATTCACATCACACCGCTGTCGAAACAATTGCTTCACTATCCACGCAGCAGCAAGGCCAAGGTCTGAAATGACATATAAAACGCTAAGACCACAGAGATACGGCAAGAATAAAAAGAGACCACGAACCGTCTTGATCGAAGAGACTTTACGTTTTTTTTTTAGGTACTAAATCAATATCTAAAGCAAAGATGATGCACCGAGATTCTTGCGAATGTTAATAAGAAGAACTCGATCTTTTTGCAATGCCACCTACGATGATGACAATGCAAGAATTCCAGCGTGTAGAATTCCATCCAGTTTCGTCCATTACGACGTCAGCTCCCTTCAAGTTTGAAATCAAAGGGCAAACAGAAGACTGCATCGATCTGAGTAACTATTACATGTACCTCAAAGTACATGTATTCAAATACGACACTAAAGATCCAGGTCAAGATGCCAGAGTGACTCCCGTCGACAATTTCATGCATTCTTTGTTCAGCGAAGTTATTTTGTATCTGAACAATGAACTAGTCAGCAGTAGCATGGACACCTGTCCTTACCGAGACAACCTAGAGAATCTACTCACGTACGGAAATTTAATCCAAGAACAAACACCTAATGTTTGTGTGGTATGGAAACCCCGACACATTCAACAAGTTCAAGGACACCACTTTGACTGCTGCTGATGACCCAGACCACAGTAAGGAATTTAATGACTGACACAAAAAAAATCAAAACAAGGGCATTGATTGGAAATGATGGATCGTTTACACTTGGACCTGTGGCTATAAGACAAGCATTTGTTGAACGGTGTGGATATGTGTTTTAGACTGAATCGAAGCAGCATCGTCTTCTATTTCATGGCTAGATCTAACAAGTTTAAAACCATCATTGAAGAAGAGGGACTGTACGTGAGTCGTGTAGAAGTCTTATCTAAAGTAGAAAAGAACACCAGTCAGGCCAGACCAGAAACATGGTAAAGTATCCCATACAACAATTGGAAGTCAAAACATTCACCGTTGCGTTTGGATTTCGATCCAAGATCGAAAATCATGTGTTCTATTGTCAGTTACCTAACCCTCTGTTCACTGACATCGTCAGCGATGCGGTCCTCAACGGAGTTATTGATCAAAATCCTTTACATTTTCATCACTACATGATCTCTAAGTTAGAAGTAATCGGTGATTGACAAATGTTGTGTACCAGACCCTTTGAACCCAACTTTACCCAGCATAATTACTTGAGATCTTACTTTACTCTGCTTGAATGCACGGGACAATTGGGTACCAACAGTGCACACAGCATTTCCAACGACGACAGCAGGAGGTTACTGTTTGTGTAGATTTTTAAGCCTTAATGACATGTTTTGCTCAACACCTGGCCAAGAGAATCACGCTCCTGAAAAATTGTTATGGCTGTCAAGTTGATCATCCCTGTCAAGTACAACATGACAAACGTTTGATGACGATCCAAGAAGACAAATTGGAATATTATCTGCAAGAAGCTTGGACTTTCATCCAATAAGAGACACGTTGCAGCAAAGCACCCGTACTTCTGGCTCTCCTACTTAACTGACGGAGCAATTTTGAAGAAAAAGAAAGTCAAGTTTGAAATCATCGCCTAAAATCACCTGTGAAGACTACAGGTCTAAAAGAATGAATACCTGGAAATTTCATTACCTTCTGATACACAGTTAGTCGAGATCCCTCCGGTTCCCGTGGTCTGTGCCAAATATAAATTCTGTCATCGAAAACCCAAAGACGTTCAAGCCGATGTCATCAACACCGTGGGCAGTCATCGAACAGGAACACATTGGCTCGCTGTCTACTTTCCGAAGGACGACAGGGTGGAATCTTTTGATTCGTATGGGTTTTCCCATCATTGAAGACAATATTACAGGCTTATGACATGAAATGTTGTTTCGACTCAACTCAATAATGAGATATTACAAGGGTCAGATTCCGTTGTGTGTGGACAATATTGTGTATATGTACTTCATCAACGAAGCTTTTGATTCCCCTTTGAACATTCACTCTTGTTTTGGACACCTTTTCCTAGAAACGATGAAAAAGTATAATGGTGGTTTCGTGATAATAATGGTTAGTTCGACATCATTGTGTACAAATCGATGGCAAGACGAAATCGCCATGGACCATTGGAACCCAGGTCTGACTCACCAGCATTGTCAGTCATGTAAATATGTTCATATTTAAAAATATTTTGTGGGTATTGTATTGTATTATATTGTATTGTATTGTAGATTGTTTATTTTCCCATTGAGAACTTTTTTTTTATTATCCCGGTAATAGGTTGACCACTGGGTCGGGGAACATCATCCCAAGGTCACCTTTCAATCAAACATTTCTGGTTATCAGATAATTTAGGGACAATAAATATAATGTGCAGAAAAAGAAAAGAAAACACATACACATACACGCATGCACACATGCATATAGCATGAAATCTATTTAGATACACAATTAAAACAGACAACCACAAGTATACAGGGTCTAGGTGACATATACTTTGTGATATTACAGTATTTTGTTTCTGTTAACCATCAAATCAGACCCAAATAAATATAACGAATTGCAAGAAGAGAAAGGATTCTTACACAAGTTACATATTCATTATTCAGGTCCATTTTTGAAGAAATTGGTCCTCTTTTTTATTTAACTTAGCAGTGTATTTTTCAATGTTCTTGTGAATTTCAATTATTTGCTTTAAAGCATAAATGAAAGAATTTTGCATATTGAATCTGCAAGCGTAAATATAATATTTAGCCAAAATAAGCAAGAAATTACACAAACTGTCGAATTGTTCACTTCCTAAAAATATTTCTTTTTTTTGACAAATGTTCAACATTTGAGCAAGAAGGTGCAAAATGTTTAATAAAACGGTACCAAAACTTTGATGTAATATTGCAATCATAGAAGAGATGTTCAATACTTTCGTTCACATTCTTTCAGAAAGTACATTTGTCGTCGTCTAATATGATAATTCTTTGTAAAAAAATTATTAGTAACAATTATTCGATGAATTCCAAATGTCCCTTGATGTGAGAGGGCATTATGGGCGCTCTTTAGGCATCCTACCTATTCAAGTAGGGAGGAAGTAAATTACTTGGGTAGGCCATGAAAGTTACTATTTCTCAAGAAAGTTACTAAAGGTCACTAACTGAGGTTATTAATATGTCATGAAAGTCAACTATAGGCACTTTCAGTAATTTTCGCGTCACTTTTAATCACTAGTTTGTCTGATAGCGAACAAAAATTTTAATAATAAATATATCAAAGAAAATGGTTGTTTATACAAATACGATTGTTCTTGACGAAGATGATTACGAGCTATTGTGTTAAAAAATCAAATTAGCTTGCAAAACATTTCATGAACATAGATTTCCACATGAATTTGAGGAAAGAAAAGACGGATGGGTGAGTCGTATACAAGGTGCAATAAACAAAAAGCAAAATGGAATAGAAAAAAAAGTAGGATGGAACAAGTAAAGATAGCTATTAAGTCTAAATGTGGAAGAAATTTCGCACTTCATTTGATGAAAGAACACTTAAAGTCAAAGACACACAAACATATTTTGTAAGATAAAATGGATTACCTAAATGAAAACATTAATGAATTTAAAGATTGGCTATTACTTTTCGTCAGTTCATTGAAGTATGAAATGGAAAAAACTCTATGATCCGCGAAGTTTGCACAGTGTTTATTTCGGTTCATATTTCAATGAACTTAAACAATCCTTATAATTAAAATTTGCATCTAATAACTATCAAATGAAGTAAATTCTATTTTTAAAAATGTATTAAATAGACCATTCTAACCTTTTCTAACCGTGGACGAATATCGATCACACACACACACATACACACACACACAAACACACACACACACACACACACACACACACACACACACACACACACACACACACACACACACACACACATATATATATATATATATATATATATATATATATATATATATATATATATATATATATATATATATATATATATATATATATATTCTAACATGGCTCAAACTCTAAAATAACATGGTTAGACTTACTTTCTGGAACATTAATAATGCATAATCTTTCAAATGAGCCACAAGCAAAATCTTACAAATAAACTAAATTCCTTGATACCCGCGGCGCTGACGTCAACGGCTCCGGGGATATAGTGTTATATTTCTTTCACTTTAGTGCAGCTGAGCCGAGCAAAAGAACATTGGTTCTGACCATGAAATGTGTTGGAACTTCAAGCTAATAATACCCATTTGTGAGAAAGATGACCTACATGCTAAATTTTATAAACTTTTGTAATTTCTGTAGAAACGTAAATTCAGCTAATGAAAGCTAAAATAATCAGACAGTGATAAATTGGATAAGAATATCAAAACATTAAAGGTCTCCGATAATAGAGGATGAAATAGATAAATGTATAAGAAAACTACGTAATACTATATCACCGTCCAAAGACAATATAGTTAATTGCTCAAAAGTATATATATATTTACTAATTGGTCGTAATAAATAAGAGTTGCGACCCATACCAGCGACATTTCTATTCATATATACAGTGAAACTCCTAAAAACCGAAACCTCAGTATACCGGAATCCACTCGAGACCGAATATTTTTTGGAGTCACGAATTCCTTTTTTTAATATCACCATTTTTCCCCCGAGTAAACCGAAATCATCAACACCGAATACAGAATTAAATTTCGATCGGAAACTCACTTCAAATATGGAAATGTATTTTAGCTGCTAAATTTCTGACACAAACTGGAACGGATTAATTACGGTTAGCAAGTACTGTAGTAGGCTTATCTGTGAGACAAAGACTTGGAAAATGTTCCAAGAGAAAACAATATGTGACACTCGCGCCTATACCAATTAGGGCTGACAATAGGACAATCTAAAGTCTTTGCGCCATAAAAAAGAGTCCGCTGTTAAGGCAAATTATTCATAACTAAATTCTTGTAGGTAAGGCATTGAAAAAATATTATTATGTTTATCTTCTTTTTGTCGAATTGTGATTAATGTTATTCATTTGTATACATGATCAATAGAACATTTTTTCAAATTAAATATCAAGGGTTTATTAGCCAGGCATGTGATCTCGCTTTTTATGCTTTGCCGATTGAGACCAACAAAACAATACTCTAAAAGCCAGATTCACTCAATTGATTTTCAATGGAGAAAAATCATTATATACATCTATTTAAGTAGCCATGACTGTCATTTCTCTTCACTCACATATCAAGATATCAGAACGACCAACTAAGTGTCGTAGGATTGAACTATACTTACAGGATAAAGTTAATCTGATCAACGAGTATGAATCTGTGCCAAACCTGCATTGAAGAAACTAGGAGAAAACTTCGGCATAGGAACATCTACTGTTTCAGATATTCTAAAGAAAATGGAATTCTACAGAATGAATTTGAAAACAACAGTGACGCAAACAAGCGTCGTTGCAACAATGCCTGCAAATTTGAAAAACATTCCAATCTCAGACCCTATAATATGTAATCTCTCTCTCGTCATATATTTGTTCATATCTGCGAAAACCTCAGTAAACCGAAAACCTCTCAAAATCAAATTTTGTTTTTGGGTCCCGAGAGGGTTTTCTGTTAAGAGGGATTTCACTATATATAAATAGAGTATATTTTTATTCTTATCTTTATTTGATATATTTATTTATTGTGTGGTCCAAAGGCAATGTAATTATTCTTTGATAATATAAAATCTCACAGTAGTCTCTGAGCAAGATCATGACAAATTGGCATTATCGTTGAATTAGAATTATTCTTGGGGATACAGTTTCATGGAAAGGGAGTATTTGTACGATTTCGTAGGGATACAATTTCGAGGGGATAACATTTCGTAAGGTCAGATTGTTTAACTTAACAGCCAACATAACAATACAACTTTTTGTGTTGGATTCAGTCTCGTGGAATTCCTTAAAAAAGGAGGAAATTAAATCCTTTATGTATACTTCTGATTTTTTAGTATTGCATTTTCCCTCTTTTTGTCATAAGATACTTGGCAACAAATAATTATATTTCTAATTAGACACTGTACATGTTCAAAAATCATTTTAATTTCACAAAATAAATAAATAAATAAATAAATAAATAAATAAATAAATAAATAAATAAATAAATAAATAAATGTCAGATTCTGTCTGCTATATATTTGGCAAAACATGAAAGTGTCACAAGTGCTAAACACTTCCATAATTTCATGTTCTAAAAATTATAATAGAAAAGCGAATAATTCAGCTAAAAGTCTGTCTTGTCATCTTTTAAATAGATGATTGATGGTATCATGCTAGTCGTTTAATTTTCCTTCTTCAAACTGTCAACGACTAAAAACAAAATAGACGAATGAAGAGTTTTCATCTTTCCATCATTCATATTTGGCTTTTCAAAGTTGACATTATGAAAGATGGAAGTTTATCTGTTTGTTTAAGGTTTTGAATTTCAATTTTCAAAGATGAAAGTGGAATTACAAACGTTATACATTTTATTACTTTAAATGCTACAACTGTTTTGAATGGGACAAAAATAAGAGGCATGTTTTTTTTTTTATAAATCCAAAATGTTGCCGCTCACATTTTTTAAAGGATTTTGCCCTGTTATAATTTTATTTTATTTATGAATGAGTAAACTATGAGAAGGAGGTGCAATTAATGTCAAACTACTGATATGTTACTTTAGTAAAGGACATGTCTAAAATATGAGAGTTATAGTAATAATTTAAATAGATTTTAATTCAACAGGTTCCATAACCCCGCAAGTTTTAACAACTAATTCATAAGTTCACATCTAAACCGAACGGGAATTTTTTTTAAAAAGCAATGTCGAACGCTATACATGAATTTGCCTCGAGGTCCTTCTTTCCCATATTTCCAAGAGCATCAAGACAACAGGTGTTGTCACCGAAGGGTTCTTAAGCATATTAATAACTCACATAATTTTCCTGTAATCAAACTAAATACATCACATTCGCGTGATCAACTTCACACTTCTATGGTTTTTCTTGCTTCATATTGGTAAGATCTATCAATACACAGTTCTATGCTGTAGATCGGTATTTCATGTCACGTACCATTAAACAGGCCCCAAACACCTAATTGACAGTATTTTACCTATACAGGAATATCCCAAGATATCCTTATATCAAGAAATTTGAACCATTTAACAAAACTATCCATAAAGTCCTTTGAACATCATTCAGTATGATGCATGTACTTAGTAATCAGGTACTTACTCGGTTTGAGAAATACCTTGCCAACACAGATTACCGAAAATCAAGGAAATAAAAAAAAACCCTATTAAAACACTAAAAGGAGACGTAAATACAAAATAGTACATACCCTAGGTTTGTTACAATACATACATACATACATACATACATACATACATACATACATACATACATACATACATACATACATACATACATACATACATACATACATATCCATCCATCCATCCATTCATCCATATTATCACATATTCATTCATCCATTTATTTCGAGATAATTCGACCTAGAATCAATCACTTTGGTACTTTGATGAATCGTGAATAATTGTTTTTTGAACTCTCCGTAAATCTTTTGAGTATAATAAAACATAATCCCCTCCTTTTGTTGGATTTCATCGATTTTATGTTCCTATAAGGGATATCTCTGGAGCTTTGTCTTGCACTGACAGTCAGTCTTCACATCCGTTGGAATATAAATTAAGCCTTAAATTATAAATTAGTTTTAGAGATTAAAATAAATTATCTTTAGGCAAGCGATACTTCATCTTATAAATTGTAAATTTTCTCTGTGATACTTTCTTATATTTTTTTTTATATATTTCTACGCATAAATTGATTTTAAAATTATATGACATGCAATATATTATTACACAAATAAGCCTTCCCTAAAGAACGGTATTTTTTTTTTTTTTACATATAAATTGATTTTAAATTTTATATGACATGTAACGATATATTGCAGGCTATATATGGCTGAGAATTTCCATTGCTTGATACACTTTGGTTTGGCGCCCCCTTTGCCAACACTAAGAACATCTCATGATGGGCTTTCCACAGTTGTTGGAAAGTTTAAAAATTCTACTCCGTATTTGGATGATTTGGATGACATATTCGGACATTTGGAACTCGTGTGAAGCAATTTGTCCCACGCAGAGGACGGGGCTCGGAAAACTTGACTGGGGAAAGAAGCAAGTTGGAAATATTTTCAAAGAATTTTATCAGATATCACTACAAAAATGCGCCGAAGAGTGCAAAACAAGATCAGATTGTTTGTCGTTCAACTATAGATTGGATGTTCATTTGTGCGAGCTGATAGACAAGTTGTCTTCATTTGATGTCACAGAATCTGCACTATACATTCACAGTCATATTTCGACTTGGGACTTTGTAAGTATTATGACTCCGAAAGTATGAGAAAAATGTATACGTTTCCCTACCCATCAGTGTTTATGTGCATACGTGTTCATTCCCAATATGCCGCATCTCATCCAGCACCATTTTGGATGAAGACTCAAAAATATGTTGTTATTATGGTCATATTTAGAGTTTCCATTCAGTAAAGGACACTAGACCTCTTTGTTAGACCTGGTTATGTACATACGGGTTTTTTACGGCTGTTTTTATTTCTTGACGTAGAATAATACTTTTTTGTTGGACTGTCTTTTATCAGACTCATACAAGAAAGGTTTACCATAAAAGGAGGATGAAGTATCCAGCACGCGCAATGAATATAGAATATTATGTTCAACAATACTGGACTGTTTAACTTACCTATAAGCAAAAGAAAGTTAGATCATAATAGAAGAATGGTGTACCCGACACTTACGATAAAAAGAAAATAGTATACACGACAAGAATATACCGTATGTACTCGCGTATAATTCAATACCAACTGCAAACTGCATAGACCCAGATATGCCGTCGCATAATGCGTCGGCAGATCTGGGTCTATGCAGTATGTAAGGACTAATCAGTAGAACAAACAACATAGACCCTGATCTGCCGGCGCATTATGCGACGGCAGATCAGGGTCTATGTTGTTTGCATTTGGACCCGCATTATACGCGAGTATATACGTTATATTTTTTTTATCGATGATATCACGTCCACTTTCCGCATTCTGTGCACAAGTGGAGCGGGGGTGGGGATGGTGTGGCTTGTGGTTCGGCGGAATCATGCAAAACAGCATTTTTCAAACAGATTGTATTATCTAAAAGAATAATACTATCTGCTTCTTGGACATATCTCTTATGGTAGACATTGATTTTAAAGCGTTTGCACACATACGTTTAACATTGCATAGGGTTTTTATTGGTGGGTAGACTTAAAACAGATTTGTGGAAATTTTCATTATTAATGTTAGCAGCTAAAATTAGTGGCGATACTTTAGCCAAATAGAGTTTTCAAACATATTGTTGTTAAATATATCCAGTGGTCATAATTACTTTGGCATAGTAAAACATGCACTCTTTATCGCTAAATACGCGTAACTCAGTTTTCTAGACACTGTTGCATGTATGGTCATGAAACTTGATGTGTGCATTCGCCTGAATCACTTACTTAAATTGTGGTTGTAATGATCTACTTTTGTTTGCTAAACTAGCTATGTTTTTTTTTTTGATAATGTACTTTACAGGCGAAGCAGGCGAGACATAGCATTCTACATAATTTCATTTTGGTTCATTCTTTTCACAGACCTTCACATTTGTATCAAGTTATAAGCGTGAAAGAAGAGAAAAATCTTTAATTTGGCTTGATTTCACAAATAAGAAACATAGTAAAAAGCTCTTTTTGAGGCAATATTTCACTCGAGTTCTCTCTTGGTACTTTCCTAAAGTACCAACTTTACTATTGTTTAGAGTTGTGGTTCACTGTTTAGGGCAGAGCTGGGTGTTGGGGGCACATAAACTAAGCAGAGAATAAAGGTATACTCTTTTTAATGTGAGCGTCTGGCTCGAATTTTAGCAAGAACTTGAGTTTTTACTCATTCCAGAATCCACCAATCTGACGAATGAAATTTAAGACAGACCCAATTTCGACTCTCAGCTGTCTTATTCTTTTTATTAACAAAGCGATGCAAATTGGAGAAGAAAAAAGATGGTAATGTTGATGTCACTATATTTTAATTAGTAAATTGTTCTAATTGATTTTCATCATTCAGCCATACACACTACTGAATCAAAGCAATGTTTATAAACATTGACCGTGTATTCAGTGTTTCATTCATATAATGGAAATATTAGGAGGAACAAACATCGTGGTAATTGACAATTGACGGCGAAATTTTGTTACGCCATATCAGAAAATAATGGTTTTCACTGGATACCAGTTTATTTTACCTGAAATAATGTTTTTAAATTTTTTGTCTAATTAATGGTTTTGAAGTCAAAGGGTGACCGAAATTTTATAACTTTTTGCAACTATTCTCGAAACGTTAATATCTCATGAAGGTATGTATGTATGTATGTATGTATGTATGTATGTATGTATGTATGTATGTATGTATGTATGTATGTATGTATGTATGTATGTATGTATGTATGTATGTATGCATGTATGTGTGCATGTATGTATGTATGTATGTATGTATGTATGTATGTATGTATGTATGTATGTATGTATAGTATATATGTATGTATGTGTGCATTTATGTATGTATGTAAGTATGTTTGTATGTATGTATGCAAGTATGTTTGTATATATGTATGTTATGTATGTTTGTATGTATGGATGGATGGATGGATGGATGGATGGATGGATGGATGTTTTTATGAGACCATAAATGCATGCATTTGTTATTACTTGCTTGTTAAATTGTATGCTTAATAGGCGACTACTCAGTTAGATAGGTAGATTGATAGACAAATAGGTGACTACTCAGTAAGATAGCTAGATGAATATACAAATCGGTGACTACTCAGTTGGATAGGCAGATGGATAGACAACTAGGTGACTACTCAGTTAGATAGGTAGATTGATAGACAAATAGGTGACTACTCAGTAAGATAGATAGATGAATATACAAATCGGTGACAACTCAGTTGGATAGGCAGATGGATAGACAAATAGATGACTACTCAGTTAGATAGGTAGATTGATAGACAAATAGGTGACTACTCAGTAAGATAGCTAGATGAATATAGAAATCGGTGACTACTCAGTTGGATAGGTAGATGGATAGACAACTAGGTGACTACTCAGTTAGATAGCTAGATGAATATACAAATCGGTGACTACTCAGTTGGATAGGTAGATGGATAGACAACTAGGTGACTACTCAGTTAGATAGCTAGATGAATATACAAATCGGTGACTACTCAGTTAGATAGGCAGAATGATAGACAAATAGGTGACTATTCAGTTAGATAGGTAGATGGATAGACAAAAAGGTGACTACTCAGTTGGATAGGTAGATGGATAGACAACTAGGTGACTACTCAGTTAGATAGGTAGATGGATAGACAACTAGGTGACTACTCAGTTAGATAGGTAGATTGATAGACAAATAGGTGACTACTCAGTTAGATAGGTAGATTGATAGACAAATAGGTGACTACTCAGTAAGATAGCTAGATGAATATACAAATCGGTGACTACTCAGTTGGATAGGCAGATGGATAGACAACTAGGTGACTACTCAGTTAGATAGGTAGATTGATAGACAAATAGGTGACTACTCAGTAAGATAGCTAGATGAATATACAAATCGGTGACAACTCAGTTGGATAGGCAGATGGATAGACAAATAGATGACTACTCAGTTGGATAGGTAGATTGATAGACAAATAGGTGACTACTCAGTAAGATAGCTAGATGAATATAGAAATCGGTGACTACTCAGTTGGATAGGTAGATGGATAGACAACTAGGTGACTACTCAGTTAGATAGCTAGATGAATATACAAATCGGTGACTATTCAGACAGATTGGCAGGTGGATAGATACATATTTATAAATTAGCATATTTGTATATTTTAATATGTATATTTTCGGTGTTTGTGCGATGCACTTTCCAATTTGAAACAAGAGTCCCAAGTGGGCCTGAGGTCACTAATCTGACAGCTGCCTAATAGATAAATGCAGATGGTCAAGAAATATGGATCAGTATAATGCTTCCTGTTGACATTTCTCCAGTGCTGTTAATATTCCAAATGTTACAAAAACAAATCTTTCAAGGTTTCTCTACTTTTTGTATCTTTAACCATATATGATCGCACGTCAGCATCATTTGTCCTGTTGAAACGTCCATATGACAGGATTCTTTGTGTCAAAGTTTGTCAAATTCTGTACAGCATTTTTTCTTAGATAACGTTGTACAAATGTTTAACAACTTTTAGTCACCGCAGCCATATTTGATGGCACAATGGCATTATTTGTATAAATCTGAAACGCGTTCAAGTTTGACCTTCTGTCAAATTTGGTCAATTTCTGTTTGGCGGTTGTTCAGAAGAAGATATTGAATGTTTTTCTATTTTTAGTAACAGCAGCCATATTTTTATTAGATTGGCATCAAAACATGAAAAGTTTTCATATCAGGATGCTTTCTGTAATGTTTGGTCAAATTTATTCATCAGATTTTAAGAAGACTTCGTTTAAAAAAATTTATTTGGTTTTTAGTAATAGTAGCTATATTTGAAGGCGGATCGAAAAAAAAGATGCTTTATGACAAGTTTTGTCAAATTCTATTCAGCGGTTTTGGAGAAGTAATCGTTCAAAAGCGTTTTTTAAATATTTTTTTTAGCAAAGACGGTCATATTTATTAGCGGATCGGTATAATTTGCATACATTTAAAAGGTCTATATACCAAAATACTTTCTTTCAAAATTGATCAAATTCTGTTTCGCGGTTTTGACAATAAGTCGTTTAAAGGTTTTTATCATTTTTATGGCGGATCGGCATCATTTGTACAGACTTGAACGGCCGTTATTCCAGGATGCTCTGTGTCAAGGCGGTTGAAATTGGTCAAAGGTTTTTGAGATGAAGTTGAAATTAGCAATTGTTGACGGACGACACAGGTGTATTTATTTTACCAACGGCGGCAGTATTTGAAGACGGATTGGCATCATATGTACACACTTGAACGTTGCTCATGCCTGGATGCCTTCTGTCAAATTTGATAAATATCCGTTCAGCGGTTTTGGAGAAGTTGTTTAAAGGTTTTTATATTTTTAGTAACGGTTGCAATATTTATGGTGTATTAGCATCATTTGTACAACCTTAAAGGTCGTTTTACCGGTGTGTTCTGCGCCAAGTTTGACTGATTCGGTCTGGCGGTTACGAGAAGAATTTGAAAATAGCAAATGTTAACTGATGCACAACGCACGAAGGACGATAGGCTCATTTGGCCATACGGCCAGGTGAGCTAATAAAATAGACACAACATTAGCTAGCTTGATGTTTACTCGTAAAAATGTAAAATAATATTTTTTGGTAGATTTAGGATTATTTAGGATGATTGTTTGATATATGAAATTATAATTACACATTGAATTTTTTCTTGTATATTGGTGAACTATACGTCCCCCAACGTTAGCATCTTTCTTGTGTTGGGCCAATTAAAAAAAATACGTGAAGTGTTTGAACTATCATACCCTTAGAGGTTTTTAACTCACGTATACCAACTGCAAACTGCATAGACCCAGATCTGCCGTCGCATAATGCGCCGGCAGATCTGGGTCTTTGCAGTTTGCAAGGACTAATCAGTAGAACAAACAACTTAGACCCTGATCTGCCGGCATTATGCGACGGCAGATCAGGGTCTATGTTGTTTGCATTTGGATCCGACTTATAAGCGGGTATATACGGTACCACAAAGCAGGAAAACGGGAAAGCCGGAAAGCGGGTTCTTCTAGTTTAAACTAGGAACCTTAACATCCTTGTTTTTTTTCTGTGCCCCATGTTTGCATAATCCCCTCCCCCTCCCACATAGCCCCCCCCCCTCCCACACACGCAGAACTCCCCCTCTCCATCGTCATGCATATGGATTTAATTATCCCGAGTACAGCAAAGTGCGGGAAGGAATGTATTTGTTTTCAAAGTTGACTTCAAAAGTAACAACTGCAATCGCTTCCACATTCTGCAGCTCTATTATTAGTGTATTCGCAAAAACATATGTGCATTAATGCACCGATTATAAACCATCACTATGACGTATGAGGTAATGATGATTGTCCAGACAGCGTCTGCTTTTCAGCCCTAATCTAACTTCTGATCGGGCTGCCATGAAACTTTATTCTTGCTTGAACGTAAGTACATCATTATAGAAGGGTCATTGTAACCTACATTCATTCCGTGTATACAGAGGTAACTTAGTGAATTTTTTTGTTAATTTTTTGTTAACAGCATCATTGCTTTTTTATATTGTAGTCATGGCTCGGCGCATGTGCAGATGATGTTTGTGGCAGTGGTATGCAATGCGTTCCTAATGAGATGAATGTTACGCAGTTCCAGTGTATAAAAGGTATCTGTTGTAATACAACTTGTTGAATCTACGGGTGATTTTCAAAGCAAAATCATTTATTTTATCAATATGATTGTATTATGTTTTGCATTTTTTTAAAGTCACTCAATTAGTTTGTTAGATTTACTTTCAAAACCAGCACCCCCAATTCTGTTTGATCATTAAACGCGCAGGGATCCTCAACAAATAGCAAACTAATGAGTCGCGTCACTTGATTTACTGACAGATTGATATATGCAAACGCTGGGGCGGATTCGGGGGGTGGGGGGTGGGGTGAGGGAAGCCAAGCCGGTGCGCGCCCATCCTCCCCTCCCTCAGAAAATACTCTGAAAACGCTTAATATGTGGAGTTTCTGGGTTCTGCGCCCCCTGAACCCCCCTCTGGAGTTCCGTCCCAAAGACCCCTCGCCTACTTATTTACGCTCCCCCTAAACGATAATAAACGATATTTCTTGATCCGCCACAGTAACGAGCATACATACATACATACATACATACTAACATACATACATACATACATACATACATACATACATACATACATACATACATACATCTACCTATCTACGAACCTACCTACCTACAAGCCCTTCCACATTCCTAATAGCCCTCACGTGTAATATTACAAACAGGTCTTTCCTTCAATTGGATTCTGCAAAAGTTATGAACTTCTTCTCTATTGTCAGATCCAAGTGACACAGGAGCTCAATCGGCCTCCGAAACTCCTACCAGATCTATAGTAACGTCCACTACCAGTGACGCGTCTCTTGATAGGTCTAATGTATCTTCTGAAGGGAAAGCATCTACCAACTCTATCGTTACATCCACCCCGAATGGCTCGTCTCTTGGTATATCTAATGGATCCTCTGAAGGGCAAGCATCTACCAACTCTATCGTCACATCCACCCCGAATGGCTCGTCTCTTGGTATATCTAATGGATCCTCTGAAGGGCAAGCATCTACCAACTCTATCGTCACATCCACCCCGAATGGCTCGTCTCTTGGTATATCTAATGGATCCTCTGAAGGGAAAGCATCTACCAACTCTATCGTCACATCCACCCCGAATGGCTCGTCTCTTGGTATATCTAATGGATCCTCTGAAGGGCAAGCATCTACCAACTCTATCGTCACATCCACCACGAATGGCTCGTCTCTTGGTATATCTAATGGATCCTCTGAAGGGCAAGCATCTACCAACTCTATCGTCACATCCACCCCGAATGGCTCGTCTCTTGGTATATCTAATGGATCCTCTGAAGGGCAAGCATCTACCAACTCTATCGTCACATCCACCTCGAATGGCTCGTCTCTTGGTATATCTAATGGATCCTCTGAAGGGCAAGCATCTACCAACTCTATCGTCACATCCACCGCGAGTGGTGCGTCTCTTGATATGTCTAATGCATCCTCTGAAGGGCAAGCATCTACCAACTCTGACGGCACATCCACCTCTAGTGGTACGTTGGTTGAAATAACAAATACATCAACCATTTGGTGTAGGTCGATCGGCACATTGTTGCAGTCTCTAACAGTCTTCCAAACATTCCTCGATGGTTATGTGTGTGTCGCAAACCTTGGTGTACTACTGAAAATAGTTCACACTAAACTGGACTACTTGAGTGTGGTCGAAGCGTGCCAACAAGATCAAGGAATTCTGATTAAAATAGACTCCATGGAGAAACAACGTTTCATGGAAAATCTTTTGAATAAAAGTTCAGGTAAGCTTTGTATATCTCCGAATGTATTTGTCTCACCTGCGTTAGCGAATAGCGCGACATGCCCAAAACTAGATTTGTATTTTGTTGCGAGTTTGCGGTAAAAAAAGAGTTTAATGTAGCATAAGGATACGTTTGGGCCTTCAGTTCCAGACGTATTCGTACGCTATATTAAACGACTTATTTCTTCAGACTCTTAACAAAACAGGAATGGAGTTTTTTTATTATATATTTCATAATGAGATATTGAAGTATATCTGTACGAGAAAAATTATATCGCCACAGTGGCGATACCACTTTTATCGCCACAGTGGTGATATCACTTTTTGAAATACTTTCTTTTTCATTTAGGAAGTATAGCTGTCCTTATGTATGTTATTCAGACCTGTATTCCCATATTTAGGTCTATTTTATTTTTCTTCTTCTTTTCTCTCTGTCTCTATCTCTCTCCATCAGGATGAATAGATCTTAAAATGTGTCAAGACTGTTGTCCCTCTAGTATACATTTATGCAATCAATGAAAAGGCGCCGTCAAAAATGCATAAAAATGAACCCCAAACAAAAGTAAAAAGCAGGCTTCAAGTATTAACTTTTTAAAATTAGTTTTCCACATGAGTCAAGCATATTGTCAGTAATTTAACTTACATAACCTGTTGCGGTGTTACCCATACAGTATACCTGTTACACTCAGCGACAAATGATACACATTTTTAAGAAAAACTCTTGATTACATTATAGTAATAAAATTGTTTAAGTAGCGATTTTAACTGTCATCACATTCATAATCTTGTCTGAAAATGATGGAGAAATCAGGCATTGATCAGTGTCGATTGAAAACCGAAATTAAGTGATAATCGAAATTTGGGTGCAGCGTCTGTTACCGAAATAGACTCCAAGCCTGCCAACACACAAAATGCACGCCTGAATACAAAAATAGCAGCCAAAATTACAATTAAACTTACAATCATTAAAATCTGTTGTTTAATGATGTTACGCTCTGAAGTCTGTTGGAGCCTTCTGTCATGTTGCTATAGAAAACCACCCCAGCAATGTTCATTGTATCAATCCGCGCAAGAAATGTGTTAACGAAAATAAAAATCTCTACATTTTCGCATGAAAACATTCATTAATTTGACAAATAACACAATTTGAAACAATATATGTACAATCTAAATTTGTAAAAAGTTGCTGTCCTAAAAAATTATTTCGGAACTACTTTTTATCGATAAAGTAATGCAGCTGTTAATAGCATTGACATAGAATGGAGAAACAAATCCATGCACATCGAAGGTATTTCAAAATATATAATAAAAATAAAATCTACGTTTTTTCAGTAGATATAAGAAAATATTTCACTCGTGAAGTGGAAACATTTTGTGTTGTCACGAGTGGCGAAGATCCACCCTACTTTTTGGTTGCGGGGGTTAGTGAAATCAACTCAATAGTTCCAGTCTGGGTATGCGATATGGAAAATACGGATTGAACATCCAACATCGAATACCTGATCAACAATGTAAGATTAAATGGGTATTAATAAATAGTTTTCTCGTCCATGTTACATAAAAATCTCCCGAACTTGCGACCATAACTTTTCAAGGCCTAGTTGTTTCGGGTCGCCTGGTGACAGTTTCATGAACAATCATACAGCATGACACACTTTAATGACGTCATAATGTGAAATTCGACCTCGGTGTTTGTAGGCGAAGCATGTCAATAACGTGATGGAATGCATAGATGATATTTTCTTGTCCAACGTTATTACCGGCTATATTTCATCCTGTAGTACAAAAAAAAAAAAAAAAAAAAAAAACGTAATATTAAACGAGTGGCAAAGCGACGTTAATCGAAGCTTAGAAGATTACGCACACACTTCAGCACATCAACCCCACCCCCTTTTCGTAAGTTTACCTCAATTTCAATCGTATTCAATGGCTGATCATTAAAAAAACCATAATTTGAGAGAACGATATGCTTGGGATGACCTACTCTATTACCATAAATTACATTTTTGATATTTTGTAAAATATTTTACGATATCTGACCACAAAACAAGTTCTACTGAACGATACTGCACACTGTGTTTTAACAGTGTTGTTATAGTTAAAGGGACATAGCTTCGTCAATAGGCGAACTCATTAAGACAACTTCGACTATGAATGAATGGATTTTCCAAAAGAAATAATTTTGACAATTCACTGGAGTGAAATAATAAATATATTTTTTCACTGCCGCGGCGATAACATTATGAGCAAGAAATTTCGTGTTTTAGAAGCTTGCGTGGTCTAGTGTTAAGTATGGCCGCCTCGTGTGCAGACGAACCAAGTTCAAACCCAACTATGAGCATACTTTTTTCTCTTCGATTTAAAAAAAAAATATGTGTTTGCTTTACCTTGAATTGGGAAGGAAAATTATGTTACTACTGATATTTTCTGTGCGAATACACACAAAACACGGCAGAACATAAACAGTTAACCGCTGACATTATTGCACGGGATAAAGTAAAAAATCTGCTACTTCAATCTGCTATACATAGTTCTAGCCAATACGTTTGAACATAAAATAAAAAGAACATTTGCTTGCTCCGAGTGAAAAACGGATACATTTAATCTCGTGGATGAAAACGTTGTTTCGCCACTCGTGAAAATACTAAGTTTTCACCCACTCGATGAAATATATCCGTTATTCACTTGTTTCAAGCAAATATCCTCCTTATATTTCACACTCAAGTATATAATAAATTTTGATTTTCTTGACCCAGTGCCAATTTCAACATAGATTCTGTCTGGAACTAACGTACGCAGTGATAGGAAACTCTTTAGTAAGGGTTTATGTGCCCTTCTTGCTGATTACACTATGTGTTTTGGCCATATGACTTTAAATAAGCACAGCAGAAACAATTCATTGTAATTAAATCCAACTGATAAGAGTACCCAGATTGCATTAAAAGATTAGCATTCAGTTTTGAAATGACCCCTAAATATCTGGCTGTAAAGTTGACGTTACCCATCCATAACATCAGTGACAACTGTGGTTTGAATAGCATTCGCAACGTCGAGGTCAATCCTACGGATCATACCTCAAATCAAATATGTGCAACTTCCTCCACGGCGTGGGCTGGATAAGCAATGTTTCAAAGTCACACCGTGTGAAGTAAAAAAGCTGCTAAAACCAGGTCGCGGGTCAGATCCGGCCCGTGGCCGTAGGTTGCACCTGCCTGCCTCACATGTATGCCGATAGCTGCCATTCCGACCACTGCGGCTATTAACGAAACAAGGATTGACAGAGGAATTGCAAATGCATAGAACTATTTTTTAATTCTAGGTCAATCCCAGGGTCAATTCTAATCGTAGAAATAGCCGAGATGGTCCGAATAAATTGCGGTTTCTTTTTTTCGAATACATTTTTGACTAACAAAACGTATAATTTTTCTGCAAATTACTGCAATAATACACATCAGAGGCATATTTTTGTCTCGCAGAAATAGCCGAGGGCGTTCCGATTGGTTTGAATAGATGAACTCTATTGGTGTGAAGACACCTGTGCATGTGCTCGCAGGCACATTTATCAGGGTTGTTTCAAAATAGTTGTGAAATGGTTTCGACTTTGTCCGATTCTGGTGAAGTTTTAGAATCTAAAAATAAAATAAAAATAATAATAATAAAAAAATAAATAAATAAATCCTTGTTTAAGTAACAGTTGATTAAATATCTTTACCTATTTGTAGTTACTATACTGTAATCTAGATACTCCTATCAGTTAAAATTAATTATAATGTACAGTTTCTGCTGTGCTCATATGAAGTGATATGGTAAAAATACATGGTGTAATGACCAGGAAGAGTACATAAACCTAAACGCCACCCCGTATGATTAATTTCCTTATGACATGTTTATCAGAACACTAAACACAGGAAAAGACGAACAGCAGGGATCCATAAAATTTACTGTAACGTCATCACCTGTATTAAACCAATGAAAAACCGCTGACTCACTGGATTCGGTGACTGACTAGTTTTTTGTTTGTTTTTTGTTTTATCCTATTAGGCCTTTGACTTTGATAGTTAATACAATTCTTTCGGCCTGGCATTTTAGAAATAAATATGTATTGCTAATAACAAGTTGAAATTTATTCCCAAGGTGTCCCAAGATTAATTTTGAAAATTGTATGATAATTTAATTAAAGACTTTTAAGGCAATATGTAACGTAAGTCTCGAGAAAACCAATCTTTTTTCCTCTCAATTTATTCACCTACCAGAAACGGGAGTCTAGCCCAGTGTTGCCAGTATGTTAAAATTATGGATTGAGTTGTTCCCTTTCAGGGGCAAGAGAGGCTTGTGTATCCTAAATACAACACAGTGACCTAATTTTCACCATTTTACAACAAATAATTATGCACAACTCTCTCTCTCTCTCTCTGGGATGGTAAAGAGAACGGGGGAATGAAAAGAGATGAGACTGCAGTTTATGAATTAGGCACACAAATAATAATAATAATAATAATAATAATAATATTAATAATATTAATAATAATGATGACGATGATGATGATATTTTATATAAATAAATTCATTTTCAGCTGGAACAAATATTCGCAATTAACAAAAAATTATTAATAATTTAGTGATCGTGGGTGACAGGCACACTCACACTTAATAAAG
The DNA here is from genome assembly GCA_029931535.1 of Margaritifera margaritifera. Taxonomy (NCBI): domain Eukaryota; kingdom Metazoa; phylum Mollusca; class Bivalvia; order Unionida; family Margaritiferidae; genus Margaritifera; species Margaritifera margaritifera. The sequence goes on from JAQPZY010001665.1 coordinate 3,175,256, forward strand.
TGCTTTAATTTCCAGTCTGTGTGCAGCATACAGCCCACTACGTGGCGCTTTGACTTATTTCTAAACGTCACCACAGACTCTTTTCTACAAGAATCTTACAGAATGTGACATATCCTGTCTTGACCTTTTTTGGTCTCTTTTCTAGGGAAGGGGTTTCTCAAAAAAACTTGTAGAAAGTATGGAAATTGTACTGCTTTAGTCAAGTCTAGCATTATTATTATTAAAACAGTCACTGTTTTTTTCTTCGTGGATATGAGACTCACGCCCATTAAAAACTGTGCTAAAATTCCCAGTGTACAACGAACTGCTTACCAAGTGGCGCTCTTGTCTTCTTTCAAAGGGTCAGTCACTGCTACCACATAATTGTTTTTTCTGTGATAATCTTACAGAAGTGCTATATTTAGTTTAATTTTGTTTAGTCTTTTCTTTATTTAGGAGGAGTTAAAGAAGTATTGAAATTGTACTTCTCGATTCAAATCTAGTATTATAATTCTTAAAATGCTGCATTTTTGTTGTCCAAATTAAATCATAAGTGACCCTAACACCAACTGAAAAGGTGGTATAACAGACCGTATACCGTCTGGGGAGCAGCTTGGCTCTACATGAATCAATGCGAATTTTTAATATTTTGCGTGCTTATTTTGTATCCTACAGACGCCACCTGCGGTGACTACTGGATAGATGGTGTAAAGAGAAACGGGACATGGAGATTCAGTGACGGAAGCAATATGCCAATCTCATCGGATTTTTGGGCCGCAAGTACGTTCGAGGACACATCGGAACCAAAGTGCGTCAGACTTCTGAAGTCCGCGGGGTTTAAATGGAATGATAATGATTGTTCATATGCGTTTTACTACGTGTGCCAGATGCCTATACCAACATAAATGTATTCTTGGGAAGATTTTGGCCCTGTTAGATGCCTATACAAATATAACTGTACCCATGGCAACATTTGGCTTTGCCAGATACGAGGATGACTATAGTGAACATACATTTCTCTTTTCTTTCCTTTTCTTTTTTCCCTGATTGATTTTGTTTTTGTCGTTGTATAGGTCTACGTTTTTTGTACTCCACCTTACACAAGGTAAAACTGGAAATACTTATTTACATCCATCCGTAAATAGTAGAGATGTAAAATCTAGATTTTTGCAACCTAGTGCTACCTAGAAGAGAAAAAGTGGTCAAATTGGTACACGTGTTGTACCATGTATGCTGACCACCGTAAGTACCGTGTATGCTGACCAGTTATGGTAGTGGTCACTTTATCAGAGGGTCCAAAGATCTTAAAGAGGTCATTATGAACAAATAGGGTCCACTTATCGCGACCATTTCATACATCGATTGTTTTAAACAGTACTTTATTCGATTACCCAAAGTTGGAAAAGTGACCACGTTGGTAATACTGCTGTACAATGTATGCCTAATTCAACCAGCAGGGGGCGTATTTTCTTTTAAAGTGTAACCCTCATAAAACGGTCAATTATGTGAAAATGGAAAGAATAAAGGAGTTTCTAACTTTTCAATTATAATGGTTGTTTTCTAGTTTAGCGTATTAAAAATAGATTTCAAATATTCCTCATAACACTCAAAAGCGTAGATAATTTCTCCCAAAAGTGCGAAAGTCATATATAGGTCAATAAAGTGCAAGTTCACCTTCCGGGATAAATTTATCACTGTGTCCATCTATTTCATGGCAACGATGCAAACTTCATAAGTCCCGGTACTGAAAGTGTCAAGATGGCTTAATTTAATTTGCATGGTCTATTCTAATATAGGGTCCATTCTAATACACGCGATTACAGGGTCTATTATAGGGTCCATTCTAATACACGCGACTGTAGGGTCTATTATAGGGTCCATTCTAATACACGCGATTACAGGGTCTATTATAGGGTCCATTCTAATACACGCGATTGTAGGGTGTATTATAGGGTCTATTCTAATGCACGCGATTGTAGGGTCTTTTTTAGGGTCCATTCTAATACACTTGATTACAGGGTCTATTATAGGGTCCATTCTAATACTCTTGATTACAGGGCCTATTATAGGGTCCATTCTAATACACGCGATTACAGGGTCTATTATTGGGTCCATTCTAATACACGCGACTGTAGGGTCTGTTATTGGGTCCATTCTAATACACGCGATTACAGGGTCTTTTATAGGGTCCATTATAATACACGCGACTGTAGGGTCTATTATAGGGCCCATTCTAATACACGCGATTACAGGGTCTGTAATAGGATCCATTCTAATACACGCGATTGTAGGGTCTATTATAGGGTTCATTCTAATACACGCGATTACAGGGTCTATTATAGGGTCCATTCTAATACACGCGATTACAGGGTCTATTATAGGGTCCATTCTAATACACGCGATTTTAGGGTCTATTATAGGGTCCATTCTAATACACGCGGTTGCAGGGTCTATTATAGGGTCCATTCTAATACACGTGATTGTAGGGTCTGTAATAGGGTCCATTCTAATACACGCGGTTGTAGGGTCTACTATAGGGTCCATTCTAATACACGCGATTGCAGGTCTATTATAGCGTCTATTCTAATACAAGCGATTGAAGGGTCTATTATAGGGTCCATTCTAATACACGCGATTGAAGGGTCTATTATAGGGTCCATTCTAATACAAGCGATTCCAGAGTCTATTATAGGGTCCACTGTAATACTTTCGATTGTTGGGTCTGTTATAGGGTTCATTCTAATACACGCGGTTGTTGGGTCTAGTATAGGGTCCATTCTAATACACGCGATTACAGGGTCTATTATAGGGTCCATTCTAATACACGCGATTTTAGGGTCTATTATAGGGTCCATTCTAATACACGCGATTACAGGGTCTATTATAGGGTCCATTCTAATACACGCGATTGTAGGGTCTATTATAGGGTCCATTCTAATACACGCGATTGTAGGGTCTATTATAGGGTCCATTCTAATACAAACGATTGCAGGGGTCTATTATAGGGTCCATTCTAATACATGCGATTGCAGGGTCTATTATAGGGTCCATTCTAATACACGCGATTGCAGGGGTCTATTATAGGGTCCATTCTAATACACGCGGTTACAGGGTCTATTATAGGGTCCATTCTAATACACGCGATTACAGGGTCTATTATAGGGTTCATTCTAATACACGCGATTACAGGGTCTATTATAGGGTCCATTCTAATACACGCGATTACAGGGTCTATTATAGGGTCCATTCTAATACACGCGATTACAGGGTCTATTATAGGGTTCATTCTAATACACGCGATTACAGTGTCTATTATAGGGTCCATTCTAATACACGAAATTACAGGGTCTATTATAGGGTTCATTCTAATACACGCGATTACAGGGTCTATTATAGGGTCCATTCTAATACACGCGATTGCAGGGTCTATTATAGGGTCCATTCTAATACACGCGATTACAGGGTCTATTATAGGGTTCATTCTAATACACGCGATTACAGGGTCTATTATAGGGTCCATTCTAATACACGCGATTGTAGGGTGTATTATAGGGTCTATTCTAATGCACGCGATTGTAGGGTCTATTATAGGGTCCATTCTAATACAAGCGATTGCAGGGGTCTATTATAGGGTCCATTCTAATACACGCGGTTACAGGGTCTATTATAGGGTTCATTCTAATACACGCGATTACAGGGTCTATTATAGGGTCCATTCTAACACACGCGATTACAGGGTCTATTATAGGGTTCATTCTAATACACGCGATTACAGGGTCTATTATAGGGTCCATTCTAATACACGCGATTGCAGGGTCTATTATAGGGTCCATTCTAATACACGCGATTACAGGGTCTATTATAGGGTTCATTCTAATACACGCGATTACAGGGTCTATTATAGGGTCCATTCTAATACACGCGATTGTAGGGTGTATTATAGGGTCCATTCTAATACACGCGATTGTAGGGTCTATTATAGGGTCCATTCTAATACAAACGATTGCAGGGGTCTATTATAGGGTCCATTCTAATACATGCGATTGCAGGGTCTATTATAGGGTCCATTCTAATACACGCGATTGCAGGGGTCTATTATAGGGTCCATTCTAATACACGCGGTTACAGGGTCTATTATAGGGTCCATTCTAATACACGCGATTACAGGGTCTATTATAGGGTTCATTCTAATACACGCGATTACAGGGTCTATTATAGGGTCCATTCTAATACACGCGATTACAGGGTCTATTATAGGGTTCATTCTAATACACGCGATTACAGGGTCTATTATAGGGTCCATTCTAATACACGCGATTACAGGGTCTATTATAGGGTCCATTCTAATACACGCGATTACAGGGTCTATTATAGGGTTCATTCTAATACACGCGATTACAGTGTCTATTATAGGGTCCATTCTAATACACGAAATTACAGGGTCTATTATAGGGTTCATTCTAATACACGCGATTACAGGGTCTATTATAGGGTCCATTCTAATACACGCGATTGCAGGGTCTATTATAGGGTCCATTCTAATACACGCGATTACAGGGTCTATTATAGGGTTCATTCTAATACACGCGATTAGAGGGTCTATTATAGGGTCCATTCTAATACACGCGATTGTAGGGTGTATTATAGGGTCTATTCTAATGCACGCGATTGTAGGGTCTATTATAGGGTCCATTCTAATACAAGCGATTGCAGGGGTCTATTATAGGGTCCATTCTAATACACGCGGTTACAGGGTCTATTATAGGGTTCATTCTAATACACGCGATTACAGGGTCTATTATAGGGTCCATTCTAATACACGCGATTGCAGGGTCTATTATAGGGTCCATTCTAATACACGCGATTACAGGGTCTATTATAGGGTTCATTCTAATACACGCGATTACAGGGTCTATTATAGGGTCCATTCTAATACACGCGATTGTAGGGTCTATTATAGGGTCCATTCTAATACACGCGATTGTAGGGTCTATTATAGGGTCCATTCTAATACAAACGATTGCAGGGGTCTATTATAGGGTCCATTCTAATACATGCGATTGCAGGGTCTATTATAGGGTCCATTCTAATACACGCGATTGCAGGGGTCTATTATAGGGTCCATTCTAATACACGCGGTTACAGGGTCTATTATAGGGTCCATTCTAATACACGCGACTGTAGGGTCTATTATAGGGTCCATTCTAATACACGCGATTGCAGGGGTCTATTATAGGGTCCATTCTAATACACGCGGTTACAGGGTCTATTATAGGGTCCGTTCTAATACACGCGATTGTAGGGTCTATTATAGGGTCCATTCTAATACACGCGATTGCAGGGGTCTATTATAGGGTCCTTTCTAATAAACGCGATTACAGGGTCTATTATAGGGTTCATTCTAATACACGCGATTACAGGGTCTATTATAGGGTCCATTCTAATACACGCGATTACAGGGTCTATTATAGGGTTCATTCTAATACACGCGATTACAGGGTCTATTATAGGGTTCATTCTAATACACGCGATTACAGGGTCTATTATAGGGTCCATTCTAATACACGCGATTACAGGGTCTATTATAGGGTTCATTCTAATACACGCGATTACAGGGTCTATTATAGGGTCCATTCTAATACACGCGATTACAGGGTCTATTATAGGGTCCATTCTAATACACGCGATTGCAGGGGTCTATTATAGGGTCCATTCTAATACAAACGATTGCAGGGGTCTATTATAGGGTCCATTCTAATACACGCGATTACAGGGTCTATTATAGGGTCCATTCTAATACACGCGATTACAGGGTCTATTATAGGGTTCATTCTAATACACGCGATTACAGGGTCTATTATAGGGTCCATTCTAATACACGCGATTACAGGGTCTATTATAGGGTCCATTCTAATACACGCGATTGCAGGGGTCTATTATAGGGTCTATTCTAATACACGCGATTGCAGGGGTCTATTATAGAGTCCATTCTAATACACGCGATTGCAGGGGTCTATTATAGGGTCCATTCTAATACACGCGATTACAGGGTCTATTATAGGGTCCATTCTAATACACGCGATTACAGGGTCTATTATAGGGTCCATTCTAATACACGCAATTGCAGGGGTCTATTATAGGGTCTGTTCTAATACACGCGGTTACAGGGTCTATTATGATAGGGTCTATTCTAATACACGCGGTTACAGGGTCTATTATGATAGGGTCTATTCTAATACACGGGATTACAGGGTCTACTATAGGGTCCATTCTAATACACATGATTGCAGGGTCTACTATAAGGTCCATTCTAATACACGCGATTGCAGGGTCTATGATAGGGTCTATTCTAATACACGCGATTGTACGGTCTATTATTGATTCCATTCTAATACACGCGATTACAGGGTCTATTATAGGGTCCATTCTAATACACGCGATTACAGGGTCTATTATAGGGTCCATTCTAATACACGCGATTACAGGGTCTATTATAGGGTCCATTCTAATACACGCGATTACAGGGTCTATTATAGGGTTCATTCTAATACACGCGATTACAGGGTCTATTATAGGGTTCATTCTAATACACGCGATTACAGGGTCTATTATAGGGTCCATTCTAATACACGCGATTATAGGGTCTATTATAGGGTCCATTCTAATACACGCGATTACAGGGTCTATTATAGGGTCCATTCTAATACACGCGATTTTAGGGTCTATTATAGGGTTCATTCTAATACACGCGATTACAGGGTCTATTATAGGGTCCATTCTAATACACTGGATTACAGGGTCTACTATAGGGTCCATTCTAATACACATGATTGCAGGGTCTACTATAAGGTCCATTCTAATACACGCGATTACAGGGTCTATTATAGGGTCCATTCTAATACACGCGATTTTAGGGTCTATTATAGGGTTCATTCTAATACACGCGATTACAGGGTCTATTATAGGGTCCATTCTAATACACGCGGTTGTAGGGTCTAGTATAGGGTCCATTCTAATACACGCGATTACAGAGTCTATTATAGGGTCCATTCTAATACACGGGATTACAGGGTCTACTATAGGGTCCATTCTAATACACATGATTGCAGGGTCTACTATAAGTTCCATTCTAATACACGCGATTGCAGGGTCTGTAATAGGGTCCATTCTAATACACGTGATTGTAGGGTCTGTAATTGGGTCAATTCTAATATACTTGATTCTAGGGTCTACTATAGGGTCCATTCTAATACACGTGATTGCAGGGTCTGTAATTGGGTCCATTCTAACACACGCGATTACAGGGTCTACTATAGGGTCCATTCTAATACACACAATTGTAGGGTCTGTAATAGGGTCCATTCTAATACATGTGCTTGCAGGGTCTACTATAGGGTTCATTCTAATACACACAATTGTAGGGTCTATTTTAGTGTCTGTTCTAATACCTGCGATTGCAAGGTCTGTTATTATAGGGTCCATTTTGAATATATAAGAAATTTCACTCCCAAATTCTCAGTTCTCGAATAGACCCTGAATATGGTCTTGTTTAATATTAAAATAGAATATATTAAATCTAAATATAGTAAGCTGCTTAGAGAATGAGACTTTTCCAAGAGACAACCAAGGGATGTGAACATGATATAACCTTCTGCACTTTGTGGAGGAAAATTAACAAAGAAGATCATTCAATTTTAAATTTTAAGCAAAGCATCAAAGCAAATTAACAACAATATCAATGGGAACTTGGTTTACAAACTTTTTTCTGCACAAAATTAAAGCAGACAGTAGCATGGTTTAAATAAAAAATTAAAAAAATAACTTGATTGGAACATTTCAATAAATACAAACAAGAGTTACAAACATCGTAAAATGAACATTCAGGATTATATACAGAATAAACAATTCCAACATTGTCTCATTCATGTACAAACATGTTCTATGTTTTATTCCATAAGGGACCTAAGGTCAAAATGCCTGTTCTAGAGTAAATAACATTACTTCGGTTTGAGCTCTAAAAAATAAAATTACAACCATACTACTTACACAAAATTGGAATATGGATTTCATTATTTTGAACAGAATAGTATAATCAATGCGCTGCTTAAAGTCTTATGATATCTGTATATGCTCTTTTTATTTCTTGTATTGGAATATAATGTAGTAGACCATCGTATCTTTTTCTATGTCTAGGAAAATAAATGTACTCTTCTTTTATATTGTATACGTAAACAATTTTTTCCTAATAAAGGTTTTCATATTTGATATTTGAATTCGAGTAACTAAATTGAATTGTTGTTCAGTCTTTTATAGAGTTGACCAGTATAAAGAATCTTCGTTGGTAGTATAACTGCCTTTTTGGAGAAAATATGTCGCCAGTCTGCAAACAAAGCCGGGTTACAGTGCTACTGGTTTAGGGAAGTTTCAACCTGTCAGATTTTCATTTTCGTAAAAATATAATGGACTGGTTTAGGGAAATTTCAACGTGTCAGATTTCCTGTTATGAGAAATATAAATGTTGGACATGTTTAGGACTTTTATGCATTTTAAGAAAATTATGTTAGTAACTTGTTTAGGCTTAGGGTGGTCAAAACGGTATTATCATGAAGTTTCGTATAATTTCAAAATTTCTCTACAAAATGTGTCGAAAACAAAAGATCAATAAAATTCATTCAGCACCATTTACTTTCTGAACTCGTCATGAAGTCTAATTAAGATACATGCCCAAATCTACACGAGACTCTGAATGAATTGAACTTTTAGTGTGTGTGTGTGTGTGTTGTCTAATAATCCCAAACAAAATAACTTGCAGATAACTTTCATTGGCACCCATCAAATGAATGAAAAAGAAGACATATTCATATTGCAACAGTAAACCTTTAAGGCTATACATGTACAATATAGCACACACACACACACACACACACACACACACACACACACACACACACACACACACACATATATATATATATATATATTTGTGTGTGTAACACATATGGTATTGAATTAATATCATCTATAGATGTTAAAATAATGCATAAAATATAATTGTATGATGTTCAGTTACTTAATTTTCTTTTTTTCCAGATCAAGAATAATGAACATTTCTCATTTCCAGATCAAGAATAATGAACATTTCCCATTTCCAGATCAAGAATAATGAACATTTCCCATTTCCAGATCAAGAATAATGAACATTTCCCATTTCCAGATCAAGAATAATGAACATTTCCCATTTCCAGATCAAGAATAATGAACATTTCCCATTTTTGACAAGACCTAACTAATAGTTTCACTAGTTGCCCTTATTTGCACAGAGACGTCTTTATTATTTGCACAGAGACGTCTTTATTATTTGCACAGAGACGTCTTTATTATTTGCGCAGAGACGTCTTTATTATTTGTCTAAAATTGGCAAAAGTGTACAGACTTATTGCCTTAGGCACAAACAAGCTAACTTCCAAACATGATATATATTCAACCAATAATCTTTGAGTTATCAAAGTTCAAAATTACTATATATTTTCTATATTTTAGTCTGCTTTTTGCGCCCTTATCAAACCATAGTATAATCAATTATTACATAGCTCACCTCTGTGAAGGTTTTGTTAGTCTCGTGCAGCAAATGTAAAGATTAATTATTTTTCAGAATGATAAATCCAGACTACAGTGATCTTGATAATGAAATGTTGGCCACTGTACTATGGCATAAAAGACGTAGAAACAATAATAAGAAACATTTTAAGATGATATATTATATCAAAGTAGATGTACTATAATGACCTGATAAAAACCAAGATTATTTGTTTTACATCACTATTCTTAAAATCTGCTTCCGAAGCTAGTATTATGGTCCACCTCAAGTCGGAGGCTTTGTGTAACAGGATGAAGCCGGGTTGGGATTGGATTTAGCAAAGACACTGAAATCAATTTCGTGAATGAGATGTTTATTTATAAGGTAATGGAACGATGAATGAATCTGACACCATACTTGTGCGCATAAAGTCCAGCAATGGATTTAACAGAATGATGCGCACCGAGTTCAACAACTGATATAAGGAAATGATATCATTCCTAAATGAAACTAATCAGAACATGTAACTTCAACGAGTAATCAAACAAGAATCAACGTATGGAACTTATAAACAAATATTATTGATATATGGGTCTGTCACCATGAACGATCAATGTAAAGAATTTATACACAAAAATGAACAATGTATGATTCTATCACCAAAGGTGTTCAAAGTATAAGATTTGTACAAAAATATGAATAATGTATGTTTCATCCACAAGTAGGATCTATGTATTATTGATTTTCGCTCATATAGCGATATTGAATTATTGATTTCACTCGTATAGTGATACTGAATAATATTAATTCAAAATGGAACATATGTATCTCGTGGCTTCCAGTTGACGATCACGATGTATTTTTGGTTCCACAGCTCTCGTCGAATGGTCAAGGAGCCACCACACATGGCCTGCCCATTCTAGTCTGCCGAAGGATTCATCCAGAGCCTCCTTATTCCAGACAGATCCCTGGTTCCGAAGCTTTGGTCCCTCACTGCCTGTAAACCAATACCGTCCTCCGAGCCAACGTCTCCATCGATCCCAGCATCCGAGTTGCACGAAATCCCACAGAGTTCTCCGACTCCCCGTCACAAAAAAGCTAAAAATATAATGCCTAAGCCGTGTAGTACATGAGACACGGTGAAATACGAAAGCAATAATATACATTACGCAATCGCGCACATGAATTAGCTTCATTACGCATTCAATCATTTCATCAAAACTACGATACGAGATTATTATTATAATTTAGCACGTTCGTACATGAATATGTGTCGGACAAGAATACTCTGACTGAATTAAAAGAACTCGAACATTACTCGTCCTTGAATGCATGCAATGTATAATTGAATTCAATTTGACTGTTCAGCTATAAAAATGGCTAACTTGAAACAGACTATAGTCTATCTAATAGCATGGCGTTATATGACATAGATCTGACTCTCTGTAAAATTTAGAATAAATTCTGAAACATCCAATATATAAAACAATTCTATCACATAGAACGGATAGCAAGAATGAATACAATTGTATATTTTACATACCTCTACAGTTGAAGATTGCTCCCGTAAAGTGGACAGCTTCCTGACAAAACTTGTTATGTTGTGATAATACAATGAGAATTTACTCTATAAGTACCCTGGTTGTAGTGAAAATCTACAGCCAGAGAACTCGAGGTAATGGGGTTTCTCACTGCAGGCTCTCTGCTCGTGCAGCATTTGATAAACCGAATTCAGTATTTTGAAATAACAAAAGCGGAAAAATAAACCACCTCGGGTTATGCTGTAAGCAGCAACGAAACCCGAGTATATTTTTGATCATATGTAATGCATTGACATTAAGTACAAACAATCCCGTAACACTTTGAATAACCTTAGAGGGACAGCCAGTATGGCAACTTTTATGAGGATATTTCATGCATCACTAATTACCTTGATTAGCCACAACAGCTGATGCCTGGCATGAAAGCATGCAGTCCGCTCATCTAATTCCTATTCTCATGCATATGAACAATATGCAAATAACCTGTTGAGGGCAATTGACAAAGTATAGGTATTAACATGGAAAGGTTACCATTGAATACATATATTTATTACTGTCAAAAAGAGTATTCTGTGTAGGATAGGGTGTATATAAAATGTAAACAATCTGCGTTATCGTGAGCTAAATACAAATACGTAACCCGCATTAGTAACGCATTAAATATAGGAGTTATTGAACTTGCTTGACTGTAAACGTGTAGTACTAACAGAGATGCATCCAGCTATCAAGTTATTTCTTTTGACAAAAAACAGCTCGCAATAAATGAACTTTGAGCGAAAAAGTTTAACAAAGTCACCAAACCATGAAATATAGGCCACATAGACCTCTTTTTGCAATAAAGGTGTATTATTAAGATGCATCCCTTCACCAAAAGTCATGATTCTAGCAAAGTTTGCATATAGCATGTCAAAAACGCGTGTGGTCATGGTCCAAACGCAAAAACTTAAGCAAAGCCAGTAAACGATGAAATATAGGAAATGATGAGCTTCTTTTGTTGTAAGGACGTAGTACTAACATAAATGCATATCATCATCAATTTCACGATTCTACCATGAACAGTGTCTGGAAATCAACATCAAATGCAAAATTTAACCCAAGCAAGTGAAGTGTAAAATATGGGTTATAATTACTTCCTTCTTCAGTGATGGAGTAGTGCTCATCAAGTTGCATCTACTCACAAAGTTTCATATCTAGGGTAGTATTATATGGCATGCAAAAACCTATGTGGCCAAGAGCTTAATGCAAAAACATAACCTAAGTCAGTAAAATGTGAAAAATGTATGTCACAGTGATCTTTTTTATGTATGTGGAAACTACTAGAGATGCATACACTCTAGTTTAACGATTCAAGCATAAACAGTTAAAACAGAAAATTTAACCAAAGTCAGTGAAACATGAAATATGGGTTATAGGTACAAACGTTTGCCATGAGGGTGTAGTACTCATCAAGTTTCATAATTCTAGGGATAAGAGGATGTATACATGATGTAAAAAACCTATGTGGTCACGAGCGAAATGCAAAGACTTAAGTTAAGCCAGTAAAATGTGAAACGTAGGTCACAGTGACCTTTTCTGTTGCAAGGGTGTGGTACTATTAAAGATCCATGCAATCATAGTTTGAGAATTCTAGTATGAATTCTAGCATGAATGGTGCTGAGCAATAAACAGATCAGATAAAGGAATCCAGCCAGTGAAGCGTGAAATATGGGTCACAGTGACCTACTTGCGCAACGAGGATGTTATTCTCATCATGACGCACCCTCGCCAAGTTTCATTATATACTAGGTATAACAGGATGTATATAGGGTGGAAGAAAAAAAAAACTGTTGTCATGAGCTTCAAGCAAACACTTAACCGAAGCAAGTAAAATGTGAAATGTGGCTCACAAAGACCTTCTTTTGTTGTAATAAAGATGCATATATTCTTCTAGTTTGATGATTCTAGCATGAACAGACCTTGAGAAAAAACCCCAACTTAAAACAAAATTTCACCAAAATCAGTGAAATGTGAAATTAGGTTCACATTTACCTCCTTTTGTGATCAGGGTGTAGTACTCATCAAGATGCATCGCCTCAGTAAGCTTCGTGAGTTCCTGTATGAACGTTGCATAAAGTGTCCTAAAACAAGTCATGATTTAAATGCAGATACTTAAACAAGAATGTACAAATAATGTCCATGTATGCACAAGTTAGCCCACTCCCCATGGGGAAAGTTCTAAGAAACGCACTCCAAACTGTTGCCCAGAACCTAGGAAGAAAGAATGGTTGAGATGTAGCGAGTCACACGGTGCACTCACTCAAGCTATACAACAGCCGGTGGCCCAGCGATTGAGGATAGGTAAAGAAATAAGGAGGTGCTAAATAAGGTTGATTGACAGGTGAGTAGTATAAGGGGTCAGTATAGCCGTGTAAGGGACACGATGGCAATCTATTATATTACGAGTGACACTGTAGCCAAAATGGTTTGGACGGCATAGCCTTCGATGGAAATGACCACTGGGGACGGTATAGCCATATATGGAGCTTTAACACTAAGGAACGATATACATGTATGCGAATTGAACATTACGTTTTGGACTGTATGGGGTCTATGGGACTTTAACATAATAGATGTTAATATGGTGGTTATGGAAATTTAACAGTAAGGATGGGTCGGTATGGTGATTATGGGAATTTAACATTACGTTTGTGTCACAACATTAAGTTTGGGACGATATGGTATTCCATGGGAATTTAACATAGGGATGGGTCATCATGGCTACCTACTGGAATTTAAGATGGGGATGGGACACTATTTCCATCTATGGGAATTTAACATTACATATTGGCCACAGACGAGGGGGTCTATGGAAATTTAACGTTACCGATGTCACTGTGTGTGTGTGTGTGTGGGGGGGGGGGTCTATACAAATTTAACATTATGGGCCACCATGAGATCTTATGTAAATTTAAGAAGGCTATGACAATAGCTTTATGTGGGAATAAAAAATAATGGGCTGGTATATCCCTTTGCGGAAATTGAACATGGGAATGAGACATGGTGAAAAGACCGACAAATACAAACCCAATGACAGACACTGAATCACTCTTACAATCTAACATACGTTCTTAAAGACAAGCACCCAGTTGCAAAGCGGTAACAAATTTAATTGTCGACTTTGAAAAAAACAAGAGCAAACAAAACAAAAAACAGTGCACTCAGTGATCCAACTTGTCATACTGTATTGATAAAGTTTTTGTAGAGCGATAGATACAGTTGACAAGCAGCGATACCAGATTTGATCCTATATCACATTTGCAACTGAAGCACTAAAATAGCAGCCCTGTATCATATTGTTCGTTCATGATCACACTTGATCAAACACAAGCTTGAGTTTTCTGGCAAACGTTTTAACCTAGCAAACGATATGTCATCATTGTTCACAAATGATCAATTACCACTTGTCGATCTCTGAAACCTGAAACCTCTAAACGTACCCCCGGTAATTAACAATTTACTTTATACAGCCATTCCCTATTACCAAAAGTCTTGTAAAGGGTGAGTAAATTCTGATAATGGCAGTAACTGGCGTACGGACGGACGGACGGAAAAAGGTAACAGCCACTGAATATGTTTCTACCACATTTGTGTTGGAGCACAAACATGTTTCCATCAGCACAAAATGTTTAAGCACTTTGAGTTGTGTTATTTTTAATTTGGGCATATACTACTACTACTACTAATAATAATAATAATGCTTTATTTACAGATTGGTAACTCAATTAGTACAATACTATTCCCCACTGAGACCTATTATGCAATTTGCTCATGTACGATATGTATTATTTAACACTTATTTAATATTTAGTCTCAGCATTTATTATTAAAAGAACTTAGAGAATTTGATTGTCTCATTTTAAAATGCAATACACTGTATGTTGCCGGAAAAGCTTTTTCAAAAAGATTATAAAATAATTTTGTAGCTCCTCTTGTGAAATATTTTCATAAAACCTGCTTTAAACTATGAAATAAGATATTCTTTAGGTATAGACGCCATTACGGAGTCCTCCCCACATTTTAATTTAACATAATTGGATGACATTTTACCATACACTATGCGAATCAACAATACCACGCCATTAGGAGGTTAACTCTGACATTGGTCAAAACACATATGAACAAGAAGAATCCCAAATTAAATTAATTAATTAATTAAGAATTGGAGCAAAAATATTCATTTACGGACAGTCTTCATTCGTGTCTATGAGTCTGTCAAAGCCAGGAATAGACAGTTTCATTCCATTCCAATGTGTTGGCTCTGGTTTCTGAAGAAACAAGACAAATACTTTACAATACTCTTATTGTGCACTCTTCATTCCTTGTAAATACCCGTGGAAAGAAATTAATACGAATTCATATTTTCTATACTACTTGAACGACATTTCAACATCACGTATGGTTTGCATGTGCGTTTAACATAATAGCGTAGTTTTGCAAAGAAAACAGTTGTATTGACCAGATGCGTTCTGGCTCAGCCACAGACACCGTACTAAGAATTCCCACGAGACAAAAATAAATTTTCCACAAAAAGCACTCTACCTCCTACCAACACGATAATATTTTTCTAGACAGTATGATCCTGACTCAGGAGCAAAATACCTCATTTTCATTTTTCAAAAATAAACAACCAACTTCAACGAGACAAATATAAATTAATAACAAGAATGATCCACTACCATGGCTTAACCTCCCCGCTCAAAGGTCTTTCTGTTTGAAATTGAGATCCAAGCTTGTATGTGTCGTGATTGAAGCGAACGAGGCATCACCTAGTTTACAGTCCTATACTTTTTTTTATTGACGTAGCCCATAAACGCATCAACAGAGACATCAAATTTGGACTCTTGTCTGTCCTGTAATACAGCTGAAAGATGATCGCTAGACGTTAAAAGATGACTTAAAATAATAAACACAAACTATTAAAAAAAGTAAAATACGCTTACTAGACGCTGAAGACTGAAGACAACTTTTTTCATGCCCGACACTCTCTAATTCGAATTCTCCTAAAGATTTAACACTAAGCAAACTAATAGATGAATGTCTACAAGCCATTATTGTATATTTTCAAATTTGTAAAATTAAAGAGCGCATATAAAAATAAACATGGCATGGCTAGACGAGCTGATCAGTGTATTATGTATATAGAACTATAATGCAAGCAAACGGAGAAGTATCACTTGAAACTAGATTATGTACACAGGTAACATTAATATATGATACTTATAAATTCCATGGACATAAATAAATTACCCACATCCTTAAATAAATAGGGACAAACACATAAAGTTAGTTAATATTGTATTAATGTGGCCGTGACCGATATCTCGCGCGATGAATTTATTCGTGCGCAAGGGCATGACACGTCCTTGAGCGCGACCGTGGAGAAAATTGTGTCCCGTACCGTGAAACTTTGTAAAAACGGGGGAGCTCTAAATTTTTACGCACGAAAGGATTAATGTACAGGGAATTTACCACGTCTGATGGTAGAAAATTCTTCCAACTGGTTGTCCCCCAGAAATTTAGGTCCCATGTACTCCGAGTAGCACACGAGTCCAGTATGGCGGGCCACTTAGGCATGAAGAAAACAATCTATAGGATGTTAGCCGAATTTTATTGGCCTGGCGTAAATAGCGACGGAGCACGATTCTGTCGATCGTGCGACGTTTGCCAGAAGACGGTGTCTTGCCGTCGATATTGTGGGACCCATATTTCCTATTACAAATCGGAAAAACCGATATATTCTAAATCTAGTACATTACACAATTAGATACCCGGAAGCCATAGCTTTGCCGAACGTGTGGCTGAGACACTTGTTGACATGTTAGCAGGGTAACAAAACTTAATACTGTGTAATTTGCCCAAGACATTTAATCCAACAGAGATTTTTTGTTTGTTTTGTCTCCTATTTCCTGTATTTGCTCCAACTCTTTTTCCATCCCTTTCAAATCTTCTTTTTCCATGTCCTTCATATATAGCAGCAACATTGTAACTCTCCTCTTAAAGTCATTTTTGCTTGCTAATACATCTAATTTGTTGTCTATTTCATCTAATTTCTCTCTTTGTATCTGCAATTTGTTAGTCAATAGTTTGTATGCTTCCTCTGTTGTTAACCTTTAATTTTGTTTTGCCCAACTCTCCTTTAATACACCTTTTAGCTCTAGTTCTTGTATTTCTTTATCTGTGATAGCAGGCAAGCTAGTTCTAGCTTGCGAGCTAGTATTCTTAGAAGCGACAAAATTGTCTAATTACTTTAGAGGCTCGCATTCTATATGCTTGCGCAAGTTAAAATGGCCTCTAGGATTATATGTACAATATGGACCATCTTTTTGAGGCATTTTTGTTTAGGTCGGTAAAATTTAGGTAGGTAATCAGTAGGCATCTAGGCTGCCTTTTAAAGGATGCCTTTAGATAGGTTACCTTCAGCAGGCAATTATGTTGCCTTAAATAGGTGTCTATGTTGTCTTAATTAGGCAGGATAGGCATACTGGCTGCTTTAATAGGGACAATAGGCATATAGGGATCTAGGCTGCCTTTAATACTCTTGAATTTTGCTCCTTTGTATTACACTCATTGCTCAATCAAGAGGTGGTTCAGACGGTTCAGGCAAACGCCACTTTAAAAAAAAAATCTTTTTAAAATAGTACATCTTTTGGCGTAAAACCGAAAAAATATCGCCGTTTCTTCGTTACAGTCATAATAATATGTTCGACCCTAATCCATCCGCTCCATTATAGTATCGTAACAAACGGATGACAGCTAGAAGGATGTTATGCATAATTTTTTTAAGAAGTTTTCATATGTGGAATTATGCGGTGATCAAACATGCGTACGCAGCTGCTCTCTGCAAAGAAGAAAAAGATCGGCATTAAGTTTGACAGTTAACTCATCGTTTACTGCCTTCACAGATGATTTTTAGTTAAGAAATTAAATTATATATATATATATATATATATATATATATATAGAGAGAGAGAGAGAGAGAGAGAGAGAGAGAGAGATAGAGATAGAGAGAGAGAGAGAACTTTGTATGTATAAATGTTTTTGTTTGCATTTGCCGTAGACTTTATCTCGGAGAAATGCTTTCTTGCTCGACATTACTAGTCAAACCAATATATGTAACGAATTCTTTAACGCAGTTACCATTAAGATGTTTGCAGTCTCTTGGCAAAGTGAGTAATGACCAAAACGTACAGGTGGGATTTTGTCCACGTGGTTTACAACCAGAATCTTGGGTGGATTTCGGCTTCAAGGAGTGCATTGAATTCAGTCAAACTTCAGCAAGGTCTAAGACAAACAACAATGAGGATATATATATATATATATATATATATATATATATATATATATATATATATATATATATATATATATATATATATATATATATATATATATATATATATATAGTTGATTCACTAAATTAAGGAAATTGGGAATAATGATACTGAAAATCAAACATGTCTATTCTAAGTCATTCAAGGGCTCTAACTCTGTAAAATATTGTGATCATCAAAGAACTCATACGAAACCTTGTTAAAGTTAAGCTTTCCAAGTAATTTGGATACAATCCAATTTTGATAAAGGCCAATGCAGAATGTTCACATACCATTATGGTGCCTATTTTGTGTCGATCAAGGGACATAATTTGTAAAATATGGTAAAAATCTGGTCATCATCAAATTCATCCCAAGACCTTGCTGAGTTAAAGTTATATTGCAAATTTGGTTGGAATATAGAAAAACAATGTCCATGCTCGAGTGTTAACAAGTCATTCAGATGCTTGTTCAAAATGTTTCAAGGGTCATGTTATAGTAGGAAATAGTCAAAATCTACTCAGCATTGAACTCATCTGTCGAGACTGTGTTGAGGTGAAGCTTTACTGTAAATTTGGTTGAAATAAAACAAAAATGTAGATGCTAAAGTGTTCGTAAAGCAGTAAGATGTCTGTGACTAGTCATTCAAGGGCCATAAATCTGCAAATTACGGTCAAAATCTGGTCATCATAATACTCATCAGAGTTCTTGTTAAGGTGAAGTTCCGCTGTGAATTTGATTGAAATCAACTTAAATGTGATTGGCAGTATTCACAAGCTAGTGGTATGCCTATCCTAAGTCGATCAAGGGCAATAACTCCTTAGAAATAAAGGCTAAATATGCTCATCATCGATCTCGTCTGAGCTCTTGTTTATATGAAGTCACAGAGCAAGTTTGTTGAAATAAGATATACAATGAACATATAATGCAAATACTATAGCCAAGAACCACAATATGCTTTTGGACGGACGGACGAACGCTGACCATTTCCTTATCCACTCGCTCGCGCAGCAGGGACACTCATTTATAAAGAGCTGTCAGAAGACGTTATAACTAGCCTGTGCAGCAATGCCCATAGGCAACAGCTGGCAGTGCCGAATATTCAACCTTTTAAAGGAAATACTAGTTTGCTTGGAAATATTTCATTTTATACGAAATGAGCATTGTATAATCTCGGATGATAGTATTGTTGACTTGTTGCGACAGAGTTAACCAGAAATTGTGTACTTGGATTTCTGTAAATACTAGAAACATTAACACTGCAAAACACATTGTAACTGGGGATAACAGTGATCAATACTCACTACGTTGAATCAATATACACAGCCCTATTACTTTGCTGTCAACAATATGCAAAACATTCAACACAACGTAAAACTTAAGAAAATCCATTTAAAAATAAAATATAGTTCACAGTGACCTACTTTTCACATAATGTTGTTGTACTTCCCATGGAGCATCCACACAGGAGGGTGCCAGACCCTGCAAGAAATAGTGTCAATTCAATTGATCCTACTGCATAACTTACCCAAAATAACTGAATTAAAGGTAGCTTACCCAAAAATTACTGCAAAAAATAGGTAGCTTAACCAAAATAACTGAATAACCAACTTCTGACGAGATGAATCAATATTATCGATCCATTCAAATAAGCTAAAATGCACCCTCAGTATTGTCCGATAAATTGACCAAATATCCACCAAAAATACAAGTTGCTGCAACATAAAAGGTAGATTATTATAATCCATTTCTGCATGACATTCTAGCTCTCACCACGTTGGATCTTCGTACCACATAACCTAAAACATAGAGTGTTCAGGAAGCAGACCCCATGTGGTGCAAACTATCCTCACCTGATATGTCAACCTTCCAAGTAAACTTGAACTGAATACTTTTCATTATAAATTGCATGAAGATGACTAGAACTGTAAACATATCACATACGGTCGTGTACAATCAACATACAGAAGTCACATGTAAATCAATAGTGTTTTTTCATATTAGTCATAAAATGAAATTAAATTTAAACGAACATGTTCTTTAATTTTGCAGTCTATGCAGACAACATCTAACATAGACCTACGGCGCTTTAAAAAAAAGTCCTAAATCAACTAGTTACCACTATCTATGGTCGAACCGAGGCTGGCATAAATTACTGCATTCGGGCTCAAGACACAAAAAAAGCAAACTGTAACCTGATATGCTGTCAGTAAAAAATTACGGGTTTTCACCAGACACTTGCTATATATTTTACCGTATATACCAAAGTTGCATTTACATCTCCTTCTTATAGAATATATAGGGTTTATTAGTTGTATATATACATGAAATTCAAATGGCCAGGGTTTATTATTATTATTATTATTATTATTATTATTATTTTATATATATATATATATATATATATATATATATATATATATATATATATATAGAGAGAGAGAGAGAGAGAGAGAGAGAGAGAGTAAAGATTGTTTATTATGTTCTTGGATAAAACGTTTTCTCGGTTAAGAAAGTTTGAGTTTTATTTCCCAAGCTAAATTCCTAACTACTATATATTCCAAAGGCTTTGTTATCACGTCCCTCTTTTACAACGTTCAATTTGTTATAGCCTTTGATTTGTTAGCTCCGCCTGAGAAAATTAGCTCAATTATAACGTTTTATCACCTGACGCGCCGAAGCCAGATAAAGAAAGGCGTAACAACAAAGGCGCCATGTAACAAAAGCGTGCTAATCACACGTCATTCATAATCGGTAAATAAGAAAGGCCTAACGAAGGCGCCAGCTAACAAAGGCGTGATAATCACACCTCATTCATAATCGGTACTTTAGAATCACGGGTTGCTGGCTCGATTCAATTAAAGGATACAAATAAATGTTTTGTTTTGTACTTTTTTTTTACTAAATAATTTAGAAATATCCTTTGGCTATCGTTTTATACCTGTATGTTGACTAACTGAGTACAGCTTGAAGTAAATCTCTCTCTCGTGTTAATTTAGAATTATGACTGTTGTGAAAATGGCTGAAAATTCGCCAGACATAAAAAGGAAAAAAGTCTCTTTAGACACAAAGCTGCAAATAATGTGCGGAATAGAAGCAGGGCGTTGACGAAAATTGACTGCGAAATAAATGTATTGTCCGCAATCAGTATGATTTGTCATGCATGGTGTGATGTTTCCATAGATTGTTTGCAAACTGTTTTGTTAAGGCAGGGTTAAGTGAGCAAACGTATGTCGTTATAGCGATGCTGCTGCTGATTTTCCTCTTGCTATGGTGCGTGACGCGTTACGCCTACTTGGGTCTGGTATCGAGGATATTGATTTCTTGGATTATGTTCATTTTGATAGTGACACTGTCCGACAATTGAGAATATTTTTCATGAAATTAGTAATTGCCAGGAGGCAACCGATGTTTCTGCTACTGGAATTGACGAGGATAGCAATAATTTAGTACCAGCCGTTGCACCCTGAGCCAGCAAGGTTCTAGTTAGCATATCGAACATTAGACTGTACCTACAAGCTCATTGTGACACACACAATATTCTTTATAAGCCTTTGGATATCACTGAAAAAAACATTTCAACAAAAAATTAAACAACAGGTGACTATTGACAGTTTCTTTCCATTCAGTCAAATAAAGGACTAATTTGCCAGTCGTTAAGTTATTGGACAAAGACGTTTTCACTTAAAAGTGATTTTTATGATGCACCGGCTTGTACATGTACATGTATTTTGACACTTTTATCGGATGGTAAAACGTACTAATTTATCATATCTTTTTCATGATAACGTGTATTTATACAAATGTATGTTGTTTTAAAATTTTATTACTATTACGTATGGGTTCTGACAGTAATCATACCAGTATAAATTGTTTACTACATGTCCAACGTCATCGACATGGACAAATATATAAACATTTTGAAAAATAAACGATGCATTTGGATATAATGTTTCTCGGTTACAACGTTCTGAAATCCCAGTCCCATGTAAAACGTTATAAATTATCTTTACTGTATATATATATATATATATATATATATATATATATATATATATATATATATATATATATATATATATATATATATATATGTGTGTGTGTGTGTGTGTGTGTATATATATATATATATATATATATATATATATATATTTGTGTGTGTGCGCGCGTGTGAAATTCAAAGCCCAGGTGAGATCATATAGAGCTGATTCCATCAATTGCTTTTGTAGAAAAATGTCCATACCAAATGATTTAAAGTGTTAAACAGCTCATGCAAAAACGCAAGGATAGTGTATTCCAGTTCATTAAGTACAAA
Organism: Margaritifera margaritifera; assembly: GCA_029931535.1. NCBI lineage: Eukaryota > Metazoa > Mollusca > Bivalvia > Unionida > Margaritiferidae > Margaritifera > Margaritifera margaritifera. Next base: position 3,198,017 of record JAQPZY010001665.1, read on the forward strand.
ACCTGGTGTGCTGTTGTTTTTAAAAGGGATTCTTTCACTTATAATACCAAATTTTAAGATGCTTCTCCTACCACCATTAGCAGGAGGACCAAAAGGAAAACCTGTCGTAGTCGCACAATGCACATTTTAATGTAGAACACTGCGGGGTAGTTCTGTTTAGTAAATGCTATTTGAAGATATTGCTTGTGTTATGATGCGCACTCTGGCAAGGATTATGCCAATTTAACAGAGAACCGCATGCATGACTATACTAAGATTACTGTTGAAATGAACCCAATATAAAATTATATCGATAATAAAGTGACTAATCCTTATAGAGCATCTAGTTTCTCGGTAAATTATGCATGTTTTTACTGTACAATCCATTATTCTGCCGTTTAAGCTGACAACGGAGTATTTATTACTCATGGTTTTAATGTTGGTGTTGGCAATTTTTGTATTTGTATTTATGTTCTGTATGATCAAGAGAATTAAACTGGGACAGTTATAGATAAGGGAACATGGATGGTTAACCTCAGCAAGGAAGAATAGAGATTTCGGACACTATTATGAGTTCCTTACAAAGCTAAATTAAACTAAATTTTATCTACAACTTGGTAACTGCTAAGTCTTGTTCATTTTTCTAATCTATGGAAAAGTGTTTATTTTTTAAATAACTTTTACGTCAATATGCATGTGAAATAGTCCAGCCTACATTGTGTTCTATAGTCTGTATGACGTTGAGAATTTAAACGCGACAGCTAGAGACAAGGGAATATCGATAGTTATGCTCAACGAGGAAGAATTTAAATTTATAATGCGTTAAGAAAAAGGAATAAATCGTCGACATCCACAACGCGATTCATGAGTTGTTTTTCCTTTTTTTTAAAGTATGGCAGCTTTATGGAATATAGAAAGAATATTAACTGCCTGTATCCTTTTTACAAATAGGCCATTTTGATCTGCTCTGACAGAATTTAATGCTCCCTTTTTTAGCAAAAGAGGTGGGTCTTCTTACAAAAGATCTTGATTCGTTTGATAATATGTAAGTATAGGAAAAAGTTCGTGTTTTAGAGGACTTTCTTTGATTATATACCCGAGGTAATTTTACCATAATAAACATAAAACTTCTTTTTAACACTTTGTAACACAATCAGCTAGGGGATTTAGTAATTTAATTTCCTTCGCATGCGATAGAAATTAGTTCAGTCTTTTTAAATCTGTCATGATTTATGCAATCTGAATTTCAAAGGAAAAATGTAGATAATGTAGAGATCAAGGATAATTACTTCTTTTGATATTCTAGAAGCGTTGGGTGATTTCAAACTTATTTATCACACAAGATAATGATTAGGTGCAATGTGATTGATATAGAGTATAAGTAGTGTATGATGTCACTATAGGCCCCATACGGGACTTTTACGTTGACAAGGCTCTGCTATTTAACATGGTGAAGTCGCTACAGGCCCGTACGGGAATGTCCTGGTGTACTACAGTTAAAAAAATCTCGAATTAATCCAAAAATCCCAAAGTCAAGTATTAATCCAAAATGAGAATGAGCTCTTTTAGTAATTTCAATGAATATTTCAAATAAATAATTCCTCTCGCTGAATTTGCACTAAATTTTCACAAGACAACTATAAACGTCTGATTATTAAAAGGATTCTTCATAGACTGACCACTTGAACAAGAATGAAATATTGTCTACCAAAATCTCTATATATAAACATAAGTCACGTGACAGAATGTTCTAGAATATGAGTAACTATAATGGACATTTCCTGTGTACACCTCACTTTTCTCACATCAAAACATGGAAAATTCCAATCTAAGTACCAAATGCAATGCAAACAAGACTGACCTTAAACTCAAATGTAGTAAATATGTTGTTTTCAAAATGACCACTAAAATACAACTTACCACATAGACACATATTATAAATTCAATATACATAACAATAGTCTCAAACGATATTCATCTTTAGCTTGGTACTGTCGTTTCAATGTCCCTAATATTGTTTCCCATAAATCGATAATGAAGCCCCCTGCTTTCTATGGTGGAACTTCAGACTTGAAATCTTTTAATTTCACCGCGTACGTGAAAGCTGTCGTTTGAAATTGTCTGGAAGTCACTTTTTGGATAGGTCGAATGTAAAAATAATCTTCAGGAGCTACCGACCGACTTTCTTTCTTAACTGGTCTTGACTCTCTAGGACTTGTAGTGGAAGTATATGGTGTTGGCTGAGGATCATTCATGTCTTCTTCAAAATCGCTAGCATGAAATTGTGCTAACGCGTCTTGAAGTGTTTTGGGTGACACAGACCGTCGTTGTCGTCGTCTCTTAGCTTCTTCTGGTTTCTCGTTGGAAAGTCTTTTTCTTTTCATGTTATCATGTTGATTCAAAATTTGATTTGATTAGAGTACACACTCTCTCCCTGTATACTGAGAGACTCCCTCACCCTAAGAAAATACACTTATTCAGTTTTCAACCTGTGAAGATGGGAGTGTCACAACAGACCGCATTTCTCGTCGAAGATTTACAGAGAATCATTCGAAAGTGCACTTCTAACAAGATTTCGGACTACTCCACTCGAGATAAAAGTCAAGATACCTGCTATGTCTGTCAGGAGAAAGGATGTTGGGCTTCAGTTTGTCCACAACGTCAAAGAAAAGTAACCACTAAGACGGGAGAAAAGAGAGGAAAAGGTAAAGATACCTGTTATCAATGTCAAGAAAAATTATATTTGTCTTGATAGTGTCCTAAGAAAAAGGGAAACAAAGAGAAAAGAACAGAAGAATAATCCTGACTAGTGAAGATATTCAAGAAGACAAACAGAAGAAACTGAAGCAGAAGAACCCATAATAGTAAAGAAATTCAAGAAGGCGAGACAAACAGAAGAAACTGAAGCAGAAGAACCCAAAATAGTAAAGAAATTCAAGAAGGCGAGACAAACAGAAGAAACTGAAGCAGAAGAACCCATAATAGTAAAGAAATTCAAGAAGGCGAGACAAACAGAAGAAACTGAAGCAGAAAAACCCATAATAGTAAAGAAATTCAAGAAGGCGAGACAAACAGAAGAAACTGAAGCAGAAGAACCCATAATAGTAAAAAATTTAAGAAGGCGAGACAAACAGAAGAAACTGAAGCAGAAGAACCCATAATAGTAAAGAAATTCAAGAAGGCGAGACAAACAGAAGAAACTGAAGCAGAAGAACCCATAATAGTAAAAAAATTCAAAAGAGAAAGACAGTCAAAAAAGAAGAAAATGGACTTTGGTGATGTGTTTTGAAATTTCATTGTGATTCTATTCAAAGAGAATATACAAAAAAATGAAAAAAAAAAAAAAAAAAAACGTAAGTGAATCTTTGTCTTGCTTTTTTTTCTTTAGCATGGATAAGATCTTCACACACTCACACATTTTATAATGGGGGGGGGGGGTTCGGTTTTATTTGATTGGCAATCATCGAATAGTATCTCTTTTCTAAGAGATATAGTTGACCCTGAAAAGGAACGTTGGGATTTTGAAATGTATGGACTTGACGTCATCAATTGCAGCTGCCTTAAACCTTTTCCACGACCAAGTCCTACTCCTGCTTCTGTGGTAGTGGAAGTAGTAACTGCTGCTGATGCTGCTGGCGTCTCAGTAGGGGTTATCGATGTAGCCATAGCAGGTTTAGAAGTCCTGGATCGTGAAGGTCTCTTTCTCTTCGGTTGGGCTAAAGAGGTATGATATATTTCGCTCAGGTGTTTTAACTCTGCCAAAAGGTCTTGTAACAGACTCACCGGTTTGTTTTTACTCTCTTCCTTCTGTTCACTGTTCAAAGTTTTCTTCTTCTCCTCTTCTTGCTTTGTTTTTTCCTCTTCTTGATGTTGTTGTTGAACAAATGTATGTTCTTCTTCTTTCTGATATTGCAAAAAACTCTTCAACTCTTCGTTCTGTTTTTTTTTTTCTGAAATCATCATACACTGGTAATGATGGAGAAGGAGCTGAAGGTGGTACTATCGCCGGCACAAATTCTTGCGGATAGGAAAGCCAAAATGAAGTCATCACCCTCTGATCTCTGATTTAATTTTCCGTCTTTCAGCTGACAGCGACTAAAACAAAATTGAAAGAAGCTGAAAATATGAAAGATAGAAGTTTATCTTTTTAGTTCTGAATTTTAACTTTTAAGGATGAAAGAGGAATTACCAAACGTTACACGGGTCATATTACTTTAAATGCTATCTTTTTATTTTTAAAAATCTTAAATCTTGACGACAAAATTTATTAAAGGCTTTTCCTTGTTAAAATTTTATTTTATTTACGAATGACTAAACTATGAGAAGGGGGTGCAATTAATGTCAAACTACTGATATGTTACTTTAGTAAAGTACATGTCTTAAATATAGGAGTTATAGAAATAATTTAAATAGAGTTTTTATTCAACAATTTTTCTAACATTGTAAGCTCCAATTTTTGTCCGCTAGTTCATAAGTTCACATCTAGACCGAGTGGAAAAAAATATTAAAAGCAAAATCAAACACAACATGAGTTTGGTTTGAGAGCTTCAAAACATCATGTGTTGTCACTGAAGGGTTCTTAAACACGCTAATACCACACATAATTTTCTTGGAATCAAATTAAAGATCATACTTTCGTAAGACTAACTTCACATTTGTATGTTTTATCTTGCTTCACATTGGTATGTTGTATCAGTACACAATTATACGCCGTAGATCAGTATTTCGTGCCACGTACCACCAAACAAGCTCAAAACGCTAAATGGACATAATTATTCCTATCTCTAATTACTAAACACTGATAGGTGAGAATATCCCTAGATATCCATTCATCAAGAAATCTAAACCATTTTACAAAACTATTCATGCATCAATAAAGTCCCATGAACACAATTTAGTATGATGCATGTACCTAGTAATCAGGTAATTGCTCTGTCTGAGAAATACCTTGCCAACACCGATTCCACAAAATCAAGATTTTAAAAAAAAATCTATTAAAACACTCAAAAGAGACGTAAATACAAATAGTACATACCCTAGGTCTGTTACAATACATACATACATACATACATACATACATACATACATACATACATACATACATACATACATACATACATACATACATACATACATACATACATACATACATACATACAAACATACATACATACATACATACATACCCACGCAAACATCTTATCACATATTCATTCCTGCATTTTTTTTCGAGATAATTCGACCTAGCATTATTTCGTGAGTCGTGATTAATTGTTTCTCGAACTCCCTGTAAATCTCCTGAGCATAATAAAACATAATCTCCACCTTTTGTGTGATTTCATGGATTTTGTCAGCCAGGAGAATATTTACATAACGTTACTGTAACCTTTGCATGTGCTCATATGACAAATATCTCAGGAGTCTTTGCATCTTTTGGAATATAATGTACGGCTTCAATTATAAATTAGTTTTAGAGACTAGAATCAATTATTGTAGGCTAGCGATACTTCATCTTTTAATCATAAATTTTCTCTTTGTTACTATCTCGCGTCATTGGATGTGTTTCTACGCAGAAATTGATTTTCAAATTATACAACATGCACCAATATATCACAGGCTATATATGGCAGAGAACTTTCCTGGCTTGATACATTTTAGTTTGGCACTACCTTTGCCAGCACTAAGAGCATGTAACGATGGGCCTTCAACAGTTGTTGGAAATGTTAAAAATTCTACTCCGTATTTGGATAATTTGGATACAATTTTCCGATATTTGGAATTCGTGTGAAGCAATTTGTCCAACGCAGAGGACGGGTCTTGGAAAACTTTACCGGGAAAAGAAGCAAGTTGGAAATATTTTCAAAGAATTTTATCAGATATCACTACAAAAATGTGCCGAAGAGTGCAAAACAAGATCAGATTGTTTGTCGTTCAACTATAGATTGGATGTTCATTTGTGCGAGCTGATAGACAAGTTGTCCTCATCTGATGTTACAGAATCAGCACTATACATCCACAGTCATATTTCGACTTGGGACTTTGTAAGTATTACGATTCCGAAAGTATGAGAAAAATGTATACGTTTTCCTACCCATCCGTTCATGTATGTCTACATGTTCATTCCCAATATCTGCGGAATAGTACAAACAGCAATTTTAAAACAAAATGTATGATCTAAAAAGAATGATTCTGTTTGCTTCTTGCACATCCTTCTTAGGTCAGACATGGATTTTATTGTCTTTGCGCAAATGTATCGAACATTTTATAGGGTTTATCGGTTGGTCAACTTTAAACAGATTTGTTCAAAGTTTGATTATTAATGCTAGCGGTTAAAATTACGGGTGATACTTAAGCCAGTGCTCTTAATATTCCATATGTTATGGAAACAAATATTTCATGGTTTCTCATGTTTTTGTATCTTTATCCATATATGATCGCTTTTCAGCATCATTTATCCAATATTGAAAGACCACTATGATAAGATTCTTTGCGTGTCAAAGTTGGTCAAATTCTGATCAGCATTTGTTTCTAGATAAATTTGTGTAAATGTTTTTTTCAACTTTTAGTAACGGCAGCCATATTTGATGGCAGAATGGTATCTTTTGTACAAATCTGAAAGGCGTTCAAGTTTGACTTTCTGTCAAATCTGGCCAATTTCTGTTAGGCGGTTATTCAGAAGAATTAATGATAAGAATTCTTTATTTCAGACTGCATGGTCCATACATCTAAATTAAAATATACAATAAAATAAGATATAAAATATAGAATTATTTTAAGACACAGAAGTTCATAGGTGTCTTATGTGCAAATATACAGACCCATCTACAACTACAGAATGTGTCTGTCATTGTTAGGAATAAAATCATGTAAGACATTTAAATAGTAATTTGTTCCATCTATCTATAATCTGAGAACTGAAATGAATATCATAGTTCCACAAAGATTTAAAGATACAGTTTTTACTATTTGATATTCGTGTCATCATTGAAAACACATACTTTCTCATTAATTCTTCAAAACTAAATACATTATAGTTTACAAACATATTAGAGGCACTATTCCATTTTGGAAGGCTTAGTAGTAAACGAAGACTATTATTATAGCCAATAACTAGTTTTCTTTTCATACATTCACTAAAGTTTGTCCACAGAGGAGCACAGTACATTGTACAACAATAAGATTTGAATAATCTAATCTTGATATTCACAGAACAATTTCTAAATTTACGTAAAAGCATGTTTGTTCTAGTACACAGAAATCTGTAATGTCTCATCATATCTTCATCATCTGACCGGATGGATTTTAGCATATGACCCAAATACGTATAACTGTCGACATATGCAAGAGCATGGCCGTTAAGAATTACAGAGGGAGGAGATGGTAATTTGAAAGAAGTTGACTGAAAAGCCATGCAGACCGATTTTTGTGTACTATATATGATATCATTCTCAAATGCGTAATGTTCACATATCTTTAATAATTTCCTTAAACCCGCGATAGAAGGACTTATCAATGACATATCATCAGCAAAACTAAAATTGTTATGAAATGACGCATTTAGTGTTAAATGTATCCCCACGTGACACTGTCCCAGGTTACGATTTAAATCGTCTATGTATATATTAAATAACAATGGCGAAAGAACACCTCCCTGCCTCAACCCATTGGTTACATTAAAGGAATTGGTACTGCACTTCCCCAACGCACAAAGTGAAATTGTTTGCCATACCAGTTAACTAGGGTATGAACAATGTAAACGGGTATTTGATTGTCGAGCAACTTTTTAAACAGCCTCCAATGATTAATCCTATCAAATGCCTAACTAGCGTCTAAAAAACATGCAAACACAGGGCTACCGTGTTCTAAATAGTAGTTGACAGTTTCCTTAAATGCATAGAGGCATAAGTCTGTTGAATGTTGTTTTTTAAAACCAAAGTGATTATCAAAAATTGTTACTTCACATCGTTGTAGTACAATACATTCAAAATTTTTCGAAATAATTGTCGTGAGAGCTATAGGTCTATAATTATTTTTGTCTGCCATATTACCAATTTTGCTTTTCAGTAGCGGGATAATTGTAACTTTTGTGAAATCATGAAGAACAAAGTTATGTACAAACATGCAATTAAATAGAATCATTAAAACAACATGTAGTCTATTATCTGAAATTTAAAATGTTCAACATATAAGAAATCTGATCCTGGACAATTACCCCCCTTTTGTTTAGCTATGGCACGTTGGATCTCCGACAATGAGATCAGTTCAATAAGATTAGAAGGGACCTTGCATGCTGAAAGAACATACTCCTTATTCGAATCGTTTTTAACACTATTGAGTAATGCTTAAAAATGATCTTTTCACATGTTGCATATGTTATTTTGGCCATGGCTCCCATCAATGCAAATTGGTAGCCTATTAGAAGCGATAGTAGTATTTTGTTTAACCTGCTTCCAGAATTCCCCTTGTTCTAAATTTGCAAATTTATTTGCAAGCGTGTCTGCTTTATGTTTTAGTTCTTCCTTCTTACATAGTCTAAGGGCATTATTAAACTGAGCTCTGGTTATTGGTTATTGATACGTCCATGACGAGGTTTACCGTTATCACTCCACATAAGGTAAGCATTTCGTGCATAGTCGTGCAATTCTTTAACACAGTCATTCCAGCCTGGTATAACCCTATGACCTGGTTTGGATTTTTTCACCAAGTGTTTACCCGAGTTGGACAAGGTTGTTGCTATATCATTGTAAAATCCATTAATCTGTTTCATATACACAGGATTACTACAGCCATGATCATTACAGGCCGCTACACAATATGGGATCTCAATCTTGCTTAATAAGAATGAAGATGTTTGAATATAATTCAGGTTTTCGTCGGCAGTGAGGTCTGACCAATTGATGTTGTATTTCAAATTTAAGAGTTCATGTGGGCATGAATCAAAACCAGGAAGTAGGTCAGCATTGATAGTCATTAAAGTAGGACGATGGTCGGACCCTACTAGGGTATGAATTATTCTTATATCACATATAGCTGAATGAGCAGATTGTGTAGAGACACAGTGATCTAATCATGATACAGTCTTGTGCGAGTCACTGAGAAAAGTAAAATTTGTGGTCTACGATATGTTTTAAGTCCGATATGATATAACCATATACATTACAAAATTGGCAAAGCTCTTCTCCAAATGGAGTAGATTTGAGCGTATTAGCATTCCAATCTCCTAATTCATAAACATTTGGTGTATTAGCATTTTCTACAATAGAATTAATTTTACCCAAATAATCGACAAATTCCCCCAAATTTTCAACAAGATCACAAGGCAAATAAACATTTACAAAAAGGAATCACCTGTCTTTATAGTAAAACTTTTTAATCCGGTGGTCCAACTATTGAATCATAGGTAATGAGATAAGAAGGTCCTAAATAAGGTTGATTGACAGGTGAGTAGTTTAAGGGGTCAGCATAGCCATGTAAGACGAAGGGTTCGGGGAGAGGAGGGAGTGGACATGATGGTCATCTATTATATTACGGCTGAAACTGTAGTCATCTATGGTACATTAAAATGGTGTGGACGGCATATCCTTCTATGGAAATGACCACTGGGGTTGGTATAGCCATATATGGAGCTTTAACACTAGGGAACGATATGCATTTATGCAATTTAACATTACGTATTAGACTGTATGAGGTCTATGAGATTTTAACATTAGGGATGTAAGTATGGTGGTTATGAGAATTTAACAGTACGGATAGGTTGGTATGGTGATTATGGGAATTTAACATAACGTTTGGGTCACAATAGCGTCAAAAGGAATTTAACATTACGGTTTGGGACGATATGGTCATCTATAGGAATTTAACATTGGGGTGGGTCATCAAGGCCATCTATTGGAGTTTAATAAAGTGATAGGACACTATGGACACCTATGGGATTTAACATTACATATTGGCCACGGGGGGGGGGGGGCTATTGAAATTTAACATTACCGATGTCACTGTGGGGATCTATGGAAATTTAACATTATGGGATCTGATGGAAATTTAATAAGGATATGACAAAAGGTTTCTATGAGAATTTAAAATAATAGGCTGGTCTACCCTTCTGTGGAAATTGAACATGGGAATGGAACATGGTGAAGAGACAGACAAATTTCGTTGTGGACTTTTTTTAAAACCAGAGCACTTAGTGATCCACCTTGTCATGCTGCATTGATAAAGTTTATGTAGTGCGATAGGTATAGATGGCAAGAAGCGATACCAGATTTGATCCAATGTTACATTTACAATGAAGCACTGAATTAGCAGCCTTGTATCATATTTATTGTTTGTGATCACACATGATCACACACAAGCTGGAGTTTTCTGGCAAATGTTTCAACCTAGCAAACCATATGTGATTATTGTTCATAAAGGATTAATTGCGGATTGTCGATCTCTGAAACCTGAAACCTCTAAACGTCCCGCCGGCAAGTAATAAGACTTTATACAGGCGTTCCCTAATACGAAAAGTCTTGTAAAAGGTGCATAAATTCGAATAATGGCAGTAACTGATATACAGAGGGACTGACTGACTACAGTAACAGCTACTGTATATATTCCTGCCACATTTGTGTTGGGGCTAATAATAATAATAATAATAATAATAATAATAATAATAATAAAAATAATAATAATAATTTATTTATAAATAGGTAACTGAATGAGTACAAACCTATTCTCCAGAGACCTATTCTACAATTTACTTACGTACAATATATATATATATATATATATATATATATATATATATATATATATATATATATATATATATATATATATATATATATATATATTATTTAACACTGATTTAACATGTAGTCATAACATTTATTATTAAAAGCTCTTAGAGAATGTAATTGCTTTATATTAAAAGTCAATACACTGTAAGTTGCGGGAAAATATTTTTGAAAAAGTTTATAAAAAAATTTAGTAGCTCGTGAGATATTTTCACGAAACCTGCTTCAAACTATGAAATCAGATATTCTTTAGTTATAGACGCCATTAAGTTGTCTGCCCCACATTTTAATTTAACATAATTGAATGACAATTTGCAATATAATATACCAATCAGCAATACTACACCATTAGGAGGTTAACTCTGACATTGGTCAAAACACATATGAACAAGAAGAATCCAAAATTCTTACATCTGGAGTAAAAATATTCATTTACGGATAGTCTTCATAGGCGTCTATGAGTCTGTCAAAACCAGGAATAGACAGTTTAATTCCATTCCAATGTGTCGGCTCAGGTATCTGAAGAAACAAGAACAATGCTTACAATACATTTTTGTGCACTCTTCATTCCTTGTAAATACCTTTGGAAAGAAATTAATAAACAAAATCATGTTTCCCACACTTTTGAACGACAACATCACGTAAGGTTTGCATGTGCGTTTAACATAATTCCGTACTTTTTAAAGAAAAATAGTACTATTGACGAGATTCATTCTGGCTCAGCTACAGACAGCATTATTTTCATTTTCACAAATTGACACCTTCCAATGAATCCCCACGAGACAAAAATAATTTTTCCACAACAAGCACTCTACCCCCTACTTTACCCACACGGTAATATTTTTTAGACGGTATGATTGTGGCTCAGCCACTAAACACTTTATTTTCATTTTTCAAAAATAAACAACCTACTCCCACGAGACAAATATATTAATAAAAACAATGATCTATTACCAAGGCTTAAACTCCCCGCTCATAGATCTTTCTCTCCGAAATTGAGACCCAAGCTTGTATGTGTCGTGATCGAAGCGAAGGAGGCAGCACCTAGTTTACAGCCCTATATGTTTGTAGACACAGCCCTATATGTTTGTAGACACAGCCCTATATGTTTGTAGACACAGCCCTATATGTTTGTAGACACAGCCCTATATGTTTGTAGACACAGTCCTATATGTTTGTAGACACAGTCCTATATGTTTGTAGACACAGCCCATAAAGGCATCAGCAGAGGCATACAATTCTGGCCTCTCGACTGTCCTGTAATAAAACCGAAAGATAAAGATGATGACTCGACAAACACAAACTGTTAAAAACTAAAATATGATCGCAAGACACCAGATGCTGAAGTCTGAAGACAATTTTTTTCATGACCGACACACTCTAACTCGGTATTTCCTCAACATTTAACCCTAAGAAAAACCATTAAATGAATTTCTATAATTCATTATTGTATATTTTAAAAATAAACACGGTATGGCTAGACTGAATGATCAGTGCATTATGTATATAGAACTCTATTGCAGGTAAACAGGGATTTATAAAAAGAAACTATAGTATTTGCCTACCCTCTAGGCAGTTTGTAACCCCCCCCCCCCTCCCCACACACACAACGATTTTAAAAATGAAAAACATCAAAGATATAAACAATGCACAAAACGTAGAGACTAGGATATGTGAAAAGATAAACTCCACAAGTACTATGTCCCAAGTAAAGTATGAAACATGAAAAGAAAACATGAAAAAAATGTATAAAGCTTTTAATCTATTTATAGTTTGAATGAAAAACCTCGTACTATGTAGGTTCCTAGAAAATTTATATGAAGATCGTTTTCCCTATCAGATGCCTTTTTTGGTTTTCCTTGTATATGAAGGGTTTATAGGAAGCAATGAACTTTACTTTAAAATCCTGCCAAATTCCACATTTTATTCCTTTACTGATAGAAGCAGCTTTCTTACCAAGAGTGTTAAAATCCACTGGTGTTGGTGGAATTGAAGAAATAGAAATGTGAATCGACGGAACTATTATTAATGTAACTGCAATCAAATCTACTAAATTACATATTATTTACAAAATATTTTATCTATGTATTTGGGATCAACATTATTAGTGCCTAGATGATAAATAACATGCGAATAGCCATCAATACGTGCTTGGTTGTTGTGTAAATATCTTATAATTGTCGAAATTTTGGCCCAGGAAAAGCCGATATGGTTGTGTGAAGAGTGTCTTGAATGTATTTACAGAGGGAATCACCAATAATTGCGACAAATGTTTGATCTCAAACTACTTAATCCATAATAAATGGGTTCAATATCTATAATTAATGCGAGAAATATAAATTACGTACAAATATCTTTCAACTAAGACATATCCAGAATTTGTGTAGATATTCTAAGTGAAACATTAATTTAATCTGCCAAATAATATTTCAGGTATATTTTAAAAGCATTTCTTCATCAATCTCCTTGCAATTGTATTAACTCCCCTGGAATATTTGACTGAAAAGCCCAAGTATAACCCCTTTGTCCAAAAACTATGCGATGAAAATAAAGAGGGATCCCTACCTGTAGCCTTAATAAGTTCTCCTAATTTTATCTGAAAATTACGGTATGTGATAATCTTAAGACCTGAATGGAATCTGAATTCCCTGGATTTAGGGTACACATTTTAATATAACCCGAGTCAGGACATAATCTTAAACCTGGTATGGCAAAGATAGGGAGTTTTAAAAACTTTCACCAAACTGAATAGTTTTGAACCATTTAAAAAGAGCAATAATATAATTCTTATTTGAACTGAGATCTTTGTGAAGCAATTGATTAAATGATCAATTTTTTTTTGCACTAACAGGCACAATATTAAATTTTCTGGCCTTTAAAAAGAAAGCAAAAAGAAAGAAAGACCAATATGTTGTATCCTTACATTTTCTCAAATCTAGATAATCATACATCTCAAACAGAATCTGATGAGCGATTGGATGGGTCTCATTAATGCAAGGGAATTATGTCTAGATATTCCTTTTACGGCTAAACACATATTAACATGATCAAAATTCAAGTCAATCAGCAAATGAAGCATTTTCAATTCACTGACATAGTTTTTGATAGAACTTGAAATTTGAAACGATCTACTAAAAACTGCACATATAAAGGTATTACATCATCGGAATCAGGAAAAGATTTGAAACCAAAATATGTGCAAACTCATATATAAATTCCTATTGTGTTTTCAAATTTTCTCTTGTTCTATCAGAAAGGTTGATTTGAAGAAGTCTCTGAGATAATTCTAAAGTTGATCTATTTGTGTATTTGAAATACAATGCAAATGAATTACCAGGGATTCGTAAATTAAAATAAATGGCACTGCCCACTTGAACTTCCTCCAGTCAAAAATGACTGCATTCTGATAACCTGACAAACTCATTTGGAAATTGCCTGTCCAGGTGCCACATGGATAACAAATCAGCTAACCTGTTTTAGACTCCTCAATATGTTTGACTTTGATTTAAAATTCATAGATTGCATCTTGAAAGCACACCTCTCTGAAACATCTTGTTCCTGCTTCTACCTAAAATTAAAACTGAAAAAGTGGAGATGTTGTCACAAGGACAAGAATTCATTTTTCTCCAAGAAGCTGACCACATAATGTGGTACAAACCACAATGGACAGCAAGTCAAGAATATTAATATTCCAACTTGACTAAACAAATTCTGCTGGGAACTTTTATGAAAACAATTTTCCTTGAAATGTATATCACCAGAACCGAATATATTTCTAGGAAAATTATGCGTCTGTGGAAAAAAAATTTGATTTGGTGAAGTCCACTCTTCTAATTGCATTATGGACACGCCATTATACAAGGGCAGTAACTTTTCCACACCAAATTAAATCCTTTCTAATCTCATAAGGAATAATACATTTGTTCGTGGCCTTGAAAGTTATTATCTCTCGTAACCAGTTCAAAAGTCCTGTTACAAAAATTCGACCAGGCCTCACACAAGCTGCCACAATGTGAAATTTCACTTAAAGGAACTGAACCTCTTTCAAATTTGCTTCTGTTTTTAATTGTCAAGAGGAGCATAATGTACTGATCTCTACTAATCTACGGTGTCAAATCCCCTGGGTTAGATTGATTGTATCAAAACAAGATTCCTTTAAACACCATTCTGGTTGAAGGGGAACAAGCTTTAACAAGAGCGTCCTCGATACCACAATATTGAATTACCTCCTCTAAAGTGTGATAAACTTGAAAAGTGTTGTCGTATTCCTCGGCACCAGCGAAATAATCCAAATAATTCAAAATTGCTACTCCGAAGAGAAGGAGTATAAAACCCATTGCATTTGTTACTCTTTGGCAAATATGAGCAGTCGAGCGTAACCCCATTAAAAGCACTGTATCAAAATAAATGTTTTTTCCATAATGTGATAATCTCATGGATCTGTATAGGTAATTGTAATCTTCTCAAGTACCTTTAAGCAACAAAGATCCTCGACCTTTTTGCTTGATCTACAAATCATTATTGAAAAACAATTATATAAAAAAATATAAAAAAATCATCCACTTTTGGGTAGACAAAACTCACAGATTCGCCTAAATATTTCTCTTTGTTAATGTGACTATTTGCCGATTCATTTTCTGTGTAACCAAGGTCTAAAATAATTCTCTCGGGAGAGTCTTTCTTTGAAAAAGTGTTGAGAAGCTAAACTGTAAGCTGTATTGAAAGGGCTAGATTTTAAAGGTCCTAAAATTAGCATTATGTTGACTTTCTTTTTCCAAATATTTGAGAACATTACTGGGGCACTCACTTGCACCCTTGTGGTTTCGCATGCTGAAACCACTCCGGATCATTCATTGTGCAAATCTGAAAGCAATTTTATCTTTGAACATTTTGGAATCTGCAGATTTAGAACACTGATGTTATTTTCAGACCCTGGGAAACCCTCATCATATTCTATTGGAAAGTCATATTGTAACAGAGAAACAATAAGCTTATCACCGTAATCAGACAAATACAAAGAATTATGACAGTATTAAAAGTTATACAATATAGACTCGTCTTCCTCTCGTCCTTGATAGATTGCAGCAGCTATGAACTTCTCCTCCTAAATCCTTTTCTTTTTTTCTTGTTGTCTAATACATCTAATTTGTTGTCTATTTCATCTAATTGCTCTCTATGTATCTGTAATTCATTAGCCAATAGCTGGTACGCTTCCTCTGTTCTTAACCTTTTATTTGGTTCGGCAGATTCTTCTTGAATACACATTTTAGGTCTATGTCTTGTATTTCATTATATGTGATAGCATTCAAACTCGGTTTAGCGCACGAACTAGTATTTATAGAAGCGATACAATTATCCAATTCTTTTAGCATCATGCGTTCTATATGACTGCGCAAGCTCAAATCGTCTCTAGATTTATATGTAGAATGTGAATAATCCCTTTTAGGCATTGTTATTTAGGTAGGTAGGCAAGAGGCATCTATGCTGCCTTTAAGAGGATGCCTTTTGCCTAGGTTGCCTTAAACAGGCAACTATGTTGCTTAAATTGGCATCTATATTGCCTTAACAATGTCGAATATGCATTATGTTGCTTTATCATTAGTGTGGGCTTAAACGGCACTTTTAACACATTATTAGCTATATCATACCGAGGAAATGGAAGATAAGTGCCTTACCGAAGGACAGATGAAATCAGCCAAGACGGGAATCGAACCCGCGACCCTTGGATTACGAAATCGACTCTGTACCAACTGAGTTACCGCGGCTCCCGTTGCTTTAATCAAGCAAAATTGGCATAAAGGCTGCTTTAAATAGGGATAATAAGCTTCTAGATTGCCTTTAACAGGCATCTAGAATATTTATAATAGAGATCTAGGCTGCCTTTGGCATGCATCTAGGCTACCTTAAATACTCTTGAATTTTGTTCCTATGTATTATACTCAGTGGTCAATCAAGAGATGCTTCAGGTAGTTCGAACAAACGCCACTTAAACAAACAAAAACATCAACAACGAAAGAAAGAACAATAAAAAAAACAAACTTTAAAAAAAATATTCAACCGTAATCCATCCGCTCCATTATCGTATCGTAACAAATGGATGATAGCTAGATATATATTATATATAATTTTATATACTTTTGCATATGTGGAATTTTGTGGAGATCAAAGGCGCGTACGTGGATGCTCTCTGCAAAGAAGGAAAAGATCGGCATTAAGTTTAAGAGCTGACTCATAGGCAAATCTGTTCAATGTGGTTTTTTTTTACCCATTTATATACTCTATGACTCTTTTAATGAATTATTATTATTATTATTGATAACTTTACTGGGATATAATGTTTAGTACATATTATAGTTTTCTATCTTAGATGGCGTTGTTTCCTGCTACGCATGGTTTCCGTTATTTGTTTTTAGCCAGCAACTAGGCCCAAGCAATTTGGTTGTCCGCACGGGTAATAAATATTTACGCAGATCACCTTATCTTGCATTATTTTTGATAAACGTTTGCCATTCTCAACCCAACACAAAATAGACACGTAGTTTGCACAGATATAGACTGTTTTTCATCTCTTTTTTGTTTAGTTAACTCTTTTTATGTATATTTTCTCTGTCATTCAAACATATAAAAAGTTTAAGTGTTCTCTCACCTTTTGTTACGTGTTTGTTTTGTTTTTCGTACGTTGTTCCTATGTTGTTCGAGACGTTGGAAAACTGTTTTGTTACTGCACCGTTACGAATATATATATATATATATATATATATATATATATATATATATATATATATATATATATATATATATATATATATATATATATAGAGAGAGAGAGAGAGAGAGAGAGAGAGAGAGAGAGAGAGAGAGAGAGAGCGGTGTATGTATAAATGTTATTTTTTCATTTGCTGTAGAAATGCTTTCTTGCTCGACATTACTAGTCAAACCAATATATGTAACGAATTCTTTGACGCAGTTACCATTAAGATGTTTGCAGTCTCTTGGCAAAGTGAGAAATCACCAAAACGTATAGGTGGGATTTTGTTCGCGTGTTTATATATATAATTCACTAAATTAGGGGGACTGATTGGGAATGATACAGAAAATCAAAATTGCCGGTTCTAAGTCGTTCAAGGGCTATAACTCTGTCAACGAACTCATACGAAGCCTTGTTACGATGAAGTTTTCCCAGTAATTGGGTTACAATCCAATTTTAATAAAGGTCCTGCAGAATGTTGACATGTCATTGTGGTGCCTATTCTGCGTCAATCAAGGGATATACTCTGTAAAATATGGTAAAAAATCTGGTCATCATCAAATTCATCCAAAGACCTTGCTGAGTTAAGGCTATGTTGTAAATTTGGTTGGAACATAGCAACAAAAATGTGACAAGTCATACAAGTCAAACAAGACATACAAGTCATACAGATACTTGTTCAAAATTTCTCAAGGGCCATTATAGCAGGACATATTCAAAATATACTCAGCATCGAACTCTTCTGCCGGGACTGTGTTGAGTAAAGCTTCACAGTAAATTTGGTTGAAATAAAACACAAAAGTAGATACTAGAGTGTTTCACAAGGTAGTATGATGCCAATTTCACGTCAGTTAAGGGCCATAACTCTGTAAATTATGGTCAAAATCTTATCGAACTCATCCAAGTTCTTGTTTAGATAAAGCTCCGCTGTGAATTTGATTGAAATCAACATAGCGTCATTCCCAGCATTCACAAGCTAGTTTTATTTCTATTCTAAGTCAAACAAGGGCAATAACTCATTGAAATAAAGGCTAAATATGCTCATCATCGATCTCGTCTGAGCTCTTGTTTATATTAAGCCTCAGAGCAAATTTTGAAGACAAAAAATAAATAAATGTAAATACAAGAGCCAAAAGTCACAATATGCTTTTAAAAGGACGGACGGACGCTGACCATTTCCATATCCCCTCAGTCTAGCGGCGGGACACTCATTTAAATGGAGCTGTTAGAAGACATTACAGTTACATCTTGCTTGTATACCAATTCCTCCTATAGGCAACAACTGACCTGTGCCAAATGTTGCACCTTTTAATGGAAATGCTAATTTGCCTAGAAAATATTTATTTTTATATGAGATAAGCATTATATTATCTCTGGTGCTAGCATTGTATAATCTCTGACGATAGAACTGTTGGCCTGTTGCGGCACACTTAACTGGACATTGTGTACATGGATTTCTGTAAATACTAGAAACATTAACACTGCAAAACACCTTGTAACTGGGGATATAAGTGATCATTACTCACCACATTAAATCAGTATTTATCTGCTGTCAACAGTATCCAAGAATTCAGCACAACGAAAAATCATTTAAATATAAAATACAGTTCACAGTGACCTACTTTTCACATAATGTTGTTGTACTCCCCATTTGGCATCCACTCAGAAGGGTACCAGACCCTGCAAATAATGGTGTAAATTCAATTTATTCCACTGTATAGCTTACACAAAATAACTGAAAAACAGGTAGTTTACCCAACGGAACTGAAAAAAGGTGCTAACCCCAAATGACTGAAAAACAGGTACCTTACCCTAAATAACTTAAAAACGGATAGCTAATCCAAAATAACCGAATAACAGGTATCTTTCTCAAAGGAACTGAATAACAGGTAGCTTACCCCAAATAAATAAAAACCAGGTAGCTTACCCAAAATAGGTGAAAAACAGGTAGCTAACCCCAAAAACTGAATAACAGGTAGCTTACCCAAAGGAACTGAATAATACGTAGATTAGTCAAAATAACTGAGAAAAAATCCCCAGGTAGCTTACCCAAAATACATTTAACTGAAAAACATGTAGCTTTCCCATAATAACTGAATAACAGATAGCTTACCCAGAATAACTGAAAACAGGTAGCTTACCCAAATATAAAAAAACCACGTAGCTTAAACAAAGTAACTAAATAACAGGTATGCATGAACAACTTCCGACGAGATGATTTCCATATTATCGATCCATTCTAAAAGCTAAATGCACACTCAGTATTATCTGAGAAATCAATAAAATGACCAACTAAATAGAAGCTGTTGAAGAATGAATGGAAGTTTTTTGTAACTCATTTCAGCATGACAACGTTAAAGTTTGAATATGGAACTTCACTCCCCATATCCCACACCTTATATTGCCGGAATGCAAGGAAGCATTTCAAATCCTTCTCATGCTTCTGTAATATATATACAATCTGTGTTGTTACCAATTTATAAAGAGAGGATATTCTTTTTAAAAAATTTCGGAGAAAGAGGGCCAGTAAAACAAAGATAATATATCACCCACTCTCTTCGCAATCTTAATAAATGGTACGCATCCTCACCATGACCTGCATGCATTTATGTCTATTGTTATATTCCTATGAGGAAATAAAATACAACAAAATGAAAACTGGTATAATCAATATCAGCAGCTTGAAAAAGCTAATGAATGGAGTCCATATAGGAGTCTCATGCGAGTGAGACAATCTATGTATAAGCCTCTAGAGTTGTGGAATAGGTATGGATGAGACAATCTATGTATAAGCCTCTAGAGTTGTGGAATAGGTATGGATGAGACAATCTATGTATAAGCCTCTAGAGTTGTGGAATAGGTATGGATGAGACAATCTATGTATAAGCCTCTAGAGTTGTGGAATAGGTATGGATGAGACAATCTATGTATAAGCCTCTAGAGTTGTGGAATAGGTATGGATGAGACAATCTATGTATAAGAATCTAGAGTTGTGGAATAGGTATGGATGAGACAATCTATGTATAAGAATCTAGAGTTGTGGAATAGGTATGGATGAGACAATCTATGTATAAGCCTCTAGAGTTGTGGAATAGGTATGGATGAGACAATCTATGTATAAGAATCTAGAGTTGTGGAATAGGTATGGATGAGACAATCTATGTATAAGCATCTAGAGTTGTGGTATAGGTATGGACGAGACAATCTATGTATAAGCCTCTAGAGTTGTGGAATAGGTATGGACGAGGCCTATTATTTATGTTTGACAGTTTTGATGCTAAGGTATTCATTTTTGGAAAATCTTTGCAGCAAATGTGAAAACACACACAAAAATGTTGAATATGACTTGCTCATTAAACTGTTAAGAAACCTCTAGTACGTCTGTACTAGATCCTGCACAGAGTCCAGATGCGTTGTAGATTCCCTGTTACTGTTCCAGCGATTATTCTCTGCATTATATTGAAGTCTTCATTGTGGTGGCGATCAAAGAAAAATTTGCAGCTAACTAAAAACATTTTTGTTTTCTCAGAGCGGACGTAAGATAAATCGCTGACAGTCCAACAGACCATGCCGTTAATGTTGTAAAGTTTGCTGTACACTGTATAAAGTCTGATCATTAGACATTCTCTGATGAAACAATATATGTATTAGATTTCCTTTAATGAAACAATATCTGCATTAGACCTCCTCTAATGAAACAATATCTGTATTAGACTTTCTCTGATGAAACAATATCTGTATTAGACTTTCTCTGATGAAACAATATCTGTATTAGACTTTCTCTGATGAAACAATATCTGTATTAGACTTTCTCTGATGAAACAATATCTATATTAGGCTATCTACATTAGACTTTCTCTGATGAAGCAGTATCTGTATTAGACTTTCTCTGATGAAGCAATATATATATATTAGACTATCTCTGATGAAACAATATCAGTATTAGACTTCCTTTAATAAAACAATATCTATATTAGACTTCCTTTAATGAAACAATATCTGTATTAGACCTCCTCTAATGAAACAGTATCTGTATTAGACTTTCTCTGATGAAACAATATCTGAATTTATTTCCTCTAATGAAACAATATCTATATTAGACTTTCTCTAATGAAAAAATATCTGTATTAGACTTTCTCTGATGAAAACATATCTGTATTAGACCTTCTTTGATGAAACAATATCTACATCTGTATTTGATTTACTCTAATGGAGCAATATCTGTATTAGACTTTCTCTGATGAAACAATATCTATATTAGACTATCTACATTAGACTTTCTCTGATGAAACAATATCGGTATTAGACTTTCTCTGATTAAACAATATCTGTATTCGACGTTCTCTGATGAAACAATATCTGCATTAGACTTTCTCTGATGAAACAATATCTGCATTAGACTTCCTCTAATGAGAAAATACATGTATTAGACTTCCTCTGATAAAACCATGCCTGCCACTGGACCATTGTAGATGAAAACTGAATGTGTCACTCTCGCTAATCATGTCAGCTTTTATCTTTGCATCCGATTCGCCTTTACGAGTCTGCTTATTCCTTTATAACGGTTCATATTCTCGGTCAATATTTCATACAAAGAGTTGATGATGCGATGTATTTCCTTGGTCAATGGGGCTTCAGTAATGACATTTCATAGTGTCTTTTCTCCAGGGGAAACTATTTGCTGTCTTTTGACTCTGGGCAGGATTAGATATATTAAATTCTGAACGTGGGGTGGAGCATAAAATGAATCGAAAAGCAAAATAAACATTCTATATCTCATCAAGCAAGAGCTAAAATTACCTCACTGAGAATTTATTTAAACACATACACAAGGAAAACTACATGTCTTACAATATAAAATAATGATACAAAGGAAATGGTTAAACTCTTATTCGACCAGTGGTTTATTTCCGTTATTCCTGTTGTGTTAGAATCACTGTAAAATGTCTACTTCAAAAACGTTCAGAATTTCGTTTGAGCAATACAAAATACTGAAATAAGTTGGACTTGCCATGGAAACACTTCATAAAAAACCCAATTAATTAAATTGATCTATACATTAGTCATTCAGGTTAGATAACCACACTTTATTATCCTATTCTATTACGTTAGTCTAGTGAAACATTCAATTTCCTTGATTTGTAATGCTTTTTTATGGCATGACCACAAGGGCATACAAAAATTGAACCCCAAACACATACAAAGGTTTCTTGTTCGAGAACACTTTTATGTACGTTTCAGTATGATTAGGTATTTGAAAGAGGAATTCGAGCATGGAAAGTGGTTTTATCTGTCTTGACATTTGAGTTTTAACAAACCTACAAAAACACATTAATATGACTTAAAGTCACAACTTGCAAAACAACTTTTCTAATGATACCACTAAGCGTTTGTTCTAGCATGGGTGTGTGCGTGTATCGGGGGTGTAAAGTGTCCATATCTGACCTGGCAACTAACCTAAAATGCAGACTTTACACGTATGTTATTCATTAACTGCCAGTAAAGTTAAATTGAATACAAGTAACATGTAAGTTCGGGAACATACTAATTAAATAAATAGGAGTCAAATTTAAATTCATAATTGCTTCACACGAGCCGTAGCCAAAATCTCAAAAGCAAATTTCAACATGTTGTCTTTATAAAGTAACCTTAACGGCATACTTTGCACCAACTTTGCAACAGATTGAGCATATTGAATAAAATGTAAAAAAGAAGGTATGCAGTGTAATAATTCGGTATGCAATGTATTAATTAAAGCATCAAACAACCTTTTAATGTACAGTTCCTTCAAAGTAAATACCGTTATATCCGTCGGCGCTGAAGTTGACGCCGTAGAGGGTATCTCTTATTATATTTGTTGCCCTTCAGTGCAGCTGATCCGAGCACACTAGTATATGTTCTGACCAAGATTTGTGCATTTAGGAACTTGAAGCTTATAACATGCACCAACATATTGAAATTTGAACATTTGTACTATTTCTACAGAACTTAAATTATACTGATGAAAGTTAAAATGATGGAACAGTTGTACAATTGAAAAAGTACATCGAGCCATTCAAATTGTCCAATAACAGAAGATGCAATAGGTAAACGTATCAATTAAATTACATAATACTATATAGCCGCCACAAAACAATATACTTAATCACTCTCTCTCTCTCTCACACACACACACTATATATATATATATATATATATATATATATATATATATATATATATATATATATATATATATACGTAACGAGTATCTTTTTTATTCTTATCTTTTTTTTAGACTGTATTAATTTCCACCATCATTGTGTGTCCAAGTGCAATATAATTAGAAATACTCGTGGATACAGAGTTTCATATTTAAGGAGTAAATGGATGATTTCGTAGCAAAAACAAAATTGTGGGGAAAAATTTCGTGTGGTCAGATTGTTGACCTTAACAGCCAGTATAAAAATACTACTTATTGTGTTGGATTCAGTTTCGTGGAATTCCTTTAAAAAAGAGGAAATTCAATCCTTCAAATATATTTCTGAATTAACAGTATTGCACTTTCTCTCTTTTTGTCAGAAGCAGAAAATGATAAATATATTTCTTAATATACACTGTACATGTTGAATAATTATTTTAATGTTAGAAAATAAATAAATTGATAAAAAATTAATAAATGTCAGATTCTGTCCGTTATATTTTTGTGTGTGCAAAACATGCAAAGTGTAATACGTGGAAACAACACTTCCATACTTTCATATTCTAAAAGCTACAACAGAAAAGTGAAACATTTAGCTAACAATCTGTCTTTTCATGTTACTTAAAAGATGAATAAAGAATGCATGTTCATCGTTTAATTTTCCGTCCTTCAATTCTCCACAATAAAAAACAATGGAAGAATGATGTGTTTTCCATCATTCCATAGTTAAGATTTCACATTTTTTTAAATATGAAAGATGGAGGTTTATATGTTTGCTTAAAGTTTTGAATTTCAATTTTCAAAGCTAGAAGAGGAATTACCAAACGTTACACGAGCCATATTACTTTAAATCCTACGACTGTTTTGAAAGCGACAAAAAATAATAGGCATATTTGACACGCGAAGTTTTTAGATGATTTTGCCGTGTTATAATTTTATTTTATTTACGAGTTACTAAACTATGAGAGGGAGTGCAATTAATATCAAAATACTGATATATTACTTTAGTAAGGTACATGATAGAACAGGTTCCATACAATTGTAAGCTCAAATGTGATCTACGCAATTCCTATTAATGGTCAAATACCTAACATTATTATCTTGCTGTACATATTGATAGTAACACGCCATGGGTTTCCAAGCAGCTAGGTTATAAATTCATATCAAAACTGAGAGGGAAATAAAATTAAAAATGCAATGTTGAACATGGTGCGTGAGTTTGGCTTGATGTCCTTGTTTCCCCTACCTTCCAATGGCTTCAAGACAACATTTATTGTCACTGAAGGTTTCTTAACGGTCTAATACGACTGGTCTAATACGCCCAGTACTTTTTCCAGAATCAAGCTAAACGCCACACACTGGCGATACCAATTTCACACATGCATTTGTTTTCTTGCTTCAAATTTATCAGTGCACAGTTCTACTTCGTAGATCGGTATTTCATGCCACGTATTACAAAACAGGCCCCAAACACCTAATACATATAATTTTTCCTATCTCTAATTTCTAAACAATGATAGTCGAGAATATCCTAAGATATGCTTATATCAAGAAATTTGAACCATTATACAGAACTATCCATACTTCCATAAAGTCCAATGAGTACACTTCCGTATGGCGCCAGTAATCGGGTAATTACTCGGTTTGAGAATACCTTCCCAACACGTATTCCCCAAATTAAAGAAATAGTCACAAAAATCTATTAAAACAATAAACGGAGACGTAGATACAAATAACACATACCCTAGGTTTGTTATAGTACATACATACATACATACATACATATCCATTCATTCATTTATCCTTCCACACATCCATCCATCCATTTATTTCGAGATGATTCGACTCAGCATCAATGATTCGACCAAGCCTCAATCACCATTATGCTTTGATGATTCGTAATTAACTATTTTTCGATTTATCTGTAAATGTTGTCTCCTGAGCATCATAACACATAATCCCTGCCATTGATTTTGGAAGCAATGAGAACATTTTCAGAACATTATTATAACCTTTACATATGTTCCTACAAGAGATATCCCCGGAGCTTTGTATTGCACTGAGAGTCTTCGCATCAATTTGAATATAAATTACGGCTTCAATTATAAATTTGTTTTAGAAACTAGAATAAATTATTTTAGGCCATCAATACTACATCTGATAAATTGTCAATTTTCTCTTTGCTACTATCCTTGTTTTTTTCCCCGTGTATTTATTAATATTTGGGAACTGTTTTTCTGACACCGTGTCAAATTTTACATGCATGATGGATTTGTTGAGCTTTTTTTAGCATAATAATTTGAAGTTACTCATTCGTGACGATTTGAAATCGTTGTCGCGATCATTTTTTTTTGTACGTATAAATTGATTTTTTAATTTTATATGACATATAATGATATATTTCAGGCTATATATAGCAGAGAACTTCCCTTGTTTGATACATTTTAACATTTTAGTTCGGCACTACCTTTATCTAAACTAACAGCATCTCATGATGGGCTTTCCACAGTTGTTGGAAATTTTGAAAATTCTATACAGTATTTTTATGATTTGGATGGCATATTCGGACATTTGGAACTCGTGTGGAGCAATTTGTCCAACGCAGATGTCTGGTCTTGGAAAACTTGACTGGGGAAAGAAGCAAGTTGGAAACATTTTCAAAGAATTTTATCAGATATCAATACAAAAATGTGCCGAAGAGTGCAAAACAAGATCAGATTGTTTGTCGTTCAACTATAGATTGGATGTTCATTTGTGCGAGCTGAGAGACAAGCTGCCCTCGTCTGATGTTATAGAATCTGCACTATACATTCACAGTTATATTTCGACTTGGGACTTTGTATGTATCACGATTCCGAAAGTATGAGAGAAATGTACAAGTTTCCCTACATATCCGTGCTTGTGTGCATACGTGTTAATTCCGAATATACCGCATCTCATTCAACCCATTTTGGCTGAAGACGCAAAAACCCATTTTGGCTGAAGACGCAAAAATGTGCTATTGCTATTGTCATTTTTAGAGTTTCCATTCAAATGTGCTATTGCTATTGTCATTTTTAGAGTTTCCATTCAAATGTGCTATTGCTATTGTCATTTTTAGAGTTTCCATTCAAATGTGCTATTGCTATTGTCATATTTAGAGTTTCCATTCAAATGTGCTATTGCTATTGTCATATTTAGAGTTTCCTTTTAAATGTGCTATTGCTATTGTCATATTTAGAGTTTCCATTGAAATGTGCTATTGCTATTGTCATATTTAGAGTTTCCATTGAAATGTGCTATTGCTATTGTCATATTTAGAGTTTCCATTCAAATGTGCTATTGCTATTGTCATATTTAGAGTTTCCATTCAAATGTGCTATTGCTATTGTCATTTTTAGAGTTTCCATTCAAATGTGCTATTGCTATTGTCATATTTAGAGTTTCTACATAAAGAAACAGTATTCACGACAAGAATCTATATTTTTATCGATGACATCATGTCCCCTTTCCGGATCGGTGGAATCGCCCAAAACAACCGTTATAAAACAAAATACATGATGTAGAAAGAAAATAACAACAATTTGCTTTTAAAAAATGACCGTATCTACACTTGTCTTAAGTCAGACATGGATTGTATAGTGTTTGCGCAAATACATCGAACATTGTATAGGGTTTATTGGTTGGTAGACTTAAGACAGATTTGTGGAAATTTTTATTATTAATGTTAGCAGCTACAATTAGTGGCGATACTTAAGCAAAACAGATTTTTCAAACATATTGTTGTTATATATATCCAGTGGTCATAATTACTTTGGCATAGTACACCAGATACTCTTTATCGCTAAATACACGTAACTCAGTTTTCTAGATACTGTTGCATGGATGGTCATGAAACGTGATTTGTTCATTCGCCTGAATCACTTATGTCAACACGAGTAACAAGTAAAGTGTGGCTGAAATGATCTACTTTCTTGCTAAACTGGCTATCCTTAGGTTTTGGACAATATAATATATGGGCGAAGCAGGCATGACATATCATTAAAGAGAATTTTTTGTTGGTTTATTCTTATCATAGACCTTCGCATTTGTATCCAATTATAAGCTTGAAAGAAGAGACAAATCTTTAATTTGGATAGATTTTACCGATTGGAAACACAGTAAAAACTCTGTTTCGTGCAGTTTTTCACTCGCATCCTTTGTTTGTATTTTTCTAAAGTATCATTTTTATTCTTCTTTAGCGTTTCAGTTCACTGTTTATGGCAGGGCCGGGTTTTGGCCGCACAGGATAACTAAGCATAGAATAAGGGTATACTCTTTTTAATGTGAGCGTTTAGCTATGATTTTACCAAGAACTTGAGTTTTTACTCATTCCAAAATCCATCAATCTGATGAATGAAATTTAAGATAGACTCAAGTTCGACTATCAAATGTCTTATTTATTTTACCCAAACGATAGGACATATTAGAACAAATTAGGCGATGTTTAACTTTCACTGTACTTTAATTAGTATATTATTCTAATTTCGTTTTCATAATTCAATCAGTTGCCATGTACACTACAAAATCATAGCAATTTTTAAACACTGACCGTTTATTCAGCGTTTCATACAATTGAAATATTCGGAGGAACTAACTTCGTGGTAATTGACGATCGATGGCTAAAATTTGTATCTACATAACAGAAAATAATGTTTTCGTCTGGATACTCGAGTATTTTACCTGAAATATTATGTTTTATTTTCTTCTTCTAAATAATGGTTTTCGAGTCAAAGGGACCAAAATTTGGAAACTTTTTTTGAAAATATTCTCAAAACGATGCGACTTTAATGGACCAATAGTATTAAATGTCATGAAGTTATGTATGTATGTATGTATGTATGTATGTATGTATGTATGTATGTATGTATGTATGTATGTTTTTCTGAGACCATAAATGATTTTTTTCACAAATAGCTTGATTGTATGCTTAATAGGTGACTACTCAGTTAGATAGGAATATGGATAGACAAATAAGTGACTACTCAGTTAGATAGGAATATGGACAGACAAATAAGTGACTACTCAGTTAGATAGGAATATGGATAGACAAATAAGTAACTACTCAGATAGGAATATGGATAGACAAATAGGTGACTACTCAGTTAGATAAAAATATGGATAGACAAATAGGTGACTACTCAGTTAGATAGGAATATGGATAGACAAATAGGTGACTACTCAGTTAGATAAAAATATGGATAGACAAATAGGTGACTACTCAGTTAGATAGGAATATGGATAGACAGATAGGTGACTACTCAGTTAGATAAAAATATGGACAGACAAATAGGTGACTACTCAGTTAGATAGGAATATGAATAGACAAATAGGTGACTACTCAGTTAGATATGCAGATGGATAGACAAATAGGTGACTACTCAGTTAGATAAAAATATGGATAGACAAATAGGTGACTACTCAGTTAGATAGGAATATGGATAGACAAATAGGTGACTACTCCGTTAGATAGGAATATGGATAGACAAATAGGTGACTACTCCGTTAGATAGGCAGATGGTTAGACAAATAGGTGACTATTCAGTTAGATAAGCAGAAGGATAGACAACTGTTTTTTAAGTTAGCATTTATTATATGCTTCAATATGTACATCTTTGCTGTTTGTGTGATGCACTTTTTAATTTGAAACAAGAGTCCCAATTGGGCCTGAGGTCAAGAACCTGATAGGCAGCTGCCTAACGGACAAATACAAGAGCAGTTGGTCAAGAAATATCGGTCAGTATGATGCTTTCTGTTGACATTTCTCCAGTACTGTTAATATTCCATATGTTACGAAAACAAACGTTTGGTCAGATTCTTGTCAGCATTTTTGTTGTTGTTGTCGTTGTTTCTTCCGTTGTAGATAAGTTGTGTAAATGTTTTTCTGCTTTTAGTAACAGCCGCCATATCTGATAGCAGAATGTCATCGTTTGTATAAATTTGAAAGGCGTTCTCGTTAGGATATTTTCTGTCAAATTTGGTCAGTTTCTGTTATGTGGTTATTTAAATGTTATACAAGGTTTGTCTAATTTGAGTAACAGCCGCCATATTTTATGGCAGAATGGCATAAAAGCTCTTCATACCAGAATGCTTTCTGACAAGTTTGCTCAAATTGTATTCAGCAGTTTTGGAAAAGAAGTCGTGCAAAGGCTTTTTATATTTTGTAATGGCGAGTCGGCATTATTTTGATAAATTTGAAAGGTCTTTATACCAGAATGTTTTCCATCAAAGTTTTGTTTTCTGTCTTTGGTAGCGGAGGCCATATTTGATGGCGGATCGGCATCATTTGTACAAATTGGAGCGGCCTTTATGCAAGGATGCTATGTGCCAAGGTGATTGAAACTGGTCAGGATGTTTTTGAGAAGTTGAAATTTGCAATTATTGACAGACGAGAGATTGGTTTATCTATTTTTGCCAACGGCGGCCGTATTTGAAGGCGGATTTGCATCATTTGTACACATTTGCATAGATGCTTTCTATCAATTTTTATAAAAAAATAAGTTGTTCAGCGGTTTTGGAGAAGAAGCTTATATTTGTAATAGATTTTGAAGAGTTTAGGATGCTTGTTGCGTATACGTAATTATGATTAAAATTAGTTTTTCATGTACATTGGTGAACCAAATGTCCCCCAACCTCGGTAGCTTTTTTGTGTTAGGTCAATTAAAAGAAAAATACATGCAGTTTTAAAACTGTCATACCCATATACAATTTTAACTAATGTTACTAAGGAGGAAAACAGGATCTTCTAGTTTAAATTGGGAACTTAAAACATCCGTATGCTTCTTTTTTCTAGTGCTTCATGGTTGTACAGCCCCCCCACCCCCCTTGGCCCCACCCGCCGCCCCAAAGCGCTCACCTCCACCCCCGTCATGCATATGAATTTAATTATCCCGACTATATCAAAGTGCGATAAAGACCGTCTTTGTTTTCGAAATTTTTAAAAACAACAACTGCAATCGTTTCCATATTCTGCAGCTCTATCATTAGTACATTCGCAAAAACAAATATGTACATGAACGTACTGATTATAAACCATCACGCCAAAAGTAGGTGACTGTGACTTATATTTTTAGACGTAATGTTGATTATCCAGACAGTTTCTGCTTTTCAGCCCTAATCCGACTTCTGATCGGGCTGCCATGAAACTCAATTCCTGCTTAGACGTAAGCACGTCATTAGAGAAGGGTCATTGTAACCTACATTACTTCCGTGCATGCAGAAGTAACTTACTGTTTTTTTATAATATGTTCGTTGCTTTTATCTATTGTAGTCATGGCTCGGCGCATGTGCAGATGATGTTTGTGGCAGTGGTATGCAATGCGTTCCTAATGAGATGGATGTCACGCAGTTCCAGTGTATACAAGGTATCTATTGTAATACAACTTGTGTTTATCAAAACAAAATCTTTTATATCATCAATATGACTATATTATCTTCTTTTTGAAAAGTCACTCAATTAGTCTGTCAGACTTCCTTTCAAAACCTGCATTCCGATTCTCTTTGATTATTAAACTCACGGGGATCCTAAATCAAAAAGGAATTAGTGGTTAAAGTCGCTTGACTGACCGAGTGATTGATAGATACAAACGAGCATACATACATACATACATACATACATACATACATACATACATACATACATCTACCTATCTACCAACCTACTTACCCACAAGTCCTTCTACATTTTTAATAGTCCTCACTTGTAATATTACAAACAGGTCTTTTCTTAAAATGGATTTTGCAAAAACGATGAACCTCTTTCCTATTATCAGATCCAACTGAGACGAGAGATCAATCTACCTCCCAAACTTCTACCAGATCTATCGTAACCTCCACCCCGAGCGGCACGTTCGTTGAAATAACAACTGCATTGACCATTTCGTGTAACTCGGCCGACAAATTGTTGCAGACTCCAACAGCCATTCAAACATTCCTCGATGATTATGTGTGTGTCGCAGACCTTGGTGTACTTTTGAAAATAGTTCACAGTAAACTGGACTACTTCAGTGTGGCTCAAGCGTGTAACCAAGATCAAGGAATGCCGTTTACAATTGGCTCCATGGCGACACAGCTTTTCACGGAAAATCTTTTGAAAAAAAATCCAAGTAAGCTCTGTTTATTTTCGACTGCCGTTGTTTCGAATCTTAGACTCAAAACCATATTCATGTTTTTTCCGAATCTGCGGAAAAACGAATTTGATGTTGCGTATGGATTCATTTGTACCCTCAGACCAATATGTATTCATAAGCCATACCATACGAGTTTTTTCCCTTCATTCTTAACAAAACATGAATGCGTTTTCAGTTGATTACATACACCCTGTTTTTCGCTTTCCAAATAATTTAAGCTGTCTAGTGTAAGTGAAATTAAAAACAAATTGGGCTTTAAAAAAGTTTGATTCAGTCCATCTAAAAATATTGACGTGCGGAGGTAAGTGCAAATAACTAAATAGTTCCAGTCTGGGTGTGCGATTCAGAAATATGGATTGAACATCCAACATCCAACACCTGATCAACCAACTATGACTATATAGGTGTTTATAAATAGTTTTCTCATCCACGTGACATACAAAATTTCCCGAATTTGCAACCCTGATTTTCTTGCTAGGGTCTGGTTGTTTTTCAGTACTTTTCTGTTTGATATATTCGCACATTAGGTAGAGATTTATAAACTAGAGTAACAGATTTAAGATATTGGGTATTATGAAGAACGTGTTAAAAAACAAAACAAAAAACAAAAAAACAGCGGAAACTGGTATTTTCGCAGTATAGGCGACAATCAGGTTAGAAATTATAAATTGATGAATGAAATGACTAAGTTATGTGCATTTGTTTTATATCTCTGATGCTTTTCGTTTTTAAAATCGGTAGGGGGGTCAAACTGCCGGGGGGGGGGGGGGGAGGCGAATACTTTAGACCAAGCAAGTGACAAAGTGACGGATCAAATTTCTTGATTATAATGTTATCGGTGTCTATTGATCGAATTCACTCAAATGAATTATCCAGTAATTCACGAGCCAGCATAAAATAAAAGAATGATCATATGACTATATTACCGGAAATAACACAGTAATCATGTGATAAATTGTAATATTCTTGAATCAATGGCAACCTCAACATAGATTGTTTCTGAAACTAACATACATAGATATAGGAAACTCTTTATTTAATGCCACCAAATATCATCCGTTTCCATGTGATATGTTTATGTGGACACTAAACACTGCAAATAATAATAATAATAATAATAATAATAATAATAATAATAATAATAAAAACCCAGCAGGCATTTATAATTCTACTGTGACGTCATAACAGCTATTAAACCAACGAAAAACCGCCAATTCATTCGAGCTGGTGAATGACTGGGATTTTATCCGTTTATGCTTTTGACTTTAATAGTTAACAATATTCTTTCTAGCCTGCCATTTTAGAATAAGGTATTTATTGCTAATGACAAGTTGAAATTAATTCCCATAATTAATTTTGAGAAATTCTATAACTTAATTTGAGAATAAGGCAATATGAAGGGTAAGTGTAGAGTAAACCAAATTTGTAACCTACCGGATACGGGAGTCTAGCATGGTGTTACCTGTATGTACAAATTAAGGATTGAGTTGTGCCCTTTCTGGGGTAAGAGAGGCTTTTCTTGCATTTCTATACGTGTATGATCATGTTTTCCAGTGTGGAGGATAGCTCTATCTTACCTCACAAGTGATCTTTATCCCGACTCGTGGATTATTTTGACCATCTACTGCGAGCGTAGTGCACAAAGTAGCAAACGCTTCCCGATTTCCGTCATCACTGAAACATTCATTCACACTAATCAAAATATACATTAATTCCAACACATTTACAAACAAAAGTGAGCAGTGGTTGAAGTTAAAAGTCCCGCAGACAGGCCGCTTCGCACTGATCGACCTAGATACATATACGGCTTCTGTACTGCTATTTCGAGTCGAAAAAGCCGTTGTTGTATAAGTTAATTTTTCAAAATTCTTATTCACATTATTATTTATGAGAGGTAAAGCAATTCATGGTCAAAGTTGAATCGAGGACTATTTCAATACTTTTGTTTCCGTCTCTGTTAATCTTATGGATAAGAGTGGGCTTTATTTTTTACCTATTCACAATTGTATCATTGCGCAAACGATCAATACGTAATTCCGGTCCTACTAAACATCGCAAAGTCAGACAAAGGCAGACAAAGTCAGACAATGTCTGTTTGTTTTTGTTTTATTTGTACATATTTGTATACATTATACTATATTAACTTTGCTTTGATATTTAAAATTTAAAAAAAGCGTGATTTAATGTTGTTTGAAAGTAAAATTGGTACATACGTACATTTAATAGAACAAAGGCAGATAGAGTATGACAAAGTCATATAACACAGATAGCGTATGACAAAGGCAATCTCAATGTGACAAAACCAGATTTAATAATTTTATATAATAATTATCCTATTGAGAGACCGCCTCTACAAAGTAGCCACGTTAAGGACACTTCAAGTCTTCGTATAGATTTCACTGCTCTAGGATTCTTGGAATGTAATTCACGCAACGAACCGACACTTTGCAACCGTTTATGACCACGGGTGATAGGAACTGTTTGTTTAATGCATTGTCTATTGGACTTTGTGGCATTGAAACG
Organism: Margaritifera margaritifera; assembly: GCA_029931535.1. NCBI lineage: Eukaryota > Metazoa > Mollusca > Bivalvia > Unionida > Margaritiferidae > Margaritifera > Margaritifera margaritifera. Next base: position 3,232,373 of record JAQPZY010001665.1, read on the forward strand.
TTAAGTGCAGAAATTAGAGCACGCACGTGCATTGAAATGTCCGTGAATTGTGACTATTATACCACGCAACCTTACGCCAAGGACTTTTCATTATGCTCGCCATCGTTTGCCGAAGCAACTGCGAACTGTGCGAAACTTGGTGGGTACTCTAGTGCATGGACTATTCAATCCGCATCCGATGGGTTGCAGTGTACAATAAACGCTGTGTATCCGTTTGTGAATGGTGAAGCGGACTTCCAAGCTAAATTGCTGACAAAAACACACGAGCCACAGCATAATGAAAATTTGTCTGAAGCGCTTTGTGTAATGTGGTCTAGACTAGGTTGCAATGGCAGGATATGGCTTCCAAATCATTTTGTACCATTGATGTCACGCAAACCAGAGAAGGTCAGGACGCCAGCCAAATGACGCAAGCATGACGTGCGATGAATCGCGCATAAATAATCATTCAATATTTCACGATGAAGAAAATGTTGTCAACGTTTCTACCACCACGGCCAGTAGCAACATCGGTGATTTAAGTGATGATACTTACGCTGATTGTGGGCAATGATCAATGCCATAGACATGGCATTTCGGGGCTGCTCAAGAAAACTGTGTTCAAAACATCTAAAAGACAATATACTTCGACAAATGACCGACCAGATCCCAAAGAGTACCATTGATAGAAAGGAAATCGTTGACATGATTTTCGGAGCAAACGGCGTAGCAACGGCAAACGACTCTGCGACCTTTGATGAGAGAAACATCAAACTTAAAAACAATCTTGAAGAACAACGTCATAGTGACTTCCTGCAGTATTATGTTCGGAATGTTGAGGACAAATTGGCGAACTACGTTATTTCCAGCGACGAAGACCAACTTTGGACAAACAACAACACCGAAAGCATGAACCACAGATTAAAAGTGAAACTTAACTGGGAGCCCAGAAAAACCGACGAACTGGTTGAAAAGATATTCGAATTAGTTAAAGTGGAGATGGTGGACCTAAGAAGGGCATTATACGGGACGGGTAACTTTTGTCTGAACACGCGATTTTCGAAATTTAAGATTACCAAACTTTCATGGACCTCGAAGACAGAAGAGAAACAACAACTCTTCAGCAAATTCCTAAGTGCAAGCACTACAAGTGTTTCAGAACTGACATCTTCGGATGTGAAATATACTGTCCATAAGGACCCAAAGGTAGCCAAGAAGCCAAATCAAAGGACACGATGCAGGTCTAAAAGACACGAAGCAAGTGAACAGTGATATAATGTGAGGTGTGGTAATCTTACATTTCGAAAATCGCGTGTCCAGATAAAAGTTACATCACGAATATATGATTATGAATGTTAATAAAATATTTAATTGTCAAATAATATAAAAGAATACATATGCAAAATTAAATGAAATACCTACGTTTGAGAATGTCGACCCTGGTATATAATTAAAGGTTGATTAAATGATTACTGTTTGTTACAGTACTGCATGAACAGATTTGTATAACTGCTCGAGACAATGGAAAATAGCCACGAACTGCTAAAGGTGCGGAATATCACTAATTACCATCGTTTGATTTTGCCGACAGCGACAGAGTAATTTGTTACTGTTTGTAGCATAATCGCTTCTTAATAAAAACATTAGTACATCTTACTTTGTCACAATGACTCTGTCTTTGTCATACGATATCTTAAGTTTATTACATCACGTTGGCATACTATATTCGATTAAATAATTATATTAAACTTATGTATTTTATATTACTTTCATAATATTATTACTTGTCTCTCAATAAGATACTTATTATATAAAATTATTAAATCTGGTTTTGTCACATTGAGATTGCCTGTCATACGCTATCTGTGTTATATGACTTTGTCATACTCTATCTGCCTTTTGTTCTATTAAATATTTATATTATACTTATGTAATATAATACTGTCCTAATATTAGTGAGTATATCTAAATAATATAATTATTTTGCTCAATAACTCGTTAATGAACGTTTATTAACAATTGTCGGCATATATATCGTTGTCACAACGCGAAATAAAGGGACACAACTAAGGGTGCGTATGTACCAATTTTTTAAAAATTTAAATATCAAAACAAAGTTAATATAGTATAATGTATACGAATATGTATAAATAAAACAAAAATAAACAGACTTTGCCTGCCTTTGTCTGCCTTTGCGGTGTTTAGTAGGACCCACGTAATTCGGACGCTGGGTATTGCCATTACCATAGCCGTTTCAACCATTGCTCTTTGAAAGTTAAAATGTGGTAGAAAGTCATTTAAAGTGTACACTAATTTTTCAGTGTAACCATACCTTTGTATGCTCTTTCTTAAGGAAAGTTTCAATGGGTGTTTTGCTGTTTGAAAGTTGCATCAGTATTGACAATATGCCATTTTTACATCCACCCGCATGTTTCGTTCAGAAATGACAGAAAAAGAATCCTTCATTATGCTTCAGTGCGGGATAAGAAAATTCCACCCTCGGAATCAATATTTTGCGAAATTCTGATCCTACACTGATGCATATGAAGGATTCTATTAATATATCCTATGTACATATGAAGGATTCTATTAATATCCTATGTACATATGAAGGATTCTATTAATATATTCTATGTACATATGAAGGATTCTATTAATATATTCTATGTACATATGAAGGATTCTATAAATATCCTATGTACATATGAAGGATTCTATAAATATCCTATGTACATATGAAGGATTCTATTAATATATTCTATGTACATATGAAGGATTCTATTAATATATCCTATGTACATATGAAGGATTCTATTAATATATTCTATGTACATATGAAGGATTCTATTAATATATTCTATGTACATATGAAGGATTCTATTAATATATCCTATGTACATATGAAGGATTCTATTAATATATCCTATGTACATATGAAGGATTCTATTAATATATTCTATGTACATATGAAGGATTCTATTAATATATCCAACATACAACGCAGTGACATCATTTTCACCACTGAACAACAAATAATTATGCACAACTCTCTCCCTCTCTCTCTGTGATGGTAAAGAGAAGGAAGAATGACAAGAGATGGGAGTACATTTTAATGAACAAGGTAGACACAAGCGCCAATATTATTATTATTATTGATGATGTCGATGATGATCGATGATTTTTTTTATTAACAAGAAAATATGGATAATTTAGTGATTGTGGGTGACAGCCACACTCACACTTAATAAAATGCTTGAATTTCCAGTATATGTGCAACATATCGCTCATTACATGTGAGTCAAACGTCATTCCAATGTCAGCACCAGCCGTTTTCTGCAAGAATCTGGCAGAAGTGAGATATTACCTTTTCGTTTTGTATTTTTCTTTGTTCTCGGGGAAGGATTTCCCAAAACTTCAAGAAATCATAAAAATTTTACTGGTCTAGTCAAATCTAGCATTGTTTTTATTAAAATATTCATTTTTGTTTATTTGGAAATAAAACGTATGCGTATATAAAAAGGTGTTAAAATTCCCAGTGTATGTGCAGCAAACTGCTCCCCAAGTGATGCACTGTCTTTCTTTTGAAGCGCTACTGCTACCATATAGAATGTTATTTGCTACCATATAGAATGTTATTTGCGAGAATCTTACAGAAGAGTCATATTTAGCTTTCAATTTATTTGTTTTGTTTAAGAGGGGGGGGGGGTATGAAAAAGTAAAAAAAAAAAAAAAATTACATCACGATGCAAATGTAGCATTGTAATTGTTAAAATACTGCATTTTTTTAAATTTCAAAATGAAACCAGAAATGACACTAGCGACAACTCAAAATGTGAAAGAACAGACCGTATACATGCATAGGTGCTGTTTGTCAATGCCGTCTGGGGAGCAGCTTGGCCCTACATGACTGTATGCCCATTTTTGTTTTTATTTTGTGTACCCTTTATTTTGTACAGAACTCACCTGCAGTGATTACTGGATAGATGGCGTGAAGAGAAACGGGACTTGGAAATTCAGTGACGGAAGCAAGATGCCAACCTCATCGGGTTTTTGGAAAATAAATCCATTCGAAGAAAAGCCGGAACCAAACTGCGTCAGACTTAAAGAGTCTGATGGGTTTAAATGGAATGATAAGGACTGTTCAGACAAGTTTTGCTACATGTGCCAGAAGCCTATACCAAGATAACTTTACCCTTGGCAACATTTGATCTTGCCAGATGCGAGGATGGCTATAGTGAACATACATTTCTCTTTTCTTTCCTTTTTTTTGATTGAATTTTCTTTTTTTTTGTATAGATCTACGTTTCTTTTTTCCAACCCTACCACGTCTAACACAAAGCACAACTGGACAAAACTTATTTCTATCCATCTGTGGGTGCATGTATCATGTCAAGTTTCATAGCAGGTTATCGGATCCTGTAAGATACAAAGGGTTGAATTTGATCCGATGTCCATCTGCTATCAAAGGATCAGATCAAACACTCAGATCAAGTTACTGTACTGATGATGTGTTTATTATTATTAACCTACACAATTATGTCATCATAAAAAAGTAACTTTTTATGTTGTTGTTGTTGTTCTTTTACTTTGATCCCATCCATTTCCTCACATTGTATATTGCATGTAAATATAGCTTAACTGCATTAGTCCCTTCATATGACCGTTGTTGAATGACATAATCCTCGATAGCGAGGAATCTAAATCTGCATTAAATGCACATCCAATACAAGATTTTAGATCAGTCTCAAGAAAAGTAGCCTTTTTCATGAGTTGTATAAAGATGGGTATATAATAAATTGGGTTATTAACCTAGAAATTGAAGGATTCTGATTATATTAGCTGCCCATTCATTATTTCTTAATGTCATTTAATTTTAAGGAAACTTCGTTAACAAGTACATTATACTTTTATCTAGAAGTGAGATATACTAGAAGAAAAGCACTTTTTCTCATTTAGATCATATCACTGAATGAAAAAGAAAAGCGTCCGTTTTAAAGAAAGACATGTCATACTTTCTACCGACATATGAAATAATGATGAAAAAGTTTGCTTCTTGCATATGTTTACAGTTTTAACAACTAAGACTTAGTTTATTAAAGTAATGATATTTTCTTACCATGTTTATACACATTAACCTGTTTAGAATTTTGTGACAGTTAATTTTGTTAATGAGACTGAACAATATTTCACAATAATCAGATTGACCCTCTCATAAAAGTGCAGGAAATTATTATTGTTACTTTCTTAAACCAACACAACCATTTGAGAATATAGTGTTCTCTCACTATTAAGTACCCCAGTATATCGCTGTTTTAACAATAATCCAATACTACAGTTACAATACATATAAATTCCTAATAAAATGTACACAATTCATGAAACATTATAATTCACAATTAACATTAGAAAATAAAAAGAACACACGTTTCAAGACAGAATGAAATAATTTCCAGTAATGTCTTTCAATAACAATTAAATGTATTGAGGTACATGTACTAAGAAAACAGTCTTTAAAATAAGAGTAAAATATATGTATCTTACCTGCAAAGAGGAAGTCAGAACTCTAAGATGTAGAGGCGTAGCAACTGCTCTCAAGCTTTGGGCAGCAGTTTATATACAGTTCTTGGTCAAGAAATGTGCAACTTGCTCCATAAAAGGCCAGGGGTTAGAGTAAGACGAACTCACCCCCTGTGCTCTGGAGCCGCGAGAGCTTACAAGATCTCTGCATAACTCTTTCCTTTTTCCAAAAATTTTCACAGGTTGGTTACAATACATATAAATTCCTAATAAAATTTACACAATCCATAAAACATAATAATTCATAATAATAGAAAATTAAAAGAACACACATTTCAAGAGAGAATGAAATACTTTCCAGTAATGTCTTTCAATAACAGTTAAATGTATTGATGTACATGTATTAAGAAAATTGTCTTTAAAATATAGTAAAATATATGCATCTTACCTGCAAAGAGGAAGTCAGAACTCTATGATGTAGAGGCGTAGCAACTGCTCTCAAGCTTTGGGTGGCAGTTTATATACAGTTCTTGGTCAAGGAATGCGCAACTTGCTCCATAAAAGGTCAGGGATTAGTGTAAGACAAACTCACCCCGTGCTCTGGAGCTGCGAGAGCTTACAAGATCTCGGCATAACTCATTCCTTTTTCCAAAAATGGTTGCAGGTTGGTTAAAGCTCATGCCACCTAACATCAGAGTTCCTGACCACGCTAAGATACATATATGTTTTTGACTTACATATTATGTGGAGGAATTTGCTAGCATAAGCAAAATCTTGCCTGTATGATCTTTTACCTGTGTACTGTAGGTTAATTCTGATGTTACTCCCCACCAGAAAAATATAGGAAAAATCAGTGTAGTATATTTTTGCACTGTAAAGTATTATAGGACTCAAGTACTCCAAATTCTGTTTTATTAAAAATTATAAAAATTTGAATTATAAGAACAAACATTGGTTTATTTAAGTTATAATAACAAATATGGGTCTTTATGAAAATTCCTTGAAAATTTAATCATAACATACACAGCATATGATAACGTTCTATGTAAATTCTCGGCATCACCTTAATGCTGACCCCTAATTTTTCATGAGCAAAAATATTACTTTAAATGCATCAGTAGTTTGCATGCAAATTTGAAGAAGTGATCTTTAGAATACTGGTACTGAGAAATCACATGTCAAAGCATCTTAAAGGTGGCGCTTCATTTTTGAGTCCATGATGGAGTAGATTTAACAGAAACCCAATTCACTAAATAATTTGCCACAAGCTAACTTTGCCTCAAAATAGCAATTCAGGATGGTGATTTGAAAATGTATATAAAAGACCTCAGATAATTACCATTAGGGAGTTTGAGGGGCTTTTAAAAAACAATTCTACAAAATATTCCCTTAATATTACTTTGACACATTTAATGCTGGAAAAATGACATCTATGTTGCCCTATCTGCTAATGCAGTAGGAAGAAAAATATAAAATCATAAAAATCTGTCAGCAAAAGACACCTCTAGGCCACAACACTGACACATGTACCAACTTACATATTTATGTGTTCATTGGAATATTAGTTCTACTTCAGTAATGATCATACAGATGATGGACATATAGACAAAGTATATCCAATATTGGTGAAGTTCCTAGCTGATTTTAACAGGGTGCCACATCCTGCCTTCCTTGGGTAGGGTCCTGCCCAGTAGCGGCATGAGGGTTCGAGGTGCCTGAGCGCAATGCTCTTTAGTTGCACCCCTACACTGAAGCTCCCGGGGGCATTGTTTTTAATGGTGCCCCTACTTTGCCACAGACAAGTTTTATTGTCAGTTGCCAACCTCCACCCCCCGCTACATCCATGCCCCCATTACACTAAGGTGAGGTGAAATACTATGACATTTTAGCTGCAAAATGAAAGGAAAAAAAAGTTCCCGATGGCGCCTGGGGGCAGATATGTGAATTACCAATGTGGTTAGTCCAATTTGAAATACATCCAATTATAAACACGAGACCCAAGTGGGCGTTACAGTAGTTGAAATATGTTGGCTTGTAAAAATACTCATTCACACACACACAGGGATGGTGCTGGCTTTAAAAAAGTTGTTGCCAAAAAAATCGCAAATCTCAATATTTTGTCACCAATTTTCAAAAAGTGTCGCCAAGCAAGGAGTAAGTATTTTTCCATGTCTATTAATGTAGTAGGCAATGAAAATTGAAAAAGATGAAGTATTTATTACTTTATTGACAGCAAACAATACAATACCACAATATTACAGAATAAATCATTGCATGGCTGTTTTGTATGCTTATTTATAATGTTTTGCACTATTAAAATGTTGTAACAGAAAAATAATAAAATCGAATGTCACATGAGTATGCATCGTGATTTTACGGCTGCCCACTTGCTGAATGTAGTTTCAAAGTTGAAGTCTCATTTACATTTGTACATGCCGATTCTCATTAGATTCTCTCTCTTTGATGTACTTAACTCCAGACAAATTGGGTTGTTCCACTTAGTGTACTTTACCTATGCAAATTAGCCTAATGGGCTCTCCCTCAGCAGTGCTCAAAGGATTTGACATGACAAATCACCCTAGCTATTGTGAGCCAATTCAATAAATCTCTGAAAGGTGTCTGTTTATCTCTGACCGCCTTACATTTTAATTGTCTTTAAACAGTTGTATAAACTGACAGACTTTTTATCATATTAAATGATACACTGTATTCAGTTTATTACAGACTCAGTATTTTTGTGTCGGCTGAACAGTAGAATGTTAAGCTGCCTGTCTTAGCTAGACGAGAACTGTGTATATTTCAGTGTCATAGGGTCACAGGGGTGTGATTGATACATCCTGTTGTGTGCCTCAAAGACTTATTATTTACATGTTTCAATATAGTTTTCTAAAGTTTCTAAAGACTACCGTTCAAGACTAGTTTTCTTTATAATATTTTCTTCTTTTTGTTTTGCCCGCACTGACACACGGATAATCAGCACACGGAAAATCGAGAGTATGCCTCCTATGTGTATACGATTTATTGAAAATAGTTTACCTCTTATAGGGCAAGAAAGCCTTATACATGAATACATTTGCGAAAATCAATTTATGTATTAGAATAAAGGGTAACCTTGGAAATATTAAATCAGGGTGGACCTAATCGTTTGAATGTAAAATTCTTGAAGATTGTCCGAAAAGTATGAAACACATATCACAAAACATCAGTTTTAATTTTCTATCATATCTCTGCCACGGATGCCCAAATTTCCAACTGTCAAGAAATTTTCGGGATTTCGGCGTCCGTTCAACATGATGTGATGTTGTATTTAAAAGCATTACTACCAGCTGCACTACAAGTAGACGATGTTGGACTGTCAGGTATAACATCTGTTTCAGTTACTGGGTTGTCTGATGCACTTGCATCTAAACCCAAATGCTGTTAATCTTGTTAACTTAATCTTTTTATTTGTGATCAATCCCTTGTCCGTCCCAGCATATATGGCTGGTTAGAACTTTGGAATTGGCCACTCGTAAAAAGCCATTTTAAAAAGTCAGTTAACTTAATCTTAGGATGAGATGATGAACACGAAAAGTCTAACTTACGTTTACCCATTACAGTATATAGTTCTGATTGAGACTGAATTTTATTTTTCATTTACTTCGTATTTACACAGAACGATTGGGGCTTCAAAGGTAATCAGTTTTCTTGGAAGTTTCAGCAATTTTTTTTTTCTGGTACATTTTTCCAGCAAAAAAAAAAAAAAGGATTAGCGGCCGTTTGGTCGATTGTAGGTAGTCCGGTAGCATGACTATTGGAGTGTATCACCGCATACAGTACTCAGGCCAGATGTCAGCATAAGCCGTCAATATGAACAAAGGATTTGCTTATGTAACAATTGATAGATTCCAGTGCATTGTATACCCAAGTTTGCAGCTTCCTTTCATGGTGCCTTTGAATTCCTCCACTCCAAACCCAAGATTGTATATACAAGTTTTAACAGCCAAAAACAGTCGCCAAACAAATCGCCAGATGGTATATTTTGTCGCCAATCAAGAAAAAAAAATCGCAATTTGCGACACTGGCGATGCCCAGCGCGATCACTGACACATACTGAAACTGTAGAGGAGAAAGAAAAACTGGAAACACATAGTTGCTACACTGTCTGCTATTGTTTGTCAATTATGTTCTTTTCTAGATCGTAGGATCACTTTCTTAGCATAGAAAGGACAAGTCATTATACAACCAGCTTTCTTCCCTGGGGACTAGACCACAATTCACAACTTACAAATTGTTCATAGCCCCACCCTTAAAGTACATACACTAGCTTGGCATTACAAGGGGAGTTAATCTGTGCAGTAAGCATGGATTACTGGGTCTGTCCTAACCTCCCTTTGGCCCTGCCCCTGTAGTCATAACTTGGAAACCATTGAGATACCAACACAAGAGAGCTGCAGTTGCTCAGCAGTGGTTAAGGCATTGGATTCTTTACCAGAAGGTTGAAGGTTCAATTCCTACCATCTGATCGGAATGGATCCTCATTAACATCTGTAGATCTCACTCTTAATGATCGAACTAATGCGAGACCTTGATGATACAAGCATACAAACCAAATATGATCAAAATCTAATTAGAAATATGACTTCTAGAGTGTTCACAAGCTAAACATATACTTCCTGATTCTCAATGCTGGGTTATAAAAAAACATCTATCAAGTGCAGCTCCCGAGGGTCACAGCTGACTTAATGAACAACAAAGAAATTCAAAATGGAAGTTTAATAAATGCATTTAAAAATAAATATGCAATGCTTAATAAAATTACAACTCAAAGTCATCATCACTGATATCCCCAACTGTGAACAAATTCCGAGATCCACTTTTAGGAGCCGTCTCCTTCTGAGCAGAAATTTCACAACCCTTATCATCTTTGTGTGTATGTGATCTTATGTGGAGTTCTGATTGCTTTGAACAATTCTTGACAAATTCTCCACTACTTAATAACATATTCTGTTTTCCTTGATAAATGAAAACACCTAACCCCTTCCCAAAGTTACTGAGATGGCTATATTCAGAATTCATGTGCCGCTTGGCATTGTTATTGCTCTTTTCTTCTTTTTCTAAATTGTATTTGAGGTGTAAATCTGGGCCATTTGTAAAAACTGAAGATTTATCTGCTCCTTCTGAAGGGAGAAATTGCAATTCTTCATATTTCTCAGATTGCTGTTGACTACTTGCTTCTCCACAATGGACATTGTTCTCACCATCAATGCACTCTTCTATGAACCTACTCCACTTTGACCGGTTACTCAACTTAGATAGGTTTTCTGTTGTACTAGTCTTTACTGGCTGTCTCCCTGTAGTTTTCTCAGAAGATTTCATCGAACTTGGATGCTGGTTTCCTGTTCTCAGTCTACAACTCTGATCCCTTGATTCAAATTCATTGCTAGATTGTGTATCTCTGTAAAAAGTCTTTGAACCGTGTATTTCATCAAAAGGACTGTTCTTTACACATGGATCTAATCCTACAGGAATATTGCTTTTATTTACATCAATGTTTTCATTATTAACTGGTATCTCTGATGAGATTTCTTCTTCAACAAATGTGTTCCATTTGAATCTATTATTTTGATATTTATTACCAGCATATCCAAATGATTCAGAATTATTTTCTCCATCCAGAACCTCATTTCTTATGGCAGAAGATAAATGTGTTGTATTAGCTTCATTAAAAGTCTCCACAACCTTAGATTTGGGCTTTTGGTACTGATAGTGTGAGCCTTTACTGAAATTTATGAAAGGTTTTGAATTCATTGTTTCCAATGTGCTGCTAGTTGTATTTGATCTATTCACATATTTTTTTTTCTTGCCTGTCTCCAAATCATCATCTGTATACCCTTCATCTGAGCTTTGCACTTTCTTCTTCCTGTAACAAGAGAAAAACAAGAGTCCCTTAAAGAGACTGACACTCTACTGACCAAAAAGAATATCCAGGAATTCAAGATAAGACCATTTCTTCTTTTTAACTGCTGAGTGTTGAAACCATTACTGATATTCTTGAGTGATAAAAAATTTCAAATTAGCAACTCTGGTGGCCATATTGGATGGAATGTTCATTCTGGACAAATTAGACATCATTTGAAGTATTTTGTTGAAAACACCATTTCAATATAACCATCAATTCAGAAGGAGTAGATAACAAGCTTTTTAAGATGGCTATTATAGCAGCTGTACTGGATGAAAGATTGGCACAATTTTCATTTTGGACCAACTAGATATCACTAGACAGGACTCAAAATTAGCGGCAGTCCACTAGCCCAAAGCTAGTAATTTTCCTGTCGGATTAGTAATTTTCAAAATTTTAATGGTCCCATGACTAGTAAAATTTCAGTTGTCACCAGTCAGCATATATTTATGCTATAATATGTAATTTTCGAAAATCTGAATGATTGGACAAAGTCCAAGTTCTCTCAGAACTAATCGCGTTGATCCCTAAGATTCAATTCTTTCCCTAGAGGGTTAGAACAAATGAGGATTTCAGAGTCTGAATAAATCTTCACAGGTTTTGTTAGATTTATAAGGTAAATTTGTATGTCAAAGACTGTCAGTCCAAGTTTCCTCTGATCTTTTCTACACCATTGAAGACATTTTTTACATTTATGCTGGGGTGTGAGATCAGAGCACATTGCCTAATGAAAAGTTGGAATTCACCAAAACCGCACGATGTGGGCATAGGGTAGCTGCTTACTACCAGGCCTAGCAAACTTAAACAACCTTACATCGAGCCATACCCACATGAAATTGATAGGAAGATGTTTTATCTTCTCAGAAATTGGAGTATAACATTTGTTATGTCTTTAATTCATTGACAGATGAGATGAAACTACTGCGTTGATGAAATCTGACCTGGTTCTCTCCATTTGCATTGATAGTCACATGACTACCCAAATCTAACGGCCTACATATCCATGACACCAGAGGTCCAATAGTCATGTAATACCAACAAAAAAAACCCCCTTTCCAATGTTGTTGTACAAACATTCGAAAATATTATATGAAAGTCATGTAATGTGTCTTTTTTTAAAAATGAAGAGGTACATAATTTTCAACATATTTATTATGAGAACAACCACAAGAAACCTGTCGCTGTTGCAGCAACATGGAAAAAGCCAGATTCATCACTTAGAGAGCACGTCAACACAGTAGTCACGTGATACTATCAAAAATAATGCTGACGTATGCTCTCTGCCTGATTAATCTCAACGAATGAAAAACAACGAATGTTATACTCGCAATTTCTGAGAAGATAGATGATCTTCCTATCGTATTCATGCAGGTAGGACTTGAAGTAAGATCGTTCAAGTTTGATAGAGCTGGAAGTAAACAGCTATCCTATGCTGACACCATGTGGTTTTGGTGGATACCAACTTTTCAAAAGGCACTGAGCTCTGACCTCACAGCCCAACATAAATGTCAGAATATCTAAAATGGGGTGGAAATTCAGACTAAAAGACTAAACCAAATTTATGAAATTGTCAAACCGCCATTGTGGTGCCATGGTCATCAAAATCCCTATTATGATTAACCATTCTGTCTTTAAAAGATTTACCTCATGGAGACACTTGAATGGTCTTCAAAGGTTCATGTAAAACCTGCACAATGCCTATACCGATATAGTGAGCGATCTTCTAATTCTACTTTCAATGTAGTACAACGGGTACTGTCTTAAATCGTCTGTCTGTGGAGTTACAATACATAATGACCAGTGTGAATAAGGTCTTTGTCTTTTTCTCTTCTTAAGTTATTGGGTGTTTTCTAGATGACAAGAAAATAAAAAATGGTTACCGAGTCATCTTCTTTACAGTTAATTTCTGGAGAATCATTGTTTTTCTTGTGAAGTTGTAGTGAATACTTTCAAGTAACCTTTGTGGTTTTCTAAAGCAAGATTTGTACTTCTGAATTAAGTAAGTTTGTGATATTTAAGAAATAAAAGTGCTGTTAATCTATGTATGTCTGACATTGTTCTGTGGGAAAGACAAGTAAAGATTCAGCAGGACTAGTAAATTTCTCAATCTACTAGTCCTTCTGGATACAAGGAAATATTTGCTAATTTCTAGGCCTCCAAGAAGTCCTAAGGTGAAAACTCTATGTCAATATGACCATCAATTCAAGACGAGAAGGGATGACAAGATTTTCAATCTGGCCACCATGTGGCCATATTGGATGTCAGATCGGCACCATTTGTATTGAAGATCAACTAGACATCATAAGATATCTGGTGAAAACTCCATGTTGAAATGGCTTTCCATTTAGGAGTAGTAGTGATAATTAGATTTTCAAGATGACTGTCATAATGGATATCAGATTTCCGTTCAGGATGAGTAATGATAAGATTTTTTTGATTGCTGCCATGACAGCCATATTGGATCACAGATTGACACCATTTTCATTGAGGACCAGCTAGATCATGGGATGAATGTTTATGTAAGCTTTCATGGTAATCCTCCAAGTAGTTTAGCAGGAGTAGCGATAACAAACTTATACAAATGGATTGATGGATGCTGAACAACAGACCATACCATAAGCTTGTCTATGACCAACAGAATAAAAAAAAGAAGACATTCTGTAATTACTTGTTCATAAGTCAACATTTTTTTTTTAACAGAAAATTTGATTCATATAAGCGTGACATACAAAAAAATTAGACATCTAGGGGTAATGTTGGAAACTCGAGATGACTGCAGTACATAAAAATACTTTTACATTTTCATGCCACTATTCTCATTCAGAAATGCATATATGGTATGCACTGTGTTTATCCGTTTCATGACAGTATTCATTACCCAATACTTGTATCTACAGTTATTTGGATTTTAATAATTTGAAAATATTACCAGTAAATTAAATACTACCCACCGCAAAGTGAAGTGTCTGTCAATGTTGTTTACCGTGGGTGTTTACTAGCAAGTATATTGCTTCCATTTTCGTGTAAGTTCGAACAACCTGTATTTGTTTTAATATTTATGTTTTGCTGTATAAACACTGTATTTGATGCAATAAAAGTTTTGATTTAATTTGTATTTTCCTTTTCCATAAGTCAGATTTAATTCCCAAGTGATATTTCCCAAGTTATCTGCCAGTGCATGTGGGACGATAAGCCCTTGGCTTGTAAAGGCAACACTCACTTTGTTTTAAAGTTCACAATCCTTTTTATCGAGCCGCAAATTTAATACTTGTTCAGTGCCAAGTAGAATTCTACAACTTCCTGTGCATGGTTGACCATAATCCATTAACTTGTAAAGGCACCAACCTCTTTGTTTTCCAAAGTGAAAACCCGTTGATTGAGACGCGAGTTTGATACTTATTTAGTGCCAACAGAGGGTGGTTATTTGAACTCCGTGATCTTGCCGCACAATTGACACATATTCAGTTGCATTCTTTAATAGATTTCACAGGCTTATGATCAAAGTGTTACTTACAGAGCCCAAGCTCAGTCTCTACATAAGCACCTGCATATGAGAGTACAGCAAAGGAATCAGAATCTGACAATGTTTACGATGACTAGATGATGATGGAGAATTTCAGAACTTTACAAGACAATGAGGATGAATTTTTGGACTTTGTACCAGATGACATTAGATAGTGACATTTATAGGATACCGTGAATCACAAAAATATGGACTCTGTTTATTTGTAAGATGTATGGAAGTAACATATTATGGGAAATTGTGAATCAGATCATTCTGAACTACTATTTTTATACTGCTATGTGACCTATAATTGAATTCATGGAATTAAAATGTAAAACATTATGGATTTCAATGGATTTTATTACACAAAGATAGACAAATTGTAGGTTATCAAAGTATTTGTGATATATTCCACTCAATAATATAATTG
This sequence comes from Margaritifera margaritifera, assembly GCA_029931535.1. Taxonomy (NCBI): domain Eukaryota; kingdom Metazoa; phylum Mollusca; class Bivalvia; order Unionida; family Margaritiferidae; genus Margaritifera; species Margaritifera margaritifera. The sequence continues at coordinate 3,247,745 of JAQPZY010001665.1, forward strand.
TATTTTATACTGGTCTTGTTCTTTATTTTTCCTATCTATCTACCCATCCAGTTTGGCTTGTTTATTTTTCCACAGTGCAACTCTGACTCACCGACGAATGGAAATAATAGGACCCCTTCCCTAATCCACAAATCCTGTCAATTTATTTGCAAAACAACGTAAATCTATGCCCTTGAAAATTACCAAATTCACAGTATATTATTTATAGCATAATAACCAGTATCATTCCTGGTAGCTTACTTCAAGTGCTCATATTCTTTTGAAATAAAATGAATCCAAATGTAATGCTGATTTGAATGCAAATGAACCTTCTTTAACAATATTTTGCAAATACATATACAGTTCTGTAACATGGTCTCCTCTACAAACTGTCCAAATAATATGGTACCAATAAGACCATTTTAATACTAACCTCCATATAACAGACACATCTATAAAATGGACAGAACTTACGGTCCTGATGGTATCTGGTCTAGAGAAGTTCCACTGTATTAGAATGTCTTTAAGCCTTACAATGTCAAGTCAAGATTCTTTTATTCACACACATAAACTTAACGGATGGAATGAAATATACCATATACACCCACATATTAGTTGAGTCCAACTGCCAACAACATAGACCCTAATCTACTGTCGCATAATGAGCCCATCAGATCAGGGTCTATTTTCTACTGATTACTCCAAACAAACTGAATTGACCCAGATCTGCCAGCACATTATGTGACGACAGATCTGGGTCTATGTTGTTTGCTGTTGGATCTGACCTATAAGTGAGTATATATATAAAAAAGGGTTAACTAAACCTTTTCCCAGGCTGCCTGGCTGACTTGAAGAGCATTCTATCTGTAGTGTATATCATGTCAGTGGAATCGTCATCCACTGAGCACTGTGTTTCAGCTTCCTCATCTGCAGATGACTCAGTGTATTGTGTCCAGCGGCTGCGCTGAAATGTCATTTTTAATTAGTATGATCATGAGCATCAGGATTCAATTTTGAAAACTGCAAGTAGTTTGTTTATTTTCAAGATATTTGTTCTTTGAACAAGTGGCTTTTAAAAGTGCCATGATAAGGTGTGTCACCAACACACACACACACATTGGCTCTAAACTCCTAAACTTGTAACATTCATTGGAATTATCAGATTTTATTATACCTAATAGGTTAGACAAATATGATCAGCAACTAGTTAGAAAAAAATAATACAACCACACACACCCTTCTACTCCAAATAAATTTTTTTTTGTTTTAGTTTTTATTCTTTTTAATTCACATATACGAGTATTTTTGAAACTTGACAAGTACTTTTAAATAAAAATAGTGCATGGGACAAGTACTTTTAAATACCAATAGTGCATGGGACAAGTAATTTTAAATACCAATAGTGCATGGGACAAGTAATTTTAAATACCAATTGTGCATGGGACAAGTAATTTTAAATATGCAAATCAATGCTGATGCTAATGATAATGTAGTAATAGTAGCAGAAATACTAATCATACCACCAACATTATTCTTGAATTTTCAGCTAATGAAATGAAATAAATGAATTCTACAAAATCAATGATATAATTCATATAATTTTGACTAAAATAACAGAATCTTATGTCACTAGATAGGTCTCGATCATGGATATTTACTGACGAAATTTCAGTCCTCTGTCAGTTGAAATATTTGTCCCTTTCTTGCATAAAGCCAGATGGTGACCACCCAACTTAAACAAGAGGTCTATGAAAGGTCAATAGGAAAAAAAAAAACAACATTAATGATCAACATGGAGGTTTCTGTTGACACTTCATTTTGAATCCTCCATCCTTGAAAAGTTCTGAATTCAATGTACTTATAAAATTATTACTAAGTGTTACCCTCACTAAAGTTGGAGCAGGCTACCTCCACCTGATTTGTACAGAAGTGACATTTAAGGGGAACACATAACTCATGTAAGTGGAGGTTATAATGTAAGGGATTAATGATAGAATATAAATGAACAGTCATCTTGTGAAAATTTAACAAACTGTAGTAAATAATTCTACTTTAAAAGTCACTGATACCCACCCCAACCCAACTTAAATTATGAAATTGTTGGGAAAAGTATGAAAACATTTTGCATTTCAATACATTACAGCAAGCTTGACTTTTGATGTAATTTATAACCTGTATATTATATACGTGACCCCTTATGTCCTAACATAATCATTTGCCATGCATGCTTATTTAGTACCCAATGCATTTATTTCCCCTTCTGTAAATTAGCAAAGCAAAAGTAAAAAAAAAAAAAAAAATGCGCTTTTTAATTCCTCTACCCTATAAAAGCAGATGACTTATCTTTCAATATTCACTCTTTCTATCTCTCTAATCTTCATGATATAATCTCAAAGTTAAGTTGGTGCTGCACCGTACTGAGTTTCAATTGTTCCCCTCATTTGTATATACATTTTCAATGCTTTGGAGGAATGATTTGATCATTAATATAAATGTGGTTGTAAAATAAATTTTTATGAAAAGTTCTTGCAAATTTCTTAATGATATTTTCTGATTGGGTATGTTTAATCACTTGTTCTATGTTTTCTACATCTTTCTCCCCCAATTAAGAAAAACAAAACAACTGCCCTGCTTCTGTTTTTTATCACAAGATTAAATGGTGAAAAAGGAGAAGAAAAATAAAAAAAATTTTTTTCACTTGCAATGACTGTTCCACCAATACTTGTCTCATGGATATCTCTGCTCCAAAAATGCATGTGATCTAGTGACTCGACACGTCGTGTAGGAATTAACGTCATAAAATTCAAACACCAATTTCCGACATAAAAGATTTTTGCCCTCCCCCCTTACAATGTTTGCAAATATTACACAACACACCTTCCATCTTGGTGTTATGTTGTAACCATATGCACTGAAATTTTGGTTTCTTCTTAGGTGGTTCATCGAACCTGGCATCTTTAATTGTTTTAGAATTAGCGTCCTCTGTTTGGTGAGAACTCGAGTTCATCTTTAACTTTCTTCATCCACATTGCACATATACACCAGCACTGACTTGAAGTTGAAAAAAATCAGTGGATAATTTTCCATTCAGCCATGCTTGACTAATCTCACCTAATGGAAATGGACCAAAGTTCGCACATGTGCAAATGTGAGGAAATGGCATCAACTGCAAAACCCCTCTAGTACACGTTTTTCTGTTATGAATAATTAGTGGGATTTCTAAGCATAATTTTGTATTAATCTACATCAAAATACTTTGGATAGACAGATGCATTTTGATAAAACAAGTAGCCTTATTTTTTAAATTTTTTTAAAGGATTTACTTATTCAGTTTATCTTGACAGTTAAAAAAAATTGTATACAGCACAGAGTACATTTTTATACGCATGACCCTGAACTAATCTGCAGGAGTTCTTGCGCATCACTGCTTTCCAAGTTCATGAATTTTTACAAATTGTGCATGATTTGTGCACTCAAATGCCCTGGCAGCATCTCTGAATGTAGAATCTTAACACTGACACCAGCGGTGTGGAAAGGTGATACCAATGTCTCACCATGCTATCAATGGTGAGACAAAAGCCTAACTACAACACTCTGCAAAACTCCATGACAACATGAGCATAATAAACAAAATATCCTATGAATACACCATACCTGATTTTTGTCATCAGCATAGTTTTCAAGCCCATTATAACCAGCTTGGTGTTTTGAATCAGAAAGGAGTGGTGGTGCATACAGATGTTGAACCAGTTCATTATGAGCTGTCTCAAGTTCTCCTCTGATCATGTTCAGCTGCTGTACATGATGCCTGCAGCATGCTCCACTTCCCTGAGCATATACCTGAGTACAAAAATAATCATTACCATATGTACTCGCGTATAAGCAGATACCAACTGCAAACTGCATAGACCCAGATCTGCCATCACATAATGTGCTGGCAGATCTGGGTCTATGCAGTTTGTATGGACTAAGCAGTAGTACAAACAACATAGACCCTGATGTGCTGGCGCATTATGCAACGACAGATCAGGGTCTCTGTTGTTTGCATTTGGACCCAGCTTATACACGAGTTTATACGGTAAGCATCCACATGGGTACAGCAAATGTTTTCTAATCTCGGGTTTAGATGCTGATTGGTAACACCAGAAACATACCACGCATATTTCAAATCTGATGAAACCCAGATCAGAAATAAATATAGCAGTCCTTCCAGCAACTCTTTGTGAAAAAGTAGGGATACGGTACATCAACTTTGTAAAAAAAAATATGAAATTATGTAAATTACTCTCACACACACAAAATTAAATCTTTACTTGACTTATTTTCATAAACTTGAACAAAACATGGTCTTACTCATCATACTGTCTCTTTATTCCAGGTTGCCTCTATCTTCTTAAACACCCACCTCCACATTACTGAGACAATATCTGAATTTGCTTTGCTATGTTCGTTCAAGCAGCGTGTAATTAATTTTAACCCTAAAATTAAACAAGAGTCCCTCGAAGGGACTGATGCTCTACTGGGCAAACAGAATTTCTATGAATTCAAGATAAGACCATTTCTTCCTTTTGACTGCTGAGTGTTGAACCATCTCTCATATTCTTCAGCGATAACAAGATTTTCAAATTAGCCACTGTGGTGGACATACTGGATGTCAGATTAGCACCATTTTCATTTTAGAACCAAGTAAACATCATTATCAATATTTTGGTGAAAAACCTATGTCAATATGACCATCCATTCAGGAGGAGTGACTGCATGATTTTCAAGACAACTGTTGTGGCAGCTATATTGGATGTACAATTTGTACAATTTTCATTTAGAACTGGGTATCATGAAAAGTCTACTGGTGAAAGCCCATGTTGATATAGCCATCCATTTGTGAGAAGTACAGATAATATTTTCAAGATGGATGTCATGGTGGCCATACTGAGGGTCAGTTTGCATCAGTTTTATTTCACACCAACTTGACCCCATAAAAACTCTTCTGATGAAAAGCCCATGTTAAAATGACTTTCCATTTAAGAAGAGTAGCAATAACAAGACTTTTAAGATGGCCACTATGGTGGCCATACTGGATGTCAAATCAGCACCTTTTTAATTTAGGACCAACAAGACATTATAAGAAGTCTTCTGGTGAAAACCCCATGTTGATATGACTTTCCATTTAGGAATAGTAACAGTAACAAGATTTTCAAGATGGCTGCCATGGTGGCCACATTGGATATCAGATTTGCACCATTTCCATTTAGGATCAACCAGATATCATAAGAAGTCTTCTGGTGAAAGCACAAAGCATGATATGACTAGCCATTTAAGAGGTCAGATTGGCACCAGTTTCATTAATGACCAACTAGACATCATAAGAAGTCTTTCAGTAAAAACCCCATGCTGATATGATCATTCATTCAGGAGAAGTAGTGATAAGATTTTCAAAATGGCCACTGTGGTGGCCATATTGGATGTCTGAGCAGCACTATTTTCATTTATGACCAACTAGACATCATAAGAAGTCTCTTAGTAAAAATCCCATGTTAATATGTTCATCCATTTAGGAGTAGCAATGACAAGATTCTCAAGATGGTCACTGTGGCAGCCATATCAGATGTGCGAGAAGCACTATTTTCATTCAGGACATCATAAGAAATCTTTTGGTGAAAACGCCATGTTAATATGACTTTTTGTTCAGGAGTAGTGATAAAATAATTTTCAAGATGGCTCCATTGGTTGTCTTATTTTACCTCAGATCAGTACCATTTTCATTCAGGACAAACCGTACATCATAAGAAGTCTTTTAGTGAAAACCCCAGGTTGATATGACCATCCATTCAGGAGGAGTAGCTATAACAAGATTTTTAAGATGGCCAATGTGGCAGCCATATTGGATGTACAAGCAGCAACATTTTGATTTAGGACCAACTAGACCATGGGATGAATGTGTGTGTTAAGTTTCATGGCAATCCTCCAAGTAGTTTAGGAGGAGTTGAGATAACAAACTTGTGCTAATGGATGGATGACGGACAACATACCATCCCATCATCCCATAAGCTCTTCTAGTCTATGACCAGTAGAGCTAACAAACAGTAGGGATAGTAGGGCCTTTTTGGAAAATATAGGGAGTCTGACAAAAAAAGGTAGGAAAAGTAGGCAAATTTAGGGCTGCTGGAAAAATGCCATGTTTTCTGCCTGGTTAACAAGATCATTCAATCAGATGCAAGATCACATCATTAATATGCATGTATCTTGCTAAAGGGAGTCACATTAGCTCAGTTGGTAGAGTGTTGGACTCGTAATCCAAGGGTCATGGCTTTGATAACCATCTAGGACAGCCTGGGTCAGCTGATTTGGTATGAACCAAGCTAAAGGCACTTAACTATCATTTCCTTTCCATGATATAGCCGATCATGTGTTGAAAGTGCAGTTAAAATCAAGAAAAACAAAAATCATGATCAAACTTGTCCAAGGTCTTCATGATATTCCCAGCTGGATCAAAATCAGATCATAAATTTGATCTCCAGAGTGTTAAAAAGGTCAACCAATCAGATGCAAGATTACTTCATTAATATACATTTATCTCACTCACTGACTCTTTTCGCATCATATACGTTGTTTCCCTTTCTATCAAGGAGTTAATTTCCCCAAGTAGGTACACAGCTCCCTCACTAAACAGTCCATCTGGATAACTTGCTGACCAGCCTATAACATCAGGACAGGTGTGGATCCCATTTTTTCTTATGAAAAAATGCCAACAAAATTTGGTGAACATGAATAAAATCGTGCTCAAAATTGGTACATTAAACCTTGTCATATCGCTAATTTTAACGTAAAAAAATGGCATTTAATGCCTGGAAATTTGAATCAACATCAAGAAATTTTTAATATAAACTTTTAATATAGGAAGTCATATATTTTGTAAAATTTTCTTCATACAAATTTTGTCAGTACATTGTAAATAACAACAGATGACAAAATTTCAATCAATCCAAAGCTTAGTAATATCTCCTGGTGGCAACACTTTAAGAAATAAATACCAGTTAAATAAGTTTTATCAAGAGAAATTCACGTTTTAGTTCTATCTTCAAAATAAATGTGCTATGCCCTCTTGTATTAAAATGTGAAATGTGTCAATCAACTGCCACAGCTATCTCCGTGAGCACCTAATTAAGTGCCAACTGTGTTTTGATCTCTGACTTGCAGATGTGTTTGTTGCATTGTTAGAATTAAAAGCTGACATCCTTTGTATTATTGCATTTATTACATCTTTTGTATCAAATGATGTAAAGGGGGTAGAATAAAAAAGTGCAAATCCTATCTGTTTAAGAGCTAGGGGTCATGGTCATGTGTCAAGTCAGTTCATTTCAGTTGAAACACTGTTATAAATATTATTGTGCAAGTAACATAATTCAAGTATGTAACATCAGTGGTTTATCCTACTCAATTGCAAATGTGATCCAGGATATCAAGGGAACCAAGCTAAAGGCATACTTGGTACATGAAAAGCCTAGTTTCAAAAATAGAGTTCATTATTGAGAAGTGAGTTCCAAAGTTTGTAGTGAACTTAAAATTCCCTAATTTGCACTCAGAGGTTTGTTTGTTCAAGGACGAGCAAAAATGTCACGATTACTTGCAAGGAAAGTATGCAGTAGCATCAATTATTTTAGTAATAGAACAAAAAAAAATGAAGTTTTGACAATGTTGTACCATGAAATAAATGTCCATCGCTTTTGAAAAAAAGAATCTTTTTTCATTGTGAATCGACAATCAATTGACATTCATAATGCAGTGATGTAATAAACAATGTTTTCACTGGTACATATGTGATATGTGTTAAACCTCTTGTTTTTAATGATCTTTATACTTAAAATAAAGATGATTCATATGGAAAAGTGACCAACTTTGCCATAAAAAGCTATTTAATGACAATTATTTCCAATGCGATTATAAAATGAGCATTCAACCATTCAATTACCCCCCTTCTCACTGTCGATGTTTATTCCTTTCTTACTTTTTCAGAGGTTTTTCAGTAACTTGTGCCCTCACTTATGCTGCGGTCTATGTTTTTGGACTCCATTGCGCACAAGTTATTGAGGGAGATGTGTATTTTGATAATAATGCATAGTAAAAATGTAAACTCTTTATTCGCTTTTAGCTGATAATAGTTATGATAAAAAAAGCACTACATGGTTGTTTTTTTAAATAAATATACAATTTTATATGAATTCATTGAAACCTATATACAATCAGTTTGGCTCAAGAAAATGTTCATTCAGCATATACTACATAGTAAAATACCTACCACAGGGAGACAATCCCTTGCCAGGAAGGGAGGTAACTTACACAATACACCAATATAGAATTATTGAACCCAATCCAATATCTTGATGATGTAAGCAAATAGTTCAAGTTTGATCAAAATGGTATCAGAAATATGGCTTCCAGGGTGGTAACAATCTCAGCCAATCAGATGCAAGATGACTCCATTAATATATGCTTGCCCAAGATCTTGATGATATAAACATATATTCCAAATTTTGATGATCAAAATTGGATCAGAAATATGGCCTCAGAGTAAGAATCTCAGCCAATCAGAAGCAAGATTCCCTCAATAATATGTATGTGTCTCACTCTTTTTTGAAATCATCTGAGATCCTAACGATATAAACCCAGGTCTCAGGAAAATGTTTTACAAGCACTTGTCTCTGGGACGAATGAGATGCGATAGATTCTCATCCCAGTCCTCATTATACTAAATACAGTAAATTTCTCCAATACACTGCTTATACTTTTATTACAAACCACAGGTACATGATGCATGCTTGATACTAAATTGGGTTAAAACCATGAAAATGTTCCATTATAATATATGACCCCTTAGATAAGCATATACTAAGAGACAAGGTTTGTAACTCCATAAATTACAGTTGCACAGTCTTTGATTTCTTAGTGGTATTTGCATTAACAGTGATACCTTTCAGTAATCCAGTAGTCATTTTAATGTAGATAAATGTTTCTTTTTACAGACTATCACACATTTTTATGAGAAAGATATGGGAGAAGTTAAGCAACAAAAATTGGCAAAATGTTATGCTTTTTGTCTGCGCAGATATTATTACGCTTGCCCCAGATCACCGGTATTTTCAAGACTGCAGCTTTTTTAATACATTATCACACCAAAAGTAAAGATGTCAGCAGATATTTACCGTATTTTGGTGTGTATAACGTGCACTTTTTTCACCTAATTTTCTTATCTTAAGTCGGGGGTGCGCGTTTTATACAACAACTATAAAAAAAAGTTTTTTTCCAGGTCCATCTGATGAGAGGATGAAGCCACAATAGCCGCCTACATGTGTCACATTCACTCCTTGTGAAATATTAAATCCATTGTACATTGCATTGTAACTAAATTGTTTACCGGTACTAGCCGTATTAAAGAAATAAATAATGCTTACAAATAGTCTTGTTCTTTGATTGCTTATGTTAATAAACTGGTTTCATTTCACATCACTGTGCAGCGTTTTGTTCTGTGCCTCGACCGGAAATACATGTACATAACGACTGGCAACTTGTTCAAAAGCTGTGCAAAGTGCCGCATTGGAGCGGAACAAATACCACTGTGAGGATTACCGTACTTGTTCCGTAAATGTTCAGTATTCCATAATTGTTGATCTAATACATTTTTTCTTCATTTATTCTTGGTTGAATTGAAATATAATATGTGTAGAATTCAAGCAGCGTTAATATTCTCATCAGAGGCACCTTTAGGGGACATATTTTTTGCGACTACGGTTTCTTTTTTACGGTAACACTGACACGTTGTGGAACAAAATAATCAATTAATGTATGAAGTCGGAAAATATTTTTTTCTTTGGAAAATAAACTTGGTTCTTAGTTTTTATTTTTCATCCGGTAGTCACGATTTTAAAATGTATTATATCACATGCACGTTATATGGCAGAACTACGTTTTTCCACTCATTTTGGGTCGAAAATCGGGGTGCGCGTTATATATCGGTGCGCGTTATACACACCAAAATACGGTATGTATATAAGTAACTACTTTTCACAGGAAAAATGTCTGTAACTTGCATTTGAAAGAAAATTTCCACCAACTTTTGTTCTAAATCATCCAATTTGATCAAACCTACATTCTAGAGTGCTACTTACGGGTGCCATAAAAGGGAAGACTGCTGATTGGCCAAAAGAATTTAAATGTTTCTAGGTCATGACCCCAATTATATTTCTACCACTCAGCTGTTGTTTTGACATTGTGTTCATTATAAGAGCATGCAATATGTTAAAGTTGGTGGGAAAATACTTATTTCTAATGTAAGTTGGCAAGTTGGTTGGAAAGCACTTATTTCTAATGTAAGTTGGCAACATTTTTCCTGTGTAAAGTAATTGCATACTTTAAAAATATGCTTACCAGCATCTTCCCTTTGGTGTGACAATGTATCAAAGTTTCAGTCTTGAATGTACCGGTGACCTGGGCAAGTGTAAAATTGCCTAACCAGATGAACAATCACAAATATTTTGACATTTTCCATCTCTTATCTTCTCAGAGGTCTGACTCATGAGGATGTGTGATAGCTTGTGTAAAAGGGAAACTTTCTAAACATCAAAAGAATGCCTAAATTACTGAAAAGTGCTGCTGAAAATGGAAATACTATTAAGAAATTGAGGGCTAGGTGTGAAACTGCAACATTATATGTTCATGAATTTTTATCCAATTTAGTATCAAACTTACATCGGATACCTGTGCAAAAACACAATGTCCGCTTTCTTTGTGAAAAGTTCTAGACTGACAACTGGTAGGAAAATGTTATCTATAATTGAGACATGCTAAATGTTAAGCGATGTTGAACTTCGGCACTTGCTAAGGTACAAACTGCATTCAGATTTATTTTCAAGGTGTGAATCTATTCGGCCCAGGGACGAGCATGTAGCAAAGTTTTACTCAGCCTGGCCAACTTTTACCTGGTCAAGACAAGAGGACGAGTGGTTTTCCTGAGCCCTGAAACCAATATTCCCAGTCTGATCAGATCAGAAGTATGGCTCCAGAGTGGTGACGAGGTCAGCCAATCAGATGCAAGATCACCTCATCAATATGCATGGATCTTGCTCATTATGGAACTAGGCTGAGATTTTGATGACATGAGCCCACATTCCAAGTTTAATTGAAATTGGATCAGACATATGGAATCCAGAATAGTGACAAGTAATTGTTGACCAACAGACCCAGGACTGTACCTGAAACTTACTTAACCTTACATCCAGGTGATCCAAAAAACTAGACCTTGTTGAAACAAATATGCATCCAAGGCAGCACCACTGCTGAAGAAGACAAAATTCAAAGTCAAGAAAAGGCCCATAATTTTGTAAAAGTATGTAAAAATAATATCCAATTAGAGTACACACTAAGTGGATTCACCATATTACACTAGTGCTGGTGTAGAGTTGATGGGTGTCAACATTTTTGGCAGGCTTGGAAGCAAACAACCAATACTAAGGGGACATTTTAACAATGAACATGTAATTTTTTTTGTCACTAGTCTGAAAGTATCTCAAAGAAAATTCTAAGAATTTTAGTTTAGTGGCATAGACTGGTGTATTTGTATACAATTATTGGCTTTTTAAGGAGTTCAATACACTGCTGTATTGAGCTGTGAAATAATATATGGATGGGCCAACATGAATCACAGGCCAATATCTACCATTCAAAGGTAAATAAAACAATGTACTGAGTGAAACAAAAAATCTGTAATTGAGTTAGTACTTTTAAGGTATAGGGTTCAATGGTACATCAGCACAATACTGGTTATATAGTCAGGGATCACGCTGTGCATCGCCAATGTTGCAAATTGCAATTTTTTTTCCTGATTGGCGACAAAATATACCATCTGGCGATTTTTTTGGCGACAATGTTTTTGGCTGTTAAAACTTGTATATACAATCTTGGGTTTGGAGTGGAGGAATTCAAAGGCACCACGAAAGGAAGCCGCAAACTTGGGTATACAATGCACTGGAATCTCTCTATTGTTACATAAACAAATCATTTGTTCATATCGACCGCTTATGCTGACATCTGGCCTGAGTACTGTATGCGGTGATACACTCCAATAGTCATGCTACCAGACTTTAGTATGGGCCCGTTTCATTCTGAATCGTACGCCACCTTCGGTCTTTGAAAGTATTTACTTGGGCCAGTTACTATCTAGCTGAGGATTATTTAATCTCTTTATACCTTACAAAATTTCAAACCAAACCTTGTTCCGTCTACGCATACTTTTTTAATTTGCAAAAATAAAGTTGTTAACGGCGAGTGCAATGTTAAAGAAAATGCTATTTATAGTACAAGCACTGCCTAAAACACGTCGTACTGTGCATGGTGGCAACGCGGATCCTCGCGCAGATAAAACTAAAAGTCGGTACATTTATACTGTATAAAATGTGCACAATATCATCCGCTATAATCAGTAAAATGAAAATAAAGGCTATGAAACTACAGTGAAAAAAATTATCTGAATCATAAAAATGTAATGTAAGTAGAATATAGACTTTATCATTTTTTTAAAATTATATGCCACACATTCCAAAATAATGAAGTCTGAATAAAAATAGCATTATAATATTTTTGTATAAAGCATAATTAAGTATATTTAAAATAGCAAGAAATTTATACATTATTATTATTATTATTATTATTATTTAAGAAGACCAAAAAAAACAACAACATACACTTGCATGCCGAATAAGTAATAATTCAAATAATAATTAAAATATTCAGATGACAATACTTTTTTCCCAGATCAAAAATGAATACAAATAAAAATAGAAATAATATTGTATAATAATGCTGATATTTTGTATCACAATTTTAAAATTAAGAAATTGAATCAGATTGTAAAATAAATAATTTTAATAATAATGATTTATATGTTTATCAGACATTTATACTTATATTTAGGAATTATTTGTATTTTCAACAAGATCAATAATAATAATTATAATGTCTACATTACAAACTCTTTTTAAATGTTAAACAAACTGCCGGCATACTAAATGCCATGTAAATATGAATTAAATATATTTAGATGGTGAAGACACTTATGTTCATACTGCATTTTTTGTGGAATGTTTAACATATGATATAAAAATGATAAAAATCTATAATCTAATTATCTGACATATTTTTGAGTTAGAGAATGACATATGATTTAGAGAATTTTGTTAATGTTGTTTTGTATCCATTTATTATAGCCATAGTCATTAAAGTAGTAGGCATCTTGTATGGTAATACAGTATAGATCCACATCACAACCGTGCACCTTACAATAAAAGTATTAACTATTTGATTTTACATTTCTATCTTTATTTGTATTCATCACTGATTTGGTAAAAAAAAAAAAAAAGGTGTAAAAAATATGTAATTCATATTTACATAGCATTTAGCATGTGCACGTTTTATACGGTAGTCTTTAGAAACTGTAGAAAACTATATTGAAACATGTACATACTGTTCATCCGACACAAGAAATTTACAAATACTGAGCCTGTAATAAACTGAATACAGTGTATCATTTAATATGATAAAAAGTCGGTCAGTTTATACAACTTTTTAAAGACAATTAAAAGGTAAGGCGGTCAGCGATAAACAGACACCTTTCAGAGATTTATTGAATTGACTCATAATAGCTAGGGTGATGTGTGATGTCAAATCCTTTAAGCACTGCTGAGGGAGAGCCCATTAGGTTAATTTGCATAGGTAAAGTACACTAAGTGGAACAACCCAATTTGTCTTAAGTTAAGTACATCAAAGAGAGAGAACCTAATGTGAATCGGCACGTACGAATGTGAAGGAGACTTTGACTTTGAAACTGCATTCAGCAAGTGGGCACAATGCATACTCGTGTGACATTCGACTTTATTATTTGTATGAAACAACATTTTAATAGTGCAAAACAATAAGCATACAAAACAGTCATGCAATGATTTATTCTGTAATATTGTGGTATTGTATTGTTTGCTGTCAATAAAGTAATAAATACTCCATCTTTTTCAATTTTCATTGCCTACCACATTAATAGGCATGGAAAAATACTTACTCCTTGCTTGGCGACACTTTTTGAAAATTGGTGACAAAATATTGAGATTTGCGATTTTTTTGGCGACAACTTTTTAAAGCCAGCACCATCCCTGTATAGTGCCAATTAATAGGTAAGTTCTATATGTATAGAACACAGGGTTTAATGGAAGCTCAGCACAATACTGGTTATATAGTGCCAATTAATAGGTAAGTTCTATATGTATAGAACACAGGGTTTAATGGAAGGTCAGCAGAATACTGGCTATATGGAGCCAATTAAAAAGTCAAGTTCCGAAAAATATAAAGGCAATAATTGAAGAACAAAACAAAAACTTTTTCCAGGCCCACACAATGGCGATGACAGCTTTTCCTGCAAATATTACCTTTACAATTGATTGTTTCTCGCCACATAGTTTGCAGTTCCACTTCTTGCTTTTCTTCACTTGATGAACTTGGAAGGTGTTGCAACTGAAACAGCGCATAACTTGGAACTCCTGCGACATCCTGGTCTCCTGTGGCCTAATGAAGATCAACTACAGCACATGAAAGACAAGAAAAATATTTGATATTAAATGAAACAAGGGATTGAGACAAAAATTTTGCTTTTTAAATTATGACATCAGCAAAACGACTGCATGATGTACATGTAGACTTAGTGGTAGCCACAATTGTCAGATGTCAAATTTCCTCCAGTTTGTTTTCAGAGCTCTCCTAATACTGAATTAGCAGTCCCTATTAGCTATTGCACGAGTAAATCATGGGCATTATTCAACTGTTTGGTACTATTTTAATGATCAAATGTTAATTATTGTGAAATCAGGAAAATAAGCGCATAATTAAAAATAAGCAAATATCGAAAATAAATGCATCATGGCATACATATATTTTCATAACAAATATAAGCACTTGACTATATGTAAATTATGCCTAAGATGTAAAATTTGCTCATCAGTCTATTGACATGTTTATAAATAAGTGATAAATGTGGCTATTTATTTTCTTACTTCGAATTCTGCCTTTTCATTTGCACTGTCTTTTGTTTCTTTAATTAAACCTGGTTAATAAGTGTACAATTAAAAACTTTGCAAATAAACATGCTGTTACATCTAGATGCATTTCACTGTAAAGTGCATATAACACTAAAGGCACACGACTTCCTCTATTTACAAAATGTGTTAAGGCCAATTATCCAGATTTTATAGAATACATCCATTTCTGCCGCTTGACATTATTGGTAATGTTGGACAGTTGGAGAGCAACTGTACAGCTGAAAGTTACACTTGTATGGTCTAAATGTACATGTGGAGAGCAACTGTACAGCTGCTAGTTGCAGCTAGATGGTCTGAATGTATGTGTGGAGAGCAACTGTACAGATGCTAGCTACAGCTGGGTGGTCTGAATGTATATATCGATAGCATTTATAAAGCTATAAGTTACAGCTGGATGGCCTGAATGTATGTGTGAAGAACAACTGTACAACTACAAGTTACACCTGGATGGTTTGAATGTATGTTTGCAGATCTAGCAACTGTACAGCTGAAACTCATAGCCGAGTGGTCTTAATAGGTGTCTGCAGTTAAAATCAGTGTTCAACAGCTGCTGGACTGGCTGATGGTGATTCTGAGATTGCTACAAAATATTTAGCATTTGGAGGGAAATGATGCAATTGATTGATAAATATGGCTTTAGGCTTTCTGTCTCAAAACATAGGTTAGTTCATTCAAATGCATCATGGTAATTAGTTATCAGCAGCTCCATCTAAAATTGAGAATCTGTAGAGTTTGGATCATCCAACTATAACTTGCACATGTACACTAGTTCTCTGCAACCGACAGCACTGTCAGAAAACAATGTAAAGTGGCTTAGAATAACTTGTCAATATTTAAGATATGCAGTGATTTTTCTCTGTGATTGGAAATAGGGTTTTGGCAAATTATATGAAGAAAGAAATAAACCCATTGGGAACAAAATCTCCAGGTGTAATAGGTACAATTGGGAATTCTGCATTATTCTGAACAAGTTTTCATTTGAACTGGAGCCTATTTTCACCCTCTTCCCCCTCCAAGTTCCCATGTGCTGAGATTTTAATGAGCCAGTATAATTAATTGACATTCAAAACATCTCAGAAATTGCTAATGCATCCTAAAATAGCCTTGCACAAGGGAACAGTAATCCAGTGAATGGTTTCCAATACACTACAACTACCACTTCCTACCTTTTGTATAATTTTGCCAATAAAATATCTATTCACCAAGTACTGCCACACCCTCATGCACAGAGTATTTTGCACAGATGTACGTATACACCTGGGTGCACAGAAAGTCTCCACAGCAGTGACATGCACCTACCCTTTTCTGAATCCATGGGAGGGATATTTTACTTCGGTGTGACTACCTGTATCGGGGGTGGCCATTTACCGTCCCTGTCTGAAAGACAGCATTGCTTAGCATCATAACTGCCCCACTACTAATAGTATTACTGATAATGGTGGTAGTAACTGACACATACTTGACCCTATATGGAATTTAAGCTGGGATCTCTGGCTTCAGAAGGGACCAA
Organism: Margaritifera margaritifera; assembly: GCA_029931535.1. Taxonomy (NCBI): domain Eukaryota; kingdom Metazoa; phylum Mollusca; class Bivalvia; order Unionida; family Margaritiferidae; genus Margaritifera; species Margaritifera margaritifera. Next base: position 3,264,365 of record JAQPZY010001665.1, read on the forward strand.
AGACTTAGGAACTGACCATTTAATTATTGGACGGGGGGGGGGGGGGGGGGGGGGGGGGGGGGGGGGTAAATACCAGGGTATTATTTTATGGGAGTGGGGGGGGGGGGGGTAAATAAAAGGGTATTTTTTTTTTTTTCCTTTTACTTCAAGCTATTTTTCCATTCAACTAATTTAATGCGTATAGATAAAATACAGCAAGAATATTTTTTTCAAGCTGTTTCGGGCCAGGATTTTTGTGTCCAAAATACTTCCCAGAGGGGCCCCCACCCCCCAATTATCGTCGACCCTCCTAACGTTGTGTCCATCCTTGAATCATGCGCCATGTTTCTCGCGACCTCACACGCTTGTTTTGAGATCCTGATGTCATCAACTGAGTCACTAGCGTTCGTTGACAATGACAGTGCCGATTAAGAAATATTCTATGAAATGAAATTTAAATACGTACTACAATTCAAACTGAAAAAAACACAATGAAAATGGCCAATTTTACTAATGCCATATTTGCCTCAAGTTTGTGGCCCTGGCGTGAGTGTTAGCTGTTCAAGCCAGGGCCACTGTTCACATGTTGGTTTTCTTTACCTTTTTATTAGTAGGAAATCCATGACAGAGATTTCTCAGATGGCAAAAGCAATGTAAAAACTTAGTTTCTATAATATTCACTTCTTAATATCATGTTAGAAAAAAATAAATCCAATGGAAGGGTATGCAGTATGAAATTCTTTATTGGATTATTGTAATTTAGGGGGAAAAATCTTTGTTGTGGCATAGCTTGAAGAAAAAAAAATCTTTTCAAAGTTCAGCGTATCGTTAAATACGATAATTATATCGAAATGGCTTAAAAATAAAATAATTAAAAAATGCAATCTATTTTTTTATATCTATGTGTTTTATTGTAGTCCATATGCGTACGAAATGAATGAAATGTAATTACAAATTCAAGTAATGAAAGTACATAGACATTATAAACGGTATATTTCCACACTTTGGCCTAATTGTCACATTCCAATCTTACGTCACGTGGCCTTTATTTTATGGCACGAACCATGGATAAGCTTCCGGAAATTGGCAACGCTCAGAAAAACGGTAGCTCGGAAAGAAAATATAGAGTTTATAAACATTTTTTAACAATGAATAAATTAGGTAGATATAGCTGAACACATTCTATGGTGATTTTAATAGTTTCTCACAATATTATAATGCAAGCGTTAAAATTCACGTTAAGGGTACGAAACATGGCTGAGGTAGGATAAATAGTCGGTCCCCGACATTTGTACCGCGTGATTATTATTCAAGATAAAAAGCTTCAAATTTCACACGTAGATATTACCACTCTGATGAGAGATCTCTCATTTAATATACCAGTCTTGGGTGCTCACTTATTTTCTTTTACGCTAATCACTGGATACAACTCTCTGCATTGCGGGCATTCAAGGGACCGTAGAGTAGTCTGGCTGTGCTTATTTATATGATACACAAACCTCGAGTCCGTTAAGAACACGTTACATTGAAATCGAACTGTGCCTGTCAAAGAGAGTTAAGAACATATGTCTTTCTCTCATAATATTAACTTCTATGCTTTGTTTTACATTAGATGTTAATCTAACAGCTAGCAACGACTAAGTTCGATTTCTTCAACAACTTTTTTTTATTGGCGGCGATATGGGGCACAGTATAATATCTTTTCCTATATATAAGCTGTTCCGGTTCTTTTCGTTCCAGACTTCAAATCGACCGGTACAAGATTGCTCTTTTTATTTATTTTCATTCATCTGTAGCTAATCTTTCTTACCTCGGTTTTAAAATTTGTTTCTTTAGATTTTATTCTCATTTCAAGATTGTACATTATCTTGCTTACAAAAATTGTGATAATATTGAGACTTTTGCTAGAGGTAGAACTTTCAGGGACCCTCAGCAAATTGTACCCCTATTTACATCTCACTAAATAAAAGCACAATATTGCAAACAACTTGGATGAAAATCGTTCATGTCTTTCAAATATTTTTAATTTTTAAACAGCAGCGGGTCAGGGAGAAAACTAGTAGAAAGGATGAAAAATAATTAATTAGTTTCAAAATTGTAAACTCGAGAATCCTTGTAATAAAACCAACCAAACATAAACCTGCAACACACACACACACACACACACACACACACACACACACACACACACACACACACAGAGAGAGAAATGACAAACTAGTGTTAATGACTTCATCCAGTCTTCGCAGTGGCAAACCATGACTCTTTTCTAGAGAATTGAATATATTAATAATGTGTATGTATTTTAATTCTTGTACTTGCTAAATATTCCGTGAACAATTTATCATTGCCAACCAGTCATGAACAGAGTAATATAATAATCTCAGCTTGAGAAGAAATCATTGAGATATTTAGTGAAAGTGGAGCCAAGCTTTGTGAGATTTAACAGAGAAATGACATTGAAATGTATAAATTCAACCATTCGAATGACCACACACCCTTTCATTGGAGTATTAAAAAGTATACTTGGAGAGAGAGAGAGAGAGAGAGAGAGAGAGAGAGAGAGAGAGATAGCCGCTGGCCTATTTGGCATAACTGAAGAAACCTAGCTTAAATTTGCAAGTACAAACTTCTAAGTCATTTAGGAATTATTTCTTTGACAAATTTAGGCGACAGAAAGGCAAAAGATGAAAACTAAACATTACTTATGTCTTATCATGTTCCAGTTCAAGAAATACGTATACAGTTGTGGAGCGGAAACGATATTCTTGACTTATGGGTAATCTTCTAAGTCAAACAAGGTCCATAACCCTGTCCAATTTTGACCCCCAAAATTAAACAAATTAAAAGTTAAAATAGACATTGACAGTAGTTTTTAATATATTAAGTCCCATACCTTTGTTGTTTCCGTCCATGAAGCCTGTTTTACATGTTTTTAAGTGGAAGTGAAAATTTAACACGTATAAATTAGGGATGGACATACGCATGTACAGAAGGAAGAACATGGTTCACAATATCTGACCCCTCAACAGAATATGGTTTGGGTATAAAACTCACGGGATATGGAAAATGAAAGAGAGCCTATGTATGCCTACATCTCTTTTCTACCTATCAGGAAATAAATAAAAACGTGTACCATTTTCCAGATTTAAATGCGGAAAATGTTTTCCTTTCTTTTTTACCTCAGATCCCTATCATTGTATTTGCACGTGCGTGAGCTTTTCTTTTTTACTGTAAGACAAATGATAAAATATCTTTTAAACTGATGGAAAAGAGAACTTCCAGTTTACGATGGGTTTCTATGTTTACCCGTGTGCGCACATGGGTAGATGTTCATAAATAATTAATAAATACATGAATGTACCTGTGTGAAAACGTGGCACAATACACCGCTAAATAAAAAAAGGTTTTAATAAGATTATTCTTTTCGCTGATAGTTTATACCTAATTTGCATATCTTTCCAAAGATCAGTGTGAACAAAATTGCAAATTTGCTAATATATACAGTACTTGTAAACTTTTCCTTTTGGCAACCATTTTTAGCATACTGTTCTTGCACCTTACCTGTTTTGTCCGTTTCATTTGTCTACGGTAGTGTTCTTTTGTCCGTACCTTTAATAATCTTCATGTACAAAGAGGTTACCAGTTTCTTGCGGCCAGATTTTTAAACTTTTATTTTCTTCACTACGAAATTTTTAAATTAATTTCAGCATTCCACTGATTTTCTTAAAATTTCCGTCTTTGTATCGTTTGCAACCATTTGCGTACCGTATCGTTTAAATATTATGTCTTATGTTGCAAAAACGATTGCATATACAGTACGTGTGTAAATATGCACATGTGCAAAGTAATAACCAGAAATATACTAACCTGCTCCTGAACCCTCACCCCCATCACAAAAATTAAAATTTGTCCTTACAGACAATACACTACCCCCCTACTAGGCCACTGAACTCTAATTATCCCCTCCTCCCCCCCCCCCCAAAAAAAAAATAAAAGAGCAAAGTTGTTACAAACAATAATTACCCGCTTAACCCTACGCCCATCTTCCAAATATTAACGCCATAATTGCGTCAATAATCCAGTGAAGAAGATTATGATTGCCTGCTCCGTTACAGATCGTTTAGGCTTAAACTTAGTTCCTATGCCAATGAACTCCATCCTCATAAACCCTTCCTTTTTAATAGACAATACACAGCCACCTCAGACATTTTTTTTAAAGATCACACCCGACCACCAGAACTACAAGAGAAGAAAGTGAGTGTTTGTAATTTAGTTGATGTTTGAAAATTTGTGACAATTAAATAATGGACATCAAATTTAAAAGATTAACGAACAGTACACATTATCTTGTCATGCAACCCAGTTTAACGCTCCTGTTAACCAATATAAATTACACACATTTTTAAAAAGTTAGAAATCTACTACACAGAAAATAACTATTTTCATACAGGTTATTGAATATTTTTGATAAATACATTTTTAAGATTTGACAGTGATGACTCAGTAAACAGATCCAGAGTACAGTGTGATATTTAATTTTGGCAAAATGAATTACCATGGCAGTAGGGTGGACAACAGCCATATGCATAATATCGTATTGGCATTAAGCTAATTAAAGTGTACCTGAGATAGTAAAATTGATATTCAGGTTTCAAATTTACTTTCAGATACGAAAACTGTTGTCTGGATGCTCAGTACCGTTACCTGATGAACACGATTTTAATTCAACCAAGAACAATATAGATCTAAAACAATGTAAAATAACTGTATTAACTTTAATATTTTACAAAAATAAGACTGGAGATACATCAGTGGAAGGAATAAATGCTTGATTGATCACGGACCAGAAGACATAAAACTGTACGCCATAATTTTGGACAGCCTACGCCAACCTATGTGTCAAATAATCACAGACGTTAATATACACACGGAGCTGACACAGTTGAATATGATAAAATTGTGAATGAAATATCACGAGCTGATACAAGCTCGAGTAGCTCAAAGGCATGTTCTCGTTAAATGGAAAGGATATAGCGAATTGGTAAACAGTTGGAAATCAGCAAAACAAAAATTATGCCATTAAATAAATTACACCCCACCCACATTGGGGACGACTGAATAAGAGTGAATAAATAAAGATGAGTGTCCAGAATGTCAGAGATGTAGCAAAGAAAAGCACATTAGAACATGCAGGATTAACAATATGGTTTGTGCGGGAATTTGTGTTGATCAGAACACTACAGGGGAAAAGAAAGTATATCTCAATACACATTACAGGTAAACGATTCAATAGTACTTAGATCATGACTAAGCGACTACAATCTGCACAATGTTCTGTCAGGGTAATACATAAAATCACACATAGTCAGGGTAATACATAAAATCACACATAGTCAGGGTAATACATAAAATCACACATAGTCAGGGTAATACATAAAATCACACATAGTCAGGGTAATACATAAAATCACACATAGTCAGGGTAATACATAAAATCACACATAGTCAGGGTAATACATAAAATCACACATAGTCAGGGTAATACATAAAATCACACATAGTCAGGGTAATACATAAAATCACACATAGTCAGGGTAATACATAAAATCACACATAGTCAGGGTAATACATAAAATCACACATAGTCAGGGTAATACATAAAATCACACATAGTCAGGGTAATACATAAAATCACACATAGTCAGGTAATACATAAAATCACACATAGTCAGGGTAATACATAAAATCACACATAGTCAGGGTAATACATAAAATCACACATAGTCAGGGTAATACATAAAATCACACATAGTCAGGGTAATACATAAAATCACACATAGTCAGAGTAATACATAAAATCACACATAGTCAGGGTAATACATAAAATCACACATAGTCAGGGTAATACATAAAATCACACATAGTCAGGGTAATACATAAAATCACACATAGTCAGGGTAATACATAAAATCACACATAGTCAGGGTAATACATAAAATCACACATAGTCAGGGTAATACATAAAATCACACATAGTCAGGGTAATACATAAAATCACACATAGTCAGGGTAATACATAAAATCACACATAGTCAGGGTAATACATAAAATCACACATAGTCAGGGTAATACATAAAATCACACATAGTCAGGGTAATACATAAAATCACACATAGTCAGGGTAATACATAAAATCACACATAGTCAGGGTAATACATAAAATCACACATAGTCAGGGTAATACATAAAATCACACATAGTCAGGGTAATACATAAAATCACACATAGTCAGGGTAATACATAAAATCACACATAGTCAGGGTAATACATAAAATCACACATAGTCAGGGTAATACATAAAATCACACATAGTCAGGGTAATACATAAAATCACACATAGTCAGGGTAATACATAAAATCACACATAGTCAGGGTAATACATAAAATCACACATAGTCAGGGTAATACATAAAATCACACATAGTCAGGGTAATACATAAAATCACACATAGTCAGGGTAATACATAAAATCACACACAGTCAGGGTAATACATAAAACCACACATAGTCAGGGTAATACATAAAATCACACATAGTCAGGGTAATACATAAAATCACACACAGTCAGGGTAATACATAAAACCACACATAGTCAGGGTAATACATAAAATCACACATAGTCAGGGTAATACATAAAATCACACAGGAAATTAAAAGAGATAACATTAAAAAATCTGATGTTGATTCCAGTTACATCTAAGCAAGCTGAAGAACAGATATCGTTTACAAGAACGCAAGCTACTCTACAAAAAACTTGTTCTAGATAAATGGTAATGCAAATTTCATTGATTATGATGCAGCCACTTGGACTTCTTTCAAACTGAATTCAAAGATCTATAGCAATTAAACAATCAAACTATGCCTTTTATTCTGGACAAAATGCTTAACACATACATTTTTAACGGATCCATCAAACCTTCAATCACATAGAATTAAACATAGAATTACCACAAACTCATCCAAAGTCAGTTGATAAGAGATGAATATTTACAAAACATAGAGGAAGTAAAAACAGCACAACTTTCACAGTATGCAGATATACGGATCTTGAAGATGCTAATTTCTCTGAACTTTCATTTGTCAGCTAGTACTAATTGAAATTAAACTACACAAATAAATCGTACAATCATTTGTAGAATGTAACCCAAAAAGTAATACAAGAAGTGATAAACGAAATAAAGAATACCAGATACATAAAGAATGTGTAAAATCAATGAGAGGAAATTAAAATATTATAGAGAGAAATCAATGAAGAATTACACGTGCAAGGAGAAAACAACAAATAGAAGCACAATTTATTTGCACAAGAAAAGTAAATTTCCTATTCATTTATTTGAATCCTAATAATGGACCGTAGATACAGACATAGCTATAGTAGTGATTTTGTAGACCACTGAGACAAATTGGAGTGCTCTAACCTAAAAGTAATGGACTCTGCTTCCATTGTGAGTATGCGTTCATCATCATCTCAATGTGAGAGGTCTCCCGAAGTAAACTCGACAAACGTACAATGTATGCACGACACAAAAGACTCCCGATTTTAGAAAAGGTAGTGAAGTACCATATCCTTGTCCTGCTTAGCAATTTAGTACAATACATTGGTTACCTTGCTTTAACCAGGTTAACATAAAAAATGCATTAACGATATCAACAATTTATTATACGGAAACTCAATATTTCACATACAAACTATTACATATTTTTGATAATTTCACTATTAAAGTTGATAATGAACATATAAATAGATACCAAGTTACGTGTGACATGAGATATGGGCAGAATCGTTCAAACTGGGTGGTTCGGATGCAACAGCTGGTTGTGTAATGTCGTTAATGCATTTGATACGTACAAGTGTTCCAGAGATAGTTAAATCTGTTCGGGGTCTCATGTTTATTTCCAGATGCAAATACTGCTATCTAAATGTAAAATACCCTGACCATGAAGTATTACAATCATATAACAATAATATAGATATGAAATAATTTAATTTGATCCACAACAATGTTAAAATTCCATCAAGTCACATGACTCAAGATACATTAAACAGATTAAACCTACAGCAACACATACGTAATTGATAATGGGCGAGAAGAAAAAGAAAAAACAAAACAAAACAAAAGACAAAAAAAATACAAAAAACCCCAACCCCCCCCCCAAACCCCTCATAAAACAAAAAAACCAAAGCAAAACAAAACAAACAAACAACAACAAAAAAAACCCCAACCCTACTACCACATCCACCCCCCCCCCCCCAAAAAAAACAAACAAACAAGAAAACAAAAACCAAAACAACAAAACAACAGCAACAACTGTACAACATGGTTGTAGCGAGCCTACACTTGGTATTGTATTGGACTGTAGCCTACACATGGTATTGTATTGGATGGTTACAAACGTCATTACTACAAAGAAGCAAGTAATATTGAATACTGGAGAACATTCTCAACTGAAGAAATTAATTTATGGCAGATAAAGATGAACCTACTGGGTGGCTGTACTTTTTTCAGCAAGGTAGCAACATATTAACATAATAGGGAAAACTCGATTGAATTAAAACATAAAGTCATATGTAATTTGCATATTAGTTGGACAGGCACACAATAACATCTATTACATAGTCTGATTTGATAGTATCAGACACTTTTAAAAGTGAAAGGAACTATTAATTTAGGACAGTGGGGTTGCAACTCAAATGAAGACATTATAACAAAATTCCATGCTATATTTCAAAATCATTCAACTGTTGGTGGTGACGATATCTTTTGTTACTAAGTGACTATTTTAGTGAAATATAGTTGCATACAACAACAATTTAAAGAAATCAAGCGACTCGATTAACCTTGGGTGGAACCCTACCATCAATACCGAGTTAACAAGGAACAGTATTCCAAAGGTTGGTAAGCAATCTGTGTCAGTACAATTTGTCGAGGACGAAAAAGAAGACTATGTGAGTAAAAATGATACAGAAAAGAATGATTATGATGATGATAATGATCCTGTCAGATCTGCTAATTCGGACGTTCAGATATCACATACAAATTTATAAACGTCAATAGAAAACAAATATTGACATCGCATTAAACAAGCAATCATTCATACTGGTATTAGTGATTGCGAGAGCTGATATAGTTATGTTTTTCAAATAATTTACGAACCTTAAATTCTGCCAGATGCTTTGTTTATGCCTTTCATCTAAAATGCTAGTGCAAAACCCACTAATTCCAAAGCAAGAAAAATAACATTGTCAGCATGGAAAGAAACAACCCTCTAAAACTGTTTTTAAATGCCAGCTTAATACATTGTCAACAAATCCAGGGAATGTTGCTGCCTTTTTAAATAGCTAACTCAAATAAAGAATTATCAATATTTATTAAGCCTTTTCAAAACTTTGTCAATAAAGGAATCATCTCTCTCCGCCGATGGCGCAGCACCTCCTCCACCACCTGTTACGGCACATTTCACAGTGTTACTAAGAGACAAAGTAATACTTAATATAATCATTCTTTTGCAGTGGTTAAAGCAGTTATTGTTATACACTTTTTAAAAATAGCTGTTATAGTCTTTCTCCTAATGGTAATATTTCTTTAGCCTTGAATTATTTTTGCAATATTTCAAGTTTGCATCGAGGTTGTGTCTTCGACATTTCTTCTGTATTTCTGAGCCTATTTAATCTCTAATGAAATTAATCTGTTATGGTGAAAGTATAGTATGAACAATTTATCTATTTATTAAATCCCCAGCAATTGATTCTGTTAAAATACTAGATCCTCTGTCTTTTCTCTCATTTGAACTTGATATTAAACTTTTCGTACCACCATTTTGTGTGATCTTCAGCTCATTTAGTACCGTATCTGTCTTTGGATTTGATGTATATTTCACCACTATATCCCTATACATATGTCTTATATATTTTATTATACAGTCCAAGCCTAATTTATAACCATATTTTTTAAATAGTTCTTCCAATTTGATTTCTTTTTCTTTTTGTTCAAACACTGTACCTGTTACTTTATTAAAGCCACATGAAAGATCTACAGTGTTTTCAACTTGGATTTGATTTTGTGTTTGTGCTATATCATCATTATCTTCATGCAGCGGTTTTTCAAATTCTTTCATTTTAAAACCTTCACTTCAGCCATTTATTGTTATTTAAATAGGGAAAATTTTGCCTTTTTGCGGTCAGAGGTGTGCCGAAGACATGCGGGGACTTCGTGTCAGGCGAGGTGTCCCTGATACACAACGGCACACATACAAATCATGATTTTATCGTACGATAAATTGACAAATTTCAACTGGAAAAAGAATTGGGATTTATTAAAGGCAAAAACAGCAATAATTCCATTTCAGCAGAACTGGAAGGGTGCAAACCAGAATTGAACATAGCTATTGCAAGTGGAACATATTAAGAGATAACGGTTAAACATATGACAGAAGATCCTGAATAAAAGCGACAAACAAATAAAAAAGCCCCATGAAATCTGTCTTAGTGACAAAGTTTCTAAAACTTCTGAATTATTGTTAGATGTTGTAACCTATACTATGTCATCATTAATTAACGGATTTTTGTTTCTGATTTAAAACTTAGAAAGTTAAAAAAATGAACTGAAAGATGATTACATGACTTGAAATGGTATCAGATACTTCAATGAATTTTGGTCAGTTCAAGGTAGGTTTTCAACTATATGTATTGAATGCATGTTTGGTAATATTCAAATATATAACTTTCAAGAGGAAAACAAAAATTCTTAAAATACCGAAATCCATCCTAATTAAATGTTTACTGGTTGTTATGCTTTAGATGTATTGGTGACTGTAACAACATTTGTTACAATATATATTATTACAAGAGTATCTGCTTTTCATGCAATAAATTTAGTAACCGAAAACAAACTGGAAGAAAAGGAGATAAGACAAAGTAATGCATGTCATTCAAAATCTTCTCAATAATGAAGATAGACATCTTGAATGTTTACACTTTTTTCTTGTGTTTTTCTATCGCATGGATTCGATTGCATTCTATCATTTTGGGACCTATTTTTACTAGCAATCATATACCTAGCATTTGACCAGTGAATGCATCTGATATATCAACTTATGAACATGGAAAAATACGTTCAATGTTAAATTGTTACTAATTGTCTAAATTCTTAAATTGTTACTTAATTATCATGTGAATTAAGTTGAAGTTGTTATCATTGTAGTATCTTTATATATATATTATTCATTTTATGTTTTTGTGTTCAGTTTTCCATTTATTACGCATTGAATTTTGCACGGTTTCCATCTTTCGTTTCCGTGAAACTCAGTTATGTACTTAACTTCCTGACATTTTTGTATCCATTTGCTAAAATTATATCTTTTTTAATTCATTTTCACACATTGAACGACTGGGCTTGACACATATGTATTCTGCATGATGACTTGCAACTAATCCTTGTAACATCTTGAAACAATGTTGAGTGAACTTTCCAAATTTCCTTGTAAATTAAATAGATGGTGACCAAGACTAAAAGGAAGAAGGATCTGAGGTCAAGAATGAACCTAAAAAGGCCTTTTCATGAAAACCAAAAGATCCACGTAGATTTGAACTCTAAAGAAGATTTGTAAATTAAATAGATGGTGACCAAGACTAAAAAGGAAGAAAAATCTGAGGTCAAGAATGAACCTAAAAAGGTCTTTTCACGAAAGCCAAAAGATCCACGTAGAGTTGAACTCTAAAGAAGACTTGTAAATTAAATAGATTTTGACCAAGACTAAAAGGGAAGAAGGATCTGATGTCAAGAATGAACCTAAAAAGGCCTTTTCATGAAAGCCAAAAGATCCACGTAGAGTTGAACTCGGAAGAAGACTTGGAAAACGTTCACAGTACTTCTTGTGCTAAGGACTACATTTCTGTTAAGAAAAGCTATCCAAAGAAAAGTGCTAAAAGGTATTTCGACACTAATTAAATTCCTTATATATTTCCTTCAGTTTTATACATTTTGATGAAATACAGAGCATTAGTTATACGTTTAGATGCACGAAGAATACTTATATTACTTATCTTACTTATATTAAGTACTATTCTAGATAAAACATCTTAAAAGTCAACCTATGTTATATTGCATTTTCTATTGAAAAATAGTTGCATCTGAACGCATTTGAGTGAAATGTTTAGTGCGAGTACTTTTTCAGAACTGGTAGAAACACATTTATTTTGCTTTGTCATCTTCAGAAAAAGCAATAGGCTGAAATTAATAAACATTTTATTTTCTGTTTAGACTTAAAAGATGCAAGTAACATCCTTCACTGATTAGGAAATCTTTTATTTATCTGTAAATGTCAGGTCTATCAGGAGGCAAGATTGATTTCTTAGTTGAGAAATTAAAAAGGGCCTGAGAAAAATTGGTATTTGTTTGGGTTAGCCAAAAAGGCAGCAGGATTACATTGAATTATATGTAGTGTGATAAGCTGGCTTTTGTAATCAGCTTTACAAATTGTTTCATTCTTGGCTGAACATGTTATTATATTTGTTTTGGCATTAGCGGGTTGCTGTTTGCATTTTTGACCAAAGTCGTACACAAAACGTATTTTGCGAACGCAGTTGAGGGCTTTCTTCGAAAGAAAATCAACGGTTTCAAAAAGTAAACTATAACAGCTCTTATAACCATACGTAGTACAATAAATAATTTATTTATTTACTGTGGTCTTTTATTCTCAATGTTTATATTTCTGATGTTTGGACCCTACGTACAGACATACATACACACAGGGCCGGACCAAAGGTTTTTGGCGCCCTATGCAAAAAAAAAAAAAAAAAAAAAAAACAAAACAAAACAAAAAAGAAATCGAATAAATTCCGTCATATTAAGCGCCCCTTACCGTCTAATTTGGCGCCCATTTTAGCCTGGCGCCCCCAGGCGACCGCCTTGTTCGCCTCTATGGTCGGGCCGGCCCTGCATACATGACGATACCTATATCCACCCCTACCCACACCCCCTGAATTATGCTATGGGGTAGGGTGGAGGGAATACAAATTATCAGGGCGATGAATAGTATTTACCTTTTCAGTCCTCCATTAGCATGACAGAATGTATAGACTGGGTGAAACCTAGCATCAAAAGTAGCCACAAAAGGTTAATTCCATTTAGATTGGCTCGGAAATTGAAATTTGTTTTTTAGGTGTATTTAAGTGAGAAAAAAAAAAACAATAACGTTGTCTCTCTTGATATATAAAAATTGAAATAATTAAGGCATTAAGAAGGCAACTGCGTTTAAAGAGTGTAAACTAAATCTTTGTAAAATGTTCCAATTTGATCAAACTCGAATGACTTTTATTATGTTTTCATTATTTACATGCCAGAAAGTAAAACTTACAAAATTTACTCTTCACCAATATATGGAACATCTCTAATTTCCAAGATATGATCATTTATTTTAGGGCTGGCACTAGCACGTTCCATCCGGCTCAGGTCAATTCCGGGTTTGTGGAGTATTTTGTGCACAACGTTGTATATTAGACAGAGACCTAAACGCATAAAACATTGTCCAGGAAGACATTTCGGTAAGCTATGATCTTAAGTTTGTTATGGAATTGTATCTGTGGATGGACAGTAAGACTGCGTGAACTTCACTTGTCTAAAAGGAAAAACATGTAAATGTCCAATGCTCATGGAGCCAATATTGCCAGATGGATCAGTGTGCTCGGTTTGTTTGGAGGTTTTGACTTTACCACGTCAACTACGATGTATGCATTCCATTTGTCAAAAGTGCTTACAGGACTATAGATCGAAAACTGTTGGAAGTAAAGGAGAGGTTGTGAATGAATTTGTGTGTTCTGTATGTAGTCTGAGTACAACGTCACCAAAAACAGGAAAACCTGTCGGAGAGTGGACATCTTTTTATCCGCGAAGAGCAATTTCAGGGACAACATGGTCGAAAGTGAAAGTAGAAAGTTCTTGTGACGGCTGTCAGCATGCTGGTCAATCCAACACGGCGCAGTGGTTTTGTGTCGTGTGTGAGGAAGGATTGTGTAACGCTTGTTTAACAGCCCATAACAATACTAAGGTGACCAGGGACCATAAAGTAATAAATATTGAAGAATTAATCAGAACACCAGAAAACCAAATAAGGTTTGCTGAAGGGTTTGGGTGCCCTGACCACCGAGACAGACCCATGGAATATTACTGTCAAAGCCATGAAGCAGTCTGTTGTGCTCACTGCTTCTATTCTGATCATAGAACTTGTGCCCAAGATCAGGATTTGAATAAATATCTTTCAAGTCTAAGTGACCTAAGGCCCCTAGAAATAATGGAATCTATGAAGAAACTTGAGAAACACGTGCAGACCTTCACATTGACGAACGAGTCAAATATTAACAAATTGGAGGCAACAGTAAATAACCTCGCAGCTGAAATTCGGGCTGTCAGAAAGAAAGTTAACGGAATGCTGGATGAGATAGAGAAAATAGTGAAGACTGAGGGAAACCGAATATACAAAGAAGAAATGATAAGGCGACAAGAAGAGAATCATCAATGCCAGATTTTAATAAATGCAGTCAGAAACTCTCACACATTTCTTGAATCAGTCCTGAAGTATGGGACAGATACTCAAAAGTTTCTTGTGAGTAAGAAGTCGATTGCTCAGTTGAAATCCTACACAGATCAGATCAGAGAGAAATATGAAGAAATAAAGTTGCTCACAGTTCACCTGGAGCTTGGCGGTCTCGTAAAAGATATCTTGTCTCCAGATCTCATCAATATAGCTAAGCTTCAGTCCAAAGAAGATCGTAAGAGTTTCCCATGTTCTGGTATTAATGAGAACCTGCAATATTCTGGCACGGACAAACCTCTAAAAGAGCGTCAGTTTAAGCTTGCCAATGTGGTGGATACACACTGTCCAGGCAAGGTCAGTCCCTATTACTTGGGTGGAGTTCAGTTACCCGGTGGAGACATAGTGCTGGTCGACTATAGCAACAGGACATGCTGCATGTATGATTCATCGTACAACTTCATCACCAGTTATAAATTGCCGTCCGAGCCAAGGAATATGTGTCTGTTGGACGATCATGAAGTCGCCGTGACGTTGTGTCACACTAAGACATACCTATTCCTGTCTGTAAAAGATAAATCCATAAGGGATACAGGAGCAGTGAAGACCAGGTATGAATGTTACGGTTTGGCTGCCATCAGCAGGGAGGAGGTGGTAGTAACCGGTCCTACAGATAACTGGGAGAAATGCTATTGGAGCCTTGTCAACAGGACTGCAGGGGAGAGGTGTCACCATGAGTTTCATTGCCCGGGAGTATCACAGGCGTATGTCGCTGTGAATAATTCCAAATCTCGTGTGTACATTTCTGTAGCTAGGAGTAATTCATTATACTGTTTTGGTCTGACAGATGGAAGTCAGTACTTTGTCTACACTTCAAATGATCTACATGATCCACTTGGCGTAGCCGTTGACAGGGAAGATTACGTGTATATAGTGGGATATAGCTCTCACAATATCCATAAACTTTCTCCAGAAGGTACAACACTCCAGGTCATTACAACTGGTGTTCCCCATCATCCTGTCAGAATTTTCTTCAACAAGAACAGAAAACGTTTCTTTGTGACAAACGATAAGGAGCGTAAAAAACTACACTTATTTTCTTAACAGTAGAATGCAGCTGTTTAGCATAAATGAAGCGCAGCTATCTGTGCTTGATCCCTTTCAATATTTTTTCTTCACTGAAATTATATGTCATCAAATGGATAATATGCTTTTATGTATGGAAATTTCAGAGATACAATTTTGTTTATATTGCTTTTGTATGTATGATCCCTGTATATGGTTAAAGTGTCGTCACTAACGTACTGAAGTTATTAGAGATACAAATTCCCTCATTATATATGTTATGTAATCATCCCTTAGCTCCCAAATCGTCAGTAGCATGGAATTACAATTTCCATATTGCTTACATAATGGTAGTGAGTAGTCTATTATGCGGTCTGTATATTGAGAGATCATTCAATTCAAGACTGACATATTTGTTTCTTAACGCAAGTAAAAGTATATTTCTTGATGAATATTTGCTATTCCTGGGATACTTAACCTATAATATCCATTTTAAACCGGTTAGCCGGTTTTCAAAGTTTATAAACTAACATGTGACCATCCGCTATTTTATTATTGAAAACTCTATGTAACCCGCTTCCTATCCGCCAAAGTGTTATGGAAAACCCCAGGCCACTGGCCTTCAAAATATTATCAAAACCCTAGGCAAGTTGCGGTCATCCTAAACCACTGACCTAAAAATGTTACTAAATAGCTTCGGTCAGGGATCTTCAAATTTTATGAAAAACTATAGGCCAGTGACCTTCACCCTAGGCCATTGACCTTAAAAGTTTTACTACAAGCCCTAGGTCAGCGACATTCAAAATGTTATGGGAAAACCATAGGCCACTCACCTTCATCCAAAGCCATTGGCCTTAAAAATGTTATAAAAAACCCTAGTCTAGCGAGATTAAAATTTAATGAAAAACACTTGGGCAGTGACATTGAATATTGTATGAAAAATCATAATCCACCCACACCTACTATACACCAAAACATTAGATAAAAAGCCCCTACCCCTTTCTATCGTTTTCAAATACTGTAAATTCAAACAATTTTGAAACATTTTATATAAATATATCACGGACTTTAGATTTAAAAAGCTTACAGCCAGTGCACCTCATTTTGTCCTTTAGCTATGTCAGTTTGATCCAATAAATGAAGTTCATGAGATAAGAATATTGTAAACAGAAAAATATTTTAAATATAAACTACTAAACATTTTTGATCAATACACTTTAGTTTTGATAATAATGATTCAATGAACAAATAAGGGCACAGTGTAATACAAAAATGTGGAAAATATCAATTAATCTGGGCACTATAGACGGCAACATCAGGTTGCGGAATATCTTATTGGCATTTAGCATATAAAGTTTATACCAGAGTTAGTAAAATTAATATATATGTTTCACATATCCTTTCAGATAAGAAAACTGCTGTCTGATTGCTCAATACCGTTATCAGATAAGCGAGCATTTAATGCAATAGTCAATAATACAGATCTAAACCAATTTAACATAATTTGTAATTACTTTAACATTCCTCCTCCTCATGATTGGGGATATCTAAAATTGGAAGAATACGTATCTTATTGATAATGAACCTATGTAACATACATGGAAATAATTGGTAAACACTTAACTGATATGGAGTTGGATAAAATGGATTTAAGACAAATCTAGAAAACTTAGGAAATCTTTGTAAATGCTAGATCTGCCAAAATGTCAGCTGTAATAATACTATGAAAAAATCTTTGATGAGTACATTTCTGGAATAGTTTCTGTTACTCACATAGATGATCAGTACCAGGCAGACATATCTGATATGCAATCATATCAAAAGGTTCATAATGGTTATATATTTTGACATGATAGAAATTTTCTCAAAACATGCCTATGATAAGAAAGTAAAAGCAGAAAAGGTAATGAAATACTCAATGCTTTAATATACACACACACACACACACACACACACACACACACACACACACACACACATATATATATATATATATATATATATATATATATTTTTGGAGAGAAAACCAGGAAAAATACACTGCGATGAAGATAAGGAATTTTATAACCAAGAAATCAAAGAATTATTGGAGAAAGAAAATATAGAGTAATTTTCCACTTACTTAGACGGAAATGCGTCTGTAGTGGAAAGGTTTAATCGAACTCTTAAGACTAGAATGTGCAAGTATTTTACTGAAAATGAAACCAGAAATGGATTGATATATTACACAAAGATATTGATGGATACAATAGTAATATCACAGATTTATAGACATTCGCCAATTGAAACCAGTAAGCTTAGCAACATGTCAAAGGATGATTAACTTATTACTTTACTTGTAACAGAGACCTTTGGAACACGCAAATATAAAATAGGCGATACATGCAGGATATCAGAATATAAGTTGTTTTTTAACTGAAAGCTTTCTTCCTAATTACACATAACAGATTTTTTAAATCAGAGAATAATTTTATGAGACACTGTAGTATATAAATTAGAAAATTTAAAGCGAGAGCATATTTTGGGAATATTTTACGAGAAGGAGTTATCTTTATACTATAAGAAAGATGACGTATTCTGGACTGAAAATTGTTTTTTTTTAAGACTAAACTAATGAATGGGGAAAATATATGCTAGTAAAATGGAATGGATATGATGAATTTTTTAATAGCATGGATAGGCTCCTCAAAACCTTATGTTCTTCTGGTCCATTATCAATCAAGTATGTGTTGCTTTTGTTATTGATGTATCTCCTGCCATGTTGTGGTGGAATTTGACTAATTCTTGCATGTTTTTGTATTTTAAATGCTTTAAGAAAGTTTCACAACCTGATGTTGATCTTCACTACCTTTGTTGATTCTGCCAGAATCTCATGTCACACTGTGATCTGTATCTTTTCACTGAATCATCACTGTCTAGTTTTGAAGCGTTGTCATGCAAACTGTTTAAAAGTTAATATGCAAAAAGTAGAGTTTCAGTATAATAAATTTATATCGTTAAATATTTTGTACAATATCAGGGTACACTATAGTGTTAAGCTAATTTCAGTCATAAATAATAGTATCAATGTTTGTTGATTTGCTCCATGAGAAAAGCTAGAAATTATGTTATCTATGTCTTTAAACATAATGTCTGCTTCCTCGAACTTGAGAACGTTGCTGTCATCTACATAGTTTCTCTTTGAATTTGAATTCTTCGTCTATCTTTTGTCTAATATTTCAAGAATGAGCATTAGCTGCTGGTATTAAAATCTTTAGAATGTCAGTATTTACATCTGTATTCATTTCCAGAATAAATGTATCAAATTATGTTTGTAAATTGTTCTTATAACATAACATGATACCTATTTTAATTACCATAATATTCCATCACAACCAACAGCATAATTAAGTCCAACTTTTGAATCTGAAATATATTGTTAATACCCTATTATAATATTTCATTTGAATCATATCCTTGCTGGCCTGAAATTTAATTTTCAATCAACATTATTTGCAGTATGTTGTACAGTTGATACAGACTGTGTAATAGATGTTCTATTTTGTACTTGACCATGTAAAATATATATCACGCAAAATCGTACACTTTGATCTAGTCTAGATATTCCTTCATCTGATAGACCATTGCTATCTTGCAGATAAAAAATGTAATTACATCCTATTTTTTCATCATCTGAGAATAATGAATTTATTTTTTCAACAAACAGTTTTCTCCAATATTCAACTGTTCCACCTACATAATTATATTGTTGCTTAACATCAGATGGTGTAAGTTCTCCAAATTTAGGACAAGAATAATGTTTACTTGTTAGTATTTTCTAAAACCTGAAGTCCATTTATTTGATAAAATTATTTAAGTTAACTGTGCTAATTTGTTTGATTATATCTATATATAAAATTCTTTTGCAAAAGCTAAGTCTCGGACTGCTAAATCTTTTAGTTCCTCAGCAGCTGAGGAGCATAACGGAAGCGCCATCACCGGTTTCGCATCCAATCGCCAGTTTGAACGACTTCGGAGGCGGGTTTAATCGTAACCTTTTCCACTCCCTGTAGCCTTTGAGACCATGTTCACATAAAAGTTTGCTCGTATCTCCTGTTTCCAGATTCAGGATGAATCCGACAAACTACCCTACAAAGTGGACTAATCCTCCAGACACCATGGATTCCCACAACTATTACATTGTACTTATGTAATAAATACATGCAATAAAGATAAGTAACTATAAACTTATTGCATGTGTTATACCATTTATTTAAAATAAAATGTTTTGATATTTAAGTGAATTAAATTCGTTATTTACATGAATGAATGAATAAATAAAGGACTTTTGTGACACTCCAGAACTTTTCGAATACTGCTTTATGACTTTTATCTCTGTCTCTATTTTGAGAACTTGTTCTTTCTATCACTGGTTTAGGTTTAAACATTTAAGTGAAGTTCATGTTTTGTTTGCATTAAATGGAATAATTGGTGATTTTCGTGAGACTCCAGGGCTCATAATTTTCAATATAACCCAATCATTACTGATCTCATAAATTTTTTAAAAATAACTTTTACATTGAACATGGTGGCAAACGTGTTTTGAAAATTTTTGATGGTCTAAGACATTTTTTTTTAGCAAAATATTGATGCTTTAGGTTGTTTTGAACAAGTTTGATGGTCTAAGATTTTTTGAAAAATTTGTTGGTCTTTTTTAATTTGTAATCTACCTTTTTTGAAAATAAATGCTGGAAAATGGTATAGGGTTTTCGAAAAGGAAATATTATGGTGCTCGTACCTAGATATCAGTCTTTTAATTTATTTTTTAAAATTTAATCTATTTAGTTTTTAAATTAGAGGGTCAACCGATTTAAAGTGGATAGTACAGGGTAGGTGGTTTAGGAATCACAGTCTATCTACTAGTTTATCCTTTGCATTCTGATTCGGCCCACTTTATCGCAGTCCATTTGTTTTTCGAATGACCAAGATGATAATTTCTGATATATTAAGATCGTAATGCATTTATACTCGTAATGTATTTGTAAGAAAAATCCAGGTGGCGAAGTTTACGCGACCAGTCACTCAAAGAGTATCACTCTGGAGCTATGCCAAGCTGTCTCTTAATGTGATTTTGCTCTAGATGAAATATCTGTCTGTAAATACATGTATAACAGATCTACAATATTCAAAATATAAATTTTGTAAATTTTAGAGGAAACGACTGAAGAAGGGAAAGCAAACGACATAGTTCAAACCTACATTTCCTCTAAAATAAAGACATAAAAGTATGGCTTTGCTAATAAAGAACAATCACTAGTGATTTTGCCAAAAAAGGACAGCAGAGTGAAGGAAGTGGAGTTTGGAGAATTTGTAGCATTCCATTACCCGCCTGCTTGATAAGCTAGCATGCAAATCAGCTTAAAGCACACTTATTACGATGGAAAGGAAACGACGAGAAAGTTAGCTTGACACATACAACAGTAAACAGTTGACATGTTATTGATTCTAGGGTTGGTAGAGCAAAGCTACAGGAACTTGTCTGGGTATACCAGTGCCACTTTCATACGATCTGCATGATTACCGTACCGGACCCCCCACCACCACCCTATCCAACGTATCCTATGGAAATGAACCCATCGGATAACCAAAACAAATATGTAAACAGAGTGAATATTTACAGTCTGGGCGCTATACACAAAATTGAACCTCGTGTTAAAATTTTCCAAGCCACTAAGTGTACGAAATACTAATTTTTAATCCGTACACCCTTGTTTATCGAAAAAAGAAAACAGACATTATTGGACGATCTAGGTGGATTTCCTTAACGAGACAATTATTTAAAATAGGTAGGAACTAAAAAACATGCATTCCTTCTACTAACTGTAAATTTTATGGCTGAGGGAAAAAAGCTTTAACTTAGACCAGTTTCTTCTAAATCATTGTATTGACATGCTTTTTTGTACCTCATATACCGTGTCAAAACAATAAACTTACTTTAATACAAGTATTTGAGATAATCTTTGTGTAACAATGGTAAATAAACTTTGCCTCATTTTTGACTCCCGTGGCGTTTACATAAGGGCACTTACATAACCAGATATCGACCACAGGTAACTATCGATGCCATTTTCTTTGACCTTTTCCACGTAACCGAACTTAGGGTCACTGAGCTGCATTGGATTCAGGGCAGGGATTTCACCTTAGATAAGAAACACTAGGAAATTAACACGAAATGTTAGCAATAAAATCCTGAATGGTGATTAAATTAATATGTCGTATTTTCATATACTTCAGGAATCTGAATGTTTTAGGTATTCCATTTGTCATCTTAATTTCAAGCAAAGCATTAGTTTACGCATGCTATTTACAGGCCTTCAAGATCGTGAGAAAATCGGCATAAGAAGGAAAACAATTCGCTCTCTAAGTCACATTCACTTTATCTTGGAACGTGCCAGGTCTGAAACCATATTGAAGAACAGAGACTCCACAAATAGAAGTACAGTAAAGCGTTTATTATCCGGACATAGATTACTTAGACGTTTTGCTCATACAGACTTACCAAGAGTTCCCCCATACACGTGACTCGGTCCTAATGTCATTATTCATTATCTAGCCAACCAATTATCTGGACGTTTTGATCATGCCGACTTAAAAAGAGTTTACAATTATCCGGCCGTTTTGATCATACAGACTAACAAAGAGTTCCCCAGATATATGATTCAGTCTTAATGTCATTATTCATTATCCCGACAACCAATTATCCGGATGTTTTGATCATACAGACTTATCAAGATTTCACAGATATACGATTCAGTCTTAATGTCCTTATTCATTATCCAGAAAACCAATTATCCGGACAAGATTAATATTTCCAATCATGTCTGGATATTCGACGTATTACAGTATAATATAATACTGTTTAACTCTTAACTACAGACTTGTAAGACGTCGAGCATGGAGCTGGTCTTTAAAACCATATCCATGCATATTTCAGACTAAATTCAAGTCAAGTTTTGCATTTTTTTTATTTATTTATTTATTTATTTATTTATTATTATTATTATTATTATTATTATTATTATTATTGTTGTTGTTGTTGTTTTTATTATTATTATTATCGTATGTCAACATTTATGTGAAATTTCAACACTCACATATACACAGACACAATTTTCAAAACAGGAGACTGTCGTATGTTTAGTGTGATACGTTTGAATTAATTATACCTAGAATTATTTACTTAGAAAATCTGAATTGACTATTTCTCAAAGTTTATGAGATTTATTTAAGGTGTGCGATAAGTTTAACAAAGATTGCCGATATTGAGCTTCAATAAAATTATAACGAATGCATTATTATATATCGGTATTTTTATTTCTCCATACAGTATTCTTGAAACAGACCATTCGGCATTTAATACAATTTAACAACAAAATTTTACCTGATAAAGTCAAAAGTCATTTCGTGCTGTGCTTACTACTTAAAGCGTGAGTGAAGGTTAGAGATAAGTCACGATATTTGTTCGGTTGCGGATATATCAGTAAGGGGCGTTACTGCTGCTGCCTTCTGGAAAAGCTTTGTTCTTAGTACAAACACCAACATGAAGATAAGTATTGTGCTAATTGCAGTTTTAATTGGTAAGTTTTCGTTTCAGACTTTTTTAAAAGAAGGCTACTCATACAGAATTGTAACTCAACGATTAAACCTGTAATTTTAAAATAATAGGAAAGGAAACGATTGTTACTAAAATCATCTGATGTTTGTCGGTATCTGGTTCCAAATATACCTCGACCAAATACCTGTTAGTGACGATATTTGGACAATATCGACCAAATACCTGTTAGTGACGATATTTGGACAATATGTTCATATTATTCTCTTTTTAGACAATACACATTGACTTTTATAGCCGACTAGATGCAAGATATTGATAAGTTACGTTTCTTCAGATTTACACAGCGTACTTCTCCTGCACGATCTATCGGAATAATGAAGCCTAATGAATGTTATCGTTTCGAATGGACAAACACGCGGCCGGGAAGGGGGGAGGGGGTGTCATAAAATACATAGCTTAAGCGCATTTTTGATTTGATAACTAAAATATTCTGCATGAAGATGTGTCAGACATTACGATGGACTCTTATTCAGAGTATCGGTATCCTGTATGAATGGTTTTGTTAACGCAGAATTTGTATTTAGATGTAGAAAAGAAAAGCAAAACCTGACTTATACTGTCCATTTTCAAGCTATTGGAATTTATGAGCTTTACAATCCCATAAATGTCTCTAGTCCCCATCACCTATGGTACGGTCATAATAAATTGTGGAGAATTTTCATTGGTGTCAGGTAGCAGGCCTGGTCTATTTTTTGCTTTCCCAGCTAAAAGGGCTCTACACATACATATATTAGCATTTACCATCAAATTTTAATTCATAGATGTAGTGTTATAATTGTGTTATATATATAGTGAATGCTTTTCATTTGAACCAAATCTATATGTGGACGATACATATACTTATGGTTATTTAAAAAAAAAATTTAATATACCAAACAAAGTGTAAGTTGATAGGACAGCGCTGATATTGTTTCTAAACTTGACTACGAATTCTTACAAGTAATTAAAATACATCAATGTAGAACTAAGCGTGGAACATTATTATGATAGATGGAAATGAAGTCTTTGCTAATGTAAAAAAGAAATGACTATACAGGAAAACCTTTTGCTGACAGATGCACCGCTCCCAGACGAGCACATGCAATTGTATCATCATTCATTTATCAGTTAGTTGACTTCAGCTAAAAGGTATAGGTTACTCTATCTATATGATGATTTCGTCTGATATGGTTTTCCTGATATGAGATAGATAATGTAGTTTATGTTTTAATTGCAATACTGTAACTATGGCATCATGTTGAAATAAAACTATTCGCAATTCATTCTAAACATTATTTCTTCAGCCGTCATTCAGGCAGAGAACTGCTTTGAGACTGCTGATTGCAATCATCTCACTTGTAGCAATGGAGCAACCATGACGTGTGTATTGCCTTCTGATTCGACGGCCCGTGTCTGCACCTGTGTCGGAGCTGCCTCTGCCAGTAAATCTCCCTCCCTCCCTCTCTCTCTCTCTCTCTCTCTCTCTCACACACACACACACAAACACACACAAACACCTGTGAACAAACAAATACACACACACACAAACACCTGTGAACAAACACACATAAATACAAATATAATATAAGCGTTAAAAGGTACGTGTACTTTGTCAGTCTAACCACAAAAACTTGAAGAAAAATCAGAAATTATACAACAAAAATCCACAAAATTGAAAATGCTTAAGCTTCGAGAGAATTGCATTTTATTTTATATTCTTGAGCGCTCTGTAGTTGTGTTTTGCTTTTTGTTATTAGTTCCTTGTGTTATGATACATTAACTTATAGGTGAGCCGGACAGTCTATTCGTCATGATTACTGTAAGGTGATTCATTAACTCATAGGTGAGCCGGAGAGTTTATTTCGTCATGATTATTTTAAGATAAATTATTTAAACATTTTCAAAGGCGCAACAAATTTCATAAATATTTACAAAATACCCAAGAAAAAAAGTCAAAAAGAAAAGAACATAACAAAGTTGAGGAAAAATCCGCACAATTGTCAATTCAACCGAAAATCCGCAAGCTAGGTGCAAATTACTGTGCTGTCGAATGCCTACTTGTTCTAAGTTACCATAATTTATGCAATGGGAGTCAGAAACACATATAATTTAAAAAGTGATTACTTCTATGATAATTTTAATCCATGTAATATTCGATTTCGAAGAAAGAGAAAAGCAACCAACTCTTGTACAAAAAATCCCCAGATTTGTTTCTACTCTTTTTTAATCTGCACCATCCAAAACCAATTTAGATCCAACATTTATATTTCTGTAGCATCAGTTTCATCCTGAGCTCAAACTTCGAAGCTTCATGAAAATTTATTCACAGAAGAAAAAGAATATATATATATAGTCAGCTATTATATTTTATATGTAATATTTGCATCATTAACATTTTTTTTGTCGCTGATTGTTCTGTAATTTGTAAAAGATCAATATCACATATCACAAGACTTTACGCTACACTTTCTGTATTTCATGTCTAACCAATATATAGAGGTTCTTAACTGAGTATTGAACAATATTGGACCCGAGGGCATGAGGCGGAGAACGCACGAGCTTGCGAGGGCATTCTACGTCACATGAATGAGAGCCCAATATTTGTCAATACTCAGTCAATAACCTTCTTATTATAGACCTAAAAACAAGCATATTAATTATTATGTTATGTTATAGTAATACCATAATTGAAAAAAAAATATACATATATTGCAACGTTTTAATGGACATTTTACACGTCGTTCAATTAATGAATGAAACCTGAACACCACGCAGTAATACACGTTTCTTTACTGCTAAGGAGGTACGCGTATAAATGGGGTGATTACCTTTCAACACTAAAAGAAACTAAGTTTGTTAATGAGGATGGAATGTCATGTAGCCAAAGAAACACAACAAAATATTGATATTAGGAAAAATGATGCAATATATCAATGAAAATTAAAGATACCATTATGAAAAGATGAGCCAGAAAAATTCAGTCTAAGGCTACAGTACTCGTAGCGATTGTCTCAATGGCTGC
Source organism: Margaritifera margaritifera (assembly GCA_029931535.1). Classification (NCBI taxonomy): domain Eukaryota; kingdom Metazoa; phylum Mollusca; class Bivalvia; order Unionida; family Margaritiferidae; genus Margaritifera; species Margaritifera margaritifera. Next base: position 3,290,656 of record JAQPZY010001665.1, read on the forward strand.
AGGTAAATTTGAAAGTTCAGTGTGCGTCATGATTGTTGCCAGGGTATTTTGGTCAATCCGACTTGAATAATACCTCAGTAAAAAGAATATTGATTCATTTTGGAATTGCCTGTGTTTCATTACATTCCGAGTAAAGGATAAAACAATGCCATTCAGAGTGGATAAAAGTGCACTGTTTACGTGAAAAGGAAGTTGTTTCATTCATGAATTGATACGTTGTATCAAAGGTCAGTTTGACACACACACTCTCTTTTTGTCTCTCTCTTGTCCTAACAGCAGCAAAGATCGATCACTAACCGTAGATTTTCAATATCTTTTATAAATAATATTTTTTCTTCTTCTTGCAATAAAAACTTTGGACGTATTCAGATTTTCTTTATTTAGTTTTTTATGATAGATAGTTTTATTTGGATGAGAGCTTGATCTACTGATTCTCCAGCACTAGTGTCAGGTAGAAATGGTTACAGTCTTTGTCGGCATCTGGTGGCCATCAGATTTATGACGTGGTCAGCCTTCCACGTTTCCGTGGCCATTTTTTATTTAGCCGTAGCCAGAAGTAGTTCATCGAACACGGGCAGGTGTTTACCACATAAGGAAGCGGTGAATATTTTTACTTAACTACGGTCAATACCGCTGGATATTGACTGATGGCAACAACGTTAAAGTGATGAGACTGTTTATAAAGTATATAATAAGCAGCTTTATCTACTTATGAGTTTAGTTTATTTTACTTCAAATCTTCTCGACTTTATTGGGCTTGGATAAACTTTGCCTTTGTTTACACACTCATGGAAAGCAGCGTATTAAGCACATGTTGTAATGGTTCTTAATATTATAAATAGAAATTCGTTACGCATGACATTTTCTTATCAAATCACGACTATCTGGGGCCACGTTTATTTGGACTTGTATTTCAATGTACCTCATATATCCTCATATAACACATACACAGCTGTGAATAAAGTAGACACAGATTTCACAGTCGCATTGTGTACTGACCGATCAGGGTCCGTGCTATTCTGTTGAAATTGTGGTTAGAAAGAACAGCGTAGATCCTGATTAGACTGATTCCCAAATGTTCTTTTGGCATATCTGGGTCTGCTATTTCCGTAACGGTTGGATGCGCATTATGAACGAGCACAAACGGTGAGTTGGTTTTCATGCGGCATCTGTGAAAATACCATGGAGAGAACTTACAACGGTTTGGAACAATGAACTTGAGTTTGGTTAATTTATGGGAAAGAAAAAAGTACAAGCTAAATGTACAAACAAACAAGGTGGGTTTTTTAAAATTTTATTTCGTCATTTTGTACGGACTGTTAATAGTTTTGTCATTACCTCATCATCAGCATTCAACCAATCAGAAACCACTTTTCATCTTGCACAACTCAGCTACAGTGAATACATTCTTACTATAAGAGGATCCGTTATCCTTGTTATTGGCTGTTCATCTTGCACAACTCAGCTACAGTGAGCACATGCTTACCATAAGTATATCCGTTATCCCTGTTATTGGCTGTTCATCTTGCACAAATCAGTTACTGTTCATCGTGCACAACTCAGCTACAGTTAGCACACACTTACCATACGAGGATCCGTTATCGCTGTTATTGGCTGTTCATCTCGAGCAACTCATCTACTGTTCATCACAACTCAGTTACAGTGAGCACAGGCTTACCATTAGTGGAACAGTTATCTCTGTTATTATCTGTTCATTTGATATGGATTGCTCGCTTTGACCGATGAACTTAAATATAATGATAAAATGTAGCTGGCATTCTAAATTCGACAATGCACATTTGAAAATCCTTATCTATCACTAAACTCACATCGGATTGAAACATTTTGAGAGCAAATGAATTACTTCATGTATTTGAATTTTATAGCCGTCAAGGTGCATGAAACATGTTATACACAATTATTCAAAATATACATGCCTTACAAACTGACTTTTATCAACGATTGACCACACACATTATGTATGAAGGGTTTTTCATTTTACAGATGCAAAAGTATCCTGCACATTGTTATGTCCATTTAGCGTGCGCATCTCAATCGAAGTTCTTTAAACTGAATCCGCAAGGGATAGTTATTCTAATTTTACAGCAAACATTCCACGCTGATCATGTCATATCTATTAATTTTTCAGCCTGCACTACCGCAGCAGAATGCCGGAGAGACGTTTGTACTTCCACTAGAGACCCACATGAGCACTGTGTCGATGGCAATTGTCGCTGTCTGTTTCGCAACCCGTGAAAACGGTACGCTAAATAACTGACCCTGTACACATGCGCTCGAGTTGTTGATTTAAGATAAGATAATGATTCTTGATTTCAGGCTTATTGGTCAATAGGTAGATAAGATATATGTTAGGTAGAATATTAAAATATTAAACAAAAATGCACACCTAATGAAAGAAAACATGTATAGGGTACAAAAATCTGAAGACTTTCGTAAAAGGTTCATATCGGCGTTAAAACAAGTTTTATATGAAACTATTAGATCCATATAGTACGTTTTTTCAACTGTAATATATAAATTCATATGTATTTCATTATTCCAAATAGATACTAATACATTGATCTCACTGTTTGATATTCTTGTTTACACAGAAAATAGACATGTTCACAATAATTCACCAAAGCTTAATATACAGTTATTTACAAAACATTGTAGTAACACTGCTACCTATATGTAAGCCTAGTAACCAACGTAAACTATCATTATAACAAATCACTAATTTTCGTTTTATGGATATGCTAAATTTCGACGATAATGGTGCACGGTACATATTTCAAAAAAATTAATTGAAGCCGGACGTTCAAAGAATAGTGTTAAAATTTGCGTAGAAGCATGCTTACTCGAGTACAGAAAAAACCCCCAATAATTTCTGCACACACACACACATATATATATAAATTCACATTTGCAGCATGATATACTTTAAATAAGTCGTTTTTGATTCAGACTATGACGGTTTTCTACACCTTTCTTGTCCTTTAAATAACCACGTGTCCGCTGTTCACTCATAAAATAAGACAAGACCCGCAACTAGCCGCCATTTGATGTAACTATATTTAGTACTAAGATTTCCTAAAAATTCTAGCTAAATAGTCAACTTCAACCCTTTTGTGTAGAACTCTAGTGTCTGTAATTAAGATCAACATTGTTGTATGCCTTGAAATATAAATATTTATCTCCTTCGTCTCTCCGTGCCCGGAAGTGGACTTTACTTTTTGTGATGCCACTCTGTGACAAAGCATCCGTGTTCCTATATCCCTGAAATACACGAAAACGGCACGTGAGCCTTGAATAACTTTCGGTTTTTACATAGAAAACAAACACGTTCATAACTATCATCCTGTTTGAAAAAGCATGCATGTGGATAATAGGAAGACTTTAATTCTCAAAGGTGATTTTTCGTAGCTGAAAAGAATATAACAGAATAGAAGGTAAAAGGAAGAAAAACAATGCTTTATATTGGTAAGTTACCGATAAGTGCACGGAACATTTGCATCGTCTTATTTGAGGGTTGATATGAATATAAAGTTATTTTCGTTTCCTCACCAGGCAATTTTCCTTTTTCATTTTTTAAAACTGCAAGCAATGGTCGACTCTTGCTTTTGAAAATAGGGGACTTAGGATTTGGACCCTTACCAATTTCAAGAAAGGTTTTGACTCCTGTTACAGACCCCAGGGGTGTACTCGTATATGTCGGTACTACATAAGCTCGTTCATTTTATCTAAGGGGAATTTAAATTTTTTAGGTGGAACGGTGCAGGTTGAATTGAAGGCACTATTTTATATGCTGAGATCTGATTGATAACAATTGTTGTAATCTTGGTCGGGGGTTGGGGATGAAGTCTGTTGTAGGGGTTTTGTTAGGGTCAGCCTTACACAACATGCCTATGATTTGTAAGTAAACATCAATAAAATCATCAGCTAATGAAAATTACATTCATACTGACGTATTTGGGATGAAGATTCTGTCTTGGTATTTATTAGGGGTGTAACATATTTAATACTTTACCCCTACTATCAATCGTGTCAAAGATTGGTAAATTAAATGTGTCGCTGTAATTGCAATTTGTGTACATTTGACCTTTAATTCCCCCCAGTGACCGCACGGAAGAGGCCCAAAATTCATACCTCATATTGGCAAACTATATATCAAGTGTGGTGAATTGCCCCTCCCCCCATGTGGTTGAGAAGGAGATGTAATTGCGAACAGACGAACAGAATAACAGACGGACGGACAGAGTGACAATTTGTTTGCACTTCGCATCATTGCACATGGATGGCTTCAGGTAGAAAAATAAAGATTGGACAAAATGTACTGAAATCTCACAGATTATATTATCAAATCTCACAATTGGGTAGTTTGCTATTATCCCTGGTATGCCAAACGTGTCTTATTTTCTAAAATATTCCCACGACCAAAGGTACCGAGGGATATAGCAATGGCGATTTCTGTCTGTTTCTTCAACATAACTTTAGTTTGCTGTCATTTTTTATTTCTCAAACCTCATATGTGACTTACCCATGCATAGATTCAGAAGCCCATCGATTTTGGCGCTGCTAGGTCCAAGGTAAAGGTCAATGGATCGGAAACTGTTATTTTGCTTCTCAAAATGTGATTTTCTGCACAATGTGAAGATTCTTTACCGTAATTTTCATCAATCTTCATTGGTAGGCTACAGTTGGACAGAGGCGGCTTCCTATTGATTCTGAGGCCGAGAGGTGAAAGGCCAAGTTCATTAGAGCCGATATTGTAATTTGTTCGGTTTCCGCTCGATAAGTCGATGTTTTTTAATCTAATTTTTATCAAACAGTTTAGGTAGTCTACAGAAGGGCAGAGACACCGCTATATTGATTCTTCAACCCACCCAGAGATCAAAGGTCAAGGTCAAAGGAACAAAAATTGTCATTTTGAGTTCCATATGATAAGTCTACTTTCCTTACGATTTCCGCACAGTTGCATTACATTGAAAAACGGTAGCTCCCTATTGAGTCTGCACAGGTCAAGGTCACTGGACGTGAAACTGCAAAATTATGGTAATTTTATATTGGTAATCGCTACGGTCGGTTTGTTGTGTGTGTGTGTGTGTGTGTGTGTGTGGGGGGAATCAGCCATTCTCCTGATGGCTATTTTCTCCTTTCTAAGTTTTCTGGATAAGGTTAGGTTCGATCTTTGATGTTTTACGGCACATGAACACTTTAAAGGTTATACCGGGCCAAGACAAATAGAGTAAAGTGCCATACCACGGTAGCCTATCTGAGCTGTCTCTATTGTGTATCGAACCCGTACCCTGCTGGCTACAAGACCAACACCTTAACCACTGAGCCACAGCGGCTCCCATTCTGGCTAAATTTACTGGGTGAAATTCCTGCTAGGTTCATTTTCTATTTTGTGCTAGACACACAGAAAGTATTCCTATATATAGAAGTTTGTTTGCAAAATAAAAATCATTTTCACAAAGGTCTAGAAACTTTGACTGCAAGAAGATCCATAATACCACCATCCCTCCTCCTCAGACACACACACACACACACACACACACACACACACACAATACAACGACTACCATCTCACTGACATTTATGAGCGAATGGTAGTGAAGTACCCATCAGTTTCTTTAAGGCTAAAATCTAAATGACTTTATTTTGAAATAAAAACTTAAGGGACAAAGTCTTGAAATTTAAAACGTGACAATTCTTTCAGCCTGAAGTAACATGTATTTAAAATGTCAATATAAATCAAATGTTCTATTAAGATGTTTTAATTTCCCACTAAATTTGTTCAATCTCATTTTAAAACATACACATATTATTCAATCTCCTTTAGAAACAAATATAATGCAGATGCTCTTTACTAATTGAATGAGAATTTAAAAAGAGCTTTATTGTTATCACTCTTTAACGAGAGGATATTGTGATGCCCTCTGTCTGTCCGTCTGTCCTTACCCCAACCTCCACCTAAATCGCTGAGGCAAAATTCTCGGAACTTGGTATGTAGGTTGCAATATGGTGACCATTTGCAAGATGGGTATGATTATCGGGCCTTTGAGCGGGGGTTTTTTGGTAGGGGGTCAAAAGTCAAAATATACACAAAACTGCAATTACAGTAACCTTTTTGAATATTCGTTGACAGAACCTTGTACATATATTCATAAGATGAGGGCATTTGGTAATATATAGGTAACGGATTTTGGAGTTACGGTTTTAAGCATGTATCTGAATGGGGGGGGGGGGAGGGGTCAAGGGAAGATACGCACTACAAATAGGAAGTATGTGTACAAGCCATAGCTAGCCATATAAGTAGTGCTGATGTCATGTTTTTATATCTAAAAATTACTTAAAACAATTGTATTGCCACCAAAACCACCCCGTTGTCTAGTTAAGCATGCTAATTTTTGGAAACTCTTGCGTTACGAACTAAAATAGCATTAATTACAGTCTGTGACATTGAGATTTTGAAAATGAGACACTCATTATCCCCAGACTGTGACCAAGCATTGGTTAAATTTTTTTTTGTTCCAGGTTGGGGGTTGGTGGGAGGGACGTGTTTGCTTCTATTATACATTTTTGTTGTTGAACGGGTTTTAGTACGGGGATATATTGTCTTATATTTCATTGGGAAAGTGAGCGCATACACTTTGCTTTGCTAACCCAGAAGTTAAATATGAGTCGGATGTGTCTCTTTGCATGTGCCAAGCTGATCTTTCGTTTGCATTGTGATTTGCATTTGTAACAAATAAGGCACTGAACGTCATTCTAAACCATTTACAAGTTATCTTGTTTTCTCGATGATTTGGGTCCCACCTCGGATTCCCACGTTTCTATTCGAATCTTTACCCTGGTGTATATGTTTGCAAATTATTTGTTATTAGTTTCTATTTGAATTCCCACAAACTCCTATTATGCCAGTATCTTCTTGGGGTGGGGTGGGGGTGCGGTTGGAGGTGGGAAGGTGGTATTGGGATGAGGGGTTGAGTTGGGTTGGGGTGGAATGAGGAAATATAGCCTAAATGTTATATCAGTGACAGTTGCAGTTAATGATGATTCATCTTCATGTTGTGAACCCCTGGAAACAAATTCCGAGATGGTTGTCATTGTGTTGAAAAAGGAGAAGAATGACCTCGTAGACATTATGGTGAAATTACAATTTATTCCTTCTCTTTTTTTACGGTTTCCAAGACATTTTGGAGATTTATTTCCTTTTAATGTAATATAGAAGAATCACCACAAAAAAGAAAAGCCTGATTCTTGATGAAATACGTGAAAGAATTGGCAGTACAGTTTCTAAAAATAATATTGGGAAAGAAATTAAACAAAATGGTTAAAAATGCCACTGCAAGCAGTGAAAGGTATAAATACGACTGGACCAGAAAGTTATTTTGTTACAAAGTTACATTTTGGAGAAACCCAACAAATGACGATGATATAGAACTAAAAGACATTAAGCTAATTAGTAGAGATCTTATTTGTTGTACTACTAGACCCAGGAAGAGTGTTGTTAGGGCATCTGTTAAATGGTACCATTAGCTTTAGCAAGATCATTAGTTAAGTTACATTTGTTGAATATTTAACTTGGTTCCTCAGTGTATGTGGAACATAAAACATCTGCCAAACTTGAAATTAGCAATGCATTTTGCCTGAAAAGAAATAGCACGATGGCCATTTTAGATACAGTAAAATTAAGAATTTGTAAGGGACCTTTTCCTGAGGAATCAATTATTTCTGACTTGCTATAGAAATTGACTGATGTGTTAAGAGAAATAATGACCCTTTCCTCCATTGGAATTCAGCCAGAGAGACATACAGACCAGTCAACTGTTGTCACTTTCTATGTTTAAAGTCTCTATCTATAGTTGTCTGCTGCTCTATTTGTAAATTTCTTATGACAACGAAAGAAACATTCAGCTGATGCGAAACGTGTCATGAAAAGACCACTTCAAGATATTACAAACACTTTCAGTTTAAAACTATAAAACTTCAAATACTCAAGGCACAGAACATCACACCGTGATCATGAGAACAAAATAACAGAAACTGATGAAGACGATGATGATGATAATGTTGCTGTTGCTGATGATGATTCAGTAGTTGATAAACATCCGTAAAATCTGTGCAGAACGTATATTTCATACTTGCTTATTCGTATGTCATGACGAAACTACGTGATACTGGATACAATTGTGGAAAATCAAACAATTATAATAGACAGCTAATTCACAATGGACATTTCTTTAACTGGGCAAGTAACATAAGTGCTTACATATGGGGTATCTCAACAATCCTTTTCCTATACGTTACAAAATAACTCAAGAACATTTCTGTCTCTCAAGTGAGTTGAAAATGAGGAACTGTCTGACAGAATTTATTTTGAACAAGAGAATGATATCTCATGAAGTGTTAACCAGAAAGCATCATAGAAACGACCAATATCTTAATGGTAGACTCGATCTCCTGCAAAATATTTGCATTCTAGTTTCAGTCTTTCGGGATCAAATATCCATCAGAAGAACGCCTAACACAAATAAAGAATGTTCTAAATTGGTTTACAGATTTGAAGAAATCTGTGAAATCGAATACCAAAATTGAAGATTAACAACCACCCACCCCACCCCCCAAAAACAAAGCAAAACAAAACCACCCCCATCCCAAAAAAATAAATAAAAAATAACAGATAAATATCTGATATCTCATCAGATTCGTGCTGATATATCTACTTTGATTGAAGGATTCGATGAACTGTGTGTAGGGAAAAACTTCAAGTATCATCTGTTTCGATTATTCCAAACAGAATAAATTCTCCCGTAATTGAACATGTGCTTTGTCAATTAAGGGGATTATACAACGGCAACAACACAAATTTGCCTAAATTATTGTAGAAGTAGGAATGGCGTAATCATTGGCCAGGCAATAATGTACAGTAAGTCCAATGTAAAACGATTCTACTGTATTACATGATTTGTAAGAGGATTAGCAAAGGTTCTACATTACATCTTCGCCATATGGTAGTTGGCGGTACCTGCAAATCCTACACAGACTTACAGACGATGCCAGACAGTCCACATCGTCAATAAATGCCTTGTGTACAAGAGTTTACATGTTCGAAAGCTGTTGTCCCATAGTCAAAAGGTCTCTACTTTAAAGTTTTATTTTCTTGAAAAATGCATTTTCTTCGTCAGTAATATTTCACAATCCTTTTGAAATGTTCTGGTTCTGTCTTGCGTACAACAAATTGTATGGATCTGTAGTAGTTTGGCTTATTATATAATGTGCCCTCGAATGTTATTCGTGTTTATAGTAACAGTTTTCAAAGATCTCGGTGTCATTTTAATTGACTGATTTATTTTTGTCAGCCAGAAATCATAGTTGTGTACTTTACAGACATATATATCTTTGCAAATATTTAATAATCTTTCTCACTAAGTATGTTCACCTTCGACCTTGTTGCATCCTTTTTTGGGAATGAGCGCATGACCGTCTGGGTTTGGGCGCTGGTGCATGAAAGCTAGGCCATAGTTGCCGTTATATATATATGTGTATATATATATATATATATTTGATGTGTCAGAAAATGCATCTCCTTCGTGTCAATAAAATACAGTGAGCAGCATATTGTGTATTCATGTGGATTTGAAATCTATCTTCTAGATATACATGTAACACATTTAATACCAGCCACTAGTTTCATTTTTTTAGACAGTTTTATAGTAATTAATTGATACATAGTCTCTTTAAAACTTATATAGATAAGTCCCAGAACTGGTGTAGTTATGTCATTAATAGATTTAACAAGAACCCACATACAATAATACCTAAGCTTGACATGACAGCTAAAGATGAAATTAAATATGTAAAAACTATTTGTTGTTATATATCAAAAATAGATACGATTAGGTTTATCACCTGGCGTATATGTTGAATAGGTAGGAGATTCAAAATGCCTATGAAAATGCTGCAATATTCTGGTCTTTGCAAATAAACCATGGAAGACTATTAAAAAAGATGCTTTGTCTTCCAACAATGATGATGATATTTAGATAGTCCTTGTCGTTATCAACCTCAAGCAACCTCAGATTGTATTGTATGTTTTAAACATTATGTGTCAAAAATGCTCCATCTTTGTTGTAGCCTTGAGTGTGAGATCACTGTATTAATCATGCATTTTGAAATGAACACAGCATTTGAAACAGAGTGTTCTAGTAGGGTCCACATGTAATTAATTTGTTAGTCTCCTCTTTTTCCGCAATCACGGATTTATGTGTATATTGTCATTACCAGCATCCAAAGTGTTGAAGGAGGTATAACCCAAACATATATCGTACTTTAGAAGCTATTTTTCTTCTTTGTTAAAAATAGACCTACGTTAGTTTAGACATTTCAGTGAGAGAAAGTCACAATACTGAAGATTTTACGTTTGATTTAAAAAAATTATTTTTGTAAAAAAATTTCCTATTGATATTTAATATATATATATATATATATATATATATATATATATATATATATATATATATATATATATATATATACACATATATATATCTGCCTAACATTGAGTTGATTTATACTATTATGTGTTTGATTTTAAATATAATGAAGTTAGCTGCATGATTGATCTTAGAAAGTTTGTTGGGTATTTGTAAACTCTTAATAAGAAAAAACTCTATGTTGATTGACAATCTTTGTTTAAGAAATGTCATTTAATGTACAAATATTAATAGAGTATTATACACGGCTTAAACATGGATTCATTTCTTAAAGCCCAACACATCATACATTCCAGATGTTATAATGATCGTTTGTTGACTCATTTTATAATTGTACTGACTCGCAATCTCTTAGGCAATCAGACATATTCTGGCAATTTATGTTGAACATTTAAATATTAAAATTTCCAATTTATGATTTAAAAATAAATATTCAAGCAAGCCGATATAGAGTTTTGATTTCTTTTCAGATTATCATCAAGATACAAGAAATTATGGAAATATAGCGAAAAGAAATCGTCGAAAAATCAACGTTTCTAGAGAGATCTAATTGCTGTATGAGTATTAATAAAGCATGGGCAAGTTCCCTTTGAAAGTTTATTGTTGCAAAAGATATGATAAAGGGCTATTTCGATTCTAATTCCATATATATATATATATATATATATATATATATATATATATATATATATATATATATATATATATATATATGTTTCATACACACTCGCACACACACACTCAGCACATGCAAACTGGCACCACACACACACACGCACTGATGTGACCTAGATCAAGTTTCATCTGATTATCAGACTTGTTCTTATTATTATTTGGCTATTGATGCAATATTTTTCAATATTCGCACATCAATAGCTGTATAACAAAATGCGAATTTCAAAGAGAGCTCAAATTGTATATGTTATATAATTGTTAGCGATCGTATACCGAGGTGCCAGCGGAAATCGGAAGGATCTGTGAAACAGCAAGTCTGAATTTTAAGCCTTCTTTGAACTGTCAAAATCGGTGTTGAATCATCCCCAAAACAAACATGTCAAACATGTTACAGAGATCTTCTCAAATAAACCTAAACTTACCTAACAATATGAGAGACATACTTGTTACAGCTAAACTCTAATCGGAGACAAAGACACCACCCCTTTGGCTACTTCAAACCCTGCTGGGTCAAACGATGCAAAAAAAAAAAAAAAAAAAAAAAAAAAATGCAGACACGTGATCAAGACATATACCGTTTGTAGAACAGTCTCGAGCGAATACTCTTATCATCCTCAACCGCACAGTCACGTGCAAGAGAAAATAAATGTTATCAGCCTCAACCACACAATCACGTGCAAAACAGAAAATGTCATCTTTCGCGTTACATACATAGTTTGATCCATACAGTTTGTTGGAGAGGCAGAAAGAATAAATAGGAGGATGAATCTGCACATTGCAGACTGGCACAATGAAAAGCTTAGAATGAAGCCATAGATTTCTAATCTCTTGACCAGCATTTTGATGACGTTATCTTAACCGGTATAGTCTTCAATACAAACGAGATACTCGCAACCAGAAGAAATTAGAAAACGGACTGATTTCGGCACCTAAGAAAGATAAAGCTGCTGGTTCGAGTAAAGTTAATTACTATTGGGCACCACGTCGCGTTATCCTTATATATATATATATATATATATATATATATATATATATATATATATATATATATATATATCCATTGATTCCTGTTTCAGCAGTGCGTCCCTGAACGTCCAATGATCTTTAGTGTTGACTGTCCTGTCATATTCGCAAATTGGTGAAAGCCCATAGTGAAACCACTGTTACTTTCTGACATATTCGTACAGTGTTCCAATCAGTAGTTATGTGTTCAATTTCTGTTTCTGTGCTTGCTGTTTATTCGCTATGTTGGCCTTTGAGAAAGGGATGCCTAGATCAGCAAGCGCCCAGGTTGGGTAAAACCATTTTTAAAACGGTGGTTTGTGACAGAACATAGATACATACATACATACATACATACATATATATATATATATATATATATATATATATATATATTATATATGTATTATATATATATATATATATATATATATATATATATATATATATATATATATATATCAGGAGCTGGCATTTAAATGTTGAATTTCACCAACACAGGTTCAATTAATTGATTTTCTAATTTTGTTTGTTTCGGTGCCTATGTCTATCTGTAAGGAGGATAATAACTGTAAAGCCAATCAAATTGACTTATTTTCTACCTACGTATGTGGTAATAAACTTAACACAATTGAACCGGTACTAGCAATTTAATATTGTTTAAAAACAGCAGTTATAAATGCCATTTAATACAAAAGTTATGACTTACCATCACGTTGACTACAGATCCTTGTGAAGAAAGACACATCAACATGGAAAAAAAGGACGTTTTCCAATTGCTTCAAGGATTTCTCATTGACAAGCCACATTGTTCAAGACTGTTTGAGAAAGCCAGTGTGAGAAATATTTGCATATTAGTGTGTGTTACTTGCTGAAATGTCGATGTACAAAGTGGTTTTGTTTAGGTATAATTGTTGAAAAGTCGAACACATTAATGAACACGTTGTGGCCAGAAATAAAATAATCCGATAAACACCCCACCGCCACCCAAAAGTATATGTTGTCATTTATCATAGTTGTATTGTTTGCCCTTATTGTATCTCCAGTCGTTACGAGAGAGACTGTTGAAGTTAGCATTCAGTGGTAGACATTATGGAACATATTTGTAGGTGATAGTGTAGGAACACAATTTTGTCATAAAAGACCTAGTTGAGAATGTTAGGTTGATAGGGGTTATTGACTCCAAAGATAAGATGTTGACTGAAAACGTGTTCGACGAAGAAAAGCTGATACCCGAGATCATGAAAAAAAGATAGTGGAAATGATTGAACAGAAAAAAATATAGAACAGTGCCCATATGGAAGTGTGTTTATGTTCTCCACTTGGTGAAGTTTATCGTCGTATGCAAATAAAGTTATTTTATTTATTTTGATATTTAAACCTACATTTGTAATAAATCAAAATAGGAAACAAAAATTTGAAATACAAACAATAGACACAAATGAACCATTTGACAAACAATAGACACAAATGAACCAATTGACAAACAAGTCAGTAAAGCTGAAACGTTATTTGATGATTACCATACAAAGTTCCAAGTAGAGAATTCTGCCTGCAGTAAGATAATTATTTACTACTCAGAAGGAAATATAATCAAGCGGTTCCGTAAATGTTGTAGAAGTTGTCAAATCAAAAATAGATTTCAGTAAGATTAATGTTGAAATGTGTGACAAATATTTTCAAGAGCTTTCAATGGAGATGTAGAAAAATATTAAAAAAATAAAAAGCGACCCTTGCAATGAGGCTGAATGGCAAGAAAAGTTGGAAAGTATTGACAATTAAAACAACGATAATATTTGGACATCTTACAGACCTAAAATGTTTGTTGAAGAACAAAATGGAGAAAATCAATTCTGAAGTTAAGGAAAAATTACCATTAGGTGAAATGTTGACCTATGTGCTTACATAAAAGGGTGTAACAATTGCTGCTTCAGCCATACTGATAGAGGTGGCAATATCAACAAGTCCACTTTCTATAGCATATTTGGTAAGAAGTGCTGTTTTCTACTCCACTTACTCCTGCAATTCCTCCATCTCCACCTACTACTCCTGCCCATACTCCTCCTCCTCATACTTCAGGCGAATAATTTCTTTCACATGATCAAAAAAGGTTTCACGAATGTGGCCAATTATTTATTGAATTCGCAAACAAAGCAGCAATAGCAATATCTGGTATTATAGGTGGAGTTTAAAAATGTCTACTACTAGGTAACTTGTTTCTTTCATTGCTGACCACGTTATTTTACTTGTTTTAGTACTAGTTGATTTGTTGATTGCATTTGTGTCACGAAAGTAATGAAAGCATAAAGCAGCATTGAGCGAAGCTAAAGAGCACAACATGATCAACGGGTTGTAGCGTATTTTAAAAAAGAATACTATATCAGTTTCTACAAGTATCAAAAGAAATGATTGTTTGTTTATTTCGTTGTCTGAGCTTGTATGCCCTCCGCCGTCGATATTATCTTTTGCGGTTTCTAAACTGGACTTTGTCCACACTTCCTGATAAGACTTGTGCTCCACTACGCAATTACCATATGTCATTTGAACGCTAGAGAATATGACAGTATCACAAACGTCACAGGAGGCGAGGTGAACGGGAGGAACATCACCGTGATAGTCTTTTGTGTCCACTTATTTTTACCGATATTGTTTTCTTTTTCTCCTCTTCATGCTCTTGTGGTACTGCCACAAATCGCTTATCAATCTTTGGGATTCCTTTCTTTACTACCTCTGTATTGAGCATAGAGTTTTACCCAAGATTAAACTAGACAGTTTGATTTCTGTAAAAAAAAAATGTATCCAATGACGCTGCCAATTTCAACACCATGTCACTCGGTATAAAAAGATACCGCCACCACCAACAGCATAGTCCAATTTTACTTTTGAATCAGTTATGTACTGTAGATATTTTACCATGATGTTTTCGTACGTGTCGTACCCGTGCTGTTCTAGTATTAGTAGCTCCATTAGCTTTATAACAGTGTCTCATACTGTCGCAACAGGCTGTATAATAGCTGTACTGTTTTGATCCCGTGTACCTGAAATACAAATCAAATACTTTCACTTACTACTCTATATCTGTGAAAACTAGATCTTCAAAGTCGGTATATGCTCAAACTATGAGTGGCGTAACAGTTTTATTTTATCCAGATGGCGTAAAAGTTCTTCCTATATCAACTAATTATGGTTATTTGTTTGATAACTCTTTGTGATCGAAGGTTGTATGGGTGTGCTCAGATTGTTCATGGTAAATATTGATCCTACCGCAAAATATTAATTATTGATTGAGTAGTTGTGTGCTTCGCTGCTGTACCTTCTTTGAATAAAATTGGAAAGAAGTTTAAATGACTGCTTCAACGTCTATGTGAAATCCATTGCCTTTTATATTATTGACAATCTCTTAGTACAGCTTGCAGTATTTTACCTTACATTTGATTTTAAGCTTTTTATGTTGTTTGAATCATCTTTATATTTTTCAATGTTACCTCGTTCATTTCTTCTTTGATATCATTTGCTACTGCGCAAGGATATTGCCTAGTCACCTTATTGTGTTCTTCATGTGTACCATTTTGCTGCTTAACTGCGATGCTTTTGGACGTATTTTCGTTTTCTCATCTGGTCTCTTGATCAATGCAAATTCGCATACTGTGCATGTTCAATCTACGCCATTTTCACATGCGCTGCGTTTTACTCATCTGTCACATTCTAAAATCTTTTCATCTTTCAAAAACTGAAGAGTTTATATGCTCATTGATAATGCTACTTATGTATTGCATTTCCACCATCAATGTTGACGAAATACGGTTTCCTGTTGGGTCCCACCTGCTAAATGATTCATCATATTCTTTCCAATTCGCATGCACATACTTTTTGCCTTTTATTTTCATCTGTCGCATAGAGATAAATTTTGATCGTAAAACATGTCATATATATCCTCTGCCTTCATGTCCTCAAATCTGGAAGCTACCTGATCGCTTATGATCATTTGACTAATTATGAATATTTCCTCTGTTTACCTAGGAAAGTTAGCAATTTGCAAATATCATTCTATTCGAAAATCCTGAGTGATTCACCGATTTGAGATGTTCCATATGTATCAGTTCCTAAATGAATAAATATGTTGATCCATCCTTTTGATCGGTTTATTTCTCGCTCGCTTCAGTAGGTAAAATGTTTACTAATGAGCTGTGAGTGTTATTATATCCATCAATAAGCTTTAGCTAAGACGTCAGCTATTTTGGTGGTTTCATTTTGAGTGGACTACTTCCACATTCGAGCCTTCATAGTTATGTTAAGCCTTTCGACTATAGATTCATTGTTGTCCGGGGAAAATAAAACTATTCACTCTTTTCCGGTTTCAGCAAATCTATGACTTTCCTATTATAAAACTATTTATCCATCGAAATGTGCCTTTACAGGCTTTTTTTGTTTGAAAATGTCTCGGAAAGCCTCGTGAATAACCTCTCCCTTTTTGTTTTGTCGTATGATTCATTTTCTATTAGGGCACTACAACTACAAACTACGTTCAACACCTCTCTATCTATGTTCGATTCGTTTGTTTCAAAGTACGGGTTCAACTTGTTGGCGTGAAACGTTTCCTGTGAAACGTCACATGACGAATACAAACTTTCTCCGTCACTTCACTATTCGCCGCAGGACAATTCAATTTACCTAACACTCATTTAGTCTTTTTCCTTCCCAAATGACTCGCCATAGTAGATTTCAGCGCCACTTTTAACACATGTGAACTATATTTCTGAGGAACGGCATACGACAAAATATCCTACCTTATGGCCCGGTGAATTCTCTATATAATAACCCTTTACGGCGTAAAACCCTCGAGCTTGCCCCAAATTTTAAACGCTTCTTACTCCCTATCACGACTATCTCCCTGGGCGCGCCTAACCTGGGTCAACGTCTTCTTGTACAAACTCGTCGTGTGAATATCTGTCAACTTGCAGAAGGGCCTTATCTCTCGACCGCTAGAACAATCGGAATGTAAAATCCGACCAAGTCAGGAGTCTAGAATCCCCGACATTTCCAATCGACAGGTCGTAAATCGGACTGAACAGCCATCTACTGTTCCTGTTAAGAAGGGAGTCTTGATATCTAGTTTCAATATGGAAACATGATCAAGTTACCAATCAATCATTTGGTAATCCCCCGCGAGATTGTCTTTTTATTACTGCTCCGATATATCCGGTATCGTGTAAAACAGAGACGTCTCGCACAAGGCGCAGAATCCTCCACAATGCCCGTGTTGCCCTTTTTAAATTATCACGCGAGAAACCATCTGGGCGATTTGGACCATCCACTACTTTCGATAGCGACTGCTGCCATTTGAACCTTGCATGTTTAACACTGCCTTTAACTACGGACAACACAATTGGCCGGTTTCGAGTTACTACTCTTGTTTCCTATTATCATTATTGTAAAATAAAGAATTTATTAAGATTTGTTTCGTCTGAAATAAAGTAAATATACGCCAAAAACACCTTTGTAAGATTATGCAACCAAACACGCATCATAATGGACATATTGCCCAAAGAGAGTTCTGCCGTTAAATTTAAAAACTTCCAAAATCAACTAAAGGCCTCTTTTGTTCATTTTGTAATTTTGAAAGAGTCATTGAGCCAATAACTATTATTATTAGCGAAGCGAAATCCTGTCGTCCTGTCCTGTCCAATACGTCATGAATAATAAAAACAGCAAAAACACGATCCAGCAGGATTTTGCCTTTATCTTAAATCTTCGGACAAAGAATGAGCCTATAGTTTACAGAGGAGAAGACTGTATAGTTATATTTTATGAAAATTGAGATGAATTGCAGAAACTGTTGTTGAAGAACTTAGACCAAGTAACGATACTCTAATGATATTCAGCAATAAAAATAAAAAGCATTATAATTCCGTCGATATATGTAATATTTGTGAAAAAGAGATAAGGTCTGATGAAGGGCGCCATGACTCCAACGTTAGAGATCAGGATCACTTAACTGGATAATTCCGAGGTTCAGTACATCAAAAATGTAATTGTAAATATAACTATGAGGAGTATATTCCACTTTTTGTTCATAATTCGTCTGGATACCATTCTCACCTCGTTATTAAATCCTTAGTAAAAACATGATCCCGATGAAGAAGTACCAATAATACCAAATAATGATGAGAACACATATTGTTTACTAAGGATTTTATATTCAATAAATTTGTAAATGGTGACGAATTTAAGATGTAGATTTAGAAGTACCAACATATTTGCACAAGTATTTTAAAGCGTACCCTTAAGCAGAAGAGAAAATGACTCCGATAGAGGATGATTTATCTCCACTACAAAAGAAATTGACAGTAGATAAACACGGTTAAAAACCTTCAGCATGGAAATTATTATGCATCATAAAAAGGAAAGGAAAATATGCTAAGTTTTATCTTCAGTTAGAAAACTAACTAAAAAAAGATACCTAGAGCAGTTATACTCGATCAAGAGCCGCGGTTAGAAGAATCTATATAAATGAATATTTCTTTAAGATAAAATAGGAACCAATGATTTGAAAAAAAATATATACTTAAGTTAGTAAATATTGCTGTCTTCAGAAAACAAATGGAAACTTTTAAAAAGAGAACTAATCTGAAAATATGCTCTGACGAAAAGAAATATTTTCAATTTGAAAAGGAAATTTCATCTGCACGAATAACAATTATATATTTAGATAGAATATTAGCTAGTTTAAAGAACAATATATTCAATTTATCCAAACCAATTTATGGTAGCGTTACTGTGCCAGAAGTAAGCAAGTTGCAGTTGTATGACTTTTACTGTAACAAACTAAGGAACCAATATGGTGACAAAATGACGTTATTAATCTCAGAAACAGATTTTCTATGCATAAGTCTTGAAACAGACAACGTTTACAATGATATGAAACAAACTATACAGTTTTACGACGCAAGCGATTGCAAAAATGATAACGTATATGGAATACCATTAGCTAACAAGAAAGTTATTGGATTGTTCAAAGAGTAGATGAATGGTGTACCAATATATGAATATTGTGGCCTTAGAAATAAGCAATATGCTTTTAGGATTGACATATTAGCAATATAATTAGGAAATCTGTTGTTTAAAAGAATCTCAATTTTATATATGTTCAAAGACCGTTTATTTAATAAAACTATAAATCATTAAAAGATGAATGTTATTATATTCTACTAACACGAGATATACAATGTCATAATAAATACTGTTGTTTTTTTACCTTATGACGGCAACCGTTATTTATGTGGACTATTTTGGCTTATGGTTAGACTATTAAGTAGTTAATCTCTTGGGAGTCTAGTTAATCTCCTCGTACCACTTTGTAATCAAACGGATATTCCGCCTCATGAAAAGTTTATTTCTTTTGTTTTCTTTTAACTTTTCAAGGATTTAATCTATAAAAAGGCTGGTACTACATCATTTGCAGGAAAATATTTTCTATAGACTTTGTATCTTTTGAGTACAGACTATTATAAATCTAACATTTTCTAGAAGATCTATTATGACAGATATATACTTTTCGACTATTACCCTAACAAATATTCCGTAATGCCTAACACTGAATGCTAGCTTTGTTAAGTTGGTTTCTTTCTTTTTTACATCGTCTAAATTTGCACAATCGTCTATAAGTAACAAAGTATTAATTTCCTGGTACCCACTATTAAGTAATTCTAGTCATTTTTCTGATTATGACCAGGATCTATTAGAATTACATTATTGTCTCTAAAAAGCCATTTTGTTGGTTGTAAGTCCTACTGTACATAAGGGTTGGACAGATAATTGCAATAAAATTCCAAAAATGTTTATATATTCTGTTTCAATCAAATCTAGTGCAAAACTTGTCTTTCCGCACTGTGTAATACCACATATAATCATAGTATAGAATTCTTTTAGGTACATTTATTAACTCTTAAAAAGGACGTCATGACTCTAGAACATAATAGATTGATTTGGTTGTTCTGAATGTTTACCTATGCATCATAAATAAAAAAAGTTATACATTTTGTGTGCGTCTACGTTTCCTTTTCTGTTCATCTGTGCGTGTGCTCCTTGTTGGACAGTTTCTAATCTATTTCCTGTTCCATGATATGTATTATTGTGCGTGGTTCGTAAGTCCAACCTTACACAATGGTGATGAGTATAACAATTGTTTTCATTAATAGTACTAATATGAGTGTCGTTTTGCTGTTCATCTCAGAAAAATGTACATGATTCTGTAAACTGCTGATGCAACATATATCCCTGTGAATAAAACATGTTAGGTAATCATTCCACATTAATCATTACTTTCTCGATCACTAGATTGAAGTAATTCTCATAATCTGTATCTGTGTCCTTTTTGCAGAGTATCAATACTCCTTTTAGACTCCATCTTGGTTAATCAAGTATTACACTTGTTAATGTTCCACTCGCAGCTATATCAATAATTCTCTCTCTTGTGACATAATCCTAAAAGAAAACAATTCCATTTATGTTCTTATCTAATATATAATTAGCCAATAGTTCAGAAGTAACCTTGTCGTACTGGTGGGAAATATTCTCCAGTTCATAATATTGGTTTGAAACTTCTATCATTTCGGATGCTTTCCAATGTTATCCTAGATCTCTAATCCTGGAGATGTCGATGGAGGTGTGGGCTGCAGCGATATCGGATTCATTGATAAATTCAAAATGCTTGAACAATATTGCCGACTATTTGTTTTACTGAACTGAAAAGAAGCAGCAGCATTGCCTGGCATCTTTGGCAGTGTATTGAGCTGGCTTTTAACATCGGCCAATACATTATTTCTTTAATAGCAGATAATGCCATTTTGTTAATACTTGCATTAATTGCCCTGTTTTTCCAGTTGTACTAAAAGTTTATTTGTATTAGCAAAAGGAATTTTAGATTAATTTATTTCAATAATTAAATTGCTCCTGCAAGTAGATAAATAATACTAAAAACGTATTCTATCTATTTCATAGTATAATTGGACATATTAGTTGTAGGTTTGTTTTATTAGTATTATCATCTGTGTTTTCTGTCTGTTGGTGCTTTATCAACTTTTTCCACCTTGGTATTTACATTAGGATCAGGATTAATCCCAGTTTAAGTTAACCTAATGACTTTGACAAATTATTATTATTACCTTCTGTACTATCCTTTTTCATCACTATATCACTGGGTATAAAAAATACGCCATCTCCAGCAACTGCATTATCTTGTCTAACTTTTGGGTAAAAAAAAATTGTTGGAATCTTAATGTAATGTTTTCATGCGTGTCAAAACCTTGTTCATCTAAAACTAAATATTCAAACTTTTTTTTACGGAATGTTGAACACTTTATTCAAACTCCTTAATATATATTCTATTCTGTACTTGGTCACCTAAAATAGATATCACACATAATCTAACGCACTGATTTAGTCGCACTATTCCTTCATTTGTTAGTCCGTTGCTAACTCGTAAAAAGAAATAAGTCCGTCCAATTTGGTCTTCTGGTGTTATTTCAAAATTATTTTGCTCAGGACTGTACCGTATGCACAATCCTCTATTTCACCATTTTGCCTGGTTCATATGTTTACTCTCTTCTTATCTCATCTTCAGTCATGTCCCTCTCAATTTTGTACTAGGTTCTAGGTTAAATTCTTTCCTTTTAGATATATTCTATCATTATGTGGCGGGATGTACAAGTTATTCTAAATTAAGTTAAATTGTTCAAGATCTATGTTGTTGTTTGTTGGATTAAATACTCGATCATATGGTAATGATACTGAACATTCAGTGAGAAGTTTTCTTATCTGAAAGTACATGTGACATTTTTCTATTGATGTTATTAACCCATCTCCATGATATACATTTCTACAAATTATTCCACATCCTGCTGTTGCACACCATACTTCCCAGTGTAATTGTTTTTGCCAAAATGTCATATCACACTGTGCCCTAAATCTGTTCAGTGAATCATCAGTATAAAAGTTTAAAGTGTATTTATTAAAAATGTTTGTCTCGTATATCAAACAGGCATTTATGTATCATATCTTTATCTCGTTAAATAGATCTTCTGTTTCTGTATAAGCTCGTACACTAAAATGAGTTGTTGGACAAGACGTGCTACTTACTTTTCTTTTTTATTCTTTAAGTGTTTCTAAATCTGGGTTCCATCATTTATTTATATAAAATTTGGGGATAGGCGCTGACATTTAATTCTATATATTTTTAGAGTAACTCTTTTATGAAAAGGTCTGTGACCTGTGACCTAGGTTTTGTTTTAGTAAGATGTTGGGTGACCAGTGGTCTTGGGGTTCTTAGAAAAATTGTGGTGAACAGTAGCCTCGAGTTTCTAGTAAATTTTGGTGACCAACGGCTTCGGGTGTCTTAGTAAAATTTTGGTAACCAGTGGCCTCAGTTGTTTAGTAAATATTTGGTGACCAATGGTCTCGGTTTCGTAGGAAAAAGATTGGTGAGCAGTGACCTCGGGTTTATGTTGCTATAACAATTCTTTTGGTGACCATTAGCTTCCCACAAAGGCCTAACCATAATTGACCTCACATGCACACGAATTAGGTGCAAGTTAAACTGACAAATTTTTTTAAAACCTGTTTTGGTCTAAACATATTACAAAATAGCTAAAAAGGTAAATCTTTTGATGACAATCTATTTTCAAATGGGTTTGGACGAAGTTGTGAAAAGATGACTTAAAAATCAAAAGAATGGCAAAAGGTTCGGAAGATGTGCTCTTATGAAGGTTTTACCTTTACCCGCTATATATAGCACACAAAGCAATTCGCTCTGGAGCTATGTCGAACTGTCTCTTGAGGTGATTTTGCTTCAGATGAAATGCCTGTCTGTGAATACATATAGATCCGATCTACAATATTGAAGAATTATATTGTGTCAATTGTAGAGGAAACGACTGAAGAAGTGAAAGCAAACGACATACTTCAAACATACATTCCCTCTAAAATAATGGAGAACTGATCTAAGACAGAAAGTGTGGCTCTTCTAATAAAGAAACAATCACAAGTGATTTGTTTCGAAAGTGTACGCCCGAGTCAACGAAGTGGGGTATGAAGTCTTTCTGGCATCCCATTACTCGTCTGCTTGATGAGCTAGCATGGAAATCAGCTAAAGCACACTTATCACGATGGGAAGGAAACGACGAGAAAGTTAGTTTGATATATGCAACTGTAAACAGCCCTCCCATTATTGACTCTATGGTTGGTAGAACAAAGATACAGGATCTTGTATCAGTATGTCAGTGTCACATTCATACGATCTCCATGATTACTGTGCCGGACTCCCACCCCGTCCAACCCATCTTGTGAAAATGACCCCATCCACTAACCAAAACGTATATGTGAACAGAGTGAATATTTACAGACTGGGCCCTATATCCAAAAATGGGCCTCGTGTACTAAATACTAATTTTAATCCGAACACCCTACTTTCTCCAAAAAAGAAAACAGATCTTACTGGACGATCTAAGTGGATTTCGTTAACGAGACAATTATTTAAAATAGGTAGGAGCTAAAAGAACATGCATTCGTTCCACCAATTGGAAATGTTATAGCTGAGCGAAATCAGCTTTAACTTAGACCAGTTTCTTCTAAATCATTGTATTTACATGCTTTTTTTGTACCTCCTATACCGTGTCAAAACAATAAACCTACTTTAATACAAGTATTTGAGATAATCATTGCCTATTGATGGTAGATAAACTTAGCCTCATTTTTGACTCCCCGTTGCGTATACATAATGGCACTTACATAGACTAGATGTCGACCACAGGTAACTATCGACGTCATTTTCTTTGATCTTCTTCCACGTAACCGAACGTAGGGTCATTAAGTTGTTTTGGGTTAAGGCAAGGATTTCATCTTAGATAAGAAAACCAAAAAAAAAAACCAAAAAAAAAAACCAAAAAAAAAAAAAAACAAGGAAAGTAACGTGAGATGTTAACACAAAAATACTCAGTGGTGATTAAAGTAATTTGTCGTACTTTTCATATGATCCAGGGATCTGATTATTTTTAGGTATTCCATTTGTCATCTTAATTTCAAGGAAAAAATTAGTTTACCCATGTTATTTACCGGCCTGCAAACTCGTGGCAAAGTCGGCATATGAAGGAGACAATTTCGCTCTCTAAGTCACTTTCACTTTATCTTGCAATGTGCCAGGTCTGAAACCATTTTGAAGAACAGGTGTGCGATATGAATTTCAACGATAATTTTAACAACGATTGCCGTTATTGAGCTTCAATAAATGATAAAGAATGCATTATTATATATCGGTATTTGTATTTCTCCATACAGTATTCTTGAAACAGACCATTAGGCATTTAATGCAATTTAACAACAAAAGTTTACTTGATAAAGTGAAAAGTCATTTTGTGTTATGCTTAGCGTGAGTGAAGGTTAGAGATAAGTCACGATATTTGTTCGGCTGCGTATATATCAGTAAAGGGCGTCACTGCTGCTGCCTTCTGGAAAAGCTTTGTTCTTAGTACAAACACCAACATGAAGATAAGTATTGTGCTAATTGCAGCTTTAATTGGTAAGTTTTCGTTTCGTTTCAGACATTTTTAAAAAAGGTCACTCATACTCAATCCTAACTCAGTGATTAAACATGTAAGTCTTAAAATGATGGGAAAGGAAACGATTGTTAGTAAAAGCATGTGATTTGTCGGTATCTGGTCCCAAATATACCTCGACCATATACCTGTTAGTGACGATATTTGTATAATATGTTTATATTATTTTCTTCTTAGACAATACACATTGACTATTATAGCAGACTAGATGCAAGATATTGATAAATTACGTGTGTTCAGAGTTGCACATCGTACTTCTCCTGCACTATCTATCGGAATAATGAAGGCTATGAATGTTATCGTTTCGCATTGTTATTGTTTCGCATGGACATACACGGGAGCGGGAAGGGGTGTGGAGCTGTCATACAATATATAGCCTAAGCTCATTTTTGATTTGATAACTAAAATATTCTGCATGAAGATGTGTTAGACATTACGATGGAGTCTTACTCAGATTATCTGTATCCTGTATGAATGGTTTTGGCTAATGCAGATAATTTCTAAATTGGTATTTAGATGCAGAAAAGAAAAACCATACTTGACTTATACTGTCCAGTTTTTTGCTATTCTAAGTAATGAATTTTACCATCCTATAAATGTATCTAGTCACCACCACCTATGCTACGGTCATAATAAATTGTGGAGAATTTTCATTGGAGTAAGGTAGCAGGCGTGGCCTATTTTTGCCTTCTCCTATTTTTGCCTTCTCCATATATATATATGAAGTGAATGCTTTTCGTTTGAACGAAATCTATATGTGAATGATACATAAACTTATGGTTATTTGAAAAAAAAATACAATATAAAAAACAAAGTGTAAGTTGATAGGAAAGCACTGATATAGTTTCTAAACTTTACTACGAATTCTTACAAGTAATTAAAATACATCAATGCAGAACAAAGCGTGGGACATTATTATGATAGATTGAAATGAAGTCTTTGCTAATGCAAAAGAAGAAATGAATGTACAGGAAAATGTTTTGCTGACAGATGCGCCCCTCCCAGCCGAGCGCATGCAATTGAATCATCATTCATTTATCAATTATTTGACTTCACCTAAAAAGTAGAGGTTACTCTACCGACATGATGATTTGGTTTCATATGGTTTTCCTGATAAGAGATAGATATTGTATTTTATGTTTAAATTGCAATATTGTAACTATGGTATCATGTTGATATAAAACTATTCGCTATTCATTCTAAACCTTATTTCTGCAGCTGTCATTCAGGCAGAGAACTGCTTTGAGTCTGCTGATTGCAATCACCTCACATGTAGTGATGGGGCAACCATGTCATGTGTAAGGCCTTCTGATTCTGACGTCCGTGTCTGCACCTGTGTTGGAGCTGCCTCTAACAGTAAATCTCTCTCCTTTTCTCTCTTTTTCTTTCTCTTCCTCTCTCTCTCTCTCCGTCTCTCTGTCTCTGTCTCTGTCTCACACATACATGCTAACAAATACACATACACATAAACATAAATAGAAGCTCAGAAAGGTACGTGCACTTTGTCAGACTGACCACAAACACTTGAAGAAACATGAGAAATTATAAAATAAAAACCCCAAAAATTAAAATACTTCAACTTCAAGAGAATTGGATTTTATTTTACATTCTTGAGCGCTCTGTAGTTGTGTTGTTCTTTTTGTTAATAGTTCCTTGTTTTATGATACATTAACTTATAGGTGAGCCGTACAGTCTATTCGTCATGATTATTGTAAAGTAAAACATTTTAACATTTTCAAAGGCTTAACAAATTTCATAAATATTTACAAAATACTCAAGGAAAAAATCCCCAAGTTAGGTGCAAACTACTGTCGAATGTCTATTTATTCTAAGTTACCAAAATTTATGCAATAGGAGCGGGAAGAGTGATTACTTCTAGGATAATTTTAATCCATCTAATACTCGACTCCAATCTGTCTTGTACATACACAGATCTGTTCCTATTCTTCTTTAAGCTGCAGTATCCATAACCAATTTAGATCCAATATTTATATTTTCTATAGCATTAATTTCATCTTAAGCTCAAGCATCTAAGCTTCGTGAAAACTTATTAACAAATTTGAAAGTGCAGTGTGCGACATGATTGTTGCCAGGGTATTTTGATCAATTCGTCTTGGATAATACCTTAGAAAAAAGAATATATATTCATTCTGAAGTCGCCTGTGTTTCATTACTTTCTGAGTATAGGATAAAACAATGCCAACCAGAGTGGATAAAAGTGCAATGTTAACGTGAAAAGAAGTTGTTTCATTCATGAATTGATAAATTGTATCAAAGGTCAGTTTCACACACACACACACACACACACACACACACACACACACACACACACACACACACACACACACTCTCTCTCTCTTTCTTTCTAGTACTAACAGCAGCAACGATCGATCATTAGCCATCCATTTTCAACATTTTTATAAATCATATTTTTTTCCTGCAATTAAAACTTTGGACGTATTCAGATTTTCTAATTTGTATGATAGATAGTTTTATTTGAATGAGAGCTAGATCTACTGATTCTCCAGCACTGGTGTCAGGTAGAAAGGGTTACAGTCTTTGTCAGCATCTGGTGGCCATCAGATTTATGACGTGGTCAGCTTTCCATGTTTACGTCGCCATTCTTATTTATCCGTAGCCAGAAGTAGTTAATCGAACGCGGGCAGGTGTTTACCACATAAAGTAGCGGTGAATATTTTTACTTAACTATGGTCAATACCGCTGGATATTGACAAGTAGCAACAACGTTTAAAGTGATGAGACTGTTTATAAAGTATGCAATCAGCAGCTTTATCTACTTCTGAGTTTAGTTTATTTTACTTCAAATCTTCTCTACTTTATTGGGCTTGGATAAACTTTGCCTTTGTTTACACACTCGTGGAAGGTAGTGTATTAAGCGCATGGTGTAATGGTTCTTAATATTATAAATAGAAATTCGTTACGCATGACATTTTCTAATCAAATCACGACTATCTATGTTGTATGGGGCCATGTTCATTTCAACTTGTATTTCAATGAACCGCATATATATTAGTATAACACCTATACAGCTGTCAACAAAGTAGGCACATATTTCACAGTGGCATAACTTACTGACAGATCAGGGTCCATGCAGTTCTCTTGAAATTGTGGCTAGAAAGAACAGCGTTGATTCTGATTAGACTGATTTCCAAATGTTCTTTTGGCATATCTGGGTCTGCTATGTCCGTAATGGTTGGAAGCGCATTATCAACAAGCAAAAACAGTACGTTGATTTTCATGCAGCTTCTGTGAAAATACTGTGGAGAGAACTTCCAACGGTTTGGAACAATGAACTTGAGTTTGGTTAATTTATGGGAAAGGAAAATGTACAAGCTAAATGTACAAACAAACAAGGTGGGTTTATTTATTTAATTTCGTCATTTTGTACGGACTGTTTATAGTTTTGGTGGCGCTCTCCAGTTTCGTACTTTGCATAGGGTTAGAAATTTAAAGAAAAAGAATTACCCAGGGTTTCCTCACTGGCTGTTCTGGCTATTTAAAAAAGACCTTGTATATCTTAGGCATTGTTAAAAGAACTTTGAATTCCCTTTATTTTGGTGTATGATTGATGGGTGAAATTTGGGTTATAGAGTATACAGTTTGGTCTTACTTAAGACGTGCACCTCTCAAAAAATTGCTAGCTCCGCTTAGTCATTTTCACTTCCTGGACTTCAAAGGTAAATAAAAGAAAAAAAGAGCCGATAACTTTTTTTACTTTTTAGATATATTGTAATTTATTCATAGTACTAGCAGAGGCTGGTATTGTCTGCTCTGGCAAAATTCGTTTCCCTATTTTAATAACTCCTGAAAATAGTGCACTTTTGACTAATTCAGGCTGATTTTTCGAGTACTTTAGAGCGGCCATTTTGTCTGCCGTGTGCTTAGATCATGTCCAGTGTCCACAAGTACAATATGTAAAGACATTTCAGCCACAGTACATGAAAGTAACATAGAGGTATGCCAACATTCTCTCCATTGTGCATGTTGCAAATGCAAAATACTTCATCTTACACCTGTCACTCTGTCAGAAGCATGTATTATCTGTAGAGCGCCCCCTTTGTCAATACCTCATCATCAACATTCAACCAATCAGAAACCACTTTTCATCTTCCACAACTCATCTACAGTGAGTACGTTCTTACCATACGAGGATCCGTTATCCTTCTTATTGGCTGTTCATCTTGCCCAACTAAGCTACAGTGAGCACATGTTTACTATAAGTGGATCGATTATCCCTGTTATTTGCTGTCCATCGTGCACAATTCAGCTACAATGTGCAAACGCTTACCATTAGTGAAATAGTTATCTCTGTTATTGTCTGTTCATTTTATGGATTGCTCGTTTTGACCGATGAACTTAAATATAATGATAACAAGTAGCTGACATTGTAATTTCGAAAATGCACATTTGAAAATCCTTATCTATCACTAAACTCACATTGAAACATTTTGAGAGCAAATGAATTACTTCATGTATTTGAATTTTATAGCCGTCAAGGTGCATGAAACATGCTATACACAATTATTCAAAATATACATGTCTTAGAAACTGGCTTTTATCAACGATTGACCACACACATTATTTATGAAGGGTTTTTCATTTTACAGATACAAAAGTATCCTGCACATTGTTATGTCCATTTAGCGAGTGCATCTCAATCGAAATTCTTTAAACTGAATACGTAAGGGCTAGTTATTCTAAATTTACAGCAAGCATTCCACGTTAATCATGTCATATCCATTAATTTTTCAGCCTGCGCTACCGCAGCAGAATGCCGGAGAGACGTTTGTACTTCTCTTAGAGACCCACATGAGCACTGTGTCGATGGCCATTGTCGCTGTCTGTTTCGCAACCCGTGAAAACGGCATGCATAAAAACTGACCTTGTTCGAGTCGTGGATTTAAGATAAGATAATGAGTCTTGATTTCAGGCTCATTGGTCAATAGGTAGATAAGATACATATGTTAGGTAAATTATTCAAATGTTAAAGAAAATACACACCTAATGTAAAAAATAAATAAATAAAAAAACATAAAAAAAACATGTGTAGGTTACAAAATCTAAAGACTTTCGTAAAAGGTTCTTATCAGCGTTAAAACAAGTTTTATCTGCAACTATTAGATCTATATAGTGTGTTCTTTCAACTATTATGTATAAATTCATATGTATTTCATTATTCCAAATAAACACTAGTACATTGATCTCGCTGTCTAATATTGTTGATTACACAGAAAACAGACATGATCATAATAATTCATCTAAGCTTGAAATAGAGTTATTTACAAACATGTTAGTAGCACTGCTACCTATATGTAAGCCTAGTAACCAACTTAAGCTATCATTATAACAAATCACTAAGTTTCGTTTTATGGATATACTAAATTTCGACGATAAGAGTGCACGGTACATATTTCAAAAAAATAATCTCAGCCGGACGTTCAAAGAACAGTGTTTAAATTTGCATAGAAGTATGCTCACTCGAGTACAGAAATAACATTAATGTGTATATATATATATATATATATATATATATATATATATATATATATATATATATATATATACATACATATATACACATTCACATTTGCAGCATGCTATATTTTGATTAAGTCGTTTTTTATTCAGACTCTGACGGTTGTCTACAATTTTCTTGTCCTTTAAATAACCACGTGTCCGCTGTTCACTCATAAAAAAGACAAGGCCGGCAACTAGCCACCATTCATGTAACTATATTTAGTACTTACTAGGATTTCCTAAACATTCTCGCTAAATAGTCAACTACAACCCGTTTGTGTAGAACTGTAGTCTGTATTTACGATCAACATTCTTGTGTGCCTAGAAAAGATATAAATATTTATCTCCTTCGTCTCTCCGTGCCCGGAAATGGATTTGACTTTTTGTGACGTCATTCTGTGATAACGCATCGTTGCTCCTATATCCCTGAAATACACGAAAACGGTACGTGAGCCTTGAATAACTTTCGGTTTTGACATAGAAAACAAACACGTTCATAACTATCATCCTGTTTGAAAAAACAAGCATGCGGATAATAGAAAGACTTTAATTCTCAACGGTGATTTTTTGAAGCTGAAAAGAATATAACAGAATAGAAGGTAAAAGGAAGAAAATAAAATACTTTAGATTGGTAAGTTAGCAGTAAGTGCACGGAACATTTGCATCGTCTTATTTGATGGTTGATATGCACATACATTATTTTTCGTTTCCTCACCAGGTACATTTCCTTTATCATTGTTTTTTTAAAAATCGCAAGCCACAGCAGGACTTTTGCTTTTGAAAATAGGGAACTTAGGATTTGGACCATTACCACTTTCCAGAAAGGGTTTGACACCTGTTACAAACTCCAGGAGTGTACTCCTATATGTTGGTACTACATAAGCTCGTACATCTTATCTAAGTTGAATTTCAATTTTTATGTATAGCGGTGGAGGTTGAATTGAAGGTAGTATTTTGTTTGTTGAGACCCGATAACAATCTTGGAAATCTTAGTTGGAGTGGGGGAATGTAGTCTGTTGTATGGGTTTTGTACTTTACCATACGAGGATCCGTTATCCTTCTTATTGGCTGTTCATCTTGCCCAACTAAGCTACAGTGTATGGGTTTTGTTAGGGTCAACCATTACACAACATGCCTATGATTTGTAAGTAAACGTCAATAAAATCATCAGCTAATGAAAATTCCATTCATAC
The DNA here is from genome assembly GCA_029931535.1 of Margaritifera margaritifera. Lineage (NCBI taxonomy): Eukaryota > Metazoa > Mollusca > Bivalvia > Unionida > Margaritiferidae > Margaritifera > Margaritifera margaritifera. The sequence goes on from JAQPZY010001665.1 coordinate 3,322,174, forward strand.
TGGCATATTTGGGATGAAGTCTTGATATCTATTAAGCATGTCATATAGTTAATAGTTTTCCCCTGCTTCAAATGCATGTACAAAGATTGGTAAATTAAATGTGTCGCTGTAATTGCAATTGTTTTTCATTTGACCTTTGATTCCCCCCAGTGACCGCAGGGAAGAGGCCCAAATATCATACCTCCTATTCGCAAACTATATATCAAGTGTGGTGAATTGCCCTTCTCCCAAGTGGTTGAGAAGGAGATTTAATTGCGGACAGACGAACACAAGGACAGACGGACGGGCAGAGTGACAATTTGTTTGCATTTCACATCATTGCACATGGATGACTTCAGGTAGAAAAATAAAGATTTGACAAAATTTACTCAAATCTCACAGAATATTTTATCAAATCTCACAATTGGGTAGTTTATATATTATCCCTGGTATGCCAAACGTGTCTTATTTTCTTTTATTTTCCCACGACCAAGGTTACGGAGGGATATATCAATGGAGATTTCTGTCTGTCCGTCCGTCCATTGACAAGGTGGTTTCTTCAACATAACTTTAGTTTGCTGTCATTTTTTATTTCTCAAACCTCATATGTGACTTACCCATGCGTAGATTCAGAAGCCCATCGATTTTGGCGCTGCTAGGTCCAAGGTAAAGTTCAATGGATCGGAAACTGTTATTTTGCTTCTCAAAATGTGATTTTCTGCACAATGTGAAGATTCCTTACCGTAATTTTCATCAATCTTCATCGGTAGGCTACAGTTGGACAGAGGCGGCTTCCTATTGATTCTGAGGCCGAGAGGTGAAAGGCCAAGTTTATTAGGGCCGATATTGTAATTTGTTCGGTTTCCGCTCGATAGATCGATGTTTTTTAATCTGATGTTTATCAAAGAGCTTAGGTAGTCTACAGAAGGGCAGAGACACCACTATATTGATTCTTCAACCCACCCAGAGATCAAAGGTCAAGTTCAAAGGAACTAAAATTGTCATTTTGAGTTCCATATGATAAGTCTACTTTCCTTACGATTTCCGCATAGTTGCATTACATTTGAAAAACGGTAGCTCCCTATTGAGTTTGCAATGGATAGATCACAGGTCAAGGTCACTGGACGTGAAACTGCAAAATTATGGTAATGTTACATTGGTAATCGCTACGGTCGGTTTGTTGGCGGGGAGGGGGGATCAGTCATTCTTCTGATGGCTATTTTCTCCTTTCTAAGTTTTCTGGATAAGGTTAGGTTCGATATTTGATGTTTTACGGCACATGAACACTTTGAAGGTTATACCGGGCCGAGACAAGTAGAGTAAAGTGCCAAAGGACATACTACGGTAGCCTATCTGAGCTGTCTCTATTGTGTATCGAACCCGTACCCTGCTGGCTACAAGACCAACACCTTAACCACTGAGCCACAGCGGCTCCCATTCTGGCTAAGTTTACTAGGTGAAATTCCTGCTAGGTTCATTTGCTATTTTGTGCTAGATACACAGAAAGTATTCCTATATATAGAAATTTGTTTGAAAAATAAAAATCATTTTCACAAAGGTCTAGAAACTTTGACTGCAAGAAGATCCATAATACCACCATCCCTCCTCCTCACACACACACACACACACACACACACACACACACACACACACACACACACACACACACACAATACAACGCCTACCATCTCGCTGACATTTCTGAGGGAATGGTAGTGGAGTACCCATCAGTTTCTTTAAGGCTAAAATCAAAATGACTTTATTTTGAAATAAAAACTCAAGGGACAAGGTCTTGAAATTTCAAACGTGACAATTCTTTCAGTCTGAAGTAACATGTATTTTAAATGTCAATATAAAGCAAATGTTCTATTAAGATGTTTTAATTTCACACTAAGTTTGTTCAATCTCATTTTAAAACATACACATTCACATATTATTCAATCTCCCTTAAAAACAAATATGACGCAGATGCTCTTTACTATTTTGAACTAGAATTTAAAAAGAGCTTTATTGTTATCACAATTTAACGAGCGGATATTGTGATGCCCTCTGTCTGTCCGTCTGTCCTTACCCCAACCTCCTCCTAAATCGCTGAGGCAAAATTCTCGGAACTTGGTAGGTAGGTTGAAGTTTGGTGACCATTTGCAAGAGGGGTATGATTATCGGGCCTTTGAGCTGGGGGTCTTTGGTAGGCGGTCAAAAGTCAAAATATATACAAAACTGCAATTACAGTAACCTTTTTGAATATTCGTTGAGAGAACCTTGTACATACATTCATAAGATGAGGGCATTTGGTAATATATGTAACGTATTTTGGAGTAAAGACTTTTGGGTTACGGTTTTAAGCGTATATCTAAAAATTACTTAAAACAATTGTATTGCCACCAAAAACACCCCGTTGTCTAGTTAAGCATTAATTACAGTCTGTGACATTGAGATTTTGAAAATGAGACACTCACTATCCCCAGACTGTGACCAAGCATTGGTTAAGTTTTTTTTGTTCCAGGTTGGGGGTTGGTGGGAGGGACGTGTTTGCTTCTATTATACATTTTTGTTGTTGAACGGGTTTTAGTACGGGCATATATTGTCTTATATTTCATTGGGAAAGTGAGCGCATACACTTTGCTTTGCTAACCCAGAAGTTAAATATGAGTCGGATGTGTCCCTTTGCATGTGCCAAGCTGATCTTTCGTTTGCATTGTGATTTGCATTTGTAACAAATAAGGCACTGAACGTCATTCGAAACCATTTACAAGTTATCTTGTTTTCTCGATGATTTGGGTCCCACCTCGAATTCCCACGTTTCTATTCAAATCTTTACCCTGGTGTATATGTTTGCAAATTATTTGTTATTAGTTTCTATTTGAATTCCCACAAACTCCTATTATGCCAGTATCTTCTTGTTCGTGGGGTGGAGGTGAGGTTGGAGGTGTAAAGGGGATATTGGGATGAGGGGTTGAGTTGGGTGGGGGTGCGGTGGAATGAGGAAATATAGCCTAAATGTTATATCAGTGACAGTCGGTATTTCTATAGATGCAGTTCATCTGCATGTTGTGAACAATGACCTCGTACACATTGTGGTTAAATTACATTTTATTCCTTCTCTTTTTTACGGTTTCCAAGACATTTAGGAGATTTATTTCGGGTTAATGTAATATAGAAGAATCATCACACACAAATAAAATCCTGACACTTGATGAAATACGTGAAAGAATTGGCAGGACAGTTTCTAAAAATAATATTGGGAAAGAAATTAAAAACAATGGTTAAAAATGCCACTGAAAGCAGTGCAAGGTGTAAATAATACTGGATCAGAAAGTTATTTTTTACAAAGTTACATTTTGGAGAAACCCAACAAATGCGATGATATAGAACTAAAAGACATTCCGCTAATTAGTAGAGATCTTATTTGTTGTACTACAAGACCCAGGAAGAGTGTTATTAGTGCATCTGCTAAATGGTACCATTAGCTTTAGCAAGATCATTGGTGAAGTTACATTTATTGAATATTTAACTTGGTTCCTCAGTGTATGTGGAACATAAAACATCTGCCAAACTTGAAATTAGCAATGCATTTTGCCTGAAAAGAAATAGCATCATGACCATTTTAGATATAGTATAGCTAAGAATTTATAAAGGACTTTTTCCTGAGGAATCAATTATTTCTGACTTGCTATAGAAATGGACTGATGTGTTAAGAGAAATAATTACCCTTTCCTCCATTGGAATTCAGCCAGTGAGACATGCAGAACAGTCAACTGTTTAAGTCTTCATTTATAGTTGTCTGCTGCTCTATTTGTAAATTTCTTATGACAACGAAAGAAACATTCAGCTGATGCGGAAAGTGCCATGAAAAGACCACTTCAAGATATTACAAACACTTTCAGTTTAAAACTATAAAACGTCACATACTCAAGACACAGAACATCACACCGTGATCATGACAACAAAATAACAGAAACTGATGATGACGATGATGATGATAATGTTGCTGTTGCTGATGATGATTCAGTAGTTGATAAACATCCTTAAATTCTGTGCAGAACGTATATTTCATACTTGCTTATTCGTATGTCATGACGAAACTACGTGATACTGGATACAATTGTGGAAAATCAAACAATTATAATAGACAGCTAATTCACAATGGACATTTCTTTTACTGCGCAAATAACATAAGTGCTTACAAAAGGGGTATCTCAAACAATCCTTTTCCTATACGTTACAAAATAACTCAAGAACATTTCTGTCTCTCAAGTGAGTTGAAAATGAGGAACTGTCTGACAGAATTTATTTTGAACAAGAGAATGATATCTCATGAAGTGTTAACCAGAAAGCATCATAGAAACGACCAATATCTTAATGGTAGACTCGATCTCCTGCAAAATATTTGCATTCTAGTTTCAATCTTTCGGGTTCAAATATCCATCAGAAGAACGCCTAACACAAATCAAGAATATTCTAAATTGGTTTACAGATTTGAAGATATCTGTGAAATCGAATACCAAAATTGAAGATTAACAACGACCCCCCCCCCCCCCCCAAAAAAAAAAAAAAAAAAAAAAAAACAACAGACAAATATCTGATATCTCATCAGATTCGTGCTGATATATCTACTTTCATTAAAGGATTCGATGAACTGTGTGTAGGGAAAAACTTCAAGCATCATCTGTTTCGATTATTCCAAACAGAATAAATTCTGACGTAATTGAACATGTGCTTTGTCAATTAAGGGGATTATACAACGGCAACAACACAAATTTGCCTAAATTATTGTAGAAGTAGGAATGGCGTAATCATTGGTCAGGTAATAATGTACAGTAAGTCCAACGTAAAACGATTCAACTGTATTACATGATTTGTAAGAGGACTAGCAAAGGTTCTACATTACATCTTCGCCATATGGTAGTTGGCGGGACCTGCAAATCCTACACAGACTTACAGACGATGCCAGACAGTCCACATCATCAATAAATGCCTTGTGTACAAGAGTTTACATGTTCGAAAGCTGTTGTCCCATAGTCAAAAGGTCTCTACTTTAAGGTTTTATTTTCTTGAAAAATGCATTTTTTTCGTCAGTAATATTTCACAATCCTTTTGAAATGTTCTGGCTCTGTCATGCGTACAACACATTGTATGGATCGGTAGTAGTTTGGCCGACATCAGCATCTGTTGTGCTTAATAGATCCAACAGTTTTGAGGTTAACTCTGCAATACTGACTACATCGTCTATTCGTGGTACAAAGAGACAATTTCTGGCTAATTTGTTATTTCTGTATATCAGTTTTGCAACATCATTTCCATATAATATTTATTTTTCCGGTTCCAGACCATTCAGCACCAACGGGTGTTTCCTAAGTAAATCTGGAGTAATCTTTGTTTACTGACTATTCACGTCACGAAAATGAAGCTTTTGCAAATAAAATATCACACTTGTCTGTATAATGCACGCAGTGTCTCTGTCTACAGTGTATACTTTTGACAAACTTTTTCTGCAGCGCCTCTAAAACTCAATTCATTGTAAATAGAAAGAAATTCTGAATAACGACTATGGACGTCTTTGGCCGAAAACTTGGTTTTATCCCCTAGAAAACAGTTGCTATCAAAACTGTCTATATATTTAGGCTGTAGGTGATAGTGATACCAATGTAAAATATGTTTAGCCATAGCTGATGTCGCGACTGGTGTGTCTAAAAATTCATCCAAGCAGTTGTTCATAATTGAATGTAAAAAACAAATTCTGGCACTGACTAATCAAGTTCTTCAAAATGTTTTTACGTATCTAATTTATATATCTTACACATTTCTGAATCATACCTTTGACCCTGGCCATCTTTACCGCCATTACAATCATCACCATCAGCTGCTTTATCACCATTATCATCCCTTTTCTCGTCACTTACATCATTTTTCATACCTCACCCAATGTTACCAGCAATATTGTATTATTAATAAAAATGTCTTTATCATTTTGAACATCTTCCACGTCACAGTTTTCATAGTAAAGGTCAACAGTTTTTGGGATGTTGTCTGTCGGATGAAAGTTTAAGCTTTGTCACCTTTGGCCCATCTTCAAATTTCACACTACTCACTGCAACACAGATCTTCACAGGAATACTTTTTCTTTTGCAACCCACGATGACTGCACCAAGACTCATTCACTGAGATTTGTGAATAGTAAGTGAAAATGCCACTGTCAATGGATACTGCACTCGTTTGACTATTATACACTTCTTATCAGGGTCAAGCTTAGAAAAGGCAAACTTTGAAATTGAACAGTCTTATTTTCTCGACAAACTGAAACAGACGTGAAGTAGGCTATTTTCTTTTTAGCCGTTCCAGTTTTACTACTGACCAGTTGAACACTTAGAATTTAATAGCATTACTGGGCATTCAGTTGGTATAAGTTTAAAATTTTAGGGGACGAAGAACTGATCTGGATAATGTGTGTCATATACATCTTAAGATGCAAAACCATATATATCCTGGTAGAATCTGAATGTTACTCTAATTAAAACAATTACATCCACGTTACGAGAATATAGGTTAACTGCTTTCTCATACATTCTTGTGACATGGGTTGAGACGGAGAATTTATAAAGGCTATTGCATACTGAGATGAATGTCCACGTTCAAGTTAGCTCATTGCGTTGATGCTCATTGTGTATGTTTGTCTATGAATTACACTTAGATTTATTTAATTGGGAAAGGTATTTTTAAACCATTTTAAGGTTAAACAGTAATGTCTGTGATCACCATTTAGCTCATTCTGAACAGGCTCTAATATAAATCTCCTGCCTACATGTATGCCTCCAAAAGAAGGATGGTTCCCTTTAACTTGTTTAAAAAATGAAATCAACTTTTTCTAGAATTTTAGCGGTTATAATAGATAATAGATACCTCACATATAACCAGTCAGCTGATATTATGTAGTCTTTGACTTTACTGAACCGCTCATCCATCATGTCCAATGCAGCAAATCGGCATGTGTATGTCTTTCGTTTTCCAACCAGTCCTTTTATGTACAAATGCTTTTTGGAGACACTAATATACAGAGATTCCCACCCTATATGAACAAGTCAATGCAATTTTAACATCCACATTTATTTGCTAATTCTCTGATAATGAAGATTTGACACTGCCTGTTTGTCTTGTTAGGATCACATTATGACCTTTCATAATTAGTCACCAATACATTTTTGATCATCATACATAATTACTCCAAAGCAAAAATGTATATAAAATTTTGCAACAATTATATTCATCAACCATACAATATGGACAACACAAATAGATTTCAAAAAGACATTTAAATTTGTGCATATATTTGTGATATCTCTTTGTTGGATGTCAGACAAGAACTTATCATATTTATCTCCCTATATATTATCTTAATCTAAGCATCAACATTACTATAGGGCTATTTGATCTTAATCTAAGTATCAAAGTTACTCTAGGGCTATTTGATCTTAATCTAAGTATCAAAGTTACTACATGGCTATTTGATCTTAATCTAAGCATCAAAGTTACGATAGGGCTATTTGATCTTAATCTAAGCATCAAAGTTGATATAGGACTATTTGATCTTAATCTAAGTATCAAAGTTACTATAGGGCTATTTGATCTTAATCTAAGTATGAAAGTTGATATAGATCTATTTGATCTCAATCTAAGTATCAAAGTTGATATAGGGCTATTTGATCATAATCTAAGTATCAAAGTTACTATAGGGCTTTATGATCTTAATCTAAGCATCAAAGTTGATATAGGACTATTTGATCTTAATCTAAGTATCAAAGTTACTATAGGGCTATTTGATCTTAATCTAAGTATGAAAGTTGATATAGGGCTATTTGATCTTAATCTCAGTATCAAAGTTACTGTAGGGCTATTCGATCTTAATCTAAGTATCAAAGTTACTATAGGGCTATTTGATCTTAATCTAAGCATCAAAGTTGATATAGGACTATTTGATCTTAATCTAAGTATCAAAGTTACTATAGGGTTATTTGATCTTAATCTAAGTATCAAAGTTACTGTAGGGCTATTTGATCTTAATCTAGGTATCAAAGTTACTACAGGGCTATTTGATCTTAATCTAAGTATCAAAGTTACTATAGGGCTATTTGATCTTAATCTATGCATCAAAGTTGACATAGGACTATTTGATCTTAATCTAAGTATCAAAGTTACTATAGGGCTATTTGATCTTAATCTAAGTATCAAAGTTACTATAGGGCAATTTGATCTTAATCTAAGTATGAAAGTTAATATAGGTCTATTTGATCTCAATCTAAGTATCAAAGTTGATATAGGGCTATTTGATCATAATCTAAGTATCAAAGTTACAATTGGGCTATTTGATCTTAATCTAAGTATCAAATTGAAATAAGGCTATTTAATCTTAATCTAAGTATCAGAGTTGACATATGACTATTTGATCTTATTCTAAGTATCAGAGTTACTTCAGGGCTATTTGATCTTAATCTAAGTATCAAAGTTACTATAGGTCTATTTGATCTTAATCTAAGTATCAAAGTTGACATACGGCAATTTGATCTTAATCTAAGTATCAAAGTTGACATAGGGAAATTTGATCTTAATCTAAGTATCAAAGTTGATATAGGGCTATTTGTTCTTAATCTAAGTATCAAAGTTACTATAGGGCTATTTGATCTTAATCTAAGTATCAAAGTTACTCTAGGGCTATTTGATCTTAATCTAAGTATCAAATTTACTCTAGGGCTATTTGATCTTAATCTAAGTATTGAAAAATTACTACATGGCTATTTGATCTTGATCTAAGTATCAAACTTACTATAGGGCTGCTTGATCTTAATCTAAGTATCAAAGTTAATATATGGCTACTTGATCGTTACCAACCAAAGGGTTATTGATGATCTCATGATTCGGTGAATTTCAAGGTTAATATGGTGCAGTTTAAGACAATATCGGATCTGGTCATCCGGGCGCTTATATTTTGACCCTTCCGTAATATATAATAGGATTACAGAAGATGAGGTTTGTAACTCGATAAATGGTTATTATATACACATATTATATATTGTGTCCTCGAATGTTATTCGTGTTTATAGTAACAGTTTTCAAAGATCTCGGTGTCATTTTAATTGACTGATTTATTTTTTTCAGCCAGATATCATAGTTGTGTACTTTACAGCCATATATATCTTTGCAAATATTTAATAATCTTTCTCAATAAGCATGTTCACCTTCGACATTATACCATCCTTTTTTGGGAATGAGCGAATGACCGTCTGGGTTTGGGCGCTGGTGCATGAAAGCTAGGCCATAGTTGCCGTTATATATATATATATATATATATATATATATATATATATATATATATATATATATATATATATTGTCAGTGTCAGAAAATGCATCTCCTTCGTGTCAATAAAATACAGTGAGCAGCATATTGTGTATTCATGTGGATTTGAAATCTTATTGTGTATTCATGTGGATTTGAAATCTATCTTCTAGATATACATGTAACACATTTAATACCAGCCACTAGTTTCATTTTTTTAGACAGTTTTATAGTAATTAATTGATACATAGTCTCTTTAAAACTTATAAAGATAAGTCCCAGAACTGGTGTAGTAATGTCATTAATAGATTTAACAAGAACCCACATACAATAATACCTAAGCTTGACATGACAGCTAAAGATGAAATTAAATATGTAAAAACTATTGGTTGTTATATATCAAAAATAGATACGATTAGGTTTATCACCTGGCGTATATGTTGAATAGGTAGGAAATTCTGCAAGATTCTGGTCTTTGCAAATAAACCATGGAAGACTAATAAAAAAGATGCTTTGTGTTCCAACAATGATGATGATATTTAGACAGTCCTTGTCGTTAACAACCTCAAGCAACCTCAGATTGTATTGTATGTTTTAAACATTATGTGTCAAAAATGCTCCATCTTTGTTGTAGCCTTGAATGTGAGATCACTCTATTAATCATGCATTTTGAAATGAACTCAGAATTTGAAACAGAGTTCTCTAGTAGGGTCCACATGTAATTAATTTGTTAGTCTCCTCTTTTTACGCAATCACGAATTTATGTGTATATTGTCATTACCAGCATCCAAAGTGTTGAAGGAGGTATAACCCAAACATATATCGTACTTTAGAAGCTATTTTTCTTCCTTGTTAAAAATAGACCTACGTTAGTTTAGACATTTCAGTGAGAGAAAGCGACAATACTGAAGATTTTACGTTTGATTTTTAAAAATTATTTTTGTAAACATTTTTCCTATTGATATTATATATATATATATATATATATATATATATATATATATATATATATATATATATATATATATATATCTGCCTAACATTGAGTTGATTTGATATTATTTCTCCCAAATACCGGTTAAAAGCATATGGCTTGTTTTGCTCAGAACGTGATATTGCTTTGACAGGCAACAGGCAGTTTAGTACTGTCTTTTTTATTAACAGTAGGACGAAACCCCAAATCCACGCGTTTATGTGTAAACGAATGATAGTCAGAAGTCCCTTGCCTTGTTCGAGAACTCCAGGTCGTCATTGTCGTTTTCTTCGCATTTTTGTCCATTATCTCTCAAGAACCACTAGAATTAGAACTCGGCAGGATTGTCTTAGCCATGAAAAGTAAGGTCCACATCCTGGCACTGAGAGATGAAGGAGATACAGATTTAGATATTTTCTGAGAAAAAGACAGTCGAGACAAATATGTTGATATTATTTTCGGACTAAAGCTCTGCAGAAAAGGAACGACACCCACTTATAGGCCTGAAGTTGAATATTTAACTGGAAGTAGTAGGGAATCCTTAATAGGCTCTAAATATAGTAACCTGGATGGCAACTGGTTGCCAGCCTTCTCTGTTGTATGACTGAACAAGAGACACGTCTATTTTAGAGGACAAAGGGACTGTAGAATACAGTGGTATAGCGTGACTAAGCAATGAACGATTCAATGTATATAATACTGTAAATGTGAATATATATTGCAGAATTTAATAAATCCACAACCCTGAAGCCAGTGACCCCGTGTTCTCCAAACTTAATGGCTAGAAAATAGAATTCTACACAGATACCTGACGCAAGCTTTCTGCTAAAATGGGTCAAAATAATGAGAGTAGAGTAAAGACAACAGGATATACACCCGTCTAAAATATGTCCCATTCGACACATAAATAAATTTAACAACTGGAGAAACTATAGTGTCATACCCAGCCCTCGATTTCTTAATGGTATCAATGTTTACAGTGACACTTTACAATAATCTAGGTGTCATTTTAGTGTAGAGATATTTTACTTTTCAGCAAGCTATTACATAGTTGTACGTGTTACACCAATGGGAATTTAGGAGTCATAGAATTTCAACATTTAATGATATTCCCTCTGGTCGCACAGGACAAAGCTCTCCCTGCGTTACTGGTATTTACATGCCTATGAAACTTTATTGAGACATTGTCACACAAAAATAAAGATATAGGCAGACATTCAATACGAATGTAATTACTTTTCACAAACAAGTCGCTATTTTACAAATGAAACCACCACTTCAAGTGCCTCCGCTGATTTTCACCTCCTTCCGCGTGCATTTCGCTTCATTATAATCCACCATCACAGCACAAAATGCCATTAAACTTAAGACAAATTGAGCTTGGATGGAATTTCATCGATCGAAACTGACTATGAAGATAAACTTAAATATAGAATTCAGAAATCTGATTGCTCCAGAATTAGGAATAATTTAAATTCAACCTATAAATGCCTCAAGTCTATTTCAAAACTTTAAGACCCATTGGTGAAGTTGGAGTCTAATGTGTGCATTCTCTCAGATTACTAGACGAATTTTTCATACAAGTTTCTAACACTGGCAATCTTCAACAATCCCAAGTAATTGATGAGTTTGTGTTACTTCTTGATGCCATCATATGTAAAATTCATTCATATTCATGCTCTACGTCATTTGTACATGTATATGAAGATTTATCAATGAACACTTGTACTATTTTGTGTTTGATTTTAAATATAATGAAGTTAGCTGCATGATTGATCTTAGAAAGTTTGTTGGGTATTTGTAAACTCTTAATAAAAAAAACTCTATGTTGATTGACAATCTTTGTTTAAGAAATGTCATTTAATGTACAAATATTAATAGAGTATTATACACGGCTTAAATATGGATTCATTTCTTAAAGCCCAACACATCATACATTCCAGCTGTTACAAAGATCGTTTGTTGACTCATTTTATAATTGTACTGACTCGATATCTCTAAGGCAATCAGACATATTCTGGGAATTTATGTTGAACGTTTAAATATTACAATTTCCAATTTATGATTTAAAAATAAATATTCAAGCAAGCCGATATAGACTTTTCATTTCTTTTCAGATTATCATCAAGATACAAGAAATTATGGAAACATAGCGAAAAGAAAGTGTCAAAATATCAACGTTTCTAGAGAGTTCCCTTTGAAAGTTTATTGTTGCAAAAGATATGATATAGGGCTATTTCGATTCTAATTCCATATATATATATATATATATATATATGTTTCATACACACTCGCACACACACACTCAGCACATGCAAACTGGCACCACACACACACACGCACTGATGTGACCTAGATCAAGTTTCATCTGATTATCAGACTTGTTCTTATTATTATTTGGCTATTGATGCAATATTTTTCAATATTCGCACATCAATAGCTGTATAACAAAATGCGAATTTCAAAGAGAGCTCAAATTGTATATGTTATATAATTGTTAGCGATCGTATACCGAGGTGCCAGCGGAAATCGGAAGGATCTGTGAAACAGCAAGTCTGAATTTTAAGCCTTCTTTGAACTGTCAAAATCGGTGTTGAATCATCCCCAAAACAAACATGTCAAACATGTTACAGAGATCTTCTCAAATAAACCTGAACATGAGCACCACTTACCTAACAATATGAGAGACATACTTGTTACAGCCAAACTCTAATCGGAGACAAAGACACCACCCCTTTGGCTACTTCAAACCCTGCTGGGTCAAACGACGCCAAAAAAAAATAAAAAATAAAAAAATTTAAAAAAATGCAGACACGTGATCAAGACATATACCGTTTGTAGAACAGTCTCTGGCGAATACTCTTATCATCCTCAACCGCACAGTTACGTGCAAGACAAAATAAATGTTATCAGCCTCAACCACACAATCAGGTGCAAAACAGAAAATGTCATCTTTCGCGTTACATACATAGTTTGATCCATACAGTTTGTTGGAGAGGTAGAAGGAATAAATAGGAGGATGAATCTGCACATAGCTGACTGGCACAATGACAAGCTTCAAATGAAGCCATAGATTTCTAATCTCTTGACCAGCATTTTGATGACGTTATCTTCACCGGTATAGTCTTCAATACAAACGAGATACTCGCAACCAGAAGAAATTAGGAAACGGACTGATTTCGGCACCTAAGAAAGTTAAAGCTGCTGGTTCGAGTAAAGTGAATTACTATTGGGCACCATGGCGCTTTATCCTCATATATATATATATATATATATATATATATATATATATATATATATATATATATATATATATATCCATTTATTCCTCTGTTTCAGCAGTGCGTCCCTGAACGTCCAATGATCTTTAGTGTTAACTGTCCAGTCATATTAGCAAATTGATGAAAGCCCATAGTGAAACCACTGTTACTTTCTGACATATTCGTACAGTGTTCCAATCAGTAGTTATGTGTTCAATTTCTGTTTCTGTCCATGCTGTTTATTCGCTATGTTGGCCTTTGAGAAAGGAATGCCTAGATCAGCAGGTTGGGTAAAACCATTTTTAAAACGGTGATTTGTGACAGAACATACATACATACATACATACATACATACATACATACATACATACATACATACATACATACATACATACATACATACATAATACATACATATATACTGTTATGTATGATGTTTATATAATATTATAGATATTTTAGGAAGTTATAAATGTTTCTTGACTTTAATATTTGCTTAAATCTCAATGTTGTTGATCAGAAAAAACAAGTTTAACTAGTGTCCTTGAATTAGGTTGTTTACTTCAGATTTGAGCTAAAGGATAGTTTTGATCAACAAAATGTTTACCAAATTTGAGGTCAAGGTTGATTTTGTTTACATATAAAACTGGAAAATCCCTAGAGTTATGTGTAAAAAGACATGTCCACACAAGTAAAATTCCATTAAGATGACACATATTCTAGAACATTCTGTCATGTGACCAATCTTTATATATATCATGTTTAGTGGAGAGTTTTTCAGTATCGACATTACTATCAGTCTTGTAAAGAGCTATTACAGTTGTGAAAAGTAATTCAAAATTCTGAGAGAGGAATTATTTTAAATATTCATTGGATTGTAACAGTGCTCATAGACTTTTGGATTTTTGATTTCTAATTGATGATTTTGGAATTTATGTGAACTTATTCGGAAATATTTTGGAGTACTTCATTTTGACATCAGCACATTAAAGACTACTAGTACATCAGGACTTTGAAGACCATTGGCACATCATAACATTCAAGGGTACAGCCGCGAATTCGGAATATTCTGTATTTAGGACTTGTGATTAGAACACTAATTCTTATTGGATTATTTGGATTTTAATACACATTACTGTAAGTGTCTTTTTGATTTTTCATTTTAGTTATCTAGAAATAAATTGCTTGTTGATATTTACTTGAGTTGTTGTTTCACTTTCTTTCTGTTACATTTTTCTTAGACCATGGAGTCGTAACAATACATACATACATACATACACACACACACACACACACACACACACACACACACATATATATATATATATATATATATATATATATATATATATATATATATATATCAGGAACTGTATCCGAATGAAACATAAGAAATTGTCCATAACTAAATTCAGTAGAAACAGAAGCTGGCATTTCAATGTTGAATTTCACCAACACAGGTTCAATTAATTGATTTTCTAATTTTGTTTGTTTCGGTTCCTATGTCTATCTGTAAGGAGGATAATAACTGTAAAGCCAATCATATTGACTTATTTTCTACCTTCGTATGTGGTAATAAACTAAACACAATTGAAGCGGTACAAGCAATTTAATATTGTTTAGAAACAGCATTTATAAATGCCATTTAATACAAAAGTTATGACTTACCATTACGTTGACTACAGATCCTTATGAAGAAAGACACATCAACATGGACAAAAAGGATGTTTTCCAATTGCTTCAAGGATTTCTCATTTACCAGCCATATTGTTCAAGACTGTTTGAGAAAGCCAGTGTGAGAAAATATTTACATATTAGTGTTTGCTACTTGCTGAATGTCGATGTACAAGGTGGTTTTGTTTAGGTATAATTGTTGAAAAGTCGAGCACATTAATGAACACGTTGTGGCCAGAAATAAAATAATCCGATAAACACCCCACCGCCACCCAAAAGTATATGTTGTCATTTATCATAGTTGTATTGCTTGCCCTTATAGTATCTCCAGTCGTTACGAGAAGGACTGTTGAAGTTAGCATTCAGTGGTAGACATTATGGAACATATTTGTAGGTGATAGTGCAGGAACACAATTTTGTCATAAAAGACCTAGTTGAGAATGTTAGATTGATCGGGGTCATTGACTTCAAAGATAAGATGTTGATTGAAAACGTGTTCGACGAAGAAAAGCTGATACCCGAGATCATGAAAAAAAGATAGTGGAAAAGTTTGAACAGAAAAAAAATATATAAACGTTTGCTTCGTCTCATTGAAAACATAATAGAACAGTGCCCATATGGAAGTGTGTTTATGTTCTCCACTTGGTGAAGTTTATCGTCGTATGCAAATAAAGTTATGTTATTTATTTTGATATTTAAACCTACTTGTGTAATAAATCAAAATAGGAAACAAAAAATTGAAATACAAACAATAGACACAAATGAACCATTTGACAAACAATAGACACAAATGAACCATTTGACAAACAAGTCAGTAAAGCTGAAACGTTATTTGATGATTACCATACAAAGTTCCAAGTAGAGAATTCTGCCTGCAGTAAGATAATTATTTACTACTCAGAAGGAAATATAATCAAGCGGTTCCGTAAATGTTGTAGAAGTTGTCAAATCAAAAATAGATTTCAGTAAGATTAATGTTGAAATGTGTGACAAATATTTTCAAGAGCTTTCAATGGACATGTAGAAAAATATTAAAAAATAAAAAGCGACCCTTGCAATGAGGCTGAATGGCAAGAACAGTTGGAAAGTACTGACAATTAAAACAACGATAATATTTGGACTCTTACAGACCTAAAATGTTTGTTGAAGAACAAAATGGAGAAAATCAATTCTGAAGTTAAGGAAAAATTACCATCAGGTTAAATGTTGACCCATGTGCTTACATAAAAGGGTGTAACAATTGCTGCTTCAGCCATACTGATAGAGGTGGCAATATCAACAAGTCCACTTTCTATAGCATATTTGGTAAGAAGTGCTGTTTTCTACTCCACTTACTCCTGCAATTCCTCCATCTCCACCTACTACTCCTGCCCATACTCCTCCTCCTCATACTTCAGGCGAATAATTTCTTTCACATAATCGAAAAAGGTTTCACAAATGTGGCCAATTATTTATTGAATTCGCAAACAAAGCAGCAATAGCAATATCTGGTATTATAGGTGGAGTTTAAAACTGTCTACTACTAGGTAACTTGTTTCTTTCATTGCTGACCACGTTATTTTACTTGTTTTAGTACTAGTTGATTTGTTGATTGCATTTGTGTCACAAAAGTAATGAAAGCATAAAGCAGCATTGAGCGAAGCTAAAGAGCACAACATGATCAACGGTTTGTAACGTATTTTAAAAAAGAATACTATATCAGCTTCTACAAGTATCAAAAGAAATGATTGTTTGTTTATTTCGTTGTCTGAGCTTGTATGCTGTCCGCCGTCGATATTATCTTTTGCGGTTTCTAAACTGGACTTTGTCCACACTTCCTGATAAGACTTGTGCTCCACTACGCAAATACCATATGCCATTTGAACGCTAGAGAATATGACAGTATCACAAACGTCACAGGAGGCGAGGTGTACGGGAGGAACATCACCTTGATAGTCTTTTGTGTCCACTTATTTTTATCGATATTGTCTTCTTTTTCTCCCCTTCATGTTCTTGTGGTACTGCCACAAATCGCTTATCAATCTTTGGGATTCCTTTCTTTACTACCTCTGTATTGAGGATAGAGTTTTACCCAAGTTTAAACTAGACAGCTTGTTTTCTGTATATGAAAAAATGTATCCAATGATACTGCCAATTTCAACACCATGTCACTCGGTATAAAAAGTAGTCCAATTTCACTTTTGAATCAGTTATGTACTGTAGATATTTTACCATGATGTTTTCGTACGTATCGTACCCGTGCTGTTCTAGTATTAGTAGCTCCATTAGCTTTATAACAGTGTCTCATACTGTCGCAACAGGCTGTATAAAAGCTGTACTGTTTTGATCCCGTGTACCTGAAATACAAATCAAATACTTTCACTTACTACTCTATATCTGTGAAAACTAGATCTTCAAAGTCGGTATATGCTCAAACTATGAGAGGCGTGGTAGTTTTATTTTATCCAGATGGCGTAAAAGTTCTTCCTATATCAACTAATTATGGTTATTTGTTTGATAACTGTTTGTGATCGAAGGTTGTATGGGTGTGCTCAGATTGTTCATGGTAAATATTGAGCCCCCAAAAATATTAATTATTGATTGAGTAGTTGTGTGCTTCGCTGTTATACCTTCTTTGAATAAAATTGGAAAGAAGTTTAAATGACTGCATCAACGTCTATGTGAAATTCATTGCCTTTTATCTAATTGACAATCTCTTAGTACAGCTTGCAGTATTTTACCTTACATTTGATTTTAAGCTTTTTATGTTGTTTGAATCATCTTTATATTTTCAGTGTTATCTCTTTCATTTCTTCTTTGATGTCATTTTCTACTGGGCAAGGATATTGCCTAGTCACCTTATTGTGTTCTTAATGTGTACCATTTTGCTGCTTAACTGCGATGCTTTTGGACGTATTTTCGTTTTCTCATCTGGTCTCTTGATCAATGCAAATTCGCATACTGTGCATGTTCAATCTACGCCATTTACAAATGCGCTGCGCTTTACTCATCTGTCACATTCTAAAATATTTTCATCTTTCAAAAACTGAAGAGTTTATATGCTCCTTGATAATGCTACTTATGTATTGCGTTTAGACCATCAAAGTTGACGCAATACGGTTTCCTGTTGGCTCCCACCTGTTAAATGATTCATCATATCCTTTCCATTTCGCATGTACATACTTTTTGCCTTTTATTTTCATCTGTCGCAGATAAATTTTGATCGTAAAACATGTCATATATATCCTCTTCTTTCATGTCCTCAAATCTGGAAGCTACCTGATCGCTTATGATTATTTGACTAATTATGAATATTTCCTCTGTTTACCTAGGAAAGTTAGCCCTTTGCAAATATCATTCTATTCGAAAATCCTGAGTGATTCACCGATTTGAGATGTTCCATATGTATCAGTTCCTAAATGAATAAATATGTTGATCCATCCTTTTGATTGGTTTATTTCTCGCTCGCTTCAGTAGGTAAAATGTCTACTAATGAGTTGTGAGTGTTATTTTATCCATCAATAAGCTTTGGCTAAGACGTCAGCTATTTTGGTGGTTTCATTTTGAGTGGACTACTTCCACATTCGATCCTTCATAGCTATGTTAAGCCTTTCGACTATAGATTCATTGTTGTCCGGGTAAAATAAAAACTATTCACTCTTTTCCGGTTTCAGCAAATCCTTGACTCCATCGAAATGTGCCTTTACAGGCTTTATTTGTTTGAAGATGTCTCGGAAAGCCTCGTGAATAACCTCTCCCTTTTTGTTTTGTCATATGATTCATTTTCTATTAGGGCACTACAACTACAAACTATATTCAACACCTCTCTATCTATGTTCTATTCGTTTGTTTCAAAGTACGGGTTCAACTTGTTGGCGTGAAACGTTTCCTGTGAAACGTCACATGACGAATAAAACCTTTCTCCGTCACTTCACTATTCGCCCCAGGATAATACAATTGACCTAACACTCATTTAGTTTTTTTCCTTCCCTAACACATGTGAACTATATTTGTGAGGAACGGCATGTGACAAAATGTCCTACCGTATGGCGCGGTAAATTCTCTATATAATAACCCTTTACGGCGTAAAACCCTCGAGCTTGCCCCAAAATTAAAACGCTTCTTACTCCCTATCACGACTATCTCCCTGGTCGCGCCTAAGCCTGGGTCAACGTCTTGTTGTGCAAACTCGTCGTGTGAATATCTGTCAACTTGCAGAAGGGCCTTATCTCTCGACCGCTTGAACAATTGGAATTTAAAATCCGAGCAAGTCAGGAGTCTAGAATCCCCGACATTTCCAATCGACAGGTCGTAAATCGGGCTGAAAAGCCATAACGTCTCTACTGTTCCTGTTAAGAAGGGAGTCTTGATATGTAATTTCAATATGGAAACATGATCAAGTTACCAATCAATCATTTGGTAAAACCCGCGAGATTGTGTTTTATCACTGCTCCGATATATCCGGTATCGTGTAAAACAGTAACGTCTCGCACAAGGCGCAGAATAGTCCACAATGCCCGTGTTGCCCTTTTTAAATTATCACGCGAGAAACAGTCTGGGCGATTCACTTTGGACCATCCACTACTTTCGATAGCGACTGCTGCCATTTGAACGAACCTTACATGTTTAAAACTGCCTTTAACTACGGACAACACATTTGGCCGGTTTCGAGTTACTACTCTTGTTTCCAATTATCATTATTGTAAAATAATATACGATAAAAACACCGTTGTAAGATTATGCAACCAAACACCCGTCATAATGGACATATTGCCAAAAGAGAGTTCTGCCGTTAAATTTAAAAGCTTCCAAAATCAACTAAAGGCTTCTTTTGTTCATTTTGTAATTTTGAAAGTATCATTGAGCCAATAACTATTATCATTAGCGAACATAAATCCCGTCGTCCTGTCCTGTCCAAAACGTCATGAATAATAAAAACAGCAAAACACGATCCAGCAGGATTTTGCCTTTATCTTAAATCTTCGGACAAAGAATATGAGCCTACAGTTTACAGAGGAGAAGACTGTATAGTTATATTATATGAAAATTGAGATGAATTGTAGAAACTGTTGCTGAAGAACTTAGACCAAGTAACGATGCTCTAATGATATTCAGCAATAGAAATAAAAAGCATTATAATTTCATCGTTATATGTAATATTTGTGAAAAAGAGATAAGGTCTGACGAAGGGCGCCATGACTCCAACGTTAGAGATCAGGATCACTTAACTGGATAATTCCGAGGTTCAGTACATCAAAAATGTAATTGAAATTATCACTATGAGGAGTATATTCCACTATTTATTCATACTTCGTCTGGATACCATTCTCACCTCGTTATTAAATCCTTAGTACAAAAATGATCCCGATGAAGAAGTACCAATAATACCAAATAATGATGAGAATACATATTGTTTACTAAGGATTTTATGTTCGATAAATGTGTAAATGGTGACGAATTTAAGATGTAGACTTAGAAGTACCAACATATTTGCACTACTATTTTAAAGCGTACCCTTAAGCAGAAGAGAAAATGACTCCGATAGAGGATGATTTATCTCCACTACAAAAGAAATTGACAGTAGATAAACACGGTTAAAAACCTTCAGCATGGAAATTATTATGCATCATAAAAAGGAAAGGAAAATATGCTAAGTTTTATCTTCAGTTAGAAATTTAACTAAAAAAAGATACCTAGAGCAGTTATACTCGATCAAGAGCCGAGGTTAGAAACATATATATAAATGAATATTTCTTTAAGATAAAATAGGAACCAATGATTTGAAAAAAATATATACTTAAGTTAGTAAATATTGCTGTCTTCAGAAAACAAATGGAAACTTTTAAAAAGAGAACTAATCTGAAAATATGCTCTGACGAAAAGAAATATTTTCAATTTGAAAAGGAAATTTCATTTGCACGAATAACAATTATATATTAAGATAGGATATTAGCTAGTTTAAAGAATAATATATTCAATTTATCCAAGCCAATTTATGGTAGCGTTACTGTGCCAGAAGTAAGTAAGTTGCTGTTGTATGACTTTTACTGTAACAAACTAAGGAACCAATATGGTGACAAAATGGCGTTATTATCTCAGAAACAGATTTTCTATGTATAAGTCTTGAAACAGACAACGTTTACAATGATATGAAACAAACTATACAGTTTTACGACGCAAGCGATTGCAAAAATGATAACGTATATGGAATACCATTAGCTAACAATAAAGTTATTGGATTGTTCAAAGAGTAGATGAATGGTGTACCAATATATGAATATTGTGGCCTTAGAAATAAGCTATATGCTTTTAGGATTGACATATTAGCAATATAATTAGGAAATCTGTTGTTTAAAAGAATCTCATTTTATATATGTTCAAAGACCGTTTATTTAATAAAACTATAAATCATTAAAAGATGAATGTTATTATATTCTACTAACACGAGATATACAATGTCATAATAAATACTTTTGCTTTTTCACCTTATGACGGCAACCGTTATTTATGTGGACTATTTTGGCTTATGGTTAGACTATTAAGTAGTTAATCTCTTGGGAGTCTAGTTAATCTCCTCGTACCACTTTGTAATCAAACGGATATTCCGCCTCATGAAAAGTTTATTTCTTTTGTTTTCTTTTAACTTTTCAAGGATTTAATCTATAAAAAGGCTGGTACTACATCATTTGCAGGAAAATATTTTCTATAGACTTTGTATCTTTTGAGTACAGACTAATATAAATCTAACATTTTCTAGAAGATCTATTATGACAGATATATACTTTTCTACTATTACCCATAAAAATATTCCATAATGCCTAATACTGAATGCTAGCATTGTTAAGTTGGTTTCTTTCTTTTTTACATAGTCTAAATTTGCACAATCGTCTATAAGTAACAAAGTATTAATTACCTGGTACCAACTATTAAGTAATTCTAGTCATTTTTCTGATTATGACCAGGATCTATTAGAATTACATTATTGTCTCTAAAAAGCCATTTTGTTGGTTGTAAGTCCTACTGTACATAAGGGTTGGACAGATAATTGCAATAAAATTCCAAAAATGTTTATATATTCTGTTTCAATCAAATCTAGTGCAAAACTTGTCTTTCCGCACAGTGTAATACCACATATAATCATAGTATAGAATTCTTTTAGGTACAGTTATTAACTCTTAAAAAGGACGTTATGACTCTAGAACATAATAGATTGATTTGGTTGTTCTGAATGTTTACCTATGCATCATAAATAAAAAAAAGTAATACATTTTGTGTGCGTCTACGTTTCCTTTTCTGTTCATCTGTGCATGTGCTCCTTGTTAGACAGTTGCTAATCTATTTCCTGTTCCATGATATGTATTATTGTGCGTGGTTCGTAAGTCCAACCTTACACAATGGTGATGAGTATAACAATTGTTTTCACTAATAGTACTAATATGAGGGTCGTTTTGCTGTTCATCTCAGAAAAATGTACATGATTATGTAAACTGCTGATGCAACATATATCCCTGTGAATAAAACAATGTTAGGTAATAATTCCACAGTAATATCCCTGTCAATAAAACAATGTTAGGTAATCATTCCACAGTAATACCCATGTGAATAAAACAATGTTAGGTAATCATTCCACAGTAATACCCATGTGAATAAAACAATGTTAGGTAATCATTCCACAGTAATACCCATGTGAATAAAACAATGTTAGGTAATCATTCCACAGTAATATCCCTGTGAATAAAACAATGTTAGGTAATCATTCCACGGTAATATCCCTGTGAATAAAACAATGTTAGTTAATCATTCTACAGTAATATCCCTGTGAATAAAACAATGTTAGGTAATCATTCCACAGTAATATCCCTGTGAATAAAACAATGTTAGGTAATCATTCCACAGTAATATCCCTGCGAATAAAACAATGTTAGGTAATCATTCTACAGTAATCATTACTTTCTCTATTGCAAGATTGAAGTACTTCTCATGATCAGGTTATGTGTCCTTTTTTCCAGAGTATCAATACTCCTTTTATACACAATCTTGATTAATCAAGTATTACACTTGTTAATGTTTCACTCGCAGCTATATCAATAATTCTCTCTCTTGTGAACATAATCATAAAAGAAAACAATTCCATTTATGTTCTTATCTAATACATAATTAGCCAATAGTTCAGACGTAACCTTGTCGTACTGGTGGGAAATATTCTCCAGTTCATAATATTGGTTTGAAAATTCTATCACTTCGGATGCTTTTCCAATGTTATCCTAGATCTCTAATCCTGGAGGTGTCGATGCAGGTGGGGACAGCAACGATAGCGGATTCATTGATAAATTCAAAATGTGTGAACAATATTGCCGACTATTTGTTTAACTGAACTGAAAAGCAGCAGCAGCATTGCCTGGCATCTTTAGCAGTGTATTGAGCTGGCTTTTAACATCGGCCAAACAATTATTTCTTTAATAGCAGACAATGCCATTTTGTTAATACTTGCATTAATTGCCCTGTTTTTCCAGTTTTACTAAAAGTTTATTTGTATTAGCAGAAGGAATTTGAGATTAATTTATTTCAAAAATTAAATTGTGCCAGCTCCTGCAAGAATACAAATAATACTAAAAACTGTTTTATTTATTTCATAGTATAATTGGACATATTAGTTGTAGGTTTGTTTTATTAGTATTATCATCTGTGTTTTCGGTCTGTTGGTGAATTATTACAGGTGCTTTATCAACTTTTTCCACCTCTGTATTTACATTAGAATCAGGATTTACTCCCAGTGTAAGTAAACCTAGTGACCTTGACAAATTATTATTATTACCTCCTGTACTATCCTTTTTCATCACCATATCACTGGGTATAAAAAATACTCCATCTCCAGCAACTGCATTATCTAGTCTAACTTTTGAGTCAGAAATATATTTTTGGAATCTTAATGTAATGTTTTCATGCGTGTCAAAACCTTGTTTACCTAAAACTAAATATTCAAACTATTTTTTGCGGAGTGTTGAACATTATATTCAAACTCCTTAATATATTTTCTATTTTGTACTTAGTCACCTAAAATAGATATCACACATAATATAATGCACTGATTTAGTCGCACTATTCCTACATTTGTTAGTCCGTTGCTAACTCGTAGAAAGAAATAAGTCCATCCTATTTCGTCTTCTGGTGTTATTTCAAAATTATTTTGCTCAGGACTGTATCGCATGCACAATCCTCTATTTCACCATTTTGACTGGTTCATATATTTACTGTCTTCTTATCTCATCTTCAGTCATGTCTCTCTCACTTTTGTACTAGGTTCTAGGTCCACTAAAAGTTAAATTCTTTCCTTTTAGATATATTCTATCATTATGTGGCGGGATGTACAAGTTATTTTAAATTAAGTTAAATTGTTTAAGATCTATGTTGTTGTTTGTTGGATTAAATACTCGATCATATGGTAATGATACTGAACATTCAGTGAGAAGTTTTCTTATCTGAAAGTACATGTGACATTTGTCTATTGATGTTATTAACCCATCTCCATGATATAAATTTCTACAAATTATTCCACATCCTGCTGTTGCACACCATACTTCCCAGTGTAATTGTTTTTGCCAAAATGTCATATCACACTGTGCCCTAAATCTGTTCAGTGAATCATCAGTATAAAAGTTTAAAGTGTATGTATTAAAAATGTTTGTCTCGTATATCAAACAGGCATTTATGTATCATATCTTTATCTCCTTAAATAGATCTTCTGTTCCGGTATAAGCTCGTATACTAAAATTGGTTATAAAACAAGGGAAAGACGTGCTACTTGCTTTTCTTTTTTTATTCTTTAAGTGTTTCTAAATCTGGGTTCCATCATTTATTTATATAAAATTTGGGGATAGGCGCTGACATTTAATTC
Organism: Margaritifera margaritifera; assembly: GCA_029931535.1. NCBI lineage: Eukaryota > Metazoa > Mollusca > Bivalvia > Unionida > Margaritiferidae > Margaritifera > Margaritifera margaritifera. The sequence goes on from JAQPZY010001665.1 coordinate 3,347,265, forward strand.
TATATATTTTTAGGGTGACCCTGTTATGAAAAGTTCTGTGACCTGTGACCTAGGTTTTGTTTTAGTAAGATGTTGGGTAACCAGTGGTCTTGGGGTTCTTAGTAAAATTGTGGTGAACAGTAGCCTCTATTTTCTTAGTAAAATTCTGGTGACCAATGGCCTCGGGTGTCTTAGTAAAATTTTGGTAACCAGTGGCCTCGGTTTTTTAGTAAATTTGTTTTGACCAATGGCCTCGGTTTTGTTAGAAAAAGTTTGGTGAGCAGTGACCTCGGTTTTATGTTGCTATAACAATTCTTTTGGCGACCATTAGCTTCGCACAAAGGCCTAACCATAATTGACCTCACATGCACACGAATTAGGTGCAAGTTAAACTGACAAATTATTTTAAAATGTGTTTTGGTCTAAACATATTACAAAATAGCTAAAAAGGTAACTCTTTTGATGACAATCTATTTTCAAATGGGTTTGGACGAAGTTGTGAAAAGATGACTTAAAAATCAAAAGAATGGCAAAAGGTTCGGAAGATGTGCTCTTATGAAGGTTTTACCTTTACCTGCTATGTATAGCACAGAAAGCAATTCGCTCTGGAGCTATGTCGAACTGTCACTTGAGGTGATTTTGCTTCAGATGAAATGCCTGTCTGTGAATACATATAGATCCGATCTACAATATTGAAGAATTATATTGTGTCAATTGTAGAGGAAACGACTGAAGAAGTGAAAGCAAACGACATACTTCAAACATACATTCCCTCTAAAATAATGGAGAACTGAGGTAAAGCAGAAAAGTGTAGCTCTTCTAATAAAGAAACAATAACAAGGGATTTGTTTCGAAAGTGTACGCCCGAGTCAACGAAATGGGGTATGAAGTCTTTCTGGCATCCCATTACTCGTCTGCTTGATGAGCTAGCATGGAAATCAGCTAAAGCACACTTATCACGATGGGAAGGAAACGACAAGAAAGTTAGTTTGATATATGCAACTGTAAACAGCCACCCATTATTGACCCTATGGTTGGTAGAGCAAAATACAGGATCTTGTCTCAGTATGCCAGTGTCACATTCATACGATCTCCATGATTACTGTGCCGGACTCCCACCCCGTCCAACCCATCCTATGAAAATGACCCCATCCACTAACCAAAACATATATGTAAACATAGTGAATATTTACAGCCTGGGCCCTATATCCAAAAGTGGGCCTCTCGTACTAAATACTAATTTTAATCCGAACATCCTACTTACTCCAAAAAGGAAAACAGATCTTACTGGAAGATCTAAGTGGATTTCGTTAACGAGACAATTATTTAAAATAGGTAGGAGCTAAAAGAACATGCATTCGTTCTACCAATTGGAAATGTTATAGCTGAGCGAAATCAGCTTTAACTTAGACCAGTTTCTTCTAAATCATTGTATTTACATGCTTTTTTTGTACCTCATATACCGTGTCAAAACAATAAACCTACTTTAATACAAGTATTTGAGATAATCTTTGTCTATTGATGGTAGATAAACTTAGCCTCATTTTTGACTCCCCGTGGCGTATACATAATAACACTTACATAAACCAGATGTCGACCACAGGTAACTATCGACGTCATTTTCTTTGACCTTCTTCCACGTAACCGAACTTAGGGTCATTAAGTTGTATATGGTTCAGGGCAAGGATTTCATCTTAGATAAAATATACAAAAAAACAAGGAATTTAACGTGAGATGTTAACACAAAAATACTCAGTGGTGATTAAAGTAATTTGTCGTAGTTTTCATATGATCCAGGGATCTGATTGTTTTTAGGTATTCCATTTGTCATCTTAATTTCAAGCAAAAAATTATTTTACCCATGTTATTTAACGGCCTGCGAGCTCGTGGCAAAGTCGGCATATGAAGGAGAAAAATTCGCTCTCTAAGTCACTTTCACTTTATCTTGTAACGTGCCAGGTCTGAAATCATTTTGAAGAACAAAGACTACAAAGATAGAATCAGAGTGAAGCGTTTATTATCCGGACATAGATTACCCAGACTTGTGATAAAACAGACATACCAAAAGTTTCCCATACATAATGATTCAGTCTTAATGTCATTATTCATTATCCAGACAACAAATTATCTGGACCAGATTAATGTTTTCAACCATATCCGGATATTCGACGTATTACAGTATAATATAATACTGTTTAACTCATAACTGCAGACATGTAAGACATCGTATATGGAGCTGGTCTTTAATATCACTATAGATACATATATCAGACTAAATTCAAGTAGTGTTTGCATTTTCCTTTATTTATTTATTTATTTATTTATTTATTCTTTTTCTTATTATTATTTTTATCGTACGTCGACATTTATGTGAAATTTTAACCCACAATTTTCAAAGCAGGGAGACTGTCGTATGTTTTATGTGATACATTTGAAAAAAATTGTATATAGGATTATTTACTTAGAAAATTGGAATTGACTATTTCTCAAAGTTTATGAGATATATTTAAGGTGTGCGATTTGAATTTCAACGATAATTTTAACAACGATTGCCGTTATTGAGCTTCAATAATTGATAAAGAATGCATTATTATATATCGGTATTTTTATTTCTCCATACAGTATCCTTGAAACAGACCATTCGGCATTTAATACAATTTAACAACAAGATTTTACCTGAAAAAGTCAAAAGTCATTTCGTGTTATGCTTACGCCTGTAAACGTGAGTGAAGGTTAGAGTTAAGTCACGATATTTGTTCGGCTGCGTATATATCAGTAAAGGGCGCCACTGCTGCTGCCTTCTGGAAAAGCTTTGTTCTTAGTACAAACACCAACATGAAGATAAGTATTGTGCTAATTGCAGCTTTAATTGGTAAGTTTTCGTTTCAGACCTTTTAAAAAAAATGTCACTCATATTAAATACTAACTCAGTGATTAAACATGTAAGTTTTAAAATGATGGGAAAGGAAACGATTGTTAGTAAAAGCATGTGATTTGTCGGTACCTGGTCCCAAATATACATCGACCATATACCTGTTAGTGACGATATTTGGACAATATGTTCATATTATTCTCTTTTTAGACAATACACATTGACTTTTATAGCCGACTAGATGCAAGATATTGATAAGTTACGTTTCTTCAGATTTACACAGCGTACTTCTCCTGCACTATCTATCGGAATTATGAAGCCTAATGAATGTTATCGTTTCGCATAGACATAAACGGGGCCGGAAAGGGGGATGGGGGTGTCATAAAATACATAGCTTAAGCGCATTTTTGATTTGATAACTAAAATATTCTGCATGAAGATGTGTCAGACATTACGATGGATTCTTATTCAGAGTATCGGTATGCCGTATGAATGGTTTTGTTAACGCAGATAATTTCTAAATTTGTATTGAGATGTAGAAAAGAAAAACAAAACCTGACTTATACTGTCCATTTTCAAGCTATTGTAATTTATGAGCTTTACAATCCCATAAATGTCTCTAGTCACCACCACCTATGGTACGGTCACAATAAATTGTGGAGAATTTTCATTAGTGTCAGGTAGCAGCCCTGGTCTATTTTTTGCCATTCCAAGCTAAAAGGGCTCTTCACATACATATATTAGCATTTACCATCATATTTTAATTCATAGATGTAGTGTTATAATTGTGCTATATATATATATATATATATATATATATATATATATATATATATATATATATATATATATATATATATATATATATATATATATATATATATATATATATATATATATATATGCTTTTCATTTGAACCAAATCTATATGTGGACGATACGTATACTTATGGTTATTTTTTAAAAAAATTATAACGTACAAAACAAAGTGTAAGTTGATAGGACAGCGCTGATATTGTTTCTAAACTTGACTACAAATTCTTACAAGTAAAACAAAATACATCAATGCAGAACTAAGCGTGGAAGATTATTCTGATAGATGGAAATGAAGTCTTTGCTAATGTAACAAAGAAAAATAACGGTACAGGAAAACCGTTTGCTGACAGATGCGCCCCTCCCAGCCGAGCACATGCAATTGTATCGTCATTCATTTATCAGTTATTTGACTTCAGCTAAAAAGTAAAGGTTACTCTATCTATATGATGATTTCGTTTGATATGGTTTTCTTGATAAGAGATAGATAATGTATTTTATGTTTTAATTGCAATACTGTAATTATGGCATCATGTTGAAATAAAACTATTCGCTATTCATTCTAAACCTTATTTCTGCAGCTGTCATTCAGGCAGAGAACTGCTTTGAGACTGCTGATTGCAATCATCTCACATGTAGTAATGGAGCAACCATGACGTGTGCATTGCCTCCTGATTCGACCGCCCGTGTCTGCACCTGTGTCGGAGCTCCCTCTACCAGTAAATATCCATCCCACCCCCACACCTGTGAACACACACACATGTGAACACACACACACACACACACACCTGTGCACAAACACACATAAATACAAACATAATTTAAGCGTAAAAGGTACGTGCACTTTGTCAGACTAACCACAAAAACTTGAAGAAAAATCAGAAATTATACCACAAAAATCCACAACATTAAAAATGCTTCAACTTCGAGAGAATTGCATTTTATTTTATATTCTTGAGCGCTCTGTAGTTGTGTTTTGCTTTTCGTTATTTGTTCCTTGAGTTATGATACATTAACTTATAGGTGAGCCGGACAGTCTATTCGTCATGATTATTGTAAGGTATTTCATTAACTCATAGGTGAGCCGGAGAGCCTATATCGACATGATTATTGTAAACTAAAGCATTTAAACAATTTCAAAGGCGTAACAAATTTCATAAATATTTACAAAATACCCAAGGAAAAAAGTCAAAAAGAAAAGAACATAACAAAATTGAGGAAAAAGCTGCAAAATTGTCAATCCAACCGAAAATCCGATAGCTAGGTGCAAATTATTGTGCTGTCGAATGACTACTTGTTCTAAGTTACCATAATATATGCAATGGGAGTCAGAAACACATATATTTTAAAAAGTGATTACTTCTATGATAATTTGAATCCATGCAATATTCGATTTCGAAGAAAGAGAAAAGCATCCAACTCTTGTACAAACCGCCCCCCCCCCCGATTTTTTCCTACTCTTCCTTGATCTGCACCATCCATAACCAATTGAAATCCAACATTTATATTTCTGTAGCATTAGTTTCATCCTGAGCTTAAACTTCTAAGCTTCATGAGAATTTATTCACATAAGAAAAAGAATATATATATATATATATATATATATATATATATATATATATATATATATATATATTGTCAGCTTTTATATTTTATATGTAATATTTGCATTAATAACATTTGTTTTGTCGCTGATTGTTCTGTAATTTGTAACATATCAATATCAGATATCACAAGACTTTACGCTACACTTTCTGTATTTCATGTCTAACCAATATGTACAGGTTATTGACTGAGTATTGAACAATATTGGACCCGAGGGCATGAGGCGGAGAACGAGCGAGCTTGCGAGGGCATTCTGCGTCACATGAATAAGGGCCCAATATTTGTCAATACTCAGTCAATAACCTTCTTATTATATACCTAACAACAAGCATGTTAATTATTCTGTTATGTTATAGGAATAACACAATTAAAAAATTATACATGTATTTCAACGTTTTATTGGACATTTTACACGTCGTTCGATTAATGAATGAAACTTGAACACCACGCAATACACGCTTCTTTACTGTTTTGGAGGTGCGCGCATACATGGGTGATTAACTTTTAACACCGAATGAAACTAAGTTTGTTAATGAGGATGGAATGGCATGTAGCCAAAGAAACACAACGAAATATTGATAGTAGGAAAAAAATGACGCAATATATCAATGAAAATTGAATATAACATTATGAAAAGATGAGCCAGAAAAATTAAGTCTAAGGCTACAGTGCTCGTTGCGATTGTCTTAATGGCAGCCGGTAAATTTGAAAGTGCAGTGTGCGTCACGATTGTTGCCAGGGTATTTTGGCCAATCCGACTTGGATAATAACTCAGAAAAAAGAATATTGATCCATTTTGGAGTCGACTGTGTTTCATTACATTCCGAGAAAAGGATACAATAATGCCATTCAGAGTTAATAAAAGTGCACTGTTTACGTGAAAAGGAAGTTGTTTCATTCATGAACTGATACATTGTATCAAGGGTCAGTTTGACACACACACACACACTCTCTCTCTCTCTAGTCATAACAGCAGCAAAAATCGATCACTAATCGTTGATTTCCAATATTTTTACAAATCATATTTTTTTTCTTGCAATTTAAAACTTTGGACGTATTCAGATTTTCTTTATTTAATTTGTATGATAGATAGTGTTTTTTTTGGATGAGAGCTTGATCTACTGATTCTCCAGCACTGGTGTCAGGTAGAAATGGTTACAGTCTTTGTCGGCATCTGGTGGCAATCAGATTTATGACGTGGTCAGCCTTCCACGTTTCCGTGGCCATTTTTATTTAGCCGTAGCCAGAAGTAGTTCATCGAACGCGGGCAGGTGTTTACCACATAAGGAAGCGGTGAATACTTTTACTTAACTACGGTCAATACTGCTGGATATTGACTGATGGCAACAACGTTAAAGTGATGAGACTGTTTATAAAGTATATAATAAGCAGCTTTATCTACTTCTGAGTTTAGTTTATTTTACTTCAAATCTTCTCTACTTTATTGGGCTTGGATAAACTTTGCCTTTGTTTACACACTCATGGAAAGCAGTGTATTAAAAACATGTTGTAATGATTCTTAATATTATAAATAGAAATTCGTGACGCATGACATTTTCTAATCAAATCACGACTATCTGGGGCCACGTTTATTTGGACTTGTATTTCAATGTACCACATATATCCTCATATAACGCATACACAGCTGTGAATAAAGTAGACACAGATTTCACAGTCGCATTGTGTACCGATAGATCAGGCTCCGTGCTATTCTGTTGAAATTGTGGTTAGAAAGAACAGCGTAGATCCTGATTAGACTGATTCCCAAATGTTCTTTTGGCATATCTGGGTCTGCTATGTCCGTAATGGTTGGAAGCGCATTATCAACGAGCAAATACGGTACGTTGGTTTTCATGCAGCTTCTGTGAAAATACTGTGGAAAGAACTTCCAACGGTTTGGAACAATGAACTTGAGTTTGGTTAATTTATGGGAAAGGAAAATGTACAAGCTAAATGTACAAACAAACAAGGTGGGTTTATTTATTTAATTTCGTCATTTTGTACGGGCTGTTTATGGTTTTGTTATTACCTCATCATCAGCATTCAACCAATCAGAAACCACTTTTCATCTTGCACAACTCAGCTACAGTGAGCACATGCTTACCATAAGTTGATCCATTATCCCTGTTATTGGTTGTTCATCGTGCACAACTCATCTACTGTTCATCACAACTCAGCTACAGTGAGCACACGCTTACATTTAGATAAACAGTTATCTCTGTTATTGTCTGTTCATTTTATGGATTGCTCGTTTTGACCGATGAACCTAAATATAATGATAAAATGTAGCTGGCATTCTAAATTCGAAAATGCACATTTGAAAATCCTTATCTATCACTAAACTCACATCGGATTGAAACATTTTGAGAGCAAATGAATTACTTCATGTATTTGAATTTTATAGTATTCAAGTTGCATGAAACATGCTATACACAATTATTCAAACTATACATGTCTTGCAAACTGGCTTTTATCAACGATTGACCACACACATTATTTATGAAGGGTTTTCCATTTTACAGATACAAAAGTATCCTGCACATTGTTATGTCCATTTAGCGCATCTCAATCAAAATCTTTAAACTGAATCCGTAAGGGCTAGTTATTCTAAATTTACAGCAAGCATTCCACGTTGATCGTGTCGTATCTATTAATTTTTCAGCCTGCACTACCGCAGCAGAATGCCGGAGAGACGTTTGTGCTTCTCTCAGAGACCCACATGAGCACTGTGTCGATGGCCATTGTCGCTGTCTGTTTCGTACCCCGTGAAAACGGTATGCTGAAAAACTGACCTTGTTCGAGTCGTGGATTTAAGATAAGATAATGAGTCTTGATTTCAGGCTCATTGGTCAATAGGTAGATAAGATACATATGTTAGGTAAATTATTCAATTGTTAAAGATAAATACACACCTAAAGTAACCCCCCCCCCAAAAAAAAAACAAAAAAAAAAACAAAAAAAAAAACATGTATAGGTTACAAAATCTAAAAACTTTCGTAAAAGGTTCTTATCAGCGTTAAAACAAGTTTTATCTGCAACTATTAGATCTATATAGTATGTTCTTTCAACTATAATAAATTCATATGTATTTCATTATTCCAAATAAACACTTGTACATTGATCTCGTTTCTAATATTGTTGTTTACACAGAAAACATACATGATCATAATAATTCACCAAAGCTTGAAAGACAGTTATTTACAAACATGTTAGTTACACTGCTACCTATAAGTAAGCCTAGTAACCAACGTAAACTATCAATATAACAAATCACTAATTTTCGTTTTATGGGTATACTAAATTTCGACGATAAGAGTGCCGTTCAAAGAACAGTGTTTAAATTTGCGCAGAAGTATGCTCACTCGAGTACAGAAAAAACATTAATTTATACATATATACACTCACATACATTCACATTTGCAGCATGCTATATTTTGAATAAGTCGTTTTTGATTCAGACTATGACGGTTGTCTTCAATTTTCTTGTCCTTTAAATAACTACGTGTCCGCTGTTCATTCTCGCTTAATACTCAACTTCAACCAGTTTGTTTAGAACTGTAGTCTGTAATTACGATCAACATTCTTGTGTGCCTAGAAAAGATATACATATTTCTCTCCTTCGTCTCTCCGTGCCCGGAAGTGGACTTGACTTTTTGTGACGTCACTCTGTAATAACGCATCCGTGCTCCTATAACCTTGAAATACACGAAAAAGGCACGTGAGCCTTGAATAACTTTCGGTTTTTACATAGAAAACAAACACGTTCATAACTATCATCCTGTTTGAAAAAGCATGCATGCGGATAATAAGAAGGCTTCAATTCTCAAAGGTGATTTTTCGTAGCTGAAAAGAATATAACAGAATAGAAAGTAAAAGGAAGAAAAAACAATGCTTTAGATTGGTAAGTTACCAGCAAGTGCACGGAACATTTGCATTGTCTTAACTGAGGTTTGATATGCACATACATTATTTTTCGTTTCCTCACCAGGTACTTTTCCTTTATCATTGTTTTTTTAAAAACCGCAAGCCACAGCAGGACTCTTGCTTTTGAAAATAGGGGACTTAGGATTTGGACCATTACCACTTTTAAGAAAGGGTTTGACACCTGTTACAAACTCCAGGAGTGTACTCCTATATGTTGGTACTACATAAGCTCGCACATCTTATATATTGGGAATTTAAATTTTCTAGGTGGAACGGTGGAGGTTGAATTGAAGGTAGTATTTTGTTTGTTGAGAGCCGATAACAATCTTGGTAATCTTAGTTGGAGGGGGAATGTAGTCTGTTGTATGGGTTTTGTTAGGGTCAACCATTACAAAATATGCCTGTGATTTTTAAGTAAACGTCAATAAAATCATCAGCTAATGAAAATTCCATTCATACTGACATATTTGGGATGAAGTCTTGATATCTATTAAGCATGTCATATAGTTAATAGTTTTCCCCTGCTTCAAATGCATGTACAAAGATTGGTAAATTAAATGTGTCGCTGTAATTGCAATTGTTTTTCATTTGACCTTTGATTCCCCCCAGTGACCGCAGGGAAGAGACCCAAATATCATACCTCCTATTCGCAAACCATATACCAAGTGTGGTGAATTGCCCTTCTCCCAAGTGGTTGAGAAGGAGATGTAATTGCGGACAGACGAACACAAGGACAGACGGACGGGCAGAGTGACAATTTGTTTGCACTTCACATCATTGCACATGGATGACTTCAGGTAGAAAAATAAAGATTTGACAAAATTTACTCAAAACTCACAGAATATTTTATCAAATCTCACAATTGGGTAGTTTATATATTATCCCGGGTATACCAAACGTGTCTTATTTTCTTTTATTTTCCCACGACCAAGGTTACGGAGGGATATATCAATGGAGATTTCTGTCTGTCCGTCCGTCCATTGACAAGGTGGTTTCTTCAACATAACTTTAGTTTGCTGTCATTTTTTTTATTTCTCAAACCTCATATGTGACTTACACATGCGCAGATTCAGAAGCCCATCGATTTTGGCGCCGTTAGGTCCAAGGTAAAGTTCAATGGATCGGAAACTGTTATTTTGCTTCTCAAAATGTGATTTTCTGCACAATGTGAAGATTCCTTACCGTAATTTTCATCAATCTTCATCGGTAGGCTACAGTTGGACAGAGGCGGCTTCCTATTGATTCTGAGACCGAGAGGTGAAAGGCCAAGCTCATTAGAGCTGATATTGTAATTTGTTCGGTTTCCGCTCGATAGATCGATGTTTTTTAATCTAATTTTCATCAAACAGCTTAGGTAGTCTACACACGGGCAGAGACACCGCTATACTGATTCTTCAAGCCAGAGATCAAAGGTCACGTTCAAAGGAGCTAAAATTGTCATTTTTAGTTCCACATGAGAAGTCTACTTTCCTTACGTTTTCCGCACAGTTGCATTACATTTGAAAAACGGTAGCTCCCTATTGAGTCTGAAATGGATAGATCACAGGTCAAGGTCACTGGACGTGAAACTGCAAAATTATGGTAATTTTACATTGGTAATCGGTACGGTCGGTTTCTTGGAGGAGGGGGGAATCAGCCATTATTCTGATGGCTATTATCTGCTTTCTAAGTTTTCTGGTTAAGGATAGGTTCGATCTTTGATGTTTTGCGGCACATGAACACTTTGAAGGTTATACTGGGCCGAGACAAGTAGAGTAAAGTGTCTTGCCCAAGGACATACCAGGGTAGCCTATCTGAGCTGTCTCTATCGTGGGAATCGAACCCGTACCCTGCTGGCTACAAGACCAACGCCTAAACAACTGAGCCATAGCGGCTCCCATTCTGGTTCAGTGTACTGGGTCAAATTCCTGCTAGGTTCATTTTCTACTTTGTGCTAAACACACAGAAGGTATTCCTATATCCAGAATTTTTTTGGAAAAATAGAAATTATTTTTATAAAAATCTAGAAACTTTGACTGCAAGAAGATCAATAATACCACAATTCCTCCTCCTCTCTCTCTCTCTCTCTCTCTCTCTCTCTCTCTCTCTCTCTCTCTCTCTCTCTCTCTCACACACACACACACACAACACCAATACAACGACTACCATCTCACTGACATTTATGAGGGAAACGTAGTAAAGTACCCATCAGTTTATTTAAGGCTAAGACAAAAATGACTTTAATTTGAAATAAAACTCAAGGGACAAAGTCTTGACATCTAAAACGTGACAATTCTTTCAACCTGAAGTAACATGTATTTAAAATGTCAATATAAAGTAAATGTTCTATTAAGATGTTTTAATTTCACACTACGTTTGTTCAATCTCATTTTAAAACATCCACATACACATATTATTCACTCTCCCTTAGAAACAAATATGATGCATATACATTTTATTAATTTGAATGAGAATTTAAAACAGCTTTATTGTTATCACTCTTTAACGAGCAGATATTGTGATGCCCTCTGGTAAATCACTGAGGAAAATTTCACCACACTTGGTACGTAAGTTGCAATATGGTGACCATTTGCAAGAGGGGTATGATTATCGGGCCTTTGAGCTTGGGGTCTTTGGTAGGAGTCAAAGGTCAAAATATACACGAAACTGCAATTACAGCAGCCTATTGGAATATTCGTTGACAGAACCTTGTACATACATTCATAAGAAGAGGATATCTGGTAATATATGTAACGATTTTGGAGTTACGACTTTTGGATAACGGTTTTAAGTATGTATCTGAATGGAGGTGGGGGTAGGAGTCAAGGGAAGATACGCACTAAAAATGTGTCTAAAAAGAAGCATGTGTATAAGCCATGGCTGGCCATAGAAATAGCGCTGGTGTCATGTTTTTATATATAAAAATTACTTAAAACAATTACATTGGCAACAAAACTACCCCGTTATTCTAGTTAAGCATGCTAATGTTTGGAAACCCCTGTGTTACGAACTAAAGATAGCATTAATTACAGTCTGTGACACTGAGATTTTGAAAATGAAGTACCTACTTATAAGCTTGAAGTTGAATGTTTAACTAGAATTAGTAGGGAATCCTTAATAGGCTCTAAATATAGTAACCTGAATGGCAATTAGTTGCCAGCCTTCTCTGTTGTATGACTGAACAAGAGACACGTCTATTTTAGAGAACAAAGAGACTGTAGAATACAGTGGTATAGCGTGACTAAGCATCGATTTTTCAAGGTATATAATACTGTAAATATGAATATATATTGCAGAATTTAATAACTCCACAAGAATGGCGCAAGTGACTCTGTGTTCTCCAAACTTAATGGCTAGAAAATAGAATTCTACACAGATATCTGACGCAAGCTGTCTGCTAAATGGGGTCAAAATCATGAAAATAGTACACGTAGAGTGAAGGCAGCAGGATATTCACCGGTCTAACATATGTCCCCTTCGACACACACATAAATTTAACAACTGTAGAAACTATAGTTTCATACCCATCCCTCGATTTCTTAATACAATAATCTATGTGTCGTCTTAATGTAGATATATTTTACTTTTCAGCAAGCTATTACATAGTTGTACGTGCCATACCAATGAGAATTTAGGAGTGATAGAATTTCAACATTTAACGATATTCCCTCTGGTCGCACATGATTAAGCCCTCCCTGCATTACTGGTATTTACATGCCTATGAAGCTTTATTGAGACATTGTCACACAAAAATAAAGATATCGGCAGACATTCAATAAGAATGTAATTACTTTCCACAAACAAGTCGCTATTTTACAAATGAAACCACCACTTCAAGTGCCTCCGCTGATTTTCACCTCCTTCCCCGTGCATTTCGCTTCATTATAATCCACTTTCACAGCACAAAATGCCATGACAATAGTTGATTGGTAAAATTTAATTGAGCTCGTGACGTTGTGATCTTCCAATAGTTTTGGCCAATCAGCAAATTTCCCGTTGTTATGCTCCCCTTCAGTAGCTGTATATAAATGGTGGTATGGATACAATGGGGTACATCGCACGAAAGTAGGTGACAATCTGCAGTCGAACTTTAAATTGTCATTTCGTGTGAAAGCAAGACAAATGTTTTTGCTGACATGTTTGCATGGGTGTGTCAATGTTCCAATAAAGCTGCACAATCTTGTAAATGCCGGTGACCCGTTACGGGCGTTACTCGGTCCTATCAGAGAAAAACTCACACACCTGTGATATTCTGACCTTGAACATGTCCTAGGTGAAACACATACACCGGCATAAGCTAGCTTAATAGAATCGTGTCTTCGCATTAAAATAACACCTATGTTATTTAAACGTATCGCTGTAAACGTGGATACCATTACTAAATCGAAGACTAGGTGTAAAACTGCCATTTCTTCAGTTACTAACCTTTTCGGTTATTTATATATGTATGGAAGACGCAGTATCTTAGAATTACCTACAATCGATGTCTTCACTTTCCATGTAATATTGACATGACTTTGAACAATTATATTATCATCCTTATGTCCAGCACTTGTGGAATGCTAGTCCATGTCCTCGAAATGGGGACTTTATTTTGAATGAATGTACACGATTGATATCAGCAAAGAGAAAAACCACATTAAAGAATTTCCTGAAAGTTGTATGGTTCTACGTTTATTTAACGTTACTGTACTGTGCACTATGTTGTATTTGAAGCCTATGTTGGATATTCTTACACAAAAAGTGCAAAGTATATGGGACCCAGTCTGCATTTCTCCAACAAGCCTTAAGTCTAGATAAGACAAAACTAAAATATGACTTAAGCTTATCGAAGCAAATGTCATAAGTCTGGCCATTAAGCTTAAGATAAATTGAGCTTGGATGGAATTTCATCGATAGAAACTGACTATGAAGATAAACTTAAATCTAGAATTCAGAAATCTGATTGCTCCAGAATTAGGTATAATTTAAATTCAACCTATCAAATGCCTAAAGTCTTTTCGAAAACAATCAGACTCATTGGTGAAATTGGAGTCTAGTGTGTACATTCTCTCAGATTACTAGACGAATTTTTCATACAAGTTTCTAACATTGGCAATCTTCAAGAATCCCAAGTCAATTGATGAGTTTGTTTTACTTCTTTATGCCATCATCTGTAAATATAAAATTCATTCATATTCATGCTCTGCATCATTTTTAAGCGTATCCGAAACGAAATAGGAAGATTTATCAATGAACACTCGTACTATTTTGTGTTTGATTTTAAGTATAATGAAGTTAGCTGCACGATTGATCTTAGAAAGTTTGTTGGGTATTTGTAAACTCTTAATAAGAAAAAAACTATGTTGATTGACAATCTTTGTTTAAGAAATGTCATTTAGTATAGGAATATTAAGAGCGGATTATACACGGCTTAAACATGGATACATTTCTTAAAGCCCAACACATCATACATTCCAGAGGTTAAAAAAGATCGTTTGTTGACTCATTTTATAGATTGTATAATTGTACTGACTCACAATCTCTCAGGCAATCAGACATATTCTAGGAATTTACGTTGAACACTTAAATATTAAAATTTCCAATTTATGATTTAAAAATAAACATTCAAGCCGATATAGACTTTTCATTTCTTTTTCAGATGTTCATCAATATACAAGAAATTATGAAAATTTAGCGAAAAGAAATCTTTTGAAAATCAAAGTTTCTAAAGAGATCTAATTGCTGTATGTTCTTTCTGAGTATTAATAAAGCATTAACAAGTTCCCTTTGAACGTTTATTGTTGCAAAACTTATGATAAAATTCTATTTCGATTCTAATTCCATATATATATATATATATATATATATATATATATATATATATATATATATATATATATATATATATCACACACACACATTACGCACGCACAAGCACAACACATGCAAACTCGCACATACACACTGATGTGACCAAGATCAAGTTTCGTTTGTTTTTCAGACTTGTTCTTGTTATTATTTGGCTATTGATGCAATATTTTTCAATATTCGCACATCAATAGCTGAATAACAAAATGCTAATTTAAAAGACAGCGCAAATTGTATATATGATATAATTGTTAGCGATCGTGTACTGGGGTGCCAGCGGAAATCTGAAGGATCTGTGGAACAGCAAGTCTGAATTGTAAGCCTTCTTTGAACTGTCAAAATTGATGTTGAATCATCCGATAACAAACATGTCAAACATGTTAAAGAGATCTTTTCAAATAAACATGAACATGAGCACCACATACCTAACAATATGAGAGACATACTTGTTAGAGCTGAACTTTAATCGAAGACAAAGACACCACCCATTTGGCTACTTCAAACCCTGCTGGGTCAAACGATGCAGAATAATGCTGACACGTGATCAAGACATATACCGTTTGTAGAACAGTCGCCGGCGAATAATCTTTTCATCCTCAGCCGCACAGTAACGTGCAAGACAAACAAAATGTTATCAGCCTCAACCACACAATCACGTGCAAAACAGAAAATGTCATCTTTCGCGTTACATATATAGCTTGATCCATAGAGTTTGTTGGAGAGGCAGAAGGAATAAATAGGAGGATGAATCTTCATATAGCTGACTGGCACAATGAAAAGCTTAAAAGGAAACCCAAAATTTCTAATCTCTTGGCCAGCATTTTGAAGCCGTTATCGTAACCGGTATAGTCATCAATAAAAACTAGGCAACCAGAAAAAATTAGGAAACGGACTGGTTTCGGTGCCTAAGAAAGCTCAAGCCTGCTGGTTCTAGTCATGTGAAGTAATTTTGGACACCATGGCGCTATATCTTTATATATATATATATATATATATATATATATATATATATATATATATATATATATATAGATATATATATATATATATATATATATATATCCATTATTTCCTATATATATATATATATATCCATTATTTCCTCTGTTACAGCAGTGCGTCCCTGAACGTCAAATGATCTTTAGTGTTGACTGTCCTGTCATATTCGCACATTAGTGAAAGCCCATAGTGAAACCACTGTTGCTTTCTGACATATTCATACAGTGTTCCAATCAGTAGTCATGTGTTCAATTTATGTTTATGTGCATGCTGTTTATTCGCTATGTTGGCCTTTGAGAAAGGGATGCCTAGATCAGCAAACGCTCAGGTTGGGTAAAACCATTTTTAAAACGGTGGTTTGTCACAGTATATATCTATCTATTTATCTATCTATCTATCTATCTATCTATCTATCTATCTATCTATCTATCTATCTATCTATCTATCTGTATCTATATATATATATATATATATATATATATATATATATATATATATATATCAGGATATCAGGAACTTAATTCGAAAGTTCGACATGAGACATAAGAAATTGAACATAACTAAAATCAATAGAAACAGAAGCTGGCATTTCAATGTTGAATTTCACCAACACAGGTTCAATTAAATTGGTTGTCTAATTTTGTTTGTTCGGTGCCTCATGATGTCTGCCTCTAAAGAAGATAACAACTGTAAAGCCAATCAAACTGACTTAATTTCTACCTACGTATGTGGTAATAAACATAAAAAATTTAACCGGTACTAGCAATTTAATATTGTTTAAAAACAGCATTTATAAATGCCCTTTTAATCCAATTACAATAGTTATGACTTACCATCAGGTTGACTACAGATCCTTGTGAAGAAAGAGACATCAATATGAACAAAAAGGACGTTTTCCAATTGCTTCAAGGATTTCTTATTGACCAGAAACATTGTTCAAGACTGTTTGAAAGAGCCAGTGTGAGAAATATTTGGATTTTAGTGTGTGCCACTGTGTCATTGAAAACATAATAGAACAGTGCCCATATGGAAGTGTGTTTATGTTCTCTACTTGGTGAAGTTTATCGTCGTATGCAAATAAAGTCATTTTATTTATTTTGATATTTAAACCTACTTTTGTAATATATCAAAATAGGAAAAAAGAATTGAAATACAAACAATAGACACAAATGAACCATTTGACAAACAAATCAGTAAAGATGAAACGCTATTTGAAGATTACCATACAAAGTTCCAAGCAGGGAATTCTACTTGCAGTAACATGAATATTTACTACTCAGAAGGAAATATAATCAAGCACTTCCGTAAATGTTGTAGAAGTTGTCAAATCTAAAATAGATTTAAATTAGATTAATGTTGGAATGTGTGAATGCTTAAAATGGACATATTTCTGAGGAACGGCTTGGTGACAAAATGTCCTACCGTATGGCGCGGTGATTTCTGTATGTAATAACCCTTTACGGTGTAAAACCCTCGAGCTTGCCCCAAATTCAAAACGCTTCTTACTCCCTATCATTACTATCTCGCTGAGCGTGTCTAGTCCTGGGTCAACGTCTTCTTGTGCAAACTAGTCGTGTGAAATATCTGGTAACTTGCAGAAGGGCCTTATCTCTTGACCGCTTGAAGAAGTTTAAAATCCGACCAAGTCGGGAGCCTAGAATCCTCGACGTTTCCAATCGCCAGGTCGTAAATCGGGCTGTTCTTGTTCAGAAGGGGGTCTTGATATCTATTTTAAAAATATGGGAACGCGATCAAGTAACCAATCAAGTAACCAATCAAGCAATTGGTAATCCCTCGCTGATTGTTCTTTACCACTACTTCGGTATATCCGGTATCGCGCAGAACCGCAACATCTCGCTCAAGGCGTATAATCATCCACAATGCCTGTATTACCCTTTTGAAATTATCACGCGAGAAACCATTTGAACGAACCATTTGTGTTTAAGACAGTCGAATGATATGGCCCCGTTCCTTGCATGAATAACACTACCTATAGCTACTGCCAACAGCTTTTCCCGGTTTCGAGTTACTACTTCGATTGCAGTTTGATCTTATTTAAAAATGGAGAGGATAATATATTCAGATTCCTGAATAGATTTTCTATTTTTTACTTGGTCACCTAAAATAGATATCACATATAATCTAATACACTGATTAATTCGCACTATTCCTTCATTTGTTAGTCCGTTGCTAACTCGTAGAAAGAAATAAGTCCATCCAATTTCGTCTTCTGGTGTTATTTCAAAATTATTTTGCTCAGGACTGTATCTATCCACAATCCTCTATTCCACCACTTTGCCTGGTTTATATATTTACTGTCTTCTTATCTTATCTTCAGCCATGTCTCTCTCAATTTTTTAACTGGTTCTAGGTCCACTAAAAGTTACAATATTTCCTTTTAGATATATTCTATCATTATGTGGCGGGATGTACAAGTTATTCTATATTAAGTTAAATTATTTTAGATCTATGTTATTGTTTGTTGGATTAAATACTAGATCATATTGTAATGATACTGATTATTCAGAGAAAAGTTTTCTTATCTGAAAGTACATGTGACATTTTTCTATTTATGTTATTAACCCATCTCCATGATATAAATTTCTACAACTTATTCAACATCCTGCTGTTGCACACTATACTAACCAGTGTAACTGATTTTGCCAAAATGTCATCTCACACTGGGCGTTATATATTCAGTGAATCATCAGTATAAAATTTTAAAGTGTATATATTAAAAATGTTTATTAAGTGTCTCGTATATCAAATAAGCATTTCTGTATAATAAATCTTTATCTAGTTATATAGATCTTCCAGGATCAAGTCGTACACTAAAATTAGTTGCAGGACAAGGGTGAGATCTGCTACTTGCTTTTCTTTTTTTTCTTTTGTTTTGTTTCTAAATCTGGATTCCATTATTTATTTATGTAAATGGTGGGGAGAGACGCTGACATTTTATTCAATACATTTTGGGGTGACCCTGTGGCCTAGTTTTTTTTAGTAACATATTGGCTGACCAGTGATCTCAGGTTTGTTATGACAATTATGGTGACCAGTAGCCTCGGGTTTCTAGTAAACTTTTGGTGACCAATGGTCTCTGGTTTCTTAGTAGAATGTTGGTAACCAGTGGCATATGAGTTCTTAGGTTTACCAGTAGCCTTGTTATTTTATAAAATTTTCGGTGATCAGTGGCCTCGGACTTTTAGTAAAAGTTTGGTGAGCATTGGCCTCGTTTTGTTGTTATTATAACTACTCTTTTGCTATCAGTAGCTTTGCACAAAGGCCTAACCAAAATTGACCAAAAATCTGTACGAATTAGGTAAAAGTTAAAACATTGGCTGAAAAATTATTTTAAAATGTGTTTTGGAATAAATGTCTTACAAAATAGCTAAAACAAAGTAAATCTTTTTAATGAAAATCTATTTTCAAATGTGTTTGGATGAAGTTGTGAAAAAATGACTTAAAAAGTGAAAGAATGGCAAATAATTCGGTAGGTGTGCTCGGATGAAGGCTGTACCCTTTACTCACTATATATAGCACACAAAGCAATTCACTCTGGAGCTATGCCGAGCTGTGTCTTAATGTGATTTTGCTCCAGATGAAATGTCTGTCTGTAAATACATATCGATCAGATCTTCAATATTCAAGAATTAAAGATGTCAATTTTAGAGTAAACCACTGAAGACGTGAAAGCAAATGACATACTTCAAACATACATTCCCTCTAAAATAACGGAGAACTGAGGTAAATACAGAAAAGTGTGGCTCTTCTAATAAAGAACAATCACAAGTGATTTTGCGAAAACGTACACCAGAGTCAAGAATGGGATGTTGGGGGAGTTTGTGGCATCCCATTTCCCGTCTGCTTGACAAGCTAGCATGTAAATCATTTTAAAGCACACTTATCACGAAGGAAAGGAAACGGCGAGAGAGTTAGCTTGATATGTGCAACTGTAAACGGCCCACTTGTTATTGATTCTAGGGTTGGTAGAGCAAATATACAGGAACTTGTATCGGTATGCCAGTGTCACTTTCATACGATCTGCATGATTACCGTGCCGGACTCCCACCCTGTCCAACGTTTCCTATGGAAATGAACCCATCGTCTAACCAAAAACAAATATGTGAATAGAGTGAATATTCACAGTCTGGGCCCTATATCCAAAGGTGGGCCTCGTCTTCAAATTGTCGACGCCAATGAGAGTACTAAATACCAATTTTTAATCCGAACACCCTAGTTTCTCCAAAAAAGAAAACAGACCTTACTGGACGATCTAGGTGGATTTCGTTAACGAGAAAATTATTTAAAATAGGTAGGAGCTAAAGAACATGCATTCATTCTACTAATTGTAAATTTTATGGCTGAGGGAAATCAGCTTTAACTTAGACTAGTTTGTTCTAAATCATTGTATTGATATGCTTTTTTGTACGGCATATATCGTGTAAACACAATAAACTTACTTGAATACAAGTATTTAAGATAATCTTTGTGTATTAATGGTAGATGAACTTAGCCGCATTTTTGACTCCCTAGGGCGTATACATAAGGGCACTTACATAACTAGATATAGACTAAGGGTAACTATCGACGTTATTTTCTTTGACCTTCTTCCACGTAACCGAAGTTAGGGTCACAAAGCTGTATTGGGTTCAGGGCAGGGATTTTATCTTAGAAAAGACATACAAGGAAATTAACGTGAGATGTCAGCACAAAAATCCTCAATGGTGATAAAAGTAATTGGTCGTACTTTTCATATACTCCAAGGATCTGATTATTTTTAGGTATTCCATTTGTGGTCTTAATTTCAAGCAATTTGATTAGTTTACCCATGTTATTTACCGTCATTCGAGCTCATGGCAAAGTCGGCATATGATGGAACAAAATTCGCTCTCTAAGTAGCGTTCACTTTATCTTGGAAATTGCCAGGTCTGAAACCATTTTGAAGAACAGAGACTCCACAAATAGAAGTACAGTAAATCATTTATGATCCGGACATAGATTACCCATACGTTTTGATCATACAGACTTAAAAAGAGTTCCCCATACATATGATTCAGTCTTAATCTCAGTATTCATTATCCCGACAACCAATTATCGGGACGGTTTGATCGTAGAGACTCATAAAGAGTTTCCCATAGACATGATTCAGTCTTAATGTTATTAGTCATTATCCCGACAACAAATTATCCGGACCAGATTAATGTTTCCAATCATGTCTGGATATTCGACGTATTACCGTGTAGTATAATACTGTTTAACTCATACCTATAGACTTGTAAGACATCGAGCATGGAGCTCGTCTTTAATACCCCATCGATGCATATTTCAGACTAATGCATTTTCATTTTCTATTTATTTATTTATTTATTATTATTATTATTATTATTATTATTATTATTATTATTATTATTATTATCATACGTCGACATTTATGTGAAATTTCAACACTCACATATACACACACAAAATTTTGAAAACATCGGAAACTATCAGTGAGACTCTCATATATTCTGAGTTAAACTATACCTAAATTTGAATTAAACTATACCTAAAATTATTTACTTAGAAAATCTGAAATTTACTATTTCTCCAAATCTATGAGATTTATCTAAGGTGTGCGCGATGTGAATTTCAACGAGAAGTTTAACAAAGATTGCCGTTAGTGAGCTTCAGCAAAATATAGCGAATGCATTATTATATATAGATATTTTTATTTCTCCATACAGTATCTTTGAAACAGACCATTCGGCATTTAATACAATTTGACAACAACTTTTACTTGGTAAAGTCAAAAGTCATTTCGTGTTATGCTGACTACTGTAAGCGTGAGTGAAGTTTAGTGAAAAGTCACGATATTTGTTCGGCTGTGTATATATCAATAAGGGGTTTTACTGCTGCTGCCTTCTAGACAAAGCTATTTTCTTAGTACAAGCACCAACATGAAGATAACTATTGAATTCTAACTCAACGATTAAACCTGTAATTTTAAAGTAATAGGAAAGGAAACGATTGTTACTAAAATCATCTGATGTTTGTCGGTATCTGGTTCCAAATATACCTCGACCAAATACCTGTTAGTGACGATATTTGGACAATATCGACCAAATACCTGTTAGTGACGATATTTGGACAATATGTTCATATTATTTTCTTCTTAGACAGTAGACATTGGCTTTTATGGCAGACTAGAGGTAAGATGTTGATAAGTTACGTTGCTTCGGAGTTACAGAACATACCTCTCCTGCACTCTCTGTCAGAATAATGAAGGCCATGAATGTTAACCTTTCGCAAGGACATACACGGGGCCAAGGTTGGGTCAGACAATATATCGCTTAAGCGTATTTTTGATTTGATAACGAAAATATTCTGTATGAAGATGTGTCAGACATTACGATGGACTCTTACTTAGATTATCTGTATCCTGTTTTATGAATGGTTTTGTTAACGCAGATAATTTCTAAATTTATTATAAGATGTAGGAAAGAAAAAACTAAACCTGACTTATAGTGTCAAATTTCAAACTATTTTAAGTCGAGAGTTTTACCATCCTATAAATTTTTCTAGTCAAGGTCATAATACATTGTGGAGAATTTTCAGTGGTGTTAGGTAGCAGGCATGGCTTATTTTTGCCTTGCCCAGGCTTAAATGGCTCCACACATACATATATTAGCATTTATCATCCAATTCTGGTTCCATACTTGTAGTGTTTATAAATGTCATATACATTATATATATATATATATATATATATATATATATATATATATATATATATATATATATATATGAAGTGAGTAACAAACAAAGTGAAAGTTGAATGGAAAGCGCTGATATTGTTTCTTAACTTTATTACGAAATCTTACAAGTAATTTACATACATCAATGCAGAACAAAGTGTGGAATATTTTATGATAGATGGAAATGAAGCCTTTGCTAATGCAAGAAAGAACTGAATGTAAAGGAAAATGTTTTGCTGACAGATGCGCCCCCATCCCCACCCCTCGCCAAGCGCATGCAATTGAATCATCATTCATTTATCAATTATTTGACTTCACCTAAAAAGTAGAGGTTACTCCACGTACATGATGATTTCGTTTGATATGGTTTCCCTGATAATAGAATCATACAATAATTTGTATGTTTTTATGCATATCTACCAGATAAATAGCTAGATAGATCTAGAATGTATTTTGTGTTTTAATTGCAATCATGTAACTATGATATCATGTTGACCTAACAGTATTCGCTATTCATTCGAAATTTCATTTCTTCAGCCGTCATTCAGGCAGAGAACTGCTTTGAGTCGGCTGATTGCAATCATCTCACATGTGGTGCTGGGACAACCATGATGTGTATAAGGCCTGCTGATTCGGACGTCCGTGTCTGCACCTGCGTCGGATCTTCCTCTGCCAGTAAATATATCTCTCTTTCTCCCTCCCTCCCTCCCTCCCTCCCTCCCTCTCTCTCTCTCTCTCACACACACACACATATATACACACACGCGCGCGGACAAACGCACACACACACACAAGCAGAAATATAAACTCAGAAAGGTACGGGCACTATGTCAGACTGACAGCAAAAATTTGAAGAAAAGTCAGAAATTATACCAGAAAAATCCCCATATTGAAAATTCTTAAACTTCAAGCGAATTGCATTTTTTTTTACATTCTGGAGCGCTCTGTAGTTGTTTTGTTGTTTGTTATTAGTTCCTTCTTTTATGATACATTAACTTTACGTGAGCCGCATAGTCTATTGGTTATGATTATTGTAAGGTGATACATTAACTTTAAGTGAACCGTACATGCTTTTTGTCATGATTATTACAAGGTAATATATTAACTTTAAGTGAGCCGTACATGCTATTCATTATGATTATTGTAAGGTGAAACATTTTCACAATTTCAAGGCTTTGCATTTTCATAAATAGTTACAAAAGCTCAAGGAAAAAGTCAAAAGAGAAAGGACATAGCGAAGTTGAGGAAAAATCCGCAAAAATGTCAATCCCACCATAAATCAGCAAACTTTGTACAAAACTATCACATAGCACAAATCAACATCACATACCACAAGACTTTACGCTACACTTTCTGTACTTTTTAACAGATCAACATCACATAGAACAAGATTTACGCGTTACCTTTTGTAGTTTGTAACAGATCAACATCACATATCACAAGACTTTACGATACACTTTCTGTAATTTGTAACAGATCAACATCACATAGCACAAGACTTTACGCTACGCGTTCTGTACTTTTGAAAAGATCAGCATCACATATCACAAGATTTACGCTATACTTTCTGTAATTTGTAACAGATGAGCACCACATATCACAAGATTTACGCTATACTTTCTGTAATTTGTAACAGATCAACATCACATAGCACAAGATTGAAGCTACACTTTCTGTAATTTGTAACAGATCAACATCACATAGCACAAGATTTAAGCTACACTTTCTGTAATTTGTAACAGATCAACATCACATAGCATAAGATTGACGCTTCACTTTCTGTAATTTTTAACAGATCAACATCACACAGCACAAGATTTTACGCTACACTTTCTGTATTTCACACCTCACTAATAAGCAGCTTTATTTACTTCTGAGTTCAGTTTGTTTTACTTCAAATCTTCTCGACCCTATTGGGCTTGGAAGAACTTTGTTTCTTGCAAAATACATTCTTAACCCTTTTACTACACACTCATGGTAAACAGTGCATTAAGCTCATGACGTAATCGTTCTCAATATTAGAAGTTGAACTTCGTGACACATGACATTTTCTCATCAATCATGACTATCTGTATTGTTCGGGGGCACGTTCGTTTGGACTTGTATTTCAGTGTACGGCATATATCCTTGCATAACAGCCTCACAACTGTGAACAACACAGTTCTCTTGAAATTGTGGCCGAAAAGAACAGCGTAGACCCTGATTGGACTGGCCCTGAGTTGTTAGCAGTAAAGCATGGCACTAAAGCCTCAAACAGGAATTTAACACAGGCGCCATCTTGAAAGGTATGGTTTGTAACAGTGTAGCACAAGCTGACGGTCTGCATTCAGAAAGGAAAAATCATATTACGTCGTGGATTTCACAGGATGAGTCTGTCTTGTAACAGTGTAGCATGTTAGAGGTGGGAAATGTGAGTTTGTTTACCTTCTAAATGAAAGGGCGTAGAGAAGGCAGGTGTTAAATAGGGTCGAAAGTTTATAGGGATAAACGGGAAATTAAGATGGGAAAATTAATGGTCGAAAGTTTATAGGGACAAAAGGTCGGACGTTTATGGGGACAAACGGGAAATTAACATCAGGCCGCCATGTTGAAAGGTATGTCTTTTAACAGTGTATTGAAGTTGTGTATCTTACCAGAGGTCCTGAACGATGTCGGTCATCATTGATGACATAAGCTCCAACGTCTTTAGGTTTATCATATGTAGGTTTTGTTTTAATTGTTGTCTATAACAAGAACAAGGTAGGATGTAAAAGAAGGGGTATAAAATAGAATTTAAATCCCTTCTAAATAAAACTAACAGCCCTTCTACCCCATTCTATAATATCCCTATCCCTCCCCTACCCCCTTTTTTAAAAAAAAAACTACCATCCTCATAATCATTACATATCAACACCCAATTATCTACTAGCCACCATCTAGTTGTCTAATATCCAGAACCCAGTTATATACTTTCCACAAACCAGTTATCTATTATACAGCACCCAGGCACCGCTACTATCCAGCAACTGCTTTTTGATTACAATCCAAACACACACACACCTACTATCCAACAACCGATTTTTATAACAATCCAAACACACACCCTTACTATCCATCAACCGTTTCGTTATTACTATCCAAACACACACCTCTGCTATCCAGCAACTTCTTTCTTATTACAATCCAAACACACACCTCTACTATCCAGCAACCACTTTTTGATTACAATCCAAACACACACCTCTAATATACAACAACAGCCTTTTCATTACTATCCAAACACACATCCTTACTATCCATAAACCGCTTTTTGATTACAATCCAAATAGGCACCCTTACTGTCAAACAACCGGTTTTTGATTACTATCCAAACTCCCCCTCCCCCCCACATAATCCAGGAACCACTTTTTTATTGCAATTCAAACACACACCCCTACTATCTAACGAAAAGGGTAGGATTGTTTATATACATCCTATACTTACATATATACAAACATGCTATCACACAAGGGGGGGGGGTAATGTAAAGGAAGGGGAATGAAATATGCACGCACTCTCAGTTATTAATTATCAAAGCCCAGTAAAAATATATCAACCAACCAGTGATCTGCTATCCACTAACCAGTTATATATCCCCTCTAAATAAAATTAGCTTCACAAACCCACCTTACCGCTCTATGATCCCTCTTATAGATTAAGTATGAAACATCTGGTCCCTTCTATAAGGCCTCTGAGTTACCTCCCTTTATAATATGCCTACACTACCGCCCACTCCACTACAACTCTACAGAATAAACCTTAGTCAACAGGCTACAGATCATATAAATCCCTTCTAAATAAAAATAACTACCCTTAAAAGAAGTGTGTATATGTGTGTGTGTGTCTGAGTGTGTGAAACACAGAGAAAGTCCAATTATCTACTATCCAGTACCCTGTTTATTTAATATTCAGCCTTATCAAGGGTCTTACTCAACATACCATAAACAATTTTTATTATTATTATTATAATTATTATTATTATTATTATTATGGAGTGTAATAAGATATACAAGGAGGACACCATTTTTTCCGTATTATAGGACAACGAGAAATTAACGTTAGACTACCTTATTGTTATGAGTTTCTAAAGACAAGGGTAAATACTTAGTTAGAAACGATCATTGACACACGTTTTCATTGATAAGTATCTGAAAACAGGGGTATGGCTTGTAACAGTGTAGCAATAGGTGACGGTCTTCACTGGAACAGATATGTTGTATGACGTCATATGTTTATCATGTGTGTTGAGTCTGTGTTTTTTAACATTGCTGCGTGTGTTTGGAGAGAAATGAGAGGTCGTCTGCTTTCTAACGGAAAAGAAAAGGATGTCATAGGTTTATCAGAATGGAGAGAGAGAGAGAGAGAGGGAGAGAGAGAGAGAGAGAGAGAGAGAGAGAGTTAACTTTTGAAAAAAGACACAAAACAGGGTAAATCCTATGTCAGAAATGTTTATTGCCATATTTTTTTCATTCATCAATTTCTGAAACGGGGTTAAATCTATATTTATTATCTAATGAACACAGTAGCATTTGCAGGAATGCTACAAATCTAAGATAGGTCAAATTTTGTCTTGAGATTACAGAGAATGCAGTCTATCAACGCCCACCAATGTTAAAAAAAGTCCTTAAACCAGGTACTGTAAAGTTTGGTTATACGCAAAGCAGGGGTTAAACAATTTTCACGCCTTGTTCTATCGGCAGAATGATATTGTTGGATTTTGCTAAACGCTAGTTTTGGCTCTAGATAGTTGAGAGTGCAGAATAGGACGGCGCATACTCAAGTTATTCTTGCACTGTAAAGGGGCGTGCAGTTTCTTTTGTTGTGTGGAAAAACTGTAGATCTAATGTTGGAAATTTTCTCTTGACACATTTCAGTGCCAAAATAGGACTACCGTTACACAAAACTAAGATATCTGACATACATAAAACCAACCAAGCTATAGATTTTATATAATAAATAAAATTTACCCTATGAATAAAAACGGTTCTACAATTTTTGGGGGGTTTAGGTTTTTGAAAAAGTACAAAACTAAAGTCACAGAGCCTTCTATGTCATGTAATCAATTTGAGTAAGGTAAATTTTTGAGAGTTATCTTAAAGTGAGGAACAGATAAACCATGATTTAAATCTAAATCATTCTATAGGAAGATCAAAGCGTGCCCTAAATTCCGTCAGCGAAGGGTAGTGTACGTTTTTTTTTACATCGCACACGGCGTGAAAGTGATAAATATAGAGACATAAAAGTACATCGAAGAGGATTCATGATTTAAGAGAGAGAGAGAGAGAGAGAGAGAGTGAGAGAGAGAAAGAGAGAGAGAAATAGAGAGAGGGTTATTTTTCTTCTTCTTCTTCTTCTTCTTATTATTATTATTGTTAATAATTTTTCTTGATGTGTGCGAGGTGCGTGAACGATCTGACTACCTACATGGGTGGATGTCAGAGAGATTGAGAGAGAGAGAGAGAGAGAGCGAGAGAGAGAGAGAGAGAGAGAGAGAGGGAGAGAGAGGGAGTCATTATTATTATATGTATTATGATTATTATTATAATAAAACCATGAGAACAGCAGTATTTAGTGACAGTTTTTCAAACTAACACATTTAGAAAGGTCCATGATTTATGAGAGGGAAAGAAAGAGAGAGAGAGAGAGCTATTGTTATCATTATTATTCATGATATGCGAGAGGTACGTGGGTAATCGAAAGACCGACATTATCTTAAAGCGGAACAAGGGAACAGACAGGTGTGTGTGTGTGTGTGTGTGTGTGTGTGTGTGTGTGTGTGTGTGCGAGAGAGAGAGAGGGAATATCTATTTTTCTACTTTAAACAATAAATCAAAAACACAGAGCAATTTACTTTGCTTTACTCTATCGTCAATCGAACTAATGTGATTTGTGTTCGATCACAAGTTTGACATATTCGGTTTTGCCTGAACCACTGGGTCCAGCAATCAACATAGCAAAGGGGGGGGGGGGGGCGAAGATACAGGGCTTCCCAACTTTGACGATGTCACTTTTTGTCAGTTGCTTTCAGAACGGAGGATAGGGCCATAACAATGGTGTTTGGAAATCTGACATTTCATCAACGACACAAGACATGTTATACATTTGACATGTTTCATTTTTCTTTCATGGCGTAACCAATCTACATTTAAAAAGGTACAGTTTTATGGAACAACATATTGTGCATTTAACAAAATACAGTTGTATGGTACAACATATGACATGTCAACATATTTACACGTCATAAGACACAGCGCATAGTAAAACATATTGACATGTCATGAAAAACACATTTCATGGTGTAACCAACGTACAATTAAAATAAAACGTAGTTCATGGTAGATCCAATGTACATTTACAAAAATACATACAGTTCATGGTACATCAAATGTACATTTCGTAAAAATACTGTTAATGATGTGACCAATGTACAATTAAGAAAATACACGGTTTATGGTAAAACCGATTGACATGTCATAAAACACAGTTAATGCTGTAACCGATGTACCAATAAAAAATACATCATTCAGGTACAAGATATGGACATGTCATAAACATAGTTTATGTACAACCATTGCACATTTCATAAAACACAATTCATGGTGTAACCAATGTACAATTCATAAAATACACAATTCCTGCTAAAAGATATTGACATGTCATCAAATACAACTCATGATATAACCAATGTACAATTAAAAAAAAGACAATTCATGTACACCATATGGACATGTCATAAAACACAGTTCATGGTAAAACTTATTGATATGTCATAAAAAACACTATTCATGGTATAACCAACACACAGGTAAAAATATTACACAGTACATGCTACGAGATATGGACATGTCATAAAACACAGCTCATGGTATAACCAATATATATGTTAAAAAAACACATTTGATGCTACAAGATATGGAAATGTCATACAACACAGCTCATGTCAAAAAAAAAAAAAAAAAAAAAAAAAAAAAAACCAGGTCATGGTGTAACCAATATGCATGTCAAAAACACCGTTTATTGTAAAAATATTTGCATTTCTCCGTATTCAATAAGGCACAAATTAAAATCACTAAAGCTGCATATAAACAGGTAAGTTTACAACATTCTCGATCTATCTGTATCACATTGGATCTATGTAAACGCACTGGTGTTCTAGTCTCTGGGGAATTCATTTGCCCTAACCTCTCCGGGAAAGTCATTTCCTTATTCTTTTCAATCTGTAGAATACTACTCCCACTCTGGGGGGATCGTAGTGTTTCTTCCTCTATTTCGGGTTATTCTACCACTGTTTCTCACTGGTTCTAAAATAACTTCTTTTCTTTGATCAGTCACACACAATGTCTTTGGCATAATTAACCACCTCTTGAATCCAAGAATCGAAGCCAAAACTTTTCCAGTCACGTACATCTTTCCAGTGGTGAATCTGTTGGGGTAACCAACTAGCTATACAAACTTCTTGGTAAGTATGAAGGGTGGATAAAGTACGACGAATCTCTTCTTCACATGGAGGTACACAACTTGTCTTCATAAGTATTCTCAACAATTTTAACACATTGAGTTTTTCGTGCACAGAAAAGGTTTTGGTGGTCATGTCTTTGCTGCATGTACTGTTCATAAATGGACCACAATGAATTTGTTGGTAAACGAAATCCGAGAAAAAGTAGTCACTAATACACACCACCACCACTCGTCGAAAATTCAATGGGATCTTGTCGTCATGTTGTGGAATCAGTTATTGTAAAAGTATTTTGTAATCCTCGAAGTCCTGAACACTGTCACTGACTTCCTTCTGTGGAAATGGCTGTAACACTGTAGACAGAAATCGTGGTATGGTAAGCTTTATATCTACGTAGAGTTTTGTGCTTGTCATAGATTTTCCCAAGAATAAGTCTTCTTATACTGTTGAAATAGCAATAGTCTAAATATCGAGAAATGATTCTGAGTTTGCGTTTCACTTGAATCTTGACAAAGTCTCTGTAAATGCGTTCTCGCAGTCCCAAAGGTAGATTGTGAATGTGTTCTTCTAAACTGTCCACTATGAGAGAGTTATTAGGTACAACTGTTCATTATCTTCTCCACTAAGTAGTTGACTACAATTTAATGAGGTGGTCTTTGTAAGTGTAGCAAGTGGAGTACTGTTTGGTAAGCGTACAGGAATCCAATGACGTTTCTCCCGAAAGTCTTGTTCTTTTTTGTTTGCTTCATCATCCACGTACTTAAGGCTTTCGTAGCCCAGTATCGTTTTCGCATTCTGAAAAAAATTATCCATTCACAGAAATATCTTTTTTCACGAAATAGTCACACGTTTGCGAAACGGAATCTGACTGTAAATCATCTCCAAGATCATGAGTCATTATTCCATCACACACGATACGTCGTGAAGGAGTCTCGTCTTCAGGTGATATTTCTTTTGAAAGTTGTGTGTATTCCTGTGTGGTTTGAACTCATTCCTGGACTTCGACCATGGAATTCTGTGTATCACTCCAACATTGTAGGTAGAAGTCGTGGCATCCAAAATCTTACAAAGTGGTGTACTTGTTGATCAATGTCTAACCATTTGAACATGTGTAAACTAATCAGTTTTTTTATACCATTCCTATACCAATGGTTAAAACGTTTATGTCGTAAAGGATGCAATTGTTCTTTGCGTTTCACTTGAATCTGTACAGAGTCTCTGTAAATGCATTCTCGCAGCTCCAAAGGTAAACTACGAATGTTCTCTTCTAACGATTCCGACATGAGGATCATATTCACGACACCACGGAGACCATCTGGCATGCTCCAAGTAAGCCGTATCATTATACTCCCATTCGTGAAGTGTCACACACAGCTGAAACACTATACTGTATCTCCTTCTCCCAAGTAGACAAATCCGGCTCTGGTGAAAAATTTGGGAAAAGGTCCTTCCAGATATTTAGGACATTTCCCTTTGAACGTCTGGAAACGACTTTCAAAATAACAATAGTCTGGCAACGTCACAGGAAACGTGTAGTCTTCTTTGATTTGTAATTATCTATGTACGGACGGTATCCAGAGTGGTTTGTGAGTGTATGGATGAGATCGATACAGTGGCACACGAACGGCATCACCTTCGATTGTCGAGGAGTGGCAAAGTCGTGCAGCATCGCTGATGTCACAAGGTACAGCATCGCTCTGGTCACTGGGTATTGCATCACATTCGACTTCGTTTAACTTTTGGTAGGATCCATCATATTTTTCTGTTTAGAATTCATCGTCTGTACTCGCAATGCTCTTTCTGTAGTGGAACATTATTTATATATCGGAAATCAGTGTGTCCGTAAGGTAACGTTTTGTGATCGGGAAGTCGCAATCGTTCGTCGTGGACGATCTGATACACTTTTTCTAAAGGTCGATTAACAATTTGATAATTGGACAAACGTACACTGTTGTGAGAATCCATCGTTTTCACACGAAAGTCTTGATCTTGACCGGACTTTAAAGCTTCTTTTAAGATGTGAAAATTCACTACTTGACTATGTCAGTCCTTTCACTTTACATTTCGTATGATGTTGTCCTCGTTTGTCTCCGTACTGGTACCCGTAATATTTAGGCCCCCTACTAGCCAAACTCACAATAGTGTCTTGTGAGTGTTCGTCGGTCCAAGTTCCGAAACGTTCCCCTTCGATGTCTCGATGATAGCCTCCAGGTCGATCGATGTACATGCAACTATCGATATCGAAGTAAGGAATACGTTCTCCTGAAAGTTCCAAAACGGAGTACAATTTTAAACGGCCATGCTGCAATGATGACATTTTCAAACTAGTGTGATGGTGCAGACTCAGGAACTTTTTCGTAATTTGTCAAAATCAAATCTTCACGGATGATTTCCACATGTTTTATGAGTTTTCCTTTATCTTCGATGAGTTGAAAGTATCGACTTAGATCTAGCAAGTATTCTGTCTTTGAAAATATGGGCCGTTGAGCTAATTTTTCCCCACAAACAATTCAGCATGACTTTTGCAAACGAACGTCTTCCTTCGTTCTTTTCCACGTGTTCCAAAGTGATGCCTTCTAAGGAGTGGTACCGTTTTTTGAATTTGTCTTTATCTTCTGAAGTCAGACACCCAGAGGGATAGCCGATAGCTTCTTGCTTTAATTTCAGAAATTCGTTGACGTAGCCTGAAAAACCCCTTCACCAGAACCATCTTGTTGGTATTGTTCTGTCGTTGGAAAATGCCAAATTTCGTACACTTTTAACAGTTGATATCCACGATAGAGAGCATGAAAAAATTCAGCACTCACCCACGTTCCTGTCAAAGCGCGTTCTTGGTCTTCGTGGCAACAGGGTTTATCTTGATTACAAGTTTCAGCACACGTACGCCATAAAGGAAACATCAGTTTTCCGTGCAATGATGTGGTAAAATAGGATGGTACAAGGTCGTCGGTGGTAACACTTGATATTTGATTAACCCTCGTACTGACGAATGTGTTCTACGTCGATGTGTTCTGTCAACATTTCAGTGTGACCTGTAGGTAATCGAACATATTTACACACCCAAGGATACAAGGAACACAAATCGATGTATTTGCTTTGTTATTCACGAGTTTCGTCTACGTCGTACAGCAAGCAGTTCGCATTGGTCCGTCCTCCAAACAAACTGTATTGGGGCTTCAAAGCTTCGATATATACTACGTCGTACTCTTCGACGATGCGTCTGAATTCTGGATCGGTTTGGAAACTTCGATCGTAGTCATGTTGCCACATTTCTATCACTTGGTATCCTTGACTTTCCAAATTCTGACGTCGTCGGTATGTTTCGTCGTATAACTCTTCCATGGTAGAACCTGAGAAAGGATTTTTCAAGTCTTGTTGACGATAACACGTAGGACATCCGTGAAATAAACATCCTTGAACTTTGTACACCGTTTGTGAGTTTTCTAAATTACAACCATCTACATAATACGATCAAATTTTCTTTACATCACCACCGTTTCTAGTAGGTTGTATTTGTTTTTTTTTTAGTCTCGCACAAGTAATGGAGCCAGCGCAAAGCTTTGGCGAAATATCTTCGACAGACGGCTTGACTCGTTAGTGGAGGTATGATGTCCAGCGTGTTCTCAGGCATAAATTTCTTTCGGTATACTAATTTACACGATTTAGCAATGGTAGAAGCTTCCTTCAAGGGATGGACACCTCCGTGATCCATAAATAATTGTCGAAATTTTCCACAACACCGTCGTAAACTGTCTACATCAGATCGACAATAGCTCAACATTTCTTCTTGAAAGTCAAAACAGTTTGAAGAGTGAAGTTGGTACCAGCTGCAGAATGCTTCTCTTTGTTCTGTGTGCATACCGTCAGGATCATAGTGGTGAATTTCTTGATTAGCTTCGGTATTAAAAAAGTGTGGAAAATAACCTTTTGCCATTTCTGTCATTCCAAACGTTTGAGGCATTATAGCTAAAGGCATGGCGAAATAACTCAGTGAATCTTTAAATTCTACGTGTCTTACTTTCAAATAAATGACTTTAACTCCGTTCGTGACAACTGTTGGAAATTCTGTTCCTTGTTCTGAATAATGTTTTACAAGAAATTGTCCGTCGTAACCGGAGAAATTGTCCGCCATGACTGTAGCATATCGATGACTGTGTTCCGTAACGATGAACTTGATCATCACTCCAACTGTCGTCGGTGGGGTCTAAAATCCATTCTGCAAAAACAGCAAGAGTACGCGAACCATGAAATATCCTTTCTCGTCCTCCTGGAATCACACTACAATTTGGACAGTGATGAATTAAAGGTTCATTTATACACTTGTCACAAGCACGATGAGCAAAGATAAAGTTAGGGATGTAAATTCCGATCTCTTGCGAACATTCAAAGTCAAAAAGGTAAAATCCACATCATGGTCTTGTTTCTTTTTCTTGTGCGTATTGTCATTGAATTCTTTCTCCAGTTCGTTGCCATATTTTGTATGTAACATTGATGCTCAAAGTCCACAACTTGGTCAGAAAAACGGCATCTTTTCTTTCCAGCACAAACGTGATACTTTTGGTTATTCGTACGAACATGCTGTCCGCAAGAATAACACTCTTTTAATAATTCACAAGCACTTTTCTGTTGTTGAATTTGTTTCGTGCAATGTTGTTCGTAATACGTGGAACTGACGACGGC
This sequence comes from Margaritifera margaritifera, assembly GCA_029931535.1. Classification (NCBI taxonomy): domain Eukaryota; kingdom Metazoa; phylum Mollusca; class Bivalvia; order Unionida; family Margaritiferidae; genus Margaritifera; species Margaritifera margaritifera. The sequence goes on from JAQPZY010001665.1 coordinate 3,382,177, forward strand.
TCGTTTGCATGTAGAATATAGAATTCTTTTTCGTCCTTCAGGAAGGCAAGGCTTGGAAGTTAAACACGACATCTCTCTCCACAATGAATATGTTCCTCCCGATTGCTAAATCCATGGTCACATTTCTCACAATGGTAACTGTATCCAAGTAATCCTGCAATGGTTGAAATGGTCTCGAAATGATCTTGATATTGATACACGTGAAAAGTATTTTTCATCTGGAAAATCCGGCCCTCGAAACAAGAGATCTCCACCAACGACCTGAGGATATGCTTCAAAGTATAACGAGGGGCTAATACGTCTTGAAGTTTCAGCATTTCAGGAATTCCACACACCGCCTCTTTAGAAATGCTTGCTTGTTGCAAAAGAAATTCCGCTTCTCTTCGTTGTTGGGGTCTGTCCGAATCCTCTTCGATGATCTTTTCCATTCCACTGTATCGTTCTTCTCGGCATACGTTCGAGCTACTACGATGGCACGTGCTAAACACATCTGTTCTTGCTGGTTTTTAATTTGGACGATACTATGTTTGGTACCGCGAAGTCTACCCACCAATAAAACTTTGCGTCGTCCACTGCATCTGGGAGGTGAAACGTGCGTCAGGTGAAGAGTCGCTTTTCCATTGGTGATGTTAAACTCGTCATTCGATTGTTGAACATGTTGAAGTTTGTCAATAATTTTGGAAGAAGTTAATTCTGCCGGTGTACTAAATTCGATTTAGATGGGAGACTTCAAACTGTGGTGAGTAATGGATAGTCTCAAACGATCGTCATCTTTAGCTCGGCACTGTCGTTTCAATTTCTCTAATATCGATTCCCATAAATCCGTAATGAGACCTGCTGCTTTCTCAGGTAGCACTTCCGACTTGAAATCTTTAAATTTCACCGTGTACGTGTAAGCTCTCGTGCGAAATTTTCTGGAAGTCACTTGCTGTGTCGAATGTGAAAATAATCTTCAGGAGCTGCAGAACGAGCTTCTTATTTGGAGATCTTGACTATCCCTGTCCCGTGGTGGGTAATGGGTATTGGATAGGGGTCAATCATTTCCTCTTCAAAATCGCTAGCATGAACTTGGTATTCGGCGACAAAGAACGTCGTCGTCGCTTCCCTTCTGTATTCTCGTTAAAATGGTGTGATCTTTTCATGATGACTGTTGATTCAAATATGATTTACCTCCGTTACTTCTTCTCTCTCTATCTTAATATAGAGCCCCACTCTCTACCCTTGTTTGTGTATGTCATAATTGTTATGGGAAAAAGAAGTCTATGTTACTTTAATTTTGCCATTTTCAAAACTTGCACGCAAAAGATTTTAACCTTACAGACGTTTTCAAACTCGACCCGATAAATGCTACAATTCCTCTTTCACTTAGTGACACAAAAAAATTCCATCCGATGTTTACTGTTTTCCAGTACACACAACCTTGCAAGTTTACAGTACATGACTTCTTTAGCGTGATTCCAAACTTCGTTAGTTTGTCTGCTCTGCAATCGTAACAACCTGTTTATAAGTTCTGAATGGGATGTCTTGAATCTTAAACAATACACATCGTTAGAATAAAGCGATCCTATTAGCTATACACAATCTTCAACGCTATAACATCCGAATCTGCCTCAGAGTAATTTGTACCTTCCGTCGATACAGCCGTAATTTCACACTGCCTCCAGAGATCTCCCATTTATCAAGCTTTTGACAGGACTGAATTTGTGATTAATGACAATTATTCTAACATTATGTGAAAAAACACCAAGGAGTGTTTGGATGTAATATATGGTGAGAACTTCCCATCTATGCTTTCAGAAAGGATTATAGTGTATACCGAAATAGCGTGTGCTTTTACCAGAAGAAAAAAGATGGATTATTTTCCTATTGATGTATTTTTTAAATGGGATGAGTGTTCTTGATATTTCATAAGGAAAATATACCATCAGAAGTAGGTTTATCTGTGTTTTTGATTTGCTTAAAGTAGAAAAAAAAAGATATTCTCTCTCTCTCTCTCTGTCTGTCTCACACACACACACACACACACACACACACACACACACACACACACACACACACACACACAGAGTCGCCTGTCTGTTCCCTTCTTCCGTTTTAAAATACTGTCGGACGTCCGATTACCTACGTATCTCTCGCATATCATTAATAATAATGACTCTTTCTCTTTCTTTCTCTCTTATAAGTCATGAACCCTTCCGAATGTGTTAGTTTGAAAAAACTGTCACTAAATATTGCTGCTCCCATGGTCTTAATAATAATAATAATAATAATGACTCTCTCTCTCTCTTTCAATCTTTTTGACAACCACCCGTGTCGGTAGTCAGATCGTAAACACACCTGGCACACATCCTTAAATAATAATAATAATAATAATAATAATAATAATAATAATATTGACTCTCTCTCTCACTTTCTCTCTCTCTCTCTCTCTCTCTCTCTCATAAATCATGAATCCCCTTAGATGTACTTGTATGTCTCTATATTTATCATTTTCACGCCGCGTACGATGTAAAAAAAAGTACATTACCCTTCGCTGACAGAATGTAGGGCATGGTATGTAATATTGACGGACAGACAGAGAGACACACTTGATCTTCCTATAGAATGATTTAGATTTAAATCATGATTTATCTGTTCCTCACTTTAAGATGCCTCTACAAAATTTACCTTAGTCAAATTGATTGCGTGAAATAGAAGGTTCTGTGACTTTTGTTTTATACTTTTTCAAAAACTTGCACCCCAAAAATTTTTAGAACCGTTTGTATTCATAGGGTTAATTTTTTTTATTATATGAAATATATAGTTTAGTTGGTTTTATGTATGTCAGATATCTTAGTTTTGTGTAACGGTAGTCCTATTTTGGCACTGAAATGTGTCAAGAGAAAATTTCTAACATTAGATCTAATGTTTTTCCAAACAAGAAAAACCCCTGCAAGCCCCTTTACAGTGCAAGAATAACTTGAGTATGCGTCGTCCTATTTTGCATGCTCAAATATCTAGAGCCAAAACACGCGTTTAGGAAAATGTAACAATATCATTCTGCCGATAGAACAAGAAGTGAAAATTGTTTTACCCCTTCTTTGCGTAAAACCAAAATTTACAGTCCTTGGTTTAGAGAATTTTTTAACTTTGTTTGGTGTTGACAGACTGCATTCTCTGTAATATAAAGACATGTGCCAGAATTTGACCTATATTAGATTTTATAGCACCCCAGCAAATGTTGTTGCGTTTATTAGAAAATAAACGAAGATCTAACCCCGTTTATTCAAAAATTGATGAATGAAAAAAAAAATATGGCAATTAATATTTCTAACATAGGATTTACCCTGTTTGTGTCTTTTTTCAAAAATAGTTAACTCTCTCTCTCTCTCTTTCTCTCTCTCTCTCTATATATATATATATATATCTTCATTCTGATAAACCTATGACATCCTTTTCTTTTCCATTAGAAAGCAGACGACCTCTCATTTCTCTCCAAACACAACACGCAAGACTGTTAAAAAACAGACAGACTCACCACACATGATAAACATATCACGTTATACAACATTTCTGTTCAAGTGACGACCGTCACCTATTGCTACACTGTTACAAACCATACCCCTGGTTTTCAGATGCTTATCAAAGAAACATTTTGTCAATGAACGTTGCTAACTCAGGATTTACCCTTGTCTTTAGAAACTCATAAAATAGGGTAACCTAATGTTGATTTCTCGTTGTCCTATACTACGGCAAAATTGGTGTCCGACTTGTATTTCTTTTTACACACAATAATAATAATAATAATAATAATAATAATAATAATAATAATAATAATAATAATTTTTATGGGATGTTGAGTAAGACCCTTGATACGACAGAGTACTGGATAGCAGATAACTGGACTTGAACTATATCTCTCTTTCTCTCTGTGTTTCACACACACACACACACACACACACACACACACACACACACACACACACAGACACACACACACGGCCATACACACACACTCTTCTTTTAAGGGTTCTTAGTTTTATTTAGAAGGGATTTATATGATCTGTAGCCTGTTGAGTATTGTTTATTGTATAGGGTTGTAGTGAAGATACTGAAGGACGGTAGTGTAAGTATATTATAAAGGGAGGTAACAAAGGGGCCTTATAGAAGGGGCTAGATGTTTCTTACTTAATTTATAAGAGTGATCATAGAGCGGTATGATGGGTTTGTGAAGTTAATTTTAGATAGATAACTGGTTAGTAGATAGCGTAGGCATATTATAATGGGAAGTAACTAAGTGGTCTTATAGAAGGCGCTAGACTTAATTTATAAGAGGGATCATAGAGTGCTGTGGGGTGGTAGGGACGTTAGTTTTATTTAGAAGGTATAGATGACTGATTAGTGGATAGTAGGCCCCTGGGTGCTGGCTAGTAGATTCCTGGTTGTTGGAGAGTAGATAACTGGTTTGTGGATAGTAGGTAACTGGGTGCTGGACCGTCATCGTTCAGAACCTCTGTTGTGATTAATATCAACATTGTTGTGTTTCTCGGATGTCTTTTACTCGAAACGATATAATTATTTTTCTCCTTCGTGAACTTTACTTTTTAGTGACGTCACTCTGCGACAACCCACCCGAGCTCTGATATCCCTGAAATACATGTAAAAGGCACGTGAGCTCCGAAAAACTTTCGTTTTTGATATAAACAAACAAACACGTTCATAACAAGCATGCTGTTTGAAAAAGCACGAAGCACGCATGCGGATAAAAGGAAGACTTCAATTCTCAAACATGATTTTTCGAAGCTGAAATGAATATGACAGAATAGAATGTAAAAGGAAGAAACAAATTGCTTTATCTTGGTATGTTACCAGTAAGTACAAGGAACATTTGTATCGTCTTATTTGAGGGCTGATATGCACATAAATAATTTTTGTTCCTCACCAGACACCTTCCAATTTCAATTTTTTGTTTATGAATTGCAAACCATGGCAGGACTCTTATTTTGAAAATGGGGAACTTAGGATTTGGACCCTTACCAATTTCCAGAAAAGGTTTTTACCCCCTGTTGCAGAACCCAAGAGTGTACTCCTATACTTTGGTACTACATAAGCTCGTACAATTTTTTTCGGGGAATTTTAACTTTTTTATATGGAGCGGTGGAGGTTGAATTGAAGGTGGTAGTTTTGTTTTGAGATCTGAGGACAATCTTGGTAATCTTCGGGGTGGGGGTGGGGTAGGGGGTCGTCTCTTGTAGGGATTTTTTTAGGGTCAACCATTTTACAACATGCCTATGATTTGTAAGTAAACGTCAATACAATTATCATGCAAACGAAAAACATCGTATCAAGTATGAATTAAGCTAAAGCAAATTACATTCATACTGACGTATTTGTGATGAAGATTCAGTCTTGGTGTTTATTACGGGTGTAAAATATTTAATATTTTTTCCCTGCTACAAATGCATGTACAAAGATTGGTGAAATAAATATGTCGCTGTAATTGCAATTTGTGTACATTTGACCTTTGATTCTCCCCAGGGACCTCAGGTAAGGGGCCCAAAAATCATAACCCTCTTGCAGATGGTCACCATATTAGCAAACTATATACCAAGTTTAGTGAATCCCCCCCCCCCCAGTGGTTGAGATGTAATTGTGAACGGACGAACGGAAGGACATACAGACGGACAGAGGGACAATTTCATTGCACTTCGCATCATTGGAGATGGATGACCTCACGTACAAACAAATGAAAAAATGTGACAGAGTTTAGTCAAATCTCACAGAATATTTATCAAATCTCACAATTGGGTAGTCTAAAAGTATCTTAGAAGTGCCATAAGTGTCTTATTTCCTTTTATTATTCCCCGACCGAGGGTACGGAGGGATATGGCAATGGCGATTTTTCTATGTCTGTTCGTCCGTAGACAAGATGGTTTCTTTAGCATAATTTTAGTTTGCTGTGTATTTTCATTTTTCAAATCTCATATGTGGTTTACCTATACGTAGATTCAGAAGCCTATCTATTTTGGAGCTGCTACGTCCAATGTCAAGGTCAATGTATCTGTAAAAGGGATTTTCTGAACGATGTCAAGATTGCTTACCCTAATTTGCATCCGTCTTCTTAGGTAGTCTACAGTTGGACGGGGGCGGCTTCCTATTGATTCTGAGGCCGAGAGGTGAAAGGTCATCTTCACTGCAGCCGACATTAAATTATTTCGGTTTCCGCTCGATAAGTCAATTGTTTGGGGATCCAATTTTTATCAAACATCATTGGTAGTCTATACATGACCAGAGGCACCTCCCTATTGATTCTTGAGCCCAGAGATCAAAGGTCAGTGTCAAAGTAGCTAAAATGTCATTTTGAGTTCCACATGATAAGTCTACTTTCCTCACGTTTTTCGCATACTTGAATTACATTTGAAGAACGGTAGCTCCCTACTTACTCTGCAATAAATAGATTATAGGTCAGTCTCACTGGACGTGAAATTGCAAAATTATGGTAATTTTCTGCTACGGTCGATTGGGGGCGGGATTAGCCATTCTTCTGATGACTATTTTCTCCTTTATACGTTTTCTGGCTAAGGTTAGGTTCGATCTTTGGTGTTTTACGGCACATGAACAATTTGAAAGTTATACCGTGCCGAGACAAGTAAAATGCCTTACCAAGGAGATACCATGGTAGCCGATATGAGCTGACCCCCAGCTCCTTAACCACTGAGTCACAGCGGCTCCCATTCTGGTTAAATGTACCGGGTAAAATTCCAGCTAGGTTCATTGTATACATTGAACCAGATACACAGAAGGTATTCCTATATCCAGAATTTCGTTTGAAAAATATAAATAATATTAAGAAAGGTCAAGAAACTTTGATTGCAAGAAGATCCATAATACCACCACCTTTCTTCCATTCCCCCCCCCACCCCACAACCACCATCTTACTCACACATATCAGGGAAAGGTAGCGAAGTACCCATCAGTTTCTTTCAACCAGGAGTAACATGTATTTAAAATGTCAATATAAAGCAAATGTTACATTTAAACGTTAAAGTTTGACACTACATTTGATCAATCTCATTTTAAAAACATATACATGCACATATTATTCAATCTCCCTTTAAACAAATATGATGCATATACTTTATACGAATTGGAATAAAGATGTTAAATAAGATCTAGAAGCTATTATTATCACTCTTTAGCGAGCGGATATTGTGATGTCCTCTGTCTGTCCGTAACCCAAACTCCTCCTAAACCGCTGAGGGAAAATTCGCCGAATTTTGTACGCAGGTTGCAATGTGGTGAACAATTTGCAAGAGGGGTATGAATTTTGGGCCTCTGCGCTGGGGGTCTTTGGTAGGGGTCAAAGGTCAAAATATACACAAAATTGCAATTACACCGACCTTTTTGAATATTCGTTGACGAAACCTTGTACATACATTCATAAGAAGAGGACATATGGTTATATATGTAACGGATTTGGGGTTACGACTTTTAGGTAATCACCCTAAGTGTGTATGAATGTTGGGGGTGAGGAGTGGGGTTAGGGATTCAAGGAAAATACGCACTAAAATTATGTACAAAAAGAAGCATGTGTAAGAGCCATGGCTAACCATGGAAGTAGTGCTGGTGTCATGTTTTTGTATCTAAAAATTACTTAAAACAATTGTATTGCCGCCAAAATCCACCCGATCGTCTAGTTAAGCATGTCAATATTTGGAAACTCCTGTGTTACGAACTAAAATTAATATTACACTCTGTGACATTGAGACTTTGAAAATGATACACTCACTATCCCCAGACTGTAACCAAGCACTGTATTAAGATGATTGTTCCTGGGCGGGTGAGGGGGGGGGGGGGGGTAATGGCTGTTAACGGGGTGGGTGGGGGGTGGGGAGGTATTGCGTCTATTATACAGTTTTGTGGTAGAACGGGTTTTAGGGCAGGCACATATTGCCTGATATTTCACTGGGAAAGTGAGTGCATGTGACATACACTTTGTTTTGCTAACCCTCAAGTTAATCATGAGTCGGATGTGTCCATTTGCATGTGCCAGGTTTATCTTTCGTTTGTATTATGATATGCATTTGTAAAAAATAAGGCATTGAAAGTCCACCTCGGATTTCCACATTTCTCTTCAAGTCTTTACGCTGGTGTATATGTGTTCACAATATTTTTAATTATTTCCTATTCGAAGTCACACAAAATCATATTATGCCATTATCTTTTTTTGAGGGGTGAGATGAGGAGGGGTTCTGGGTTTATTGGGGTGAGGGGTTGGGTGGGGCGAGGGACGGGGTGAAGAAATATAGCCTAAATGTTATATCAAGACAGACGGTCTTTCTTATACATGCAGTTAATGATGATTCATCTTCATGTTGTGAACCCCTGGAAACACAATTTTTGAGATGGTTGTCATTTCTTTGAAAAAGTAGAATAATGACCTCGTAGACATTGTTGTGAAATTGTATTGTATTCTTTCTCTTTTTTTTTATACTGTTTTCAAGACATTTTGGATATTTATTTCGGGTTAATGTAATGTAGAAGTAATCACCAAACAAAGTCTGACACTGGACGAAATATGTGAAAGAATTGGCAGGACAGTTTCTAAAAATAATATTGGGAAAAAAATTAAACAAAATGATTAAAATGCTACTGCAAGGAGTGAAAGGTGTAATGATGACCGGATCAGAAAGTTACTTTTTACAAAGTTACATTTTGGAGAAACCCAACAGATGAAGATGACATAGAAGTAAATGGCATTCCGCTACATGTAGAGATTTATTTGTTGTACAACAATACCCTGGAAGAGTGTTGTTAGGGAATCTGTTAAATGGATTAGTATAGATTTTATTTGTTGTACAACAAGACCCTGGAAGAGTGTTGTTAGGGCATTTGTTAAATGGTACCATCAGCATTAACAAGATCATTTTTGAAGTTACGTTTATTGAATAATTAACTTGGTTTCTCAGTGTATGTGGAAAAATATAGCATCTGCCAAACTTGAAATTAGCAATGCATTTTGCCTGAAAAGAAATAGCATGATGGCCATTTTAGATACAGTAAAAATAAAAATTTGTAAGGGACCTTTTCCTGAGGAATCAATTATTTCTGACTTGCTAGAGAAATGGACTGAGATTTAAAACATCATCTGTTTCTATTATCCTAAACAGAATATTTTGTGACGTAATTGAACATGTGCTTTGTCAATTAAGGGGATTATACAACGGCAACAACACAAATCCAACTTTCCTAAATTATTGTAGAAGTAGGAATGGCGTAATCATTGGTCAGGCAATAATTTCCAGTAAGTTCAATGTAAAACGATTATGCTGTGCTATATGATGTGCAGGAGGACTTGCAAAGATTCTACATCACATCATCACTATATGTTAGTTTGCAGGCCTTACAAATCCTACACAGATTTACAGACGATGCCAGACAGTCCACATCATCAATAAATGCCTTTTGTACAAAAGTGTACATGTTTTAAAGCTGTTGTTGTAAGTTCCCATAGTTCAAAAGGTCTCTACTATATAAGTTCTATTTTCTTGAAAAATGCATATGCTTCATCAGTAATATTTCACAATCCTTTTTAAATGTTCTGATTCTGTCTTGTTTCCAACAAACTGTATGGATCGGTAGTAGTTTGGCTGACATCAGCATCTGTTGTGCTTAATAAGTCCAACATTTTTGAGGTTAGTTCTGCATTACTGACTACATCGTCTATTCGTGGTACAAAGAGACAATTTCTGGTTAATTTGTTATTTCTGTATATCAGTTTTGCAACATCATATCCATATAATATTTCTTTTTCCGGTTTCAGACAATTCAGTACCAACTGGTATTTCCGAAGTAAATCTGGAGTAATCTTTGCTCACTGACTATCCACCCCCCGAAGATGAGGCTTTTGCAAATAAAATACCACACTTGTCAATATACGGTATTCAGCGTCTCTGTCTACAGTGTATACATTTGACAAACCTTTTCTGCAGCACCTCTAAAACTCAATTGATTTGAAATAAAAACGAAATTCTGAATACCAACTGTGGGCATCTTTGGCCGAAAACTTGGTTTTATCCTTTGGAAACATCTGCCAGCAATTATTTCTATATATTTATTCTCTAGGTGATACAAATGTACAATATGTTCCGGTTTACAACGTGACTGATGCTGACTGATATGTCCAAAAAATCATCCAAGCAGTTATTCAGAATAGAATGTAAATTATTGTCTGGTACTGGCCTATCCATTTCTTCAACAATTTGTTACATATCTAATCTAAATATCTTACAAGTCTGAATCAAACCTTAGCCCTGACCATAGTCACTGTCATTGCCATCATCATCACCATCAGCTGCTTTTATCACCTTTATCATCATTTTTGTCATCACTTACATCATTGTTCATACCGGACCCAATGTTACCAGCAATTATTTATTCTTATACAGGCATAACAAAGTCTTTATCATCTTGAACAACTTCAACTTGACAGTTTTCATAGTAAAGGTCAACAGTTGTTGAGATGTTGTCTGTGGAGTGATCGTTTAAAGTTTGTCGCCATTGACCCATCTAAAGATTTCACACAACCCACTGCAACACAAATCTTCCCAGGAATAGTTGCTGTTTTGCAACCCACGATGACTGCACAAATACTCATTTCACTGAGTTTTGGAATAGTATGCCACTTTAAATGGATACTGTACTCGTTTGACTATTGTACACTTGTTAACTGGGTCATGGTTAGAAAAAGTAAACTTTAAAATTGCACAGTCTTATTTTATCGACAAACTGAAATCGACATGAATTAAGCTACTTTCCTTGAAACAGTACCATTTTTACTACTGTCTATTTCAACACTTAGGTATTTAATAGCATTACTGGGCATTCAGTTTTCAGTTCTAAATTTTAGAGGGGGGGGGGGTCGAAGAACTTATCTGGATAATGTGTGGCACCTACATTCTTAAGATGCAAACATATATATCCTAGCAGAAGCTGAATGTTATTGCAATTAAAACAACTACATCCACGTTACGAGAAAATAGGTTAACTGCTTTTTTCATGAATTATTGTGACATGGGTTGACACATAAAATTTACAAAGGCTATTGCAGACTGAGATGGATTTCCACATTCAAGTTAGCTCGTTGCATTGATGCCCATTACGTACCGTATATTTGTCTATGAATGGCCTTTGCATTTATTTAATTGGGAAAGGCATCTTTAAACCATATTAAGGTTAAACAGTAATGCCAGTGATCACGATATAGCTCATTCTGAACAGGCTCTAGTAGAAATTCCCTGCCAGTACTACTTGTATACTTGCAAAATAAGGAGGGTTCCATCTAACGTATTTAAAAATGAAATTGACTTGTTCCAGAATCTTAGCGCTTATAATAGATACCACATCTATAATCAGTCATCTGATATAATGTAGTCTTTCACTTTACTGAAGCGCTCAGCCATCAGGACCAAATGCAGCAAATCTTCAGTTGTATGTGTGTCATCTTCCAAGCCAGTCCATTTATGTGTAATGCTTATTTGGAAACACTGATACACAGAGACCTCTACCCCTTATGAACAAGTCAATGCAACTTTAATACTCTTCTTTTTAAATTCATTGGCCACTTTTCTGATAACGAAATATTTGCCACTGCCTGAGTGTCTCGTTATGATCACATTATGACCTTTCGTAATTAGGTCAACTATGCATTTTTGATCATCATACATAATTACTGTAATCGCTATAAAATTTTGCAAGAATTAGGTTTATCAACCATAAAATATGGAAGACAAATAGATTTCAAAAAGACATTTAAATTTGTGCATTTATTTGTGATATTCTTTTGTTTAATGTCAGACAATAATTTATCGAATTTATCTCTCTATATATTATCTTAATCTACGTATCTAAGGTAATATGAGGCTACTTTATCTTTACCATCCAAAGGGTTATTGATGATGTCATGATTCGGTGAATTTCAAGGTTAATTACGTGCAATTTAAGACATTCTCAGATCTGGTAATCCAGGCAATTGGCCACATACCGGGCACTCCTCTACTGACAAACCTAATAGCCGGTGAAAACAATAGCTTTGTTACGCGTAAATCCTCGTATTAATACCAAATATACTGGATGGAAGCTTGATAATAAAACTGGTTTAATCATTAAAATATTTCCTTTAGAGTATAAATAGCCCCTTGCTTGTAGGGTTTAGACCCATTTGATATTTGGACCCTACGTAAAATATAATATGGTTATAGAAGATGAGGTTAGTAACTCGATAAATAGATGTGTTCATACACAGATAGTTGTGCTCTCGAATGCTATTCGTGTTAGTAGTAACAGTTTTCAAAGATCTAGGCATTATTTAATTGATTAAGTAATCTTTTTTCAGCGACATATCATAGTTGTTTGCTTTACACCCATCAGAATTGAAGATCTAGAAAATGTTTTAAAAAATCGTAATTATTTATCTTGCCGAAACGCTCAGCCACTGCTAGTTGCAATTGAAACACTGTTGCCCTGAAATTATAGAAAATATATTTGCAAATATTTAAAAGCCTTTCTCACTAAGCATATTCACATTCGACCTTGTTTCATCCTTATATGGGGATGAAAGCTGCGAGATAGTTGCCGTTACTCGCGGCATGTGTTCGATTCCAGCTTGGAACGAACTATAACTTTGTAACTTGCTATATATATATATATATATATATATATATATATATATATAAATCGAATGTATCAGAAAATGCATCTTATTGGTGTCAGTAAAATACAGTGAGCAGTATCTTGTGTGTTCAGGTGGATCTGGAATCTATCCTCTAGATATACACATAACACATTTAATACCAGCTACTAGTTTCATTGTTTAGACAGTTATAGTAATTAATTGATACATAAATATCTGTTAGATAATCTCTTTAAAACTTATAAAGATAAGTCCCAGAACTGGTGTAGTCATGTCTTTAGTAGATTTTCAAAGGAACCCCACAGACAAGAATACCTAAGCTTGTCATGATGGCTACATATGAAATTAAATATGTAAAATTATTGGTTTTCATCTATGAAAAACTAGATAAGATTAGGCTTATCACCTTACATATATCTTAAAATAGGAACGAGATACAAAATGCCCATGAAATGCTACAAGATTTCTGTCTTTGCAAAGATAATATGGAAGACTAATAAAAAAACTTTGTCTTCCAACAATGATGATGATATTTAGACAGATCTAGTCGCTAACAACCTCAAGCAACCTCAGATTGTTTTGTATTTTATTTAATTATGTGTTAAAAAATGCTCCATCGATGTTGTAGTCTTGAGTTTAAGATCACTGTAGTAATCATGCATTTTGAAATTAACGCAGCATTGGAAAAGAAAACAGTTCTCTAGCATTGTCCACATCTAATTAATTTGTTAGTTTCCACTTTTTCCGCACTCACAAGGTATTAAACGAGGTATAACCCAAACGTATATTGTACTTTAGAAGCTATTTTTCTTCTTTGTTAAAAATAAGCATACTTTAGTTAACACTTTTCAGCGAGAGAAAACCACAGTCCAAAGATTTTATGCTTGTTTTTTTAATATAATTCTTCTTGCAAACCTGTTTCACATTGTTGTCCAATGTAAATCTGCCTAACATTGATCTGATTTGATCTGATTTCTTCCAAACACCGGGTTGTAAAGCATATTGCTTGTTTTACTCAGAAGCATGATACTGCTTTGAAAGGCAACAGGCAGTTTAGTACAGTCTTCTCTTGATTAACAGTAGGCCAACAAATCTGTCTCAATAATCAGCATCGTTTTAAAAATCGCTTTCGAAATATTTATCACAATATGGTTACGGCATATAACAAAATGGAAGCAACTACAACGAACAGATGCAGTTCATTCAACGGTTGCACAGTGCTTGTTTTCACTTAGTAACATGGCATATTTCGGGTCACTAGGCGGAAATGACGTATGACACGAAACCCATAATCCACGCGTTTATATCAAAACGAATGATAATCGGAAGTCCTTGCCTTGTTCGAGAAATGCAGGTCGTCATTGTCGTTTTCTTCGTAAATTCATCCACTATATCAAGAACCACTAAAATTGGCACTCGGCAGGGTTGTCGTACCTTGACGTACTATGAAAAGTAAAGTCCACATCCTGGCACGGTGAGATGAAGGAGATATTTAGACATTTTATGAGAAGAAAAGAACCGAAACAAAAATATTGATATTAATTGCGGAATACAGTTTTGCAGAAAATGAACGACACCCACTTATAGGCCTGAAGTTATACGTTTAACGAGAGTGAGTAGCTAATCGGTAATAGGTTCTAAATATAGTAACGTGAATGACAAATAGTTGCCGGCCTTGTCTGTTCAATGACTGAACAGAGACACGTCTATTTTAGAGGAAAAATGGACTGTATAATACAGTGGCATAGCGTGACTTAGCAACAAATGATTCATGGTATATAATACTGGAAATGAAAACGCACACACACACACACACACGCACACACACACACACACACACACACACACACATATATATATATATATATATATATATATATATATATATATATATATATATATATATGTGTGTGTGTGCGCTAGAGACCTTGTGTTCTCCAAACTTGATGGCTGGAACCCGAATTCTAGACGGGTACCTGACGCAAGCTTTCTACTAAAATGGGTCAAAATCCTGAAATTAGTACATGTAGAGTCAAAACATATACATCCTTCTAAAATATGGCCCCTTCGACGCATCCAGCCCTCGATTTCCTAATGATATCCGCGTTTACAGTGACACTTTTCAATACTCTAGGTGCCATTTTAACGTAGATATATTTTACTTTTTAGCAAGCTATTACACGGTTTTATGTGTCACACTTATAAGAAGTTAAGAGCCACAGAATGTCAACATTTTGTGATTTGTTCCTCTGGTCGCACGGGGTTAAGCTCGCCCCAGATTATTGGTAGTTACATGCCTCTTAAACTTTATTGAGATATTGTCACACAAAAACGAAGATGTCAGCAGATATTCGATAAGTATGTAATTACTTTTCACAAACAAGTCGCTTGTTTACAAACGAAACCACCACATCAAGTGCCTGCTCTGATATTCACCTACTTCAGTGCATTGCGCTTAATTGTAATCCACTTTAAGAGCACACAGTGTCATGACAACAGTTGATCGGTAGAAATTTAATTGAGCTCATGACGTTGTGACCATCTAATAGTTTTGGCCACTCAGCAAATTTCCTGTTGTTATGCTATCTTTTAGTAGCTCTCTAGAAATGGAGGTTTTTATACAATGACATACATCGTACGAAGGTAGGTGAAGTGTACATTAAATTGTCCTTTCGTGTGTAAGCTAGACAAATGTTTCTGCTTACATGGTCGTTTGGATGTGCCAATCTCCCAATAACGGTGCACAGTCCTGTAAATGACGGTGACACGAGGCGAGCGTTACTCTGTCCTATCAGAGGAAAACTCACACACTTTTGATATTCTGACTCTTAACATCTCATAAATGGTATAAAAAAACTCGCTGAAACGAACCATGTCTTCACATTAAAATGACGCCTAGATTATTTAAACATTTCGCCGTAAACATGGACACCCCATTAGGAAATGAAGGACTGGGTGTGAAACTGTAATTTCTCGAGTTACTAAACTTTTCTGTTATTATATATGTAATGTCTTAGAATGGTCTACTGGCGATGTCTTCACTTTCCATGTAATACTAATATTTACATGATTTTGAACAATTAAAGCATCAACCTTATGTCCAGCACCTGTGGAATTCTGGTTCAAATTCTCGAATTGGGGACTTCATTTTAATGAAGGAGAGTAATCACATTAAAGAAATCCTTGAAAGTTGTATGGTTCTACGTTTTTTAAACGTTATTGGACTGTGCACTATGTTGTATTTTAAGCCTATGTTGGATATTCTTACTCAAAACATACAAGTATTCGGGACCCAGTCTGATTTTCTCCAACAACCCTTAAGTCTAGACTTGAACTTTATGTCGTGAATCCAGCGGTTTGATAAGACAAAACTAAAATATGACTTAAGCTTATCAGTGAAATGTCATAAATCTGGCCATTAAACTTAAAACAAATTGGTCCTGGGTGAAATGTCACCGACAGAGCCTCACTATGAACATAAACTTAAATCTAAAATTCAGCGATCTGATTTCTTCAGAATTAGGTCTGATTTAAATTCAGCAGATCAAATGTCTCAAGTCTATTCCAAAACATTAAGACCCATTGGTGAAATTGGAGTGTAGTGTGTACATTCTCTCAGATTACTAGACGAATTGTTCATACAAGTTTCTAACATTGGCGATCTTCAAGAATCCCAGGTAATTGATGAGTTTGTATTACTTCTTGATGCCATCATATGTAAATGTCAACTTCATTCATATTCATACTCAACATCATTTTAAAATGTAAAATTCATTCATATTCATGCTCTACATCATTTTTAAATGTGAAATTCATTCATATTCATGCTCTACATCATTTTTAAAAATAACCGAATCGAAATTGAAAGATTTAGCACTGAACATTTCTACTTATTGTGTTTGGTTTAAAGTATAATGTACATAGATACACGATTGATCTTAGAAAGTATGTTGGCTATTTGTTAATTCTTAATAAGAAAAAACTGAATGTGGATTGATAATCTTTGTTTAAGATATGTCCTCTTAGTATAATAACGAATTATACACGGCTTAAACATAAAATAAATTTCTTAAAGATCAACATATAATATATTCCAGAGGTAAAAAAGAAACGGTAGTTTATTGGCTCATGTATATATTGTTGATTTTTTGCTGACTTGAAATCTCTAAGGCAATCAGACATATTCTGAGAATTTATGTCGAACATTTAAATTTTTAAATGTCCATTTTATCATGTAAAAATAAATATCCAAGCCGATATAGAATTTTCATCTCCATTTCAGATTATCATCAAGATACAAGACATGGAATATAGCGAAAAGAAGTCTTGGAAAAATCATCGTTTCTAAAGAGATCTAATTGCTCTATGTTCTTTCTGAGTTGCAATAAAGCATGGACAAATTCCCTTTGAAAGTTTATTGTTACAAAACATATGATAAAGCGCAATTTTAATTCTAATTCGAAATGTCTCTCTCTATCTCTCTCTCTCTTTCTCACACACACACACACATGCAAACTCACACACACAGCGCTGTAAGCTAGATCAAGTTTCATCTATCTTTCAAAACTTGTTCTTCTTATTTGTTGGCTATTGATGCACGAGTTTTCAATATTCGCACATCAATACCTAAATAACATATTGCGAATTTCAAACACAGCTCAAAATGTATCTATGATACAATTGTTAGCGATCGTGTACTGAGGTGCCAGCGGAAATCGGAAGGATCTTTGGAACTGCAAGTCTGAATTATATACCTTCTTTGAACTGTCAAAATCGGTGTTGAATCATCCCCAAAACAAACATGTCAAACATGTTACAGAGATCTTCTCAAATAAACCTGTACATGCGGACCACAGACCTAACAATCTGAGAGACATACTTGTTAGATCTAAACTCCAATCGGAGACAAAGACACCACCCCTTTGGCTACTTCAATCCCTGCTGGGACAAACGATGCAAAAAATGCAAACATGTGATCAAGACATATACCGCTTTCTCATTACTTACATAGTTTGAACCATACAGTTGGTTATAAAGGCAGAAGAAATAAATATGGGGATGAATCTGCACATAGCTGACTGGCACAATGAAAAGCTTAAAAGGAAACCAAAGATTTCTAATATCCTAGTCAGCATTTTGACGAGGTTATCTTAACCGGTATAGCGATCAATGCAAACTAGACACTCGCAACCATAAGAGATTAGAAACCTTACTTGATTCGACGCCTAAGAAAGCTCAAGCCTGCTGGCTGGAGTCAAGTGGAGTAATTATGGGCACCATAAGCAGTTAAAAAGTCCTCATTATCATTTCAGATAGATTTCATGAAAGATTATTACTTGCAAAAAATGTATCCGGGATATAAATTTCCGGGCGAATATTTCTCAAATATTCTCTCATCACCTTTGCTGTGTTTTGGTTATGTTGACATTTGAGAAAGGGATTCCTTGATCCCGAAAGCGCTCAGGTTGAGTAAGACTATTTTTAAAACCCTGGTTTGTCGCTTTATATATATATATATATATATATATATATATATATATATATATATATATATATATATATATATATATATATATACATATATATATATATACATATATATATATATATATATAATACAGTAAAAATTGATTATAACGTTTCAGCGGGGGCTGAGATTTTAGAACATTATAACTGAGAAACATCATATCCAAATTCGTTTATTTTTTAAAATGTTTTATGTACTTGTCCATGTCGATGACGTTGGACACACATGTTGTAAACAGATTATATTGGTATGATCAGTATCAGAACTCTTATGTAATGGTAATACAATTTTCAAAAAAACAACATACATTTGTATAAATACATGTTATCATAAAGGAAAAAAAAATCAGCAAGTTTTACCATCTGATGAAAGTATCAACATACATGTACCGGTGTCAGCCGGTGAATCATAACGATCATTTTTATGTGAAAACGTCATTGTTCAATAACTTAATGACTAGTAAATTATTCCTTTATTTATTGGATGGAAAGAAATTGTCAATATTCATCTGTTTTCTATTTAATCTAAAAATACTTACTCAAGTGTTTCAGCCGAAATCATTTTTTGATCGGTCTTTCCTTTTTATCTTAACCCGCCAAAGGACGGCCAATATTTAATTAAAGACTCAAAAGCCATCATGGACCACATTTGATCCCTTTATTATTTATAACACATCAAAAAACATCCCGCATTTGGCCTAAACTCTCCAGATTACAACAATAAGGTAACAAATTAACAACTTGTTGTGTACACGTGTTAGCCTTAACCCCATTAAGTAGCCACGCATCATTGCACCGGTTGCAACGACTGCTGGAACAGTTCCGGTACCCGGTAGACTGGTTCTGGCTGGTTTCTGTAATGCATGGATAGAACGCGTGAAAATACCGTTTTTTCTTCTTCAATTTTTTAAATGAAATCTGTTACTTTTCAAAAGCGTAAGATTTCAACTATAAAACGGTATGTGCGGTAGACGACCTTAAAAGCGGTATTTGTGTCCTACCGCCGGTAGGATCGCATGTATATTAAAGCCAAGTGAGCACTAATCATAGATAACAAAGGCAATCTGTTCCCCATTCCTAGGTCACATGCTTGGCTTTGTACACAAAGTTTACAGCTTTCAATAGAAGTATGCTAAGTAGACGATCTTCTTAAGGGTAAGGGGCATACATGGGGATACATATTAATAATTTACTAGTCGTCCAGCAACTTCAAATTCAAATGCCGCATTTCATCAGCTGGATCGAAGTTTTCTCAGGCAAATTAGATTTTTTTCGACGAGCCCGATGGGCATTTTACTTAGAATACAGGAGGGGCCCGATCTGAAATTAGAGAGGCCCCGGGCCTCGGGCTATCTGATTCTTTTAGCACTAACCGCCATTCTTTATCTGGCTTCGGCGCGTCAGAGATAAAATCATTATAAATTAGCTAATTTTCTCAGGATGACCACACAGATCAAACGGTATAACCAATTAAACGTTGTAACAAGGGAACGTTATAACAAAGCCTTTGGAATACATATTAGTTAGGAATTTGGCCAGAGAATTTCAGCTTAGACGTTATAACAGGGTAAACGCTGTATCCAAGTACGTAATAAACAATCTTTACTGTGTATATAAAGAATACAAATCATATGGCGGCGAATAAGAGTCCTTTGAAGTGCAGAGGATACAGCAAGGGATCACGTGTGTCAGGGATTGTTCAAGATAAATGCAACAAGCTGACAACAAACAGTGCAATACTAGTTTATAACTTGCCTGAGCGTTTTCGACTATCATTGAGTCTTTGTCAAAGGCAAAGACAAACAGAGACAAGACAAACAATAAACACAAACAAGAGTTGAAACTACAAAAGTTTACATGACTATTTCTAATGGAATAAAAGCTTGAAAATGTTTGATGTTTAACCCAGTCGTCGTCAACTTGGCTGATGATGTTGTAAACTAGTTGGTATTGACCTACAAAGGGAGGAGCTATAGCAACCTCTGTTTGTTAATGTAAATGGTGCAAATTATATCCCCGATATTACCTTGTTTCCGTATCGCGAGTAATAACCATAGCAATAATAACACCAGGAAGAACTACAAAAAACAGTAGTAATTATATGTGAGTTAGTGAGTAATTAGCAAAATGAATGAATTATTTAATTGAAAAAGTGGTGGCTGTAAACAGATGATGATTTTATTTGTGTCTGGTTGTCCTTTTTCTAGTTTTGGTTTAAACCACTTGGTTTCTGTGTTCTAAGGCGGCGTATCCAGTATGATTCCTTTTCTTTCCTGGTTTAGGAACTCCAGTTGCGGTTGTGAGCAATTGCGGTCAGTGTTACATCACAAAGTGTGGCCAAGGGAAGAGAAGTGTTCTGCAACTGGACTTCTGTCTAGCTTCTTTGTCATCCAATCCGATCTGTGAAGATTGATCCTTTTGTGTAGTATTCCAGTTTCTATACTGAAGGCCACAGATCTTACATCTGATGAGATAAATTACATTTTCCGTTTTGCACGTTCTGTTTGGACCATATAAGTTACATTTTGTGTTCGTCGCTGTGCTAGAGAATGTGCTGGTCTCTATCATATGTTGACAATTTTTGCACCTTTTATAACCGCAGGGACCAGATACAGATAAAAAGTATTATAATTCAAGCGATATATGTAATACCTGTGAAAAAGAGATAAGGTCCGACGAAGGACGTCAGGACTCCAAAGTACGAGATCGTGATCACTTAACTGGATAATAAAGAGGTCGAGCACATCTACAGTGTAATTTAAATTTTAAACATATTCCACTATTTATTCATAATTTGTCTGGATACGATTCTCATCACATTATCAATCCTTAGTAAAAAAAAAAAACAAAAAAAAAAAAAAACAAAAAAACGATCTCGATTAAGAAATGCAAAGAATACCGAATAACGATGAAAAATATATATCGTTTAGTAAGGATTTTATAGTTTATACATTTATAAAAGGTGCTAAAAATCTAAACGATGATAAATTCACAGAACAATAAAACATTTCGAGGAAATAGAGACTAGAATTTTGAGAAAAAGATATTTATACATATGAATATATCGATTCATTTTGAAGATTGAATGAAACTGAACTGACACCAATCGAGATATTTTGTTCCGAACTCACCGGATCAGGAATTAGCACAGAGGACTACCAGTATGTAAAAGATGCTATGAAACATTTCAAATTGAATTCTCTTGGCGATCTTGACAACTACTATATAAAGAAGGATAGGTCATTGTTATGTCATAGTTTTGAAGAATATTGATCTGTGTGTATGAATAATTACAAATGAGACCCAGCACATTATTTCAGTGCACCCGGAATAGCTCACGATGCTAGGTTGGAAGTAAATAAGGTAGAATTAGAATTCCTGACAGATTATGATATGTTTTTCATGATGCAATCTGGAATCAGAGGAGGAATAAGTATGACAACTAATGGATATGGTGAAGCAAACCATGAGTATTATAATGTAGAATTCTATACATCAAGGTCAATTTCTTATATTATGTACTTATACCGCAACTATTTGTATGCCTTGGCCATATGCCAACCAATGCCAGTTAGAAACTTTAAATGGGCAGGCGAAAAACAAATAAAAGTATTCGAAAAAAACATTAATGTCTTGGAGTGATAATAGTTCATTTGGTTAAATTTTAAAGGTAGATTTAGAAGTATCAATAAATTTGCATGACTATTTTAAAGATTATCCTTTAGTACCAGAAAAACTAATTCCCCGTGAGGATGATTTATCTCCACTACAAAAGAAATTGACAGTAGATAAAAATGGTACAAAACCTTCAGTATGTAAATTATTATGCACGTTAAAAACAAAGAACAATATGTTATTCACTATCGAAATTTGAAGTCAGATTTTCAGTTGGAAATGAAACTAAAAAAGATACATAGAGCAGTTATGCCCGACCAAGAACGGTGACTAAAGCATACATAGAACTGAATACATCTTTAAGGCAAAGAATAGAAACCAATGACTTTAGAAAAGACATTCTTAAGGTAATGAATAATGCTGTCTTTGGAAAACAGATGGAAAATTTAAGAAATAGAATTAATGTGAAAATATGCACTGACGAAAAGAAATATTAGAAACTTGAAAAGGATATTTCATTTGCAAGAAGAACAATTATAGATGAAGATATAATATTAGATAGTTTAAAGAATAAGATAATAAAATTAGCTAAACCAAATGATGGTGGCTTTCCAGTGCTAGATGTGATGAAGTTGCTGATGTATGACGTTTACTGTAACAAGGTAAAGAAATGGCATGGTGGCAAAATGAAGTTATTAATCTCAGATACAGATTTTCTATGCATAAATGTTGAAACAAACAACTTCGACAATTATATGAAACAAAATATACAGTTTTACGATACAAGCGAATAAAAAAAAATGATAACATATATTGAATATCATATGATAATAAGAAATTTGGTGGATTGTTTAAAGATGAGATGAATAGTAAACCAGAAGTTAACTAAAGGCTTTTAGAACCAACATAATAGAAAAGAAAGTATAGAATGGAATTAGAAAATCTGCTGTTAAAAAGAATCTCAATTTAGATATGTAAAAAGATTGTGTATTTAACCAAACTATAAATCATAAAGAGATGAATTTAATTGGATCCTACCATCACGAGATATAAAGTGTCTCAATAAATAAGGTTGCTTTATCATCGTATGATGATAAACGTTATTATGTGGACTAGATTATTACTTTGCCTTATGGCTATTTAATCTCCTTGCACCACATTGTAATCGAACGGATATTCTAGCCTCATTAATTTTATTTATTTTGCTTTCTTTTAAGTTTGCAAGTACTTAATCTATAATAAGGGCTGGTACGACATCATTTTCATTACAAGTCTTTTCCATAGACTTTTTATCTTTGAGTAAAAGGCCACCATAAATCTAAACTTTTCTTGACAGAGCTATAATGTTGTACTATTACCCATACAAATATTCCATAATGCCTACCAATGAATGCTAGTTTTGTTAAGCTGGTTATTTTATTTTTTACATCATCTAAATTTGCACAATCGTCTATAGGAAACAAACTATTAGTTTCCGGGTACCGCTTATAAGTAATTCTAGCCATTTGTCTAATTTAGGACCAGAATATATTAGAATTAAATTGTTGTCTCTAAAAAGCCATTTTGTTGTTGTAAGTCTTATTGTATATAAAGGTTGGACAGACAATTACAGTAAAAGTCAAACACATTTTTACATTCTGTTTGAATCAAATCTAGTAAAACACTTGTCTTTCCACAATTTGCAACACTACATATAATCATATTATAGGGTTCATTTAGGTACATTTATTGACTTAAACAGGGCGTCATAACTCTAGAACCTAATAGATTTTATATGACAGTTCTGAATGCTTACCAGTGCATCAGAAGCAAAATAAATATACAATTTATGTGCCTATATGTGTCCTTTTCTGTTTATCTGTAGTCATATTCATTGTTGGACATTTGCTAATCTATGTCCTGTTCCAAGCAATCTATTATCATGTGTGACAAATTTAAACAGTGATGATCAGTATAAAAATTGTTTTCACGGATATTACCAATATTGCCGAATATTTGTTTAACTTAACTAACAAAAATGCAGCGCTGCCTGGTATCACTGGCAGCATAATAAACTGGCTTTAAACATCGAATGAAAAATTATTTCTTTAATAGCTGATAATACTATTTTGATAGTTGTTGCATTAATTAGCCTGTTCTTTGCAATCGTACTTAAAGTTTATTTATAGTAAAAAAAATGGGATCAGAGATTAATCTATTTCAAAAATTAAATTGCGCCAGCTCTTGCAATAATAGACATAATAATGAGTACATGTTTATTTGTTTCTTGGTCTATATTGTCAGTCATATTGGTTTTAGGTTTGTCTGAAAATTTCGTATTAGCATTATCATCTGTGTTATCTGTCTGTTGGCGAAATATTACAGGTGCTTTATCAATTTCTGCCGCCTTGATATTTACATAAGAATTTACTCTTTGTTTGAATGAAGTTAATTACTTTAGTAAATTATTAGTATAACCTTCATTACTATCCATTTTCATCACCATATCACTGGGTATCAAAACTAAGCCATACCCGCCAACTGGCCAGTTTAGTCTAACTTTTGAATCTGAAATATATTCTTGAGATCATAATGTAATGTTTTCATGTGTGTCAAAACTGTGTTCACCTAAAACTTAATATTCAAACATTTTTTTACGGTGTTTTGAACAGTATACGCAGACTCCGCAATAGATTTTCTATTTTGTAGTTGATTACCTAAAATAGATATCACATATGTTCTAATACTCTGATTTAGACGCGCTATTCTTGTTAGTCCGCTGCTCGTAGATAGAAATAAGTCCATCGTATTTCTTCTTCTGGTGTTATTTCGCAGTTATATTGCATAGGACTGTATCGTATCCACCATCCTCTATTCCACCATATATCTGGTTCGTATGTTTTCTGTCTTCTTATCTCACCTTCAGTCATGTCCTGCTAAATTTTGTAATAGGTTCTAGGTCACTAACAACAGTTAAATTCTTCCCTTTTAGATATCTCCAATCATGATGTGGTGTGATATCAAAGTTCTTATAAATTAAGTTAAATTGTTTTAGATCTATGTTGTTTGTTGTATTAAATCCTTGATGATATTGTAATGATACTGAACATTCAGAGAGAAGTTTTCTTATCTGAAAGTACATGTGAAACTTATCTATTCATGTTATTAATTCATCTCCAAGATATAAATTCATGTAACACATCCTGCTGTGGCACACTATACTGCCCAGTTTAATTGATTTAGCAAAATTCACAATGTGCCCTATATCTGTTCAGTGAATCATCAGTATCAAACTTTAAAGTGTATTTATCAAATCTGTCTAATGGCTTGTATATCAAATAGGCATTTCTGTATTATATATCTTTATCTCGATAAATAGATATGTTCATGTATCGGCTTGTACACTTAAATTTGTTGCAGAACAAGGGTAAGGTGTGCTGCTTGTTTTTGGTGTTATTTCTTTTTTGTTGTTTGTTTTTAAATCCGGATTCCATTATTTATTTATACAAAATTTGGGGATAGGCGCTTACATTTTATTCTATATTTTGGTGATCAATGACCTTAGGTTTCTTAGTAAAAGTTTAGTGGTCAGTGACCTAGAAGTTCTTAGTACAACGTTGGTGACCAGTGGCTTCGGTTTTTAGTAAATTGTTGTGACCAGTGGCCTCGGATTTTTAGTAAAGCTTTGGTGACGAGTGACCTCAGTTGTGTTGTTGTTGTAACAACTCTTTTGGCCACCAGTAGCCTTTACACAAAGACCTAACCAAAATTGACCTAAAAACTATAGGAATTACGTAAAAGTTAAAATATTGGTTGAAAAATGATCTTCAAACGTGATTTCGTGTAAGTTTTTAATAAATCTGACAAACAGTGAGATAAATGACCTAAATGTCTTACAAAATAGCTTATAACAGTAAATCGTTTGATAAAAATCTATTTTGAAATGTGTTTGGATGAAATGTTAGAAAAAGATGATTTTGAAGACGAAAAATGACCATATGTTCGGTATAAGGTCCCGTGATGAAGATTTTAATATATATATATATATATATATATATATATATATATATATATATATATATATATATATAACAAGATAATCTTGCATCTATGTGATTAATTTCACTAGTAAATGTTACCACTTCGAGAACAGTCATTGGCCTCCAATAACATTGAAGTCCAGATAATTATTTAGTCTTTCGTATTTTAGTTTAATGTATGTACTGTTCGAGGGCGTTGCTTCCTTTTTTACATTTTGCAGTTTATAAAAATATAATATATTTTTAAAAGCTAATTGAATTACTTGACCTCGAGAGTTTTTTCTACCGGTCAGATTATGCAAATCCATGTGTCGAACTTCAGTATAGTATTAAGATAAGATAAGATAAGCATTCTTTATTTCAGACTGCATGTTCCATACATCTAAATAAAAATATAAATGTATTTTAGGCATAAAAGATCATGGGTGTCTTATCCACAGATATAGAGACACATATACGACTACAGAATGTGTCTGTCATTGTTAAGAACAAAATTATATTAGACATTTAAAGAGTAATTTGTTCCATCTATCTGTGATCCGAGAATATAAACGAATATCATAGTTCCACAGAGATTTCAAGATACAATTCCTACTATTAGATATTCTTGTCATCATTGAAAACACATACTTTCTCATGGATTCTTGAAAGCTAAATAAATTTTAGTTTACAAACATGGAAGAGGCACTGATTCATCTTGGAAGGCTTACAAGTAAACGAAGAATATTTTTTAAAATAAATAGTAATTTTCTTCATAAACATTCACTAAAGCTTGTCCACATTGTGCAGCAATGAGGTTTGAATAATCTAATTTTGATATTCAAAGAACAATTTCTAAATTTATGTAAACGCTTGTTTGTTCGAGTACACAAACATCTGCAATGTCTCATCGTATCTTCATCATCTGACATATTGGATTTTAAAGTATGATCCAAATAAGTATAACTGTTGACATATGAAAGAGTACGGCCGTTAACAAGTACAGAAGGAGGAGATGGTAATTTGAAACAAGTTGACTGTAAAACAACGCATACCGATTTTTAGTGTATTATATATGATATCATTCTCAAATGCGTAATGTTCACATATCTTTAATAATTTCTTTCAACTTGCAATAGAAGGCCTTATCAATGACATATCATTAGCAAAGCTAAAATTATTAAGAAATGAAACATTTGGTGTCAAATGTAACCCCAAGTGGCACTGACCCAACTTACGATTTAAATCGTCTATGTATATATCAAATTACAAAGGCGAAAGAAGACCTCCGTGCCTCACTCCATTGGTTACATGGAAGGAATTGGATACTGTATTTCACCAAAGCACATAGTACAACTGTTTGTCATACCAGTTAACTACAGTATGAAATATATAGACGAGTATTTGATTATTGAGCAACATTTTAAAACGTGTCGAATGACTGACCCTATGAAATGCCTTACTATCGTCTAAAAACATGCAAACACAGGGCTACCATGTTCTAAATAATAGTTGACAGTCTCTTTAAAGGCATAGAGTCATAAGTCTGTTGAATGTTGTTTTTTAAAACCAAACTGATAATCAGAAATTGTAACTTTACATCGTTGCAGTACAATACATTCAAATATTTTCGAAATAATTGTCGTGAGACATATAGGTCTATAATTAATTTTGTCTGCCAGGTTACCAATTTTACTTTTCAATAGCGGGATAATTGAAACTTTTGTGAAATCATCTGAAACAAAGTCATGTACAAACATACAATTAAACAAAATCATTAAACGAACATGGAGTCTATTATCTGAAAGTTGAAAATGTTCTACATATAAAAATTCCGACTCTGGACATTTACCGCTCTTTTGTTTAGCTATGATACGTTCGAGTAGTTCAATAAAACTATAAGGGTCATTGTTTGCTTAAAAAACATAATCCTTATTTGAAACATTTTTAACACTATTGAGTAAAGATTCAAAATAATTTCGACATGTTGTATATGTTATTTTGGCCATGGTTTCCATCTATGCAAATTGGTAGCCTATTGGAAGTTGTAGTAGTATTTTGTTTAACATGCTTCCAGGATTCACGTTGGTCTAAAGTTTCAAATTTATTTGCAAGCGTGTCTGCTCTGTGTCATAATTCTTCCTTCTTACATAGTCTAAGGGAATACTTAAACTGAACTCTAGTTTGGCGCATTTGGTCATTGATAGGCCCATGACGAGGTTTACCGTTATAACGCCACATAAGGTAAACATTTTGCGCATAATCGTGCAGTTCTTTGACACAGTCATTCCAGCCTGGTATAAAACGATGGCCATGTTTGGATTTTCTCACTAAGTATTTACCAGAGTTGGACAAAGTTGTTACTATATCTGTGTAAAACACATTAATCTGTTTTATATGCACAGGATTACAGCAGCATGATCATTACAGACCGCTACACAATATGGGATCTCTATCTTCCTTAATAATAATGCAGATGTTTGAGTATAATTCAGTTTTGTGTCGGCAGTGAGGTCTGACCGGTTGATGTTGTATTTCAAATTTAAGAGTTCATGGGGGCATGAATCAAAACAAGGAAGTAGGTCAGCATTGATAGTCATTAAAGTAGGACGATGGTCGGACCCTACTAGTGTATAAATTATTCTCATATCACTTATAGCGGACTGAGCAGATTGTGTAGAGACACAATGATCAGACCAAGAGACAGTACTGTGCGACTCACTGAGATAAGTAAAATTTGTTGCGTGATCGTATATGTTTTAAGTCCGACATGACATTACCAAGTTCATATCCAAAAGGAGTGGATATGAGCGTATTAGCATTCCAATCTCCTAATACATACAGATTTGGTGTACTAGCATTTTCTACAATAGAATTCATTTTACCCAAGTAATCGACAAATTCCCCAAAATGTGGAACTAAATCACAAGGTAAATAGACATTCGCAAAATGCAGAGAGGAATCACCTGTCTTAATCGTAATACCTATTATTCTGGGATCATCGAGGTGCTGTACTTCTATAATACTTGCAAAGGATCTACGATACAATACACCCCCCCCCCCCCGTAAGGTCTTCTTATGTGAATATCTTTCGAAGATTGAATCGGGGATACATCTGACCCATAAAAATCCTCATGCACTGATGAAAGACAGTGTAACTCACTGTTGAATAGTCACAAATCTTGTAGAACACAAATGTCAGATATATCGCATACAGTTCTTACATTTTGAATATTTCTAGTTATAGATGCGAGACAGACTTGTTGAAATAGAAGGAAATATGTTTTAGTGCAACGAAGTTTGTTTGCATTAAGCACACACAAATCGTCATTTGATCACTTTGCAATGTGTCATTAACATATATTTTAACTTTATTCACTCAATCAAATATCATTGTTGATTTCTTTATCAGCAAACGTCAATTTACTGGGATCCTGAAAAAATAAAAGCATTGGAAGTTTGAAGTCCCTTAGGTACTTTGGTAGAAATCTGACTTCTGACGGCCGAAATCCGAAGTAAGAAATCTAACATCTGTAATAGAAGTATTAAGTTGGAAATCAGAAGTCCTTCCAAGGCTGACCTTACCTGGCTTATTGAAGTCCTTGAACAATTTCTGACTTCCTAATCATACTTCCAACTGCAGGATTCATATTTTAGAGTTTTAGTCTTAGGTCTTAAATGCATGTAGTGCTTCCGTACAAGTCTGAAATCTGTCCTTTGAGGAAAGAAATAGGAAATTCAAGTAAGAAGTCACAATCTTCTGGTCTTTTGTATAAATGTGCAATATTGAGTTACAGTATGAAGCCCCTCCAGTGCTTACCTACAAATCTCAATTCTAACTTCTGATAAAATGTACAATATTTATTATTTACTAATTTCAAAGAAATTTATACAATACTAAGATATTCGTAGGTATCTGCTTTGAAATGTTCATGCAAATGCGATCAAGTTGATATGACACCAAAACATTTTTTAGTGTTGCATAGGGACATGAAACTACTACCAATCATTCGGATTTACAGTAGCGTTTTCTCTACTATATTGAGGCAAATCTCTACTTTCTTACAGTTCGCTCATCTGCATAAAAAAATTACTTATATTGTGGTACGGCCAATATATTTTTCTTGCTCATTTCATTGCAAATCTCACTCTCAAGCAGAAACTAAGTTCCAATTTCTCTCTCTCTCTCTCCCTCCTCTCTCTCTCTCTCTCTCTCTCTCTCTCTCTCTCTCTCTCTCTCTCTCTCTCTCTCTCTCTCTCTCGGGCTATGTTCAACAGATGTGGCGATGGTCGCCTGGAGTTGTCAATTTCAGGTTTAACTAAGACATATGCTGCTACGCTCAGTCCGAAATAATATTATAGTCTGAATCCGTACCATTATGAATCATACAGCACCTCCGGTCTTCGAATGTATTTCCCTGGCACAGTTACTATCAAGCTGAGGATTATTTAATCCATTTATAATTTTACAAATTTGAAACCAAACCTTGTTCCGTCCGCGCAAACTTTTTAATATGGAAAAATAAAGCTGTTAACGGCGACTGCAATGTTAAAGAAATGCTATTTATAGTACAAGGACAGCCTAATAAGGTTGGTGCATCGTGCCATGCGGATACTCGCGAAGGTAAAAATTAAAGTCAGTACATTTATACTGTATACAACGTACAAGATAGCAACCACTATAACCAGTGAAATTAAAATAAAGGGTACGAAACTACTGTGACAAAATTCTCTGAATCATAAAAATGTAATGTAAGTATAAAATAGACTTTAAAATTTCTTTCTTAATTATATGCCACACATTCCAGCTCGCCTTTTCCAACTCACCCTACGATCATTCCAGCTCACCTTACGATCTCTCCAGTTCACCCTACGATATGTCCAGCTCGCCTTCTCCAGTTTTCACCCTACGCTCTCTCCATCTCACCCTACGGTCTCTCCAGCTCGCCTTCTCCAGCTCACCCTATGATCTCTCCAGCTCATTCAACGATCTCTCCAGTTCGCCCTACGATCTCTCCAGCTCATTCATATTGAACGAGATGGCGTGCCATAGTCATCTATAGTCTGGACCCGTTCCATTATGAATCGTAAACCACCTTTGAAGATCGCATGATTAAATTCAATCCGGAGGATGGAAGTTCTCATTTTTATTATTTTATTAAGCCTAAAACTCTATCTCTCTGTACTACTTGAGTCTATAGTGACCCAAGCGTAGTGTTAAGTTTCTATTGAACCCCATACAGTGACATCCATAACGTTAATTTCCCATGAGGCCCATAGCATTTCGACCCTCACTCTCCCCCCAAAAATTCTCCCCCAATTTCCCCGTAATGACCCAACTAAGGTTCTCATAACAAAAATTAATAAAGTAATAAAAATGACATTGTCCGAATTAAATTTAATCATGCGATCTTCAGAGGTCACTATGCAGATAATGTCACCCAGAAAAACAGCCCCATAGTGCTCCTCTATACTACTTATGGAGTCTGGGAAAATGGAAGCATGCAGAACGAAAGGGTTCAATTTAATACCTACAAAAACCAGGAAAGAAAAAGACAATACATGTAAAGCATGTGCATTTGCGATAACGAGCCGTATAAGTAGCTTTTATTTTGTAAAAAAATACAGATGAAGAAAATCGAAGTATATAATTATATACTAGACATACTTCATCAAGTACCTTTCAGTCTTCATCATTATTGGTCATTCTTTTTCTCTATAACCAAACTTAGAACGATACTCTACCACTGTCAAGGCATTGTTAAAAAAGATTATGTGTGGAAGATAAATTCAAGCAAGGAACATAGTCCATAATATTGCGTTTGTATTAACAACAACGACAACATACACACACACACACACACACACACACACAGACACACATATATATATATATATATATATATATATATTAGGTAACGTTCTTTCATCTCAAAGTGATCGATTCATAAAATAAATAAGTTTCTAAAATGGCTTGTCTTCTCATAACTGTCTTAATTTTGATGAAAGTAACCTCAGCGACTGAGGTTAGTCATGTAATATCTACATCTCCTGTTCGCATCGGTTGACTGCCATCAGATTTTGTACCGATTTTGACTAGTAAACATGAAAGATACGAACACATTATATATAGACAAAACCTGTATCAAATCAATATGGTTGCCTGGGATTATATACTTTATCTTTCCTGTTTGCCACTGGTTTGGGTCACCCCAGTATCATTTCTGAATGCACTTATATGAAATAATAAAGTCAGTGAATTTGACCGGGTTTCTGCGAAGGCAAATTTCTGATATTTTGGGAAGACCTTAATTTACCGTTTCCTGATAGAATTATCCATCATTGAATTCCCCTATACAACTTATTATCTATTACTCCAGCTCTTCCCCTCCACCTAATTTTACGATCTCTTCAGCTCACCCTTCGATCACTCCAGTTCACCTTACGATCTCTCCAGCTCGTCTTCTTCAGCTCACCCTACAATCTCTTCAGCTCAACCTACGATCAGTCCAGTTCACTTTATGATCTCTTCAGCTCGCCCTACGATCTCTCGAGCTCGCTCAACAATCTCCCCAGCTCATCTTACAATCTATCCAGCTCGCCGTACGATCTCTCCAGCTCGCCTTCTCCAGATCACCTTACGATCTCTCCAGCTCACCCTACAATCTCTCCAGCTCACCCTACGATCTCTCCTACTCATCCATTTTGAACGGCGTGCCATAGTTGATCACAAAACGATTGCGATATCAAGGGTGAAAATACCTGTCTTAATTGCATATGCAGTGACCATCTAAACAGTGTTCGTCCCTACCATTTTGACATACACCCACATGACAATCAGCTTGAGTAGCGCATGCTGAAATAATACTAATAACACCAACAACACAAACAATTGTAACAATGATAATAATAACGTCTTTGTGCACTTGTAACGAGCATCCTCTTGCATACAGAGTAGACCCAGGTTGCCGTGGAATACTGTGAATGCAGAGAGGAGTCCACGCTGTTCGTTCTATTATAATTGTCAGAGTTATATGCACGGATAATAATAATAATAATAATAATAATAATAATAATAATAATAAGAGTAATAATAATAATTAAGTATTTAATGTAATTAAATGATGTTTGCACAAAGAATGGATTCCAGCCGAAGCCTATTATGCAAGGTCGGTTCAGCAGACACGCCCACAATGCTGGTATCAACCATCAGCCAGTCACAGACGTGGGATGTGTGCTGAATTAGTCAGGTAGCAGTCATTCATTTACAAGTGATCAGCGTGGAGAGTGGACATATTTTGTATGCTTATTATCTTCTCATCCTTTATTCAAGATTTCTGTTTTATTGAAGTTTGACAGTCTTTTCAGGACTCGTACATAAGCTATACTGGTAACATGTTGACATAGTGCTGAATTCCTATGTCATGTTGGTAGAACTTTGATTCATCTGGAGTACTACACTTCAACAGGAGGATTTGCCTGATTCTATCAAGAGGATTTCATGTTGTGTTACTTTGTCTACTTCACAAACTCTAATGTTCCGCTGGTGAATTGTTGACTCTTGGGCTAGCTGTTTTGTTTTGCTTCTTTTTATATCGTGGATAAACCGCATCAGCTTTCCCCTTCTCGT
Organism: Margaritifera margaritifera; assembly: GCA_029931535.1. NCBI lineage: Eukaryota > Metazoa > Mollusca > Bivalvia > Unionida > Margaritiferidae > Margaritifera > Margaritifera margaritifera. Next base: position 3,415,616 of record JAQPZY010001665.1, read on the forward strand.
GGGTACCGCGGTCGTAGATCGGCCAGTACTAGACAACAATGGGATGCTCAGTTGTGAAACAAATTGGTCAGTGAGAAAACTGCTTAAGAAAATTCGTGAGATTATTATTATCGTGCCTGCTTCTCTGAAGAAGCTTCAACTTATTCAAATTTACGTAGAAAATCTGAAGCGAATTCAAGATGGAAGCCAGACACAAGCCTTTATGGATTCGGACCCGCCAGGGTATACACAAGATCCCCAATCCAGCGATCGAGATCAATCAGTGGAACCGCTGCCTTTTTGCAGCGGCAGGGAGGGTTGCCATCAGCTGGGGATGACGTCATTATCCAGAGACACGCCCCCTAACCTAGATGAGTTTAGACTCGGTATTTCTGCCTATAAGACATTAGCGAATACTCGGCAAGCTACCTCTGCGACTAGTCCCTTGGATACATCTCTACGTAAGTCATCGAGAACCAGTCAAGTTAGTGCGCAGCCGCGTGCAATAGGAATGCCTTGGTCCGCGCCCTTGGTCGGTGTGACTCCAAGCACGGGAGAGAATATTCAGCAACAACAACTAAACCACTATGTACATGAAAGGGATACCGGTTTTTTGGAAGCGGTATTTTCTCTCCAAGCAGCAATGATCAGGATGCAAATCCAGTTAAATAAGGTCAACAATACGAGATATGTTGGTACTCAAGGGCAGTCGCACACCCTAGCAACAGCTATGTAGGCCATGGAAACCAGACCTAGTAGCAGCAGTTCTACTTATGTCCCCGTTTTCCCCGACAATGGCGTGCCTATCTCCACATTGCCGAATATGGACCAAGTCAACCCACAATTGCGGAAAGAGATCGTTGCAGGTAAATACGTATATTTATCGTTATTACTATTGCCGCATGAATTTGAAGACCAAACATCCATTCAGTCAGGTCAGTGATACATGAATTTTGTGTGAAAGTTTCATAGTCAATATTCAAATATTACCCAAGTCAGCGACCATAGACTTTCCAGGAATTTGACTTACTGGCGTTCAGTCGTTACAAAGCGATTATGTGCGAGGCCTTTCCTTCCAGAACACAAGAATGGGATGCATATAAAGAAAAGATGATAAAAATGTCTGTCCTAATAAAAGGGAATCCTGCATTCTATGAGTATCACAAGGAATTTGCACGCAAAGCAGCTATTTATTGCAGTACCATGAACATAAAAGTAGATTGGAGTAGAATTGACCCCAAGCTACAAACAAATAATCAGCCAAGACAAAGCTCACCGGTGTATAGACAGAGTAAAATGGATAGACAAGGGCGGAGAAGGATATTACACTAAGGAAAATAAATATACAATAACTTCATTGAAGCAAAAAGTTGTTTCAGAGCAAACTGTCTCAATGCTGTTGAAATGCAACCTAGTGACTAAGCAGGTACTGCCGCCTACAAAACCACACTGACTAAATCAGGAAATACTGTCAACGACATTCCAAGCAACCACGTCCATCAAATATTTTTGTGTCAGACTGGGCGTATATCATCCCCTTGATGGTCCCTCATATACATGCTGTCTAAGACTGCAAATGGTGTTGAGGGCTGTAAAGAAATCTCAGAGTAACGGTTCTAGCAGAAGGCTACCCATCACCTTCCATATATTTGCGCGCATGTGTAGGTTTCTTCAAAAAGGTATCTTTGGTCAACTTGGAGATGGTATCTTCATTAGCTTTCTTTGCTTTATTACTTTGTGGCGAATTTACTTTTATGTCAACCACTGATATGGAGTACTTGCGTATCCGTGACTTCACCATTGCTGGAGATCATTCTAGTGGGACTTTACTTCTGAGGGCATCAAAGTCCGATCCGTTCCGATATGGGGCGCAGATTATACTTTTTCCAGTGGATAACTGTACTTGCCCGTTGAGGGCTATAAACAATTATCTAGCGATCCGTGGCAGGGTGGGTTGTGTCAGGCCTACTGATCCGCTATTTACTTCAGACGGTATTAATCCACTTTCTAGAGCAGTGTTTCTGGTGATGTTACATATGCTCCCACATGTACTAGTCTAGACCGCAAATTCAATGACCACTCATTCAGGATAGGGGCTGCCACTATAGCAGCTAATGCAGGGATCGAGGACCACCTTAGTAAAACGCTGGGCCGTTGGACTTCAGATTCATATTTGCGTTATATCAGGACCTCGAATGACGCCATTAAACACGCCCATCAGGCCACGTGTAGATCTGCCCGTTCCTAGCCGCATACCGTCTTACGGGAAGTTTCATCTACTTGTATCGCGTACAGACTTCATTTTGTGGAAGTGTTTGTGCACTAATTTACGGTTAGTGTATGGTGTGTGTCAGTGTATTCCTTTCGAATGAGATCATTCAGATTCTTTAGATGGATGTATTCCTCATAAGTGGGAAGCAGATTACGTCTATTGTGCTAAGTGTTTCAGTGTTCTTTGGAAGTTCTACAGTTCTTTCTATGGAGCGGAATCATCCGATTCGTTTTCACTGTGCGGTGTATTATGCACCAGTAGTGTGTGTTTACATAATGTTTTGTTTATTTTCTATTAGGCACTCGTTATTCCTATTGGACTCGGATAGTTCAATCAGTCTACTGACTCTATGCACTGTAGGTCTGTTTCTTGCCTATCTGAATTATTTATTTAAGTCAGCCAACTTTACTTGTGGCTGCTTAGTGGTATTTTGTGACATTCGTGCAATTATTTGTGACGTCACATCCATGCTGTTAACTGATGTATAACAATATAGAGTGTTTAGAGTCTTCTTTACACTCAAAAAATACTCCATTTTAGGCACTGACCGCAAAGAGTGAACAAGCAGTTGAACATCATTTGCAGTTTAGAATGTACATGTTTTGTTGCGTTTCTTTCATTTATGACTTTCGTGCAGATTATTGTGTCACATCATTGCTTCCAACTGCTATATAATTATATTGTGATTATAGTCTTGTTGTCATCCACAAATACTATTTTTAGGCATGGACCCTGAACAGTGAACACTCAGTGAACATCATGGCACGTGTCTTAAGAGTACTATCAATTTCTTCTGATTTACAATTGTTCATATATATGCCTTTTTGTGGTACTAATTCATGTTTCCTTGCTTGTTTATATTGTTTGTCATTTTCTTGCTAATATTAACAGAACTGCGGGTACTTCTCCTCCCATACAAGTCCGTTCCTTGGGGCTCTCCGCTGCATACTACTTCAGTTCTTCCTTTCTCAGGATGCAGCGTCGTTAGTGAATTCTATCGGCAAACCACTCAAACTACAGACATAACACGTTATGGCGACTCTGCCTCAATACAGCGGCAATTTTGTCTTAACAGTTATGTCAGTCAATTAGTCATACTGGCGAGTCAGCCTCAAACATCGGTAATTCTGCCTTAACAATTATGTCATACTGGCGATTCCACCTCATAGATAGTGCATGTCGGCTACTCGGCCTTGACAATTCTGTCATTCAGTTATAAGAGGAGATTCCGCCTCCTATATACTGCACGCTTTTCTACCATCTTACCGCAACTAACCTCATGCAGTGGAGGATGAGACCCAAGGAATGCCAAAGGTATATAAATATGTACTGGTTAATAATCGTATAATATTTGCTTACATAAAATTTGTATAGACTACTTCTGTATTATTTCTTCTTATGCTATACTGTATCTTATGTGCAGTTCACATGTCCGTCAGTCCATCAAGCTGTATATGGGTATTGTGTGAACTGGCGGTTTCAGTTCTTAGTCCACCTGTCGATCATTCCATCTATTTTATATTATGTAAACTTTATTTATAATACAGGCCATCGGACAAAAAAGATACAAAATTAGCATGCAGTACATCAAAATAGAGATGAGCATTCCTAGCATTGACAACATTTTAGAAAGATAATGAAATGTAAATGCAATGTGTTTTGCTCAGTGATAGTGACATTGATAAGACATTATCATAACATTGCTACGAACATATCTTAGACAAAGACATATCACTCATGTATATAGAATAGTATATATACTAACTTGGAAGATTTTACGTACCTCCCATTACAATTTCTCTCACCTTCAAAACATTACTAATAAAGATTGCTAGCTTTGACATAACCAGACTTGAATCATTAATACGCACATATGAGTTAAATAATTTGTATTTGGATTTGTATACACAGATGAAGGTATGAACATTTTTCTTATCGCAACACAGAAAGACAAATTATAAAAATGATTTTCTTTTTCATTTTTAGTATATTCTATCGCCATCACAAATATGTTCGTATTTACCAATATGTGCACTTTGCGGTGAATTCCTGGCTCTTATTACATAATTATCATATTTTCAAAATATGTATCACCTACACACACACATATATATATGTATATATATATATATATATATATATATATATATATTTATTTATATATATACATTTCACCATTTAATTCTTGCATGAAAATATCTTCACAATATTGTCTAAACCTTCCGATTTCCAACGAATACACGCTCATTGCCAATGCCTTTGGCTTATCCGTACGTCACCAAATCCATGTTTACCCAGCAATCGCAGTTTTCACCCTATTCCGATTGAAGATTGTAATACTGTTTGGGGAATCTTTTATCTGATATGTTCATAACTCGAAACCAATATTTAAATATTTGAATATATATAATATTGATCATATCCTACCAAATTCATTAAAGGCATTGAGTAGATTTTTTCAATATGTATTTACAAAATGACATAACTTTTATCTATATCTGCTGCATCATGAAAATACCAAACATCTGATCCAATAATAACAATATTAATAATAATAATAATAATAATAATAATAATAATAATAATAATAATAATAATAACAACAATCTAATAAAATATACAAACATTATTGTTATGCTGCTGCAAATTTAAATTTGCGTTCGGTGTGCATTGTTATTTACCCGTCTGTATCTACAGTGTCAATAATTGCCACACTTTATTGATGATACAACACGGTGAAAAAAAAGCGGAAGAGGAGAAGAAGGAAAAACAAAAAATCCTCTCTCTCTCCTCATAACTATGTGGGCAAGAATATAATAAAGTTATTTTGGGTTTCCTTTATTCTTTGTGCCTATGGAATAGGAGTAAACGAGCGGATGGAAAGGTAAACTGACGGAGGGTATTATAATATCCATAACGCTAAGGCAATCGTGTGAAACACACACACACACACACACACTCACACACACACACACACACATATATATATATATATATATATAGAGAGAGAGAGAGAGAGAGAGAGAGAGAGAGAGAGAGAGAGAAAAAAAGAGAGAGAGATATATAGACAATTTTGATCTGTCTCATGGGGAGAACAAATAAATGGGGTTTCTAATGTTAAATATGGAAACAATCGGCTTATATGAACTGGTGTTCGTTTGTTGTCTTTTTTCCTTTTCCTAGCATGGCTTTGAAGATCTTTACCCACTATGTATACTTTTTCTTAAAAGTAGGTAAATTATAGACAGGAACAAGATGAGAATGAAAAGACGAGGAAAAAGAGAGACATTGGCAGAGAAAGGTCCGAACAAGTATTAACTTGTCGCTCCGTTATGGTATTATACATTTCACGGTACTGCCTTCAGCGCATGTTTCATGTTGACAGTCACGATCTTCCCGACACACCTCTGTCAGAGCGACAGCTGTGATACTACTACTATTATTATTAATAGTAAATGCATAAATAATAATAGTAATAATAAATACACGAATACAACAACAATCACCAACATCATTTTGTGTTTAGACCCCTTAGACAGGATCATTGCATGCATTATGACGTCATGGATATGACATCACTTTTTACCTAGGTGCATCGTAGCGTTGTGAACTACGGGAGACATTGGACGTAAAATAACGCGGTTGCGACGTCAGTCTCTTGTTAAATAATGAAAAAGATATATTATTATAGAATTTTTAAATCGCAATAACAGTCCTGTGAGCGACAATAAAGTCAACGAAAAATAAATGAGAGATCTGGAAATATTTAACGATGAACGACCTGCCGTAAATCGCACGCTTAGGCTTTCTGTTGTTGAAAACCAATGCTGTGTCAGTTATTGTGTCCTACTAAAAACACTAACTCACAATTATACACTTTTCTTCGTGATTTTGATAAGAGAAGTGTATTATCTTCAATCTGTGCAAATTAGATACATTTTTAAATACTTCTTCAGCCATTATTTCATGGACAAGTAAAAACAGGGTACTGTTTTTAACCATACTTGTATATGCAATGACCCTTACTTGGGGATCTATATTGACACAATATATGCACACGTATACGAGCTACTACATCTCTAAAGGATATCTTCCAGTTAGAAAATTGGATCTTGCATAAAAATTCTGTGCTGAAATTGATCCGATAAAGAGAACACATTACATATCAAAATTTATAAAGCAATATTCACTATGATTTTACAAATTCAGCTTAAATTTCTCATTGTTGCAATATTATTACTTGACTGACCAGCTGCGGAATAATCTTAATCAATTCTCTCTCTCTCTCTCTGTCTCTCTCTCTCTGTCTCTCTCTCTCTCCCTACCTACATAGACTCAGACGAAATTTTCTTCTAACAATTATGAATCCAAACAGACTAATTTTCATATATTCACATAGAATTAGCACTTACAAGTACACAGAAAACTGTCCTAGTCCTGGCCGCAACCTAACTCCAAAATCTGCTGTCTGATTTGGCAAACATGACATCTCTGACCAAGTAGACGTCGGAACTTGTACTTTAAACTGAATTTGGAAATGGCTGTATAATAATGGGGCCATAGGCATAAGTGAATACATAAATCAATGGCAAAATATGTACATGTGTATTGCTCATTGCTACTTGTTTTGATACCATATTCATTTTTATTTTATAACATTTACATTTCTAATATTTGTATCTGATAAAAGCAAGAAGTAAAACAATGCATTAGATAGTGTAGATTCGTGAAGTAAAACAATGCATTAGATAGTGTAGATTCGTGAAGTAAAACAATGCATTAGATAGTGTAGATTCGTGAAGTAAAACTGGAGTTTGTTGTGTTAAAACATGTTTAAAGCTATCTTAATTTATCGTCTTCAAAGATACAGCTGGAAGGATGGCATAAAACTCAATTTGATTGGGTAAGCTTCAGTCAGACTTAGATTTCGTTCAATCAAACTGCTTGATTTTAGACCTAAGTTTATGTCTAAACTCAAGGCCTGATGGAAATCCAGGCCAGACTAAGGTGCCACTAAATTTGCCCAACTTAAGACCTGATGGAAATCTAGACCAGGTAAAGGTGCCACTAAATCTCCCCAACTTAAGACCTGATAAAAACCCAGGTCAGGCTAAGGTGCCACTAAATTTCCCTAACTTAAGGCCTGATGGAAATCCAGGACAGGCTAAGATGCCACTAAATTTGTCCAACTGAAATTTTAATTGCACATTATCTTGCTTACATTACATTTGACAATTTTTGGTTATTTTAGTCAGAGGTAAAGATAGAAGAATGGACGGCAAATAACACCTTAGTTGTAAAATCGCACTCCTGAAAATGGTTTTCTCATGGAGCAAAGTTTGAGAAGTATCTCACATTTAAGGAAATTCTAACATTTTTCTTAGGGATAAAATAAGACTTATTTTCTTGAGTAAATTGAAGATATGATGACTGGATTTTAATCCTTAATACCTGCCGTATATTCACTGACATATTTGTTGTCGAGAACCAAGTAATAAGACTGATATTAAAAACTCTCATTTTGAGGTAGAAAGTCTGAGATACTTAATGAAACTGGGGCCAGATACCGTATACTATGTCATTTTTCAACTTAAATATCAAACTAGGACTTCAAATACCAACCTAATCCCTTTTTGTTTTATATCAGCATTTTGATGTCTTTATCAGTGTTATTGAAAGGTAAAGCGTGCGGAACATAATAGATATGACACAAAGTTTTGCGTCATTTCATGTAGTGTTCACTACTGTAATCGTGAGAGAAGGTTTCGCCAAAGTCACGATATTTATTCAGCTGTGTATATATCAGTAAATAGCATTATTCTAACTCTCATCTGGAAAGTTTTGTTCCTAGCTGAAGCAACAACATGAAGATCTGTTTAGTGCTAATTGCTACTTTCATTGGCGAGTTTTCTTGTCATTTGTTTATATGAAATGTTAACTCACACATAATCTGAACTCATCCATCAAAAATGAATCTTCATAAGAGAGGTGAAAGGTAAAAATTGATATAGCACGTGTTTTTTGTTGGCATTTACTCTCCAAAATATATCCTAATCATGTACAATTTGGCAATGACTTATAGAGAATAAAATGACGGATACAAATGAAACGTAATTTAAGTTAACATTATTTTCCTTAAACTGTATACACTGGCGTTTTTTAGCTAGCTAGATGTAAGTAGTTGATCAGCTACGTTTATTCAGTGTTCCATAGATTTTCCTGGTAATATATGTGGTCTTAATGAAGGTGAATGATATTGTCTAGCATGGACATAAACGGAGGGGGGTGGGTAGTGTATACAAATATACAATGTACAAGTTAAACTCATTTTTTACTTAATGACTAAACTATTCTGCATTAAAATGTTTCAGACAATACGATGGACTATTTTTCATATTATCTGTATGAATAATTGTGTTGCCGCAGAGGTGGGCTAGATTTCTCTGGAGCGGAAGGGAAATACAGAAAAGTTGCTTTTTCAAATTTGCCGCTTCTTCAATCCTTTGGTTTCCCCAGTGTCATTCAGTGTTCTGCTTGAATATTTATATATATATCGATGCATATAAGTATCTTTGATGCATAGAAGAAAGTGACATTATTTTTTGTTTAATGAAGATTTATATGTGGATTATACACAAAGTTATGTATGTTTAAAAAACACAGTATAACAAAAACAGTGAAAGTTCATGGATAAACACAGGGGGAGTGTGATACCTATTTCAACGAATTCGTAACTCTTACAAGTAGTCAATATTCATGAATGCAGCATTGGATATACATGTTGCTAGTGTAAGAAGAAATGAATGTAAAAAGTAATTGTACTGATGACCCACCAGCACCCCAACTTCCTTGCGCGATGGATTTTCACCACCATTCCATTATCAATTTTTGTTCTTCATTAATAAAGTTATGAAAAATCTAACTACGCGGTAACTTAAAATAATTGAGATATTTTGTATATATATATATATATATATATATATATATATATATATATATATATATATATATATATATATATATATATATATAAAGAAAGAAAGAAAACAAATAATATTGCGAATAACAGTCCTTTCAAGTGCACTGGATCCAGCAAGGGATCGCGTGTGTCAGGGATTTACAACGAACAGTGCAAAACTAGTTTTTAACTAGCCTAAGCGCTTTCAACTCACACTGAGTCTTTGTCAAAGGCAAATCACAAAATAGAGACAAACAAGACCAACAATAAACACACAAAAAAAAAACTTTGGATATGTAGCTTTACATGATCATGGATCAAATAGAAGTATTATTTCAAAATTGTGGATATCGCGCTTTTTTGGTTTGAACTCCCATGAAAAAATGTCAATCTAGCTGGTTTGGACCTACAAAAGGAGGAACAAAAACGCCATCCATTACTTACTATAAAGTGATATAGCTGTAGATTATATCCCGGATATTTCATTGTCTCTTTATTAACAATAACCGCAAAAAATAATACTTATACCAAGAAGAACTACAAAAAAGTAGTAATTATAGGTAAGTGAATGAATAATGAACTAAATGAACCAATTTTTAGATTGAAAAATATGTGCTCTAAAGAGATAATGATTTTATTTTATTTTATTTTATTTTATTTTATTTTAGTTATGTGTGGGTGCTCTTTCCGAGACTTCTTGATTTAGGCCGCTTGGTTTCAGTGTTCTAATGCATATCCAGTAAGATTCATTTTCTTTCCTGGTTTCCGAACTCCAGTTTCGCTTGTGGCAATTGCAGTTAGTATAATGTCACTGAAAGTATGGTTAGGGGAAGGGAAGTGTTCTACTACTGGACTTCTGTCCAACTTCTCTGTCATCGAATCAGATCGTTGAAGATTGCTCCTTTCGTGAAGATTAGAGTAGATGTCCGTGTGAAGTTTGTTTTCTACATGTCTGCTTGTTGCGTCTAGAAATACGTGGTTCGACATGGAGACTTCTGCCATGAATTTTTATGAAGGATGGAAGTTGCTTGCTTTTGAGATAAAGTCGTCCAGAGCTTCTCGTCCATGTTGCCATTTTATTTCTATGTCATCGATGAAGCGTACCCACTGGTATGGTGTAAGTCTCACCAACGCCAAAAGTTGCCCGTCCAGTCTTCCCATAAAAATATTAGCATATGACGGAGCCATTTTTGTACCCATGGCGTTTCCATTGATTTGGAGGTAATTGTTTTCATTGAACACAAAATTGTCGTGTTTTAAGACTAGCTCAAGAAGTCTAAGCAGGAAATGAGTGTGCGGCTCTTGTACAGCTCTTGTTTCCCATGCTTCTTTACACGTCTGTATCCCTTCACTGTGCGGTATATTATTATATAGGGATGTGACGTCTAAGGAAACAAGCGTTGTATCTGGCGATAATGGTTCACTTGCTTCGCTTTTGATGAGATAATCTGTTGTGTCCTGAAGATAGCATGATAATTTGTGGACATGTAGTCTCATGTAAGCGGTGAGATATTCTGAAATTCTCTCTGTGGGATTCCCATTACCGGAAATTATCGGTCTACCCGGGTTTCCTTGTTTGTGGATTTTAGGAAAAAGATAAAACCTTCCGGCTCTAGGATTTTCTGGGGTTAAGTATTTTTTGGTTTACCGGTCTATTTGTCCAGTTTGGAACGCTTCATCAATAATAATTGTAACAGTTTTTGTATAATCCAGTGCTGGATCTTGGTAAAGTTCTTGGTAGAATCTGGCGTCGCTTAATTGTCTATTTGTTTTCTTTACGTCTTCCCTATTCATAATGACTACAGCGGAGACCTTACCTGCAGGCTTGATTAAGATGTCCGTTCTGTTTTTCGGTGAGCGTTGGGTCTCTTTTTTCTTCTTTGCTCAAGTTTGAATATTTGCTAGCATGGTTGATGTGTTTTGAAGTGTCGTTTTCAACTGAAGTTATGAAGTCCTCTAGATTTGCAACATAACTTTTTGGTGGGGTCAAACTATTTTTCTTTCGAAACTTGGGTCTGTCGAGGCTAATATCATCATCTGATTCATTTCTTGGCTGATATATATATATATATATATATATATATATATATATATATATATATATATATATATATATATATATATATATATATATATATATATACGTGTATATATTATTTTGGTGGCAATACAGTGACTATGATGTCACACTACCTTAAACTATTCGCTGTTCATTTGGAATATCATTTTGGTTTTAGCCGTCATCCAGGCAGAGAACTGTTTTGAAACGAGTGACTGCAATCATTTGACATGTGGTACCGGGTTCACCATTGTGTGTGCAAAGCCCAGTGATTCAGAGGTCCATGTTTGCACCTGTGCTGGGTCGACCACATCTAGTAAGTCGTTATTAATCTCTCTGTCTCTCTATCTCTCTCTTACACAAATACACATACACACGAACACGCATATACACAAAAATATACGCTGGTAATAACAAAGGCATATCTCGAGAAAATAATAAAGGTATGTGTTTACTTTCCTGTCCTTTTTATTAGAATGTTCGGTTATGGTAACCTGTAACAATTTAGACATTCTGAAAAATAAGAAATACACCCTGCCTTCACCACAACCAACAACAAGAATTATCTTCCGCCATCAACTAATACCGAAATATTTCACCTTTTTTACAAATTAGAATTTTGTCTTTGACATAAATGTTTTTTTTATAATTTAGCCCAGGCATCTCTGCTTTTATGAAGAAAACCTTGTTATGTAACGGCTTCGAGTATCATTTCACATGCATTTTTCTTCGATTAAACTACAACGTCTCATTTTAGGAGCATTGTCTTTAATATGTCATATTTGCATAACTTTCGTCGGTCAATTTGTTCGGAAAAAATTCACAAAAACAAACAAACACACAGTAACCTCACAAAACAAAATACTGCACCAGTGATGAGGAGGGGAGTTCAAATGTTCAATAGAAATGACAAATTGTATGCAGAAATCATAAGAAGAACTCACTGAAGAGCTTTTCAAAATAATCTTGTGCTATGTGAATTATCTCATTTTACATCTGCTGTTTTATTTTCATTTTATATTAGTTTCGTTAGCTTATATTGCTTTGCTGAATTATTTTGATCGTTTTGGGTTTATAAATACTTTCCATGTAGAAAATATACATCAAAAACCCCTTTGGTTGGACTTTATTTCCAATACAATGTATTAAAGCGAACTCGGTGACATGAATGGAACTTCGTGATACATGAGATTTTCTTATCTAATCATGGTCATCAATACTGTTGGGAAGCACGTTCTTTTGACCTTGTGCTTCAATGTGCCTCATTTCCCAAGTGTTTATGTTCTCGCATAACTGATAGCATCATAATGCGCCAATTGATCAGGCCCTAATTTCTGTATGGAAATCTTTAAGTTTTCCTCAGCAATAAAAACGACTGTGTTCTGGATAATTCCACATGTTATGGTCGTACTTTAATCTTCATGTCTGCTGAATGTTCAGTGCAAAATTCACTGTTGCAGAACAAGTAATAAGATATTAAAAACTTTCAAGCTGAGGAAGCAGATTTTAATTGTTTCGTGAAACTGGGGTTAGTCTCCGCGTTGTTTACACGAAACTAAAAGCAGAATGAACACCCTCACCTGCCCGCGCATTATGCAACGGCAGATCCGTGTCTAACGCTGCTCGCTGTTAGATGTTCATTATACAGTAGACTGTGTAGCTGATAATGTTTAAACTGTTCAATTTCATACACAATAAATAAATTGAAAGCTAACCTGAAGCTTTCGTCCTTGTACTAAGGACTTCATCAGCAGAATGATTTATTCTCTACTGATTGTTAACATCACCCGAGGGAATAGTGAGCGATGCTAACAAATTGTCCCAGATATGCGGCAGATTGTAACGGCCCGCGTCCCTGTTCAGCGTTGGTTTCTGAGCTGGGACAATTTGTTAACATCGAAAAAAGAATAGAAAAGAGAAAAAGTCTCTTTGGGTATAAAAATCATAGCTTTCTATTTGGTCTATGTAGAAAAGAGCAATCATTCAATGAATATAATTCAGGTCAGTTGACGCAAATATCATAAATATTACTGGAAATACGAGGGTTTGAACGCGTTATGAAACACGTTATGCCGCACAAGAAATGTTTTTGTATGACGCCAGTTTTCTACACTGTCCTGATTTTGTCCGAATGGGCGTTTTCTCCCATTGCATATATATATATATATATATATATATATACATACATATACATATATATATATTATATATATATATATATATATATATATATACATACATATACATATATAAATGGAATAAACTGACAACGATCATTGCAAAACTAGTTTGTAACTATCCTAAGAATTTTCGACTCTCATTGAGTCTTTGTTCGAGGCAAACACAAAACAGAGACAAGACAAACAATAAACACAAACAAGCGTTGAAAAAACAAAAGTTTACATAACTATTTCTAATGGAATTAAAGCATGAAAATGTTTGATGTTTCGTCTAGTTGGCTTCAACTCGACTGATGATGTTGTAAACTAGTTGGTATTGACCTACAAAGGGAGGAGTCATAGCACGATCTGTTTTTTAATGTAAAGTGGTGTAACCGCAAATTATATCCCGGATATTTCATTGTTTCTATAATGCGAGTAATGACCATAGCAATAATAACATCAGGAAGAACTACAAAAAAAGCAAAACAAACCAGTTGTAATTATAAGTGAATCAGTGAGTAATTAGCAAAATGAATGAAATATTTAATTAAAAAAGTGGTGGCTCTAACCTGATGATGATTTTATTTGCGTGTGGTTGTCTTTTTTCTAGTCTTCATGGTTTAAGCAGCTTGGTTTCAGTGTTCTAAGGCGGCGTATCCAGTAAGATTTCTTTTCTATCCTGGTTTCGGAACTCCAGTTGCGGTTGTGAGCAATTGCAGTCAGTGTTTCATCACTGAAAGTGACTCTGAAAGAGACTCTCTGTAAAGCTAAACAAAGTCAGAGAAAGAAAACTGAAAAGTCTCAACCTGCAACCGAATCACTGTCCTGAAGATTTTCAACTGACGAAACTTCTCCATAAAAAATAAGAAGATAACTCGCCGTAAAAGGAATAAACGTAAACAATCCACAACGAAAATTCCTTGAACTCTTACTAACTCAGTATTTAATCTCTCAAAAGCACAACTTACAGAGGCAGAAATAAAACTATTATCGAAAGGTTTGAGTTTCTGTCCCCGCCGAAAGACATACGACAGAGGTAAGCTGAAAAAGGACAGTGAAGACTATTGCCGCCGACTGAGACTCATGGATCATTTTGCCCTGCAACCAAAAGATGAATCAGAGGGAGATATCAGACGCGACCGACCTATGTTCCGAAAGAAAAGTAGTTGGACCCCACCAAAAAGCTCAATTGCAAATCTAGAAGCCTTCATCAACTCAGTTGAAAATGACACTTCAAAGCACATCAACCATGCTAGCAGATATTCCAACTTGAGCAAAGAAGAGATAGATTACCTATATTCATTGAAAAACAGAACAGGCACCATAATCAAGCCTGCTGATAAGGGCTCCGTTTTGGTTGTTATGAATATGGAAGACTACATAAATGAAGGAAATAGACAACTAAAACGACGCCAGGTTATACCAAAAACTAAACAGCGATGATCCAACACAGAAATATGCAAAAGCCATTACAAATATTATTGATGAAGCGTGCCAAATCGGACAGATAGACCAGCAAACCAAAGACTACTAAAACCCAGAAAACCCTAGAGCAGGAAGAATTTATCTTCTACCTAAACTCCACAAACAAGGAAACCCGGGTAGACCTATAATATCTTGTAACGAGCATCCCAAAGAAAGAATATAAGAATATTCGGATCATTTCATGGGACAACATGTCCATCAGTTAACATCCTATCTTCAGGACACGACAGAATATCTCATCAAAAGCAAAGCAAGCGAACCATTACCATCAGATACAATGCGTGTTTCCTTAGACGTCACATCCCTGTATACTAATATACCGCACAGTGAAGGGATACAGGCGTGTAAGGAAGCATGGGATACAAGAATTGTAGACGAGTGAAACGTCTGGAGCTAGTCCTAAGACTCAATAACTTTGTATTTAATGAAGAAAACTACCTCCAAATCAATGGAACCGCAGTGGGAAAAAATGTGGCCTCCTCGTATGCTAATAGTTTTATGGGAAGACTGAAGGGTCAACCTTTAGCATCGGTGGAACTTACACCATACCGGTGGGTACGCTTCATCGATGATATGGAAATGAAGTGGCAACATGGAAGATAAAATCTGGATGACTTCATATCAAAAGCAAACAATTCACGGCTGAAGTCTCCAACTCAAACCTCGTTGTTCTGGACACAACAACCAGATTGGTAGAAAACAAACTCCATACAGAAATCTACTCAAAAACAACTGATAAACACCAGTACCTTCTCCCATCCAGCTGTCATCCACAACATTGCATTTGAAACATCCCGTATAACCAGGCACCGACGATACGCAGAAGTTGCTCCGACTACGAAACTCCAAAAAAGATCAGAAGAGTTACCTGAACATTTGATGAACCGATGCTACGACAGAGACCTTATAGCGGAGGCAACATAAAGGGCTAAACAAACAAACCGGAATGACCTGCTAAAATAAAAAGAGAAGGAAAAAGTTGATCGGATACCATTTATCCTGACTTACCATCGAGACAACCTAAAAGTAGGTAAAATCATCCAGAATGACTGCTCATGGCACAAACAAATAGACCATATAAAGGAAAAGGCATGGTCAAGCATTAATGTAATGCGTAACTCAAACTCTAACTTGACAGAAACTCTTTAGAAATTATATTTACATCGATTCTGGAATATGGTGATGCGGTTTGGGACAACTGCACATTACTCGAGAAAAGAGAACTCGAAAAAATACACAATGAGGCAGTCAGAATTGTGTCTGGTGTGACAAAATTAGTATCTATTGAAGCGCTACATCGAGAAATCGGATGGGAAAGTCTTGAAACCATACGACAAAAACACAAACGTACACTCTTGTATAAAATGTCAACTGGTTCAAGCCCTCCCTATCACACATCTCTGATTCCACCATCCGTTAGTTATATTAGTCGATATAACTTACGTAATGTAAACAATGTGCAATTAGTACAAGCTAGAATTAGTCTTTATTATAACTCGTTTCTTACTTCGGTCATTCGAGAATGGAATACATTATCTATTGAGACTCGTCAAATTGATCCCATTAACAACTTCAATAGCACATTAAAAAATCGCAATACTCATGTTCCCATACACTTTTATTGGGGTAGAAGGACATTTCAAATTGCAGTTCACTTTAATCTACATTTATTTACTAAGAATATAATCGGGTCAACTCTTTGTAGATGTGGATCTGTAGAAAGTACACGACATTTTTTTTCTTGCGTTTAATACCAAGAACAACGCATCGAACTGTTTCAATGTCTCGTACCATATGGTAATTTAACATTAAATACCTTCTTGTATGGTGATACAACGCTTCCGTATGAAGTAAACATTAGTATTTTCGATGCCGTTCATCAATTTATTGAAAAGCCAAAAAGATTTACTTAAGTGCACATATTACTATTACTATCATGCATGCACTTCTGCGGGACATGAACAGCTGCAAACATTAATTTCCCCTATTTTTCCAAATGATTCACTATCGCCTCCGCAACTACTCGCTCTAGAAGGAAGTACGGTTCACTTTTAATCGCGCTTTTTGTTCCTTTTTATTTATTTATTTTTGTTCCTCCCCTTTCTTTCCTTCCTATATTCTCAACTTTCTACAAAATGTTTGACACATTTTAAATAACAATTTCTCCTTTAAACCGCTTTCTTTTTTATTATCCTTGTCTCTCACCTACTCCCTCGTTGTTCATACTCTTGCTTCATGTACATTGGCTAAATGCTAATGTGTAACCAAGAGATTCTTCACTTTGGCTGATCAATAATTTTAATTTGTTGTCATTAAAACTTAATATCGTCAACCATATATTTATATATTTTTACAATGTTTGTGCCGTAAAAGGAGAAGAACATTATAAGCCATTGGGTTTCGTTCTAATCCTTTACCTTCTATACTGTACTTCTTGTAATCACCAATTACAAATGTATGAAATAAAATATGTTTAAACTAAACTAAAGTAATATCTAAAACATTGCAATGGATATTGCTATGGACTACGTAATATTGGATATATTTCATTATATCCGATTTCGCTGTATGCGGAATTAACTATATATATATATATATATATATATATATATATATATATATATATATATATATATATATATATATATATATATATATACATACATACACATATCATTATATTGCAGCCTGTACTACCCAAGCAGATTGCCGGAGAGACGCTTGCTCTTCTACCAGAGATCCACATGAGCACTGTATTGATGGCCATTGCCGCTGTCTGCAACGCCAGTGAAAAAGGTACGCAGAACTGACATGTAACTAGAAATCTAGTCTTAAATTTTCGAAGCACATACATGTTGTGGGAAAATCTACACGATTGATATAAGCAAGAAGAAAAGAAACATGAAAGAAATCATGAACGTTATATAGTTCTGCGTTTTTTTACGTTAAGTATATGCCGTGTTGTATGTTTTTATTTGAAGCTATAGTTGGATACATAGTGTTCTGCACTTAGCTATAGTTTCAATCGAATATTCCCAAAATATTTCCTCCGATTGAGACTAATGAATATTAGTTTTATTGCCTGGTGAGGCTGCAATTAATGTTTAGCTGAACATTCAGCTGGTATTAGGGATAAAACTAACGCCATCATATCTTAAATTCATAAAACGATTCTTGAATTTTCTTAAGTTTAAGATACTCCTCAACTATTTTGTCAAGGATAAAGAGACTTTCAGGAGTAGAAATTTACCACTAAAGAGCTATTTATCACCCATTCTTCTAAAATAATAAAATTATGAAATGTATTGTAACCAAGATAGTGTGAAATCGCAATTTCAAAGAACAGAATTAGAGAAATTTAATGAAAACTAGGCTTGGCCTGGATTGCCATAAGGTCATAAGGGACTGGCCTGGATTGTCATAAGGTCATAAGGGCCTGATCTTGATTGCCATAAGGTCATAAGGGCCTGAATTTGATTGCCATAAGGTCATAAGGGCCTGATCTTGATTTCAGTTTGGCCTTAAGATTAGACTTAAATTTAAGTCTAACATCCAGCAATTTTATTGAATGCAATTTAAGTCTAACTTAAGCTTATCCAATCAACAATAAATTAAAATAGCTTTAAAAAGTTTCGAATACTTCGAACTCCAGTTTTCTTCATTAAACCATATTATTTGATGCTTCTATTTTACATTTTGCTTTCATCAGATATATATATATATATATATATATATATATATATATATATATATATATATATATATATATATATATATATATCTTAGAAATATAAATGTTATACAATGAATAAGAATATAGCATCAAAATCAGTAGCAATGGGCAGTTCACATGTGTGATTTAGTGATAGATTTAATATATTCTTGAGTTCACTGACACCTGACACCCCAAGATTTAACAACTGTTCCAAAATTCAGATTCAACTAAAACTTTTGATGTCTAATTGGTCAGTGATTTAATGTTAGCGAATGTGATGGAAGAATGTTGAGCTAAGTCTGTGTTTCAGTGAAAGAAAGTTATATAATCTTAAGGCCTGGTTTTGGAAGTTTTCTATGCATTTATAATTCCTTATCTAAAGTAAATAAAGAAAAAATAGTCGCTTTGGATTGTTAATTATTACAGACATATTACTTCTGTGTCTATGAAGGAAGGTGGGTAGGGAGGGAGAGAAAGAGAGACAGGGGATAGATTATGGATTATTCTTCAACTTGTCAATCAAAATTTGCAATCTTTAGAAATGTATACTGACTTTGAAAAAAAAACAGGATGTATATCACTGTTATAAATATGAATATATGTTGTATACGGCAAAAACAATTGTTAAAATTTCTTTAAAAGCCACACATAATATAATTGTTGAGATCAATAGAAATGATTACTTGTTTGCGCATAAAGCAAGTTCTTTAATATCACCTTCAATCTCTAAATCAATAACATGTACTGCAAACATTTACTATATTGGTATAAAGTGTTATTATTTCCTTTCCAGATTAGCCTAAAGATGCACACACTTATGGAAATATAGCCAAACAAAACTTTTCCGTACCAAGCGCTTTGATTGAGATTCAATCCATGAACCTTGTTCTGAGTGTCAATAAACTGGGATACAATTTCATTTGAAATTTCATTTTTATAAAGCAATAATAAATCGTCATTTTGTTTCCTATCTCTTTGTCTGTCAGTCTGTCTCTGTCTGTCTGTCTGTCTCTCTCTCTAGACAGAGTTTCGTCTCTTTAAAGGTCTATCTTTATTATTTTGCTAGTGATTTGCCAATTTATAAAATTCGCACATATATATGCCAATAATAAAAAGCTAGTTTCAAAGACAGAGAAAGTTTGGTCTTTGATGTGACCGTAATAATTGGGTATTGTGCTTTGACCCATAATAGTAACAATCAATGAAATTACAAGTCCCAAGTCTAAACCTTGTTCCAATTAAAACATCTGCGCAGTGATTTTAATGTTTTCATTCACTGGTTACGGAAATTCAAAAAGAAATAGGTTGGCTAAATCCTATTAACGGCAAATTTTCCACCGGTGAAAACAGCCCTACGTTAAAGAAAGAAACACAAATCCGTGTTTATTTTGTGAGTATGTATGCTATTTACAATATAAACTCCAGCAAGGCAACACTGCGCAGTTGTCGAATGACCCAAGTTTTAACTCTGGGCAGGCGTAGTCTGGGACCGTGAACTGATCCCTGTCACGAATGAACAACAAATTGCATGTTTTAAGTCACCTGTAAAACACTACTGATATATAATATCAACAATATGTGCCCTTTTGTGAGTGTTTTGTTTAAAAAAACATTTCGTTATACAAAAATTAACACTGATTGAAATTGACATAATAAAGGCCTTCGTCTTGTACCTGAAATTTAATCAAAAGGTCCCTTCAGTCAAGCATTTAGAATCTGCAAGACATGAGCCGATGACGGAATATTGAATTAAAGTTCACTAAGACTGTCTCTACAAGTCCGGAATTATTACACAAAACATCTGGACGATGCAATACAGATGTTACGAATGGAACGCCGCTACGAATTTGTAAACAAAAAGCAACGGAAAACATTAAAAGGACACCCTTAAACCTAAGTCTCCACCACTCTGCCATCCTTTGGGTCAAATTATCCGCAGACAAACCTGTTATTGAATCATCTGAGACTTTAAAGAAAATCTTTCCAAATAAATATGTCATTTCGTACCACTCACCTTAAAATCTCATAGACAAGTTTGTTAGAGCTAAGCTATGACCAGAGGCAAACACAACACCCATTGACTCCTACGAAACCTACGGGGACAATCAATGGAAACGTGCAGATTTGTTTAGTTTTAAAACCCCTGATTTTACCCAGATACCGAGCGAACCACTTTCAGCTGTTGAAGATGTACACCCACCTACTTTCAGCTGTTGAAGATTTACACCCACCTACTTTCAGCTGTTGAAGATTTACACCCACCCACTTTGATGCTCAGGCAACTGGACACAGACCACAATTAATTTTCCTATATAGTCTCTACATTTGTTCGTCAGTACTGAACTTTCCACTGTGTCCAAATCCTAATAAATCATATGTTGCTGTAAAGTATCTTCAAAGATGAACTCACGCTGAAGTTCTTGTCATAGGTTAACCGGCATTCTTATGAATGGCTGGACTGTAAACAAAGCAACGTGCAATGAGTCACAGATTTCACTTCCGGATTAGCACCAATGCCTCATTACTCACTGTTCACTGTCGCCAAAATACAAACAAACAACCACACTATAATGCTCATATTCTAAACAATAACCAATTTCCTTTAAATCAATACTAAGAATGACTAAATCTAATGCATACATCACCATCAAATTGAGAGAGGAAAAAATGATCTAAAAATAGACTCGGACTACATTCGTGGGTACTGAACCGGAAGTATTAATTGTGGCCTGATTCCAACTACTTACAGCCATTGAAGATTTACACCATCCCACTTTCAGCTAATTTTGAGGTTATTTTATGACGAGAGCTTTACCCTTGGAAATATAAACGTATATCTGCAGAAAATGACTGTTAATCATCAGCCTTCTTACCACTACCTATTTCAGCTACTTCGGCTATTCTAACTTTAGTCGTATAAATAAATGGAAACTGCCACGTGTAACATTTGCATAAGATAGGTGAAAGTAGAAGAGATAAAATAAAGTAAAAAACGGATGTCAGCATTATGTATATAAACATAAAAGTTATCTTGGATATTCAATGGTCTATTATTACGTATCGAAAATAGTTAAAAATGAACGGTTTAAAATTAAGTATAGTAGTATGATAACAAGTATATTATTTGACACGCATTTTAAAAACAAATGTAAACCGCATACATGAAAAAAATAACTCAGATAACATAGAAGAAAATATATTTAAGGATCACAACATTAATATGAGCAACGCAGAGATAAAGAAGCTAAGAAGGTATTATGCAAAAAAAAAAAAAGAAAAGACAAATAGGCAACCGAAGAACAAGAGAGTAAAACTTATAATGGAGCTGGTGTTGACATTTAAATAATGGACTTGAGATTTTTAATTTTATAAAATAGCAAATTAACGAGCAGTACGCCTTTTTTTAAAGAGATTAAATTCTACTGCATCTAAAACAACTACTTCACATACAAGCCATTAAACAATGTTTGTGAATACACTTTAAAAGTTGACAGTGATGTCAGGTGTGCAAAATTCTGCAGAATAAATTAAAACTGGGCAGTATGGATGCCAACAGCCGGATGCGGAATATCGTATTCACATTTCACAGATGACAGTGTACCAGAGTTAGAAAAATCCGTATACATGTTTCATTTTAATTTCAAATACGAAAATGGTTGTCATAAAGTGCGATAAACACGCTCTCAATGCAACCAGAAACAACATAAATCTGAAACCATTAACATAATCTGCAATAACTTTAACATTCCACCAAGTCATGACTGGAGATAGACTGGTGGAATAAATAATGATTTGATTGATATTGGACCAGAAGTACATAACACATTACATCAAGGTTTTGGGAACCTACACCTGATGATCTGTTGAAGATTTATAGGTATAAAAGCTATAATGAATGATAAATTATCTTAATAGTAACAAGTGATGCCAGAATAGGCTGGATCTACTTCTTTGTACAAATGGTTTGACAGAAGAAGGAAATAGCAAGATTAAATCAAAGTGTCAGGTCTAATGTCATCTGTATTTTAAGCGCACAAGTTCAAAACAGAACAAGTATTACAATCTTTTTTCACTGTTCAATGCATTGTTAAATAGTTATTTGAAGAATTAATATTGGATGAACAAGGCGATACCTCAGAAGAAAACATCACAATACGATTTATGGAATATATTTCAAACTGAAAAGTTAGACTAGAATATGCTATTGTTGGCGGTGGGATATTTTTCATAACGAGTGATATGGTGATGAAAATGGATAGCATTGTTGGTTACAACAACAAATTAAAAAGTTATTGCCGACGTGGTACAGAATATGATTGCAGCAGCTGATAAGCAATCTATAACAATTCGTCAAAAGATAAACATCTAAATAAAAGAAGAGAAGGTGTGTAAGAATAATTCAGACAAGAAGGACAACAATGGTGACAGGCTTGTAATCACAACTGCTTATCATTTAAAAGACACAGACCATGGAATAAGGAAACAACCATTTATATTCATGCTAATGGTTTCAAGAGCTGGATTAATAGTTTTGAACGGGTTATTATTTTTGTATCCTTTTTATTGCCGTGTCTACATTTCTAATCACACTCGCAAACAGCAAGCCAACTAATGCAAGAACAAGCAAGATGACATGACCGGCTATCAAACAAGCAAAAATGTCCAACTGTTTTTAAAAGTCAGCTTATTACTCTGCAGATGTTACCAGGCAATGCTGCTACTGCCATATTGTATAGCTCGAACAAATAGTTATCAAAATTTGTCATACCTTGTTTAATTGTGTTTACGAATGATTCGGTGTTACCCTTTCCACCACTAGTTCCGCCAGAATATTGTTTCTCCTCCACCTGCTATTAAAACATTTGCTAAATTTACTACAGACAGAGCAAGATTGCAGCAATCATACCTATAACTCTAATAATTGTGGCAAGTGTCACACTTTTCTCTTTAAACAATTGTTTTAACCTTTCTTCTAAAGGTGACTTATATAAAAATTGTTGAAATGGATGTTTTCAATGTTGTTTCTAAAATTGTTTAATTTATGTTTTCCATGTTGTCTCTAAAATTTTACTCCAAATTTGTTAAATATTCAACTACTTGTGCTCTTTTACTTTATACATGTTACAACGCTTCTTTCAATTTAACTTTTATGGTTGCAACTCTTCTTTCCAGATGTCTTTCTTTATGTCGTCTGCTATGCATTTCAATGTCTGATTTCATATGCTGTTTCCGAATTGACAACTGTTACAGCATCTACATAAACTCTTATGTCTCTTTCTTCTTGCGCGGTACAGGCGGAAGTTTTCCATTTTGAATACTTTCGTTGTAATTATCTTGTGTTTTCTCTGGTCTTAATTGCTGGTGGAATGGCTCATTTGCTTTGATTGCTGGCATCTCTGTTTCCAGAGGAAATGTTATTTCCTCTCTTTGTTTAACAGTCGGTTCTCACATCTGTTGAAAAGGTCTCTCTAGAGGTTTATAATTTGGCAATATTCATTTATTTCCTTCTTTCGTCCAGCCTAAAACCTTTAGAAAGTCACGTCTGCCTTGTTGCCGCTATATAATTAGGTACTTTACATCTTATGTGGACTACCCTTGTAAGAAATTTGTAGTGACATCTCGCCATCCTCGCTGTAATACAATGTTTTTTCGGCAATTTGTAAATGAGGCGTAATTAATTGATAGTATGTATCATCCGTGTTAAAAGCGTGTTTAATATATTTTTGTTTTCATCCACTAAAACTGCAGATACAGGCGTTTGTGCAGGAAGCATCAGTGAACTCATTATCAGTTATTGCATCCATAATTTTTTAATAGTAATTATCTTCATCATAAACAGGATGTTTAGATGTCCTGTGAAAAGCTACTCCACCACGTGGATAATAAAAACAACTTGTAAAGGAATCGGATTTCACAGAAGATAAAAATAGCAGTAGTTTTATTTCCTTGAGGTATACAAATAAGTATAGCAAATGGAAACTACAAAGAGATAACTGGTAAATCTTTATCTTATAGGGAGTTGGATCAAATGTCCCAAAGACTTTAAATAAAACCGATCGCATCTTTGTAAGTGAGAGATCCGTTAAATATAAAACTCATTGTCAGAGATAATCAAACTAGCAATAGCATATTTGACGAGTAAATTTCAACCGATCGTTGATTTGAATGACTGACATAGATACAATAAGATTACATTACATCAAGGTTTATTAGAAATTTTACTGGTTTGTATTATTTGAGATGGAATTTCAGCTATCAGCATTGCGTGCTAGCTTAGTAACATATAATCACATATTTTTTTAAAAGTCAAGAAATAGAAATAGAAAATAATGCTAAATAAATGTATACTGGATTATTGTATAACTATGCTTTTTTTCCCCTTTAACCACAATTGTAACAACTGTTTTCGTTACTGGAGCGCCTGTCTATTATTTTAGGGAAGCAAGTGAGACAATAAACAGACTAAAACATATGATTCGAAATCTCATCCTTGACAAAGTTGACAGTTTTGGATGGCTCCACTTTGCATAGTGTATCCGTATCTCTCTGATGGATGCCATTTTGCCATTTTTAGATATGATTTCTGACTGGCTTCCGTGAATCCGGTGAAAGCATTCTATCTTTGTTCAGGGTTGGATAAGTGAAAATTAGCACAAGGAATAACATAATCAATATCTAAATCGTCATGATCTACACCTTCTAGATTTGTGGAGATTAACCATCTGCGGTTGAGGTCGATAAATGGAATACCAAGTATTTTCAATGTCGTATTTGATTTGATGTTCTCTTTCAATGTTTGTAAAATGTTAGCTCTTTTTAAGTGAATTACGCTAAAATTTTCCATGTGGTATATTTCCAGAGCGTGATCTTTGCATTATTCATTCCAGTATTCTGTTTTCTTCTCTCCAATGTTTTAAGTAGTCCTTATTTTGTTCTTTCTAATGTTTCAAATAAAACCGAAGAAAAACATATGCCATCACAATAAAGACAAGAATAAATTAATGATTGTATAAAATACCTGATAGTTTGTAGAACCTCAAAATGTACATGAGAAAAGTTTAATAGAGAATGACTGCAAATGGTGACAACGAGGAAACATAACTTTAAAAATGTTGATACTACGGGTAATAATTACTCAGTGTGCATAATCTACTACAACTCTAAATTTGTATGATGTAGTATGCAGAGGCCTATATACAAAACACATATAAGAATTGCAAAAACAGATTGACGACAACAGGAAATTGTTTTCAGTGCACAGGAGTTATTTAAACTTAGATTTAGTATTTTATCTAATGCTTTACAAGCCTTGCAAAGCGTAAGAAAAAGATCAGTAGAAATATCAAACAGTCAACAATGCCTGCAAGCCATTACTAAATCCGATACAGTTTGTGGGGTTTTAAAACATCAATCTTCATACATTTTCTTTGATCATATCAATAGCACCAAAAATAAACTAATGGTAACTATTATACATTGCAAGTGTTTCTTCCTGTTAGAAACATTTTCTATGGTGACTTTATTTCTTACCGTGTTAATAGTCGTTAAAAACAATTACAAAGAAGTACCATAAACAACTTGTAAAAAACATTAAAGATGAGGACGGAAAAATAAAAGATTTTTACCGTGTGCCTGTAACATTCGTATGTAAATAGGAGAAATAATTTTCAGATGACGTATTAATATTATTTTAAATCTGCAGAAAAAAACAGAAAGTTTGACGGCAGAGCATGTATAAAATGCAACATTATGTAGAGGAAACAGTAAAAAGTTAAATATCCACCGTATTACAAATTTAAGTCTTCCAATAATATTAACTGATGCAGCTACTAAATAGTTTGTACAAAGACTTCTTGATACTTAAATACATGAAACCTTGGACGATACTAACTAAAACAAATATTAAAACATATAGAGAAGAAGTAGATAATAATGTAACAGCTGTTGAACGGAAGGGTTGTGAGAGAGCTAACAGATACAAGAATTGCAAAAAACAGATTCATGACAACAGGAAATACGTTTTAGATACACAAGAGTTATTTAAACATAGTTTTAATATTTTATCTAATGCTAAACAAGCCTTGCAAGGCGTGCGAGAAAGATCAATATATATACCAAACAGTCAACTATATCTCCAACCCACTAAACAGAGAATAAACTCAAAGAGATATGTCTCAGAGAGAGAGAGAGAGAGAGAGAGAGAGAGAGAGAGAGAGAGAGAGAGAGGGGGGAGAGAGATGGATATAATAAAAAAATCTCGGGGAGACTATGGTACTTTCCTATAACAACTGGGACAGTTACAAAAGAGCTTGAATGATGAACTTAGCAAACGATGAAGTAATAGAAAGAGTAATCAAAAACATTGTATCAATATTACAACCTTGAACAAGAAGATAACTATTGTCAATAATAGTCTTTCAGAGTCGCCAAAAAATAACTTAACTGGTAAAACCAAAAGATAGAGGAAAAAAAACAACAACACAAATACAATGATAGTATGATTTGAACTAATGAAATTTCTTATGATATATCTGTCTCTCATTAATACTACAAAATAGATCAATAAAAGATGTTACCTTTCAATAGTTTGACAAGAAGTATGAAGCTGAGGTTGAACAGTATACAAAAGATGCAAAAAGAATACGCTAATCGAGACCTGCACAATGATATTGGTTTTGTGCAAGGTAGTATTGACGAAATAGACCAAAGGATGGAATGCAGAAGAAACGATTTAAATCATTTAGACCAAAAGCTCATAATGCACGAAGATGCATTAAAAACTGAAAAGGACAAAATGCTCTTGCATTAAGTAGTAAAATGCGTACAGGTAAAACAGAAATTGAAGAAAATACCAATATATTCGAAACTGAATTAGACACAGAGACATGTATACAGAGGCTTGAATTGGGTGTTGGGATGGATATATTAAAACAGGAAATTTATATAAACAAAAGGGAGTTTGAAAAACAAAATAATAATACCTGAGATGTAAGTGTTTTTTGAATCTAATATTCTTTCGAGTGGGGAATATCCAGATGACATGAAAATAACTGATCGTGGAAACAGCAGAATCAGTATTAAAAAGAAACAAAATCTAATAATAATGCTGATTATATAGAAATAAGAAGGTTACTGTCCAATTTTGAACCTGAAAATATACCTTAAACATTAGCTACCAGATACGGATCTAACTATGCTCAATCAACTTTTGCTGAATAAAAGTTACGCACCATATATACTTTCCTGTAATATGCCAATAAGATTAGTAACTCAGGCTTATATACGACTTTTATCACTGAAATGTTGAAATAACTGATCAATTACCTGTTTACACATTGGATTAGAGGTAAACAATCAGTTTGCTGCATGCACAACACATTTTAAGAAAAAAATAAAACTCTCTACAAAGTAAAATAATTACGTACATACTATCAAGAAGATAACGATATTTTATTATTTTATTGAAATTGAAAGGGTAGTCCCATTATATTACAAGATAGTATATGGAAGCTATATTTTATTTTTGTTAACAATAAGTAGCGTTTGTCTCAAATGGCAACTGCGGCATATATAATTGGGGGTGCAACAACTAACGATCAAGTATTCAAAGGAAGTAATTTTCCGTTTAAAGTATTTGATACTAAAAGTGTAAATGAAGAGAAAATTACACACACGAAATGGAAGATTGGCAGTGGAAAACTAAATGACAACAGAGCAAAGGCATTCGACTACCTGAATATAAAATTGAGATAACGGTGTTTGGTTACCCAGTTGTTAAATAATTTGGTGTGTGCCTTTGAATTCTGTTCGTCTACTTATCCTTGTGTTATTTTATAAAACCATAGGCAACCTAAACATTGTGATTATTATCAGCCTTCTCTCGAGAATAGTAAAATATGAATATGTAGTTATTACCCTTGTAGTAGGTGTTAGTATTTATGTTTGTTACAGGTTACTTTAAAGCTCTGCTATTTGTTGTGGCTATACAATAGAAAGGGTGGCAACGTAATGTAAATACATTACTAGATATAAAAAAAAACACAGGGTATGAAGCATCTGAATTCGACACATAAGTGTATTAGAGGAGTATTAAGCCCGAACAAAATTTACAAGCGGCAATACCTAAGTTAGTTCCCAATGTTAAGAGTTTTCCTGGACCATTTTTCATACCATATAATACAAAGGTGAAAGGAGATGGAAATAATGCAAAGGTAAACAATTTGGGAATAATGTTTGTTCAGGTAACAATGATTTTTTCAAGTGGAATGACTATTACATTTTCATCTCAGAAGTTAGTGGTTAATGCAGTCAATGAGAACAAACAGCATAGAGCAAGGTATCATGGATGATAAATTGTGAAAGTTAAAATCAGAAGCGGAGAATGCCCAGAATCACTTGTTCAAAAGCTATTCACTTTACAGTATCCGGAAATAAATTTAGAATGACATTTGACGACTTGATACTGATATATCATTGTCCTTTACATCTTTTTGTTCTTCCTCAGGGTTGAAGTATTATTATTACACTGGCAAAAGTTACAGAAGTTACCTCGGATTACAGACTGGAAAATATTTGCCTCCAGTGCTTTACGATAACGTCAGATTCAATGACTTAGTCCGTTAACGACAAGTACAAGGACGGAATTTATATCTTTTATGATTCCATCATCAGGAACATAATTATTCTTTTAGCAGCGAATACGACTTTAACAAATGTCGTACGTGATCCACCACGAATGACCTTAAAAGGATTCTTCAATCTGTGTGAGAAAGACGCATAAACCAATCCGGAAGAGTTTTCAATTCGGCGAAGAAGCGCAGAATAATTTATGCGGAAGGATTACTAAATATGTTTTATTCTCAGGGGTATAAATTGAAGCAAAAGCTTACAGAAACAGCAAAGTATCTCTTCGACGAACGACAAAACCACACAGAACTCCGTAATCAAAGTGTTGACAATTTCTACACTAATCACCATTGCATCCGGTTTTGCATAGAAGTAAACATGATAATCGAGTGCACGGTAGCGATCTTACATTAGCTAATGTCAAACGAGGAATACACCTACAGATAAAGAGGAAAAATAGTGTAGACGCATACAAAATGTACAAATGCATTGTGTCTGATTCTCACGTAAACATTCATGACAACCAACTCAAATGTGTACTGTTTGAAAGGACCCTACTTCAAATAAACGGATGAATTACATTTTAAGTTTTCAGCTGGTATTATTTTGCTGAATGTTGCAGTTGAACCAGAAGGTATAAAACGTGTGCGATATTTGATTTTATTTGCAAAGCTGAAGGGGAAGGAAAGTTAAAACATCTCAAGAACACCACAAGTCAGCAACAAATTGATCCACCTGAGAAATGTAATTTGACTTATATTATCCAAACAATACTCGGATAAAATAATGAAAAGTAATTACATAACAGAATCCGATGTTAAAAAGATATATATAACATAAAGGGCTACAAATAATTGATGTACGAGATGCTGAACATGTTAAAGAGGAATTAAATAAATAGAAATAATGTTGGTCTGGTTGTGGCGGTATTTAAGCTATATGCAAATATTGTGAAAATCAGACACGGTGATCAAACCATCCACTATTCCTTCCTGTTAGACAAGATATTTCCACGTATGATTTTGACATATCTATAAAACCCTTCAGTACAGAGAACCGTCATAAAATAAACAATAACCAATTAATATGGAGGAATTTCTTGATTACATCGAGGTCTATATATCTAACACCGTTTTCGATACATTTACAGTGCTTTTGTCTGACAATGAGATAGCGTTGGCACTAAGGAATGTATTTAAAAGAACCCTATAACATGATTATGTGTATTATTATAAACTGTGGATAGACAAAGTTTACATGATACAAACACAATGCAGGCACGTCTTATACTATGTTGTCATCGTCTGTCCAACCTTATGTACAACAAGACTTACAGCAGAAATGGAGTTTTAGAGACGACAATGTAATTGCGATATATCATTATGGCAATTTAGACAAATGGTTGGAATTACTCATTAGTGTTTACCTAGGCACTAGTACTTTGTTTCTGAAAGACAAGTGTGCCAACCTAGAGGATGCAAAGAAGAAGCCAACTATCCTAACCAAGCTAACATTTTGTGGTAGACATTACCTAATATCTAAATGGGTAACAGTCTAGTTGAGAAATACAATTCTGTCATAAAGGACCTGCGTGAGAATGTTAGATTTTTCGCGTTCTTTTACTCCAAAGATAAGAAGTCGATGGAAAATGTGTTCGAGGAACAAAACCAAAAATAGGGTGGAGATAGTTTAAACACTTTTAAAGAAATAAATAAACTTTCAACGAGGTTGAACTATCCGTTTTAATTACAACGATGTATGTCAACAATATGTAAGTGTGTGTAAGTGATCTGCTAAATATTTCTTGTCGTCGTTTGCCGACAAAGGAACCCTATCTACCGTACTATTTTATAGCTCATTGCGGAACGATCTTGAATTATATTCATCTCTTGGTTCTTACTGTTTAATTAAAAACATAATTCTTGTAAATGTAAATTCAAGATTCTGTTTTTACCACACGTTTTTTTTTAAAAAATCCCTTCCCAGACCTTTTTTTAACCTTTGTTTGTCCTTAAGAATACAGTTAACGTTTAAGACAACACGAATCCCGTAAAGGCACTCCGCGTAATTCATTGCTGAAAAGTGATTGTACCTTCTTTGTTTCAGGAATACCAAATATGTTTTCTTTCTTGTAAGTATTCGTGTCGCAAAAACGGGATGTTTTCCTTTATGCCACTGTAAACGTTTTCAGAATCTAAACCTGTTATTGACCTCATATTATCACCATATGCTTTTTTTAGGTTGATTTAGTAAATTCGGATACTAACAACTTGCTTTACTCTAACACTAAATCATACATAAATGGGTTTGGCTAATTTAATTTTCTTGTTCGTAAAACTGACTAACCCTAGATCCTTATCTATGATTGCTCTGCTTGCTAATGATAAATCTTTCTGACATATGTGAAATTTCTTTTCATTGGCACATATTTTAACCTTCGTTGCCTTGCGTAGATTGTCTATCTGTTTGCCAGAACACTCAAGTATTCGTGAGTTTAAAGAAGTTTTACTGAATGTCGGTGGTTGCTTTTTGTCATACACTGGTATAAAATTCAATTTAAACTTATAACCAGGGGTCTTATGCTAAAAACAAGACACTATATATTTTCTTTGCTTTTCAAACCTAATTTAAAGTACAACTTTAAATTACAATAGTGAATAACGTACATATTATCTGCGTTCTTTAACGTGCACAATATCTTAGGTATTAATAGGTTTTGTACCCTTTTTCTCCTATATTAATTTCTTTTGCATTGGTGATAAATTACACTCGTGCAGAATTGGTTTTTAATTAGCTAACGGGTAGTCTCTGTCCGAATAAGTCGTGTAGGTTTGTTGGTATATCTAAGCTACTTTTACGATACCACCAAAATTTTCCATCATCTTTCCAACCCATTAGATTTTCTCTTATGACTTTGACTCGTTGTTTGGTTCCTCATCATATGCTTTGAACTGGCATTAATTGGCACATAACCCACCAAGCAAATATTTGGCATCTTGGAACATATCGAAAGACACTGTCTTTGACCTATCATATTATCCATCATCCCTCATTTAACCTTCGTCAGCAACATAGTACTTATCACTTACTTCAGCGTATATATGTGGTATTATGCTAATTACTTCTCTAATTGCTGATTATATCAATAACATGTGATTGTATGTAAGTAATTCTAATTCTACTCTACTTATTTTCAAACTGGTATCACAATCTTGTATTGGTGTACTCTAATAACAGGCGCACAGTAATATTGTGCTGGATCTAGTTTGTAATTATTAATGCTGACATTTCTAAACTCTAAAAACATCTCACACAACATAAAAATATCTTTCTTTACATAGTAGTCAAGCAGATCACCAAGCGATTTAAATTCGAAAATTTTTATGACATCGTTGGCATAAAGGGAATCATCACATGTTGCCCCTAACCTTCTGAGACTGGAATTAAAGATTTCGATTGGTGGAAATTTCGTTTCCTTAAACCATTTAACATAATATGTGTACTCGTACGGTACATGTCTTTTTTCAAATATTTTGGTTCACTGTTTTGAAAATGTTTCATTGTTTTAGTGAATTTGTCAGTATGAAATCTTCTACTTAATTTACCGACACACTATTTCTTAGCTGTTCCCAACTGCTAAAATACCATCATATCCTTTCCATTTTGACAGCACATATTTTTTACTATTTATTTTCTTGATTTTAAAAAATATTTCTAACCTTGTGCAAGTCATTTTATTTGTCGTAGATCGACAACTCCTCCTGGTAAAGTATCCACTATATATTCTCTCACTTTCAATCTTCCAATCTATATACAACTGGGTCACCTAATATCACCTGTCTGATTTTGAAAATGTCCTCTTTAAGATTGTATAGGTACGCTTTTGGAAATATTGATTTATATTTTCAAATCCTATCCGTCTGACCTATTTTCTATTTAGGCATTCCATCCATATAATTTGTCAAAGAATCAAAAAAGTTAATCCATACTTTTGAACTGTTGAATGGATGGCAAGCTTCAACAGGAGTTATACATATTGCCTGTGAAAAGTAACTCTATATCAGCTTAGACACTACATGTACCCATTTTCAACATTCGTTTCGCGTAATATATTTTTTGGGGTTCTTTTTTGAGTATTCCATATTTAACCTGTCTATAAGAGAGGCTTTTTGTCTGAGTAGGATCACTCATATTTAATATTTTATTTCTCCAACAACTTCTTAACCTTGCGGTTGTAAAATTCTAACCCTCTATCGAACTGTAGCTTGTTTTTTTTTAATGGTTTCTCTGATATATATATATATATATATATATATATATATATATATATATATATATATCACCGATAAGATGCATTTGTATCAGTAGTATCTATCTCGTATGATATAGCATATCAACAACCTCAGCTTGAAAGTGGTCGTCTACTTGAGTGACGTAAACCCTTTTTTAGTATAGTATAGTATAGAATATAGTATACTATATAGTATATAGTAGAGTATAGAATAGTATATAGTATAGTATAGTATAGTATAGTATAGTATAGTAAAGTATAGTATAGTATAGTATAGTATAGTATAGTATAGTATAGTATAGTATAGTATAGTATAGTATAGTATAGTATAGTATAGTATAGTATAGTGTAGTGTATTATAGTATAGTATATTATAGTATAGTATACGCGAGACGGACTTGTTGAAATAGACGAAAGTATTTTTTCAAAGCAAGGAATTTTATTTAACTTAAAAGTACAAAAATCGCCATTTCATCGCTTTTAGCTGCACATCAACAAATATCGTTTTCAATTTTATTCACACAACCGGTTTTCTATCCTCGCTTCTTTATCAGCAAACATCATATTGTTGGGATCCTATAGAAAATACGAAATATATACATAAATAAATAACATTTGAGGTATAAAGTCTATTCGGTAATTGCGTTCAAGTATGACGTCAGAAGTCCAAAATCCGAAGAAGGAAGTCTAAAGTCTGAAATAGGAGGTATTAAGATTGAAGTCAGAAGTTCTTCCACGTCTAACGTTACTGATTTGGAAGAAATTCTGACATCTTAATCATGCTTCCGACTGCAGACTTCCTACTGCAGACTTTATATTCCAGACTTTAAGTATGAGGTATGAAATGTATTATGTGTTTTCGATCAAGTCTGAAGTCTTAAGTCTGTGGAACGAAATAGGAAATGTGAAATAAGAAGCACCACTTTCCCAGCTTTTATGCAAGCCTGAAATACGGAGTTGAAGTCTGGAACCACTTCAATGCTTACCTATTAACATTTATTCTGAAATCTGCTTCAATATACATTATTTATTATTTTATCATTTCAGTGCAGTTTATACAATGCTAAAATGTCCATAGGTATCTGACTTGAAATATACATGGAACTGCGGCCAAATCGACACCGCAATAAAGCATGGTGTGATATTCTATAGGGACAGTAAAATTCTACTAAAGTCTCGGATTCACTGAAGCGTTTGTTTCTGCCTTGCGCAGGCCAATCTCTTCCTTCCTAAAGTTTGCTGAGCTGCATTGAAAATCGACTCCTATTGCTGGAGCGGCAAATGATTTGTTCCTGCTCATTTCAGTCGAAATCGCACCATGTGTCAGAAACTATGTACCCATGTAGTAGTCGCTTAGAAGCAATGACAAATATACATGTAAAAAAAATATACAGAATTTTCAGTCATTTTATAAAGGCACGCATCGCTTGCTGTGATCAGTTGTGGACTTCGAGAATAATGCTGTCTCTGAAACGAGCTATACTCAACATTTGTTGCGAGGATCGTCTGGAGTTGTCAATTAACGGTAGGGAGAGATAGGGCGGCAACCGCTACTAGGCTCAATCCGAAACGATGTTAATCGATCACAACACGACGGTGAAGTCAAAGATAAAAATACCTGTCTTAATGTATGCATCTGCAGTGACCATCTATGCAGTGTTCATCCCTGTTATTTGGACAAGCTCCCACACGACAGTCGGACACAGTAGAGCATGCTGAAGTATAATAATAATAATAATAATAATAATAATAATAATAATAATAATAATAATAATAATAATAATAATAATAATAATAATTATCGTTGTATAAGGGTCTAGGCTGTCTACTTATAATTTCAAGCGTTTTTTTTACATGAGTTATTACAACAACAAGAAAAACAGCATCAATAGCAATACTACTACTACTTCTACTACTACTAATAATAACATACTTGCGCCTGTATAACGACCAGGTGATATAATAATAATAATAATAATAATAATACTAATAATAATAATAATAATAATATTATTATTATTAATAATAATACGATATTTGCGCGTGTGTAACGGGCAGTCAACTGAGAACAGCGTGGACACAGATTGCCTTGGATCAAAGCGCGAGCAGAGCTCTATTCGTTCTCGTCATATTTTCAAGCGCTTTATGCGTCGGTTATGATGATGGCGATAATAATAATTATAATAATACAAATAATAAATTATATATTATCATGGATCATACCCTGTCGCAAATTTAAATCTACCTTCGATGTGCATTTTTATTGCCTGGTCGATATCTTCCGTGCCAATAATTGCCACATTTCATTTATGATACAATATTGTTAAGGAAAAAAAAGAAGGAACTTTGTGAGCAAGAATATCGTAAAGTTATTTTGGATTTTCATTATTATGTTTTATTAGAGTAAACAAATGGACGGACAGAGAAA
This sequence comes from Margaritifera margaritifera, assembly GCA_029931535.1. NCBI lineage: Eukaryota > Metazoa > Mollusca > Bivalvia > Unionida > Margaritiferidae > Margaritifera > Margaritifera margaritifera. Next base: position 3,451,591 of record JAQPZY010001665.1, read on the forward strand.
CGGACGGAGGAGAAGACGGATGATATTATATTATTCGTAAAGCTTTATAAGGTCATCATAGCGCTAGATAGACAGAGGCTTTTGATAAGTCTCGTGAGACGAACTAATAAATGTGGTTTATAATATGTAGGTTGGAGGACGGTTCAAGCACCCACAGACAATCTACTTTTATGAACAAGTGTTGCTTTTTCTTTTCTTACACAAATTTGAATATAGTTATGCGTTTTGTATATGCTTTCTTTAAAGCAGGTACAATATGGAAAGGAACAAAAGGAGAATGAACAGGGGATGAAATAATAGAAAAAAACAGACATTGGTACAGAATGTGTGTGTGTGTGTATGTGTGTGTGTGTGTGTGTGTGTGTGTGAGAGAGAGAGAGAGAGAGAGAGAGAGAGAGAGAGAGAGATGGACTTGCCTGTCGATGTAGTCAGGCAGGTACAAACATGACTATTCCCTCCGGGTGGTATTATACATGCCACAGAAGCGCCACCAGTGCATGCTTCATGGCGACAATCGCCGACGTCCCTACACGGCTCTGCCATAGTGACAGCTGTAATAATAATAATACTAATAATAATAATAATAATAATAGTAATAATAAACACAACAACAATCATCAGCATCATCTTCAAGAAATACATAAATAAATGTTAAATTATGAACGATTCAACCCATGATAACATTTAGTTAGTGCAGCATCTGTAACATATTACTTTCTTTCTTTCCTTATCGATTATACGCGCTGCTCTTGTCTCTTGAGAAATGTTTAGTATCTATGATACGATGACACTTGTAAATTATGAAATTATCTTCATTTGAGTCCTTTCTTTTTCGAATCTTTTCCTACCTTTTTCGCTATTTGTATGTACTTATATTTTTCCTTCACCTTTAAGACAGTATCAAGTTGATTATCATTACAGTACCAATTATATTATTTAATCAGAGGGAAAAAAGATGAATTTAACTAAATGATGTTTCATATTTATAAACAAAATGCAGTCTTGTATGACTTTTAGGGATAAATGTTGGCTTGATGACAACAACAAACAAGGAAATTTTATGAAGGAAGAGAGAGAGAGAGAGAGAGAGAGAGAGAGAGAGAGAGAGAGAGAGAGAGAGAGAGAGATGTGGGTATTAGGTCTTGCATTTTTGTTGGATTCCTTTGGGATTTTTAGTCAATCTGGAATATAATCTATCTCTAAAATTCTGATTTGTGCACTTGTAAATTATGAAATTATCTTCATTTGAGTTCTTTCCTTTTCGAATTATGTAATTCAATGCAGACTGTGTTTTTGATTTAGAAATGATCATTATCAGCTCCAAGGTTATAATAATATTACTACTACAACTACTACTAATAATAATAATAATGCTAGACATGCATACTTATTTGTTAGATACTTGTTGGCATTTGAAGGAATCCACTTGTAATTCATCACATTTTTGTATGGAATAAATTAAACGAAGAGTAAACTCGTTTAGTTCTCGTAACTTACCTTAAGGAAATCCCCTTTTATGAAATCAACGCTTAATAAGCTGTTCGAAATGACGTGATCATTATATTGTGGCGTCATCGATGTAATGACGTGATCATTACATTGTGGCGTCATCGATGTAATGACGTGACCATTACATTGTGGCGTCATCGATGTAATGACGTGATCATTACATTGTGGTGTTATCGATATGATGTCACCTTTTACATAGGTGTATCATAGCGTTACAAACTGAATTAAAATTAAGAGGTTGCTACTTCTGTCTCTTACTTATTAAGCAATGAAAAGAGAAAGTATTATTCAATTTTTAAATCGCAATTAACAGTCCTGTGAAAGAACGACCATCCTTAAACCATGTTGATAAGTCTTAGTGTCTATGTGAATGGGTGAATGAAACTTCTCTCTCGTTCTCTCCTTCTCTCTCTATCTCTATTCCCCTCCCCCCCCCCCCATATTTCGGGAGTTCTTTATGGGTAGAAAATGAAAAATACAGAAGCTTGGCTAATTCGATAATTACTCATAATTTGCCAGAAAATATATGCTTCAGGCGACAGTGCACCCGTCTTTATAACTTATTAACTTCAAAGATGAAATGAATGAAATCAAAATGGACATAGTTTGATTTGTCAAATGGATAAATGGATGATAAGAGCCTAATTATCGATGCAGGACAAAAGTTGAAACTTTTTTTGAAAAATAATTGTCTCTAATGGATTGCAGGAAGCTTCCGTAGCTATGGAGATGAGGTAATTTAAGGCATTCATAACCTTTATGAAATAACTACAACAACTTTGATGGCTTGTCATCCCAAATTCCTACATTATATATTGCCTAATTTGACAGTATTGATTAATATTCTCTACACCCCTCCCCCATCCTCGTTCCCGATAGTGACACAGTGGTCTGAATCCAAAATCCGTTACATCTGTTTGTGTCTTCATTTGCGTATAAAGTTTGTTCATATTAGAAAATGTCCCTTTAATTGTTCTTGTTGTACATAAAACCTTTGATTCCGTCCAATGGACATATGGTCACCATATGAACAAGGAATACACCAAGTCTGATAAATTTCCAAAGTACGGTTTGATTTAAGAATAGTTCCAGTGCGGACGGACAGACGGTGTATATTACAACATCTACAACGCTAAATCTTCAATATTAACAAACAAAAAGAAAAGAATATAATGTGCTGCAATTCGTATTTGTTTATGCATATATATCAATACACATATTTTACAGGAGTGTTTAATATTTATGCATAGATATCAATACACATATTTTACAGGATTGTTTAATGTTTATGCATAGATACCAATACACATATTTTACAAGAGTGTTTAATGATTAAAGCACAATATATAAATTTAAACAAAATTGGCAATCTTCTTTCCTTAGTATTATAGTACTTACCCACCAAAACCATCAAGACAAAGACAGACTTCATGATATCAGTATTAACTAAACCTGAAAGACAATGACTTAAATTGCTTTTATACAGACCACATCATGATAAAATCTTGACATCTGTCCAACTTTGATAATAGTGATAGTAGGAGCCCTTGCACTGGATTCTATTTTAAGAACCAAATTAAATGTCACAGGAGAAATTCACATGACGTTAACCTTTCCATCAAATAGGTTTACCTTCTTCTAAGGTGTAATCTCAAGCAGCAAATTTCATTCAATAGATTCGTTGACTTGCAAGCATATTTTAGCGATTCTGTGGCCATCTTATGTGAAGTAATATTGATTAATAAAAGTCGTTGTCGTCGTGGTGAGCGTCAGAGTAACGTCGTCATCCTATTTAATAGCAGACATAAACCTACATTCGCGGGAAATGTCAATACAATTCACATCGAGAATTTAATCCTATTGGAGACAGATTGTTTAGCTTTTACATCCAGAATGATTCTTTACCAACCAATACGATTTATTACCATACACTTTCTAAACATCTATCAATAAATAATCACATAAAGAGTGGTTGTCTGTATTAAAATGCTTTGCAACGGGATCATAATTTATTTCCAGTTCTAATTTTAGAAAGGATTAACTGTGTTTAAAATATAGAATTTCATGTCTGGCCTACATAGACCGTTTGTCTACTATTCTTACAGAAAAGAGAGTAAATAAGTCGAGTAGGTTTACATTCAAAATCCACTGATGAAGGCGAATTAGCCGAAAAGTATGGAAACTCAGAAAGACCTTGTTTTTAAAACAGACTTTGTGTGTGTGTGTGTGTGTATATATATATATATATATATATATATATATATATATATATATATATATATATATATATATATATATATATATATACAGTGGTGTACTGGCCATTGGGCATACCGGGACAAATCCCGGTGGGCCGCTGCAAAAAAAATCCGTTTTTACCGGTGTTTTACTGGTGTGAGCAAAACCCCGGGCCCGTCCCGGCAGATAAGTCCAGGGCCGAGTTGCTTACCCAGTACACCCCTATATATATATATATATATATATATATATATATATATATATATATATATATATATATATATATGTGTGTGTGTGTGTGTGTGTGTGTGTGGCTGCACAAATTGAACACGAAAATTCTTTCCGGCGCGAGATATGAAAACTTTCAAAACATTTCAAACTAGCCACGTTTTGCCTCAAGAGTACACTGGGCACTTACAAAGTTAAAACAAAGTCTAAAAAGCAAAATTAGGAAAAGGGAAAAGTATTTACTTGACTTTACAATATATAACTACTATTTGAAATGAATGAATAAAAGGAAAAATGATAAACATAAAATCTACAAGGTACTACATCTCCTAGGAAAGAGGTAGCTTTGGAATAATAATAATAATAATATTTAATATTAATAAGCATCATCATCATCATCATCATCATCATCATCATCATCATCATCATCACCGCAATCAATAAGTTGTAGTAACAGTAGTAGTAGTTGTAATGGGCAACACAAAGAACTGAACTCCCATGTCAATGCGACCAGAGGTCGGGTCTAGGCTTCATTTATTGCCTTCTCCACTTTGTTAAGCAATGGTTCTCATATACACGTACAGAGAAGCCTATTGTCGCATGTGCATTGATTTGGACATTTTTCTGTAAGGTTTCCCGGGAGAAGGTGGTATCTTCAGATTTCTTCATCTCTCAAAGGTAAATTTCTATTCTTCTTTCTTGCTGGCACTTTGACTTTATTGATCCTGGTTTTAAAATGGCGTAGAGGTGTAACCTCTTCATTCATCCTTTTCACCTCTGATTCTGCCCTCTCCACGGCTTGTCGGGTTAGCCTGACCATTTGGATGGTAGGTCCATTTCCACCCTGATCTACCACGCAATACAAGTGACAAGCTTCCACGTCGGGAACAAATGGAGCGTACTTCATACCGTACTTTTCAAATGAAGTGTACATTCTAGGCGACTCAAGGAGATTGATGCGTAGCGAAGTGTCTTGTTTATAAGGGATCGGACCTCTAATTCATTTTCCGTAGACAGCAATGTTAACCTTTGAGAAAATAAAACTTTTTTGTGCACTAGATGACCCAGTACACAACCAGGGCTTTACAAATCCACTTGCCCGACGGCGGGGAAAAGCTCAAATTGGGCTCAGGCGAGCTCAAGTTCGTAAGGTACTTGCCCCGGGGCAAGTCCAAAAATTGAGAGAGAGAGAGAGAGAGTGTTCAGTTTGGTTTGTAATGCTTTATGTTCTGCACGTTTTATATTCTGCTATCTCGCTACAGTATATATATATATATATATATATATATATATATATATATATATATATATATATATATATATATATATCAGCACCTTTATTTAGCGTATATATGTGCCGCATTCTTCAATTACATAACTGCCCACAGTTTCTTTCATCTATCGATCCTTTGTTTCACACGATATACTGTCAAAGTATGTCATTTCCATCTTGTAGGCAATGTCAAGGTCAGTCAAGCATTTTCTCGCGCAGACATGATAATGTGAATATTTACTATTTACGCAAGTTTTGACGAATAAGATATAAATATTGATATTTTAACTTATCAGTTATATTTCAGTCGCAATATGTGTACGTATACGGGATTCGCCGACTTTCGAATTCTAACATAACCAAGGGTAGTTTGTCAGCTCTGAATGTGCCGAGACTGCTGACTCTAAACAATCGGCTTGTCAACGATTGTTTTGATGCATTTCGCCGATTTCAAGGTGACTAGGTGGTAATTGTTACTAATAAAACGTGTGAGATTTCTTGTTTCGAAATAAAATGAAAAGAAAATGTGCTTGCTCAGATTGAATAACAGATATATTTCAACTTGTGGGTGAAAAACTTGTGGCTTCGCAACTCGTGAAAATATTAAGTTTTTCATCCACTCGATGAAATATATTCGCTATTCACTCGTTTCAAGAAAATATCTTCTCTGTAATTTTAAATTAAGTGATACATCTCTGACGGATGAGTGTTCTCTATGCACATCTGAGATTCTTTGTTCGATCTCTAAAACTGGTGCTACCACCGAGTCATTAATGCCTACTACGTAATTTTCTCGGAGTTGTCTTTTTCTTTCCATCTATGCAAATATCTTCTCTTTCAAGCATACCTAAACCATGTAATAAAATAGAGGATAGTACCTTAGTGCCCATTTCAAATGAAACTATTGAAAAGAGTTGAATAATTGAACAATACGAGCCTTGACGAGCAAAATATTCAACGAGATTAATATAACTTGAAATGAGCACAAATGTAAGAATCAAATTAATACATGACGAAAGTCACTAATTTTATTGAAGAAAAAGTATAATAGTGTCTATCGAAAACTTTGAAGTGCTTTCGTATGACTTTAATAATATACTTTAACCACGCATGACGTTATGGTATCATTTTTGGGGCCATTAGTCAATATAACATGTATTATAAAAAAATGATGAGATGGGTTTATAAAACGTTTTGTCAATAACATCATGCAATTGAAAAGATGTAGGATACAAAAACACAAATAATACATTTAAAAGCATAGTGCTCATTTCACATACAAATATTTTGTTTAATAATGGCGTGCAAAATATTTTCAACATTTGAAAAAAAAGAAAAGAGAGCAAGTTTAAGATTCTACATATAAAATGAAAATATATATATTGATTGTTTCATAAATCACCTAGATATTCCATGTAACATTTATAATTGAACGTCGCCTATGATGCATATGATGTAATACTTATAATACCATTTTACCTACATGTTGTGATGATTTTAAAGAGATTTATTATCAAGATCAAAGAGTTTTATTATCTTGAAATGTATAGTCTGTCCAAAAAAAAAAGAAAAAAAAAAGAAAAAAAGAAAAAAAAACAACAAAAAAACAAAAACAAAAACAAACAATATGCAGTTATTTCATGGCTATGTAGGGAAAAGGCCAAAATATTTGCACCGAGGCACTGTGAACAACCAGGCGTTTTATTTCCAGAAGCACTGTGTACAACCAGGTACTGTGAACAACCGGACATTTAATTTCCAGAGGCATTGTGTACAACCAGGAGTTTTATTTCCAGAGGCACTGTGTACAACCAGGTACTGTGCACAACCAAGCGTTATATTTCTCGAGGTCGAAGGCCAAGAACAATGGAACACCTGGTCGTCTAGAGCAACGAGGGTCAGTTAGGTTAGTATGTTTCCATCCCAACCAGAAAATTAGTGTTTTATTACATAACTTACTTCTGGACATGACGTAAGGAACATGAACATCAATGCTGCCGTGTTCTATCTCAAAGGACAATGTCACATTTCAAGGTCAAATGTATGACCCTCCAAAATAATGTTAGATCGACATATATCTGCATAAATATTTCATACTTCTACAAAATTCCCAAAAGATCTATACAATGTTTCTGCTTGAACTTGTCATTTATTGGCTCTAAAAAGATTTAGAGGTCTTGGTGAATAAAGGTCAAGGTCAATATTTTAGCTCCAGTAGATAATGGTCTATGGAGTAAACTAATTACTTTCTAAACAGGTGCAATATATCACCATACTGTCGTCATAGAAAATCCTAGGCAAAAACGATCTCGCATTCTAGATGCCAATAAAAAGGAGGAGCATCTTAATATCTGCAAAGATCATTTTAAAGAGAAGTGGATCCTTTTTGAATAGAAGAGTTACATAGTTATGGTGAATATATTCATATGCACTATTGAACTGACTAGTATTATTGACGCGCGGATTTAACCTATTTTTTATAATTGTCTCTCAAGTACGATGACAATATAAGAACTTAGGCATATTACTTATGCAATGATGTTGCAGACACTTCTTGAATGATTAAAAACTGTGCGAAAGATGTAATAACTGAGCAGAAATAAATCAGAAACCTGGCATTTCAAATGTTAAAAATGATATAAAAGCAAAGAATAGCTTGTGCAGTTCATTTGCTATTTTAAAAAGGATCCGTAACATCATGGAAATGAAAATAGCCCAATCTTCATGTGCTCTTAAAGTATGATGGTCTTATGTCATGTCATTTATAAGGGGCACCAGAAATGGCGGCAAGATGACGTTACCCAATTTAATTATTTTAGACCCTTGTGACCATCGCTAGCAATTGGAAGATTGAGAAAATGTACAAGAAGAATAAGTTTGGATCCATCCCCTTACGTGTGATGAAACCTCTACAAGGCGTGTCCAGTGGTTCTTGTGCGGTAAACACTTCTTCTACCGAAGGTCTGTACTACACAGCGATGTGCAAATGTTGTGTAGATAAAAACAATGTTAAAACCCCGAGATATTTTAATTGTATTTGGAGAAACTGAAGAGGGTGACACCATTGACGTTTAGCCATATTTTGATATGCCATTTTGTGTCATACGTGCTTACATCTGCAAAGATAACTGAGGTGAAATGTGGAGATGTTTAAAGGATATCCATGTTATTTAAAGGTTTGACAAAAAGTTGCATAAAATGATGCTAAATATATCCATTACATGGCACAAGAATTTAGTATATTATGTATATTATTTAGTATATTAAGGAAAAAGTTAGACCCTTGCATAAGACCAATGACGATAATAATTCCTAAAATATTGAAACATGGAAAGAAAAAGTAGATAATAACGCAACAGCTGTTAAACAGGACGGTAGTGAGAGAGCTAACACAATGTAAGAGTTGCATAAATAGATTGACAAAAACAGTGAATAAAATCCTCAGGAGTTATTTAAAATCAGATTTAATACTTTATCTAATGCCTTACAAGTTTTGCAAGGTGTAAGAGAACGATCAGTAGAAATACAAAACAGTCGGCAATACCTGCATTGCATTTAACAGAGGATATATATATATATATATATATATATATATATATATATATATATATATATATATGAGAGAGAGAGAGAGAGAAAGAGAGAGAGAGAGAGAGATGGATATAATAAAGAAATATCTGGAAGACTATGATACTTTCCAATTATAACTGGAGCAGTTACAAAAGAACTTGATTGATGAAACTTAACAAAACGATGAAACTAAGTCAAGAATTATCAAAAATATCGCACCGGCTTGAACAAGAAGATATCTACTATCAATAAGTCTTTCAGAGTTGCAAGACGTAGCTTAATTATGGGATCAAAAGATCGAGAAAACAAACAACAAAAATGCGGCTATAGGATGATCTGATCTATCAGAACATCTTAGGATTGATCTGTTTCCCATGTATAGGACAAATTGGATTGATAAAAGATGTTAGCTTTCAATAGTTTAACAAGAACTTTGATGATGAGGATAAACAGTCGACAGAAGATGCACACAGAATAGGCTGATATAGAGATGCGTAATAATATCGGTTTTGTGTAAAGTAGTAGTAATTAAGAGACAACAGGATGCAATGAAGGAGAAAAGATTTAAATCATTAAGAACAACAGTTTATAGCGCAAATAGATGCATTGAAAACTGAAATGGACAAAATACTCTTGCATTAAATTGTAAAATGCATTCACCTAAAGCCGAAAGTGTAGAAAATACCGATACATTCCAACTGATTTAAACAAAGAAACAGGTACGAAAAGTTTTGCGTTGGGGGTTAGGATGATAAATAAAAACAGGAAATTGATTATAATTAAAGGGAGTTTTATGAAGAAAAAAATAACTATAAAAAAGCTATTACCTGAAACATAGAGACCTTTAGGATTTAATATTCTTTCAAGTGAGAAATATCCAGATGACATTCTAATAACTGATCGTGGAAACGGGAATCAAATAAGAAACAAAGTATGATAGTGATGCTGAGTATATAGAAATAACACGGTTACACTCTATTTTTGAACCTACAAATATACCTTAATCATAAACTAATAGTTACGGATCTAACTTTGCTCAATCAACTTTTGCTAAATAAAAGTTACGCACAATATATACTCTACTGTAATATGACAATCAAATTAGTAAATCAGGCTTATATACGACGTTTCTCAACTGAAATGTTGAAATAACTGATCACATATCTGTTTGTTGCATACACAACACACTTTAAGAGAGATATTAAACTCTCTGCAAAATAAAATAATTACGATAACGATATTTTATTGTTCTATTGAAATTGAAAAGGCCGCTTCATTATATTATAAAATAGTATCTGGAAGCAGTTTTAAACGTTGCTAAAAATAAGTAGCGTTAGTTCCAAATGGCAACAGTAGTAGATACAATTGGGAGTGCAACAGCTATCGGTCTATGATTCAATGGACGTAATTGTCCGTTTCTAGTATTTCATATTAACGGTGCAAATGAAAAGAGAACTACACCCGTTAAGTTATGGAAGATTGTCAAAGGAAAACCACAGAGTTAAGCAATAACAGAGCAAAGGCATTCGACTACTTGAATGAAAGATTGAGATAACAAGGTTTGGTTACCCATTTGTTAAATCATTTGGAAGATGTTTTTCATTTCTACTTGTAAAATTATTCTGGTGCTATCTTTGAAAAACACAGACAATTAAATGTGATGATTTGCATAAGGTGATGAAACCCTGAATATGTAGTTATTACCCTTACAATGGGTGTTAGTATTTATGTTGTTTACATGTTGCTTTAGAGCTTTGCTATTTATGTGGCTATAAATAATCAAGGATGGCAAGGTAAGGTAAATACGTTACTAGATAAGAAACAATATTGTATGAAGCATCTGAATCGGACACATCATTGTATTAGGGGAGTATTAGACCTGAACAAAATATACAAGTGGCGATACCTAGGTTATTGCACAATATCAATAATGTACCCGGACCATTTGTCATATTATATGATATAAAGGTGAAAGGAGATGCAGATAATGATGAGGTAAACAATTTGGGAATAATGTTTGTTTAGGAAACAACCGTTTATTATGATACCAATGATCTTTTCAAGTTGAATGACTATTCCATTTTCATGGCATTCAGAGATTTGTGGTTACTGCAGTCAACATGGACAAACAGCACATAGTAAGGTAACATGAATGATAAACTGAGAAAGTTAAGATCAGAAGCGGGGAATGCCCATAGCCACTGGTACAAAAGTTCTTTGCTTTGAAGCATCCTGAAAGAAATTTAGAATGCCATTTGACGTCTAGATACTGATATATCTATGTCAGTTGCATCCTTTTGATCTTTCTGAGGGCTTAAGTGACACCATTACACTGGCAAAAGCTTCTAAAGTTACAGAAGATGGTACCTCGGACTGGAAAATATTTGTCTCCAGTGCGATACGATAACTTTAGATTCAATGACTTAGTCCGTTAAATACAAGTACAGGGACGGAATTTATATCTTTATGATTCGATCATGAGGAATCCGATTATAGATGTGGCAGCAAATACGACTTTAACAAATGTCGTATGTGATCCATTACCAATGAGTTCAGAAGGAGTCTTCATTCTGTGCAAGTAAGACACAAAACCGACTAGGAAACATTTTTAATTCAGCGAAGGAATGCAGAATGATTTCAGTGGAAGGATTACTGAATATGTTTTATTCTCAGGGGTATAAATTGAAGCAACAGTTTACAGATGCAGCAAATTATTTGAACGACGCACGACTCCGTAAATAAAGTGTTGACAATTTCTACACTAATCACCGTTGCCTCTGGGCTTTTTTTAGAACACACAAAAATAGATCGTACGGTAGCGATCATAAATTAGCTAATGTCAAACGAGGCATGCACCTACAGATAAAGAGGCAAATAACGTAGATGCACATACAATGTACATTTGCATTGTGGCTGATTCTCAGTTAAACATTCAGAATAACCAAATCAAATGTGTATTGCTTAAAGGAAGCTACTTCAAATAAATAGATGAATTACATTTTGAGTTATCAGATGATGGCATTATTGCTGTGTGTGACAGGTGTAACATGAATTGTGCAGTTGAATAAGAAAGCATAACATCACAGGTCAGCAACAAATTGATCCACCTGAGAAATGTGATTAGACTTCTATTATCCAGATACTATCCGGGTAAAACAAGGAAGGATATTATAGATCCAATGAAAAGTAATTACACACTATAATCGGAGGTTATAACCATAAATATAACATAAAGGGGTAGAATAATTGATGTCGGAGATACTGAAGATTTTTAAGGAGAATGAAGTAAATAGAACTATTATTATGCTAATTACTCCCCTAATTCCTGATTCTATCATTAAGAACATATGATAGTCTGATAATAATTCTAATTGACTTATTTTCAAACTCGCAAGCTAGTACTGGTGCACAGTAATGCTGTGATAGATCTAGTTTGTAACTATTAATGCTGACGTGTCTAAATTCTAGTAGTCATACAGATCAGTAAGAAATTTAAATTTGAAACTTTTCATGACATCGTTTGCATACTGAGAATCATCATCTGTTACCCTAATCGTCCGAGACTGGAATGAAAGGTTCCGCTCAACAGTTTTGTAATTTACACAGGGTTTGATTTTTAAACAAAGAAAAAAGAAATTTCCCAGGTTTTACTCACTCTCAGTTAGTTAAAAAAACAAACTTGTATATCTTCGGTATTGCTAAAATAAATTTTAATTCCCTCTATTTTTGTGTATGATTGTTGGATGTAATTTGGATTATAGAATATACAGCTCGGCCTTACTTTAGATGTGCACACCTCAAAAGACTTCTAGTTCCGCTTGATCGTTTTCACTTTCTGATCTTCAGAGGTAAATTGGGGAAAGAAAACTTTATATTTTATAATTCATTTATTGCACTTTCAGAAGTTAATATTGTCTACTTTGGCAAAATTTATTTTTCCTATTTTAATAAATGCTAAAGTTAGCGTACTTTGGACCACATTTAAATAAATTTCTGTCGTAGTATATGAAAGTAGCATAGAGGTATGCCTACATTATCTCCATTGTGCTTGTTGCGAATGAACACAACTTCACCCTATAGCATAAGTACTTACAAACTGTAGATCGGAGCATATAATTTTAAATACTAAAGTGTTTGTAAAATAAACCAATTAATATATTAGAGTATAATATTGATTTATGTATTGGTTTGGTTTAGTCTGATATTTTTTCGGCACAGCAACACAAGTAGTTTTTTTTATTGCCAATGCAATTGGAAGAATGTGTCTTGCTCAAGGACACACTTCGTTTGCCGACAACAGCTGATCATATGATAGGATCCAAACCTGGTCTTGCCTTACAACAACAGTAATGCTTTGTATATGTCAAACTGCGCTGACATAATATTAATTTAAAAGAAATATCTAGACATATCTGATTTTCTAGAATATTTAAGCACATAACCCAGTAGATTGGAATATTTAATTTTTTTTATTTCCTTACTGTATCAATTTTAGCTTTGAGCGAAACAATTGATTCAAGACAAGCATTTCTTTCGTTTTTATGAATTTGAACGTTGTCACAAGCATTAACATCTGTCAAAACTTCGACGAGTTCCTTTCTAACGTTGTACTTTGTTCTTTTTTTGTATGTTTGTTTTTCATTCAGTGATTTCTGTCTGAGTCTTTTTCCCTATAAACGCATTTCTCTCCAAATCTGCAATAATCCTCAGAGTTTATTTCTTTTCAATTCTAAAATAATTTTCATCAATTTGTTGAATTGTTCATCATTTTGTAATCCAAAACTGCCCACATAACTTTCAGATTTGTTCCGAAAGTTGAAAAAATCCTGGACATATTTTTCCCATAGCGGATTTAAATGGAAGATAAAATTAAGTAGTTAGTAATTATCAACATTCATCTTTCAAATAAGGTTTACTAAGTTTTAAACTGACTATATTTTCCTGCAGGAACACATACAATGTGTGTATGTGTATCCTGGACGATTCTATATCTTCTTTCATCTACACATGCTATATGTGCGTGTGTATCCTGGAGGATTCCATGTTTGACTGATATCAATCTTGATGTTTTGACCGAACCCGGATGTGTCATCAGATATGTGTAGACCTATGCCGTATTTTATCGAGTTTTGCATGCACCCATATGCAAACAGGGTAGATTTAGATGTGTCTTCGCGTGATACGCTGTCAGTCACATTCCACTCTATTCAGTCTACGATTTTATGGCAACGGCGTAGACCTTGACATAGAACGGCAGTTTTGGGTATATGCCGTCCGTCTGCAGTTGATTTGTCTTTGGATTAAAATATGTACAGCGGGAAAACGTGAACATGGTGGTATCTGGCCTTAAACACTATATTTTCATGTGTGAAACTTTATGTATATTTATATATATATATATATATATATATATATATATATATATATATATATATATATATATATATATTACATTACAGCCACATACATTTTTATCTCTCTCTGAACAATTATAATCATCAACCGTAACCATTTGTAAAGCATTCATTGGCCTCCAAATACACTTCTTTCCAGATATTGTTCAGTCTTTACATCTTTTAATTTAATTAATCTGTTGTTTTGAAGGCGCTGCACTTCTGTTTTTTTCTTCTTAATTTTGCAGTTTATATAAATATAAAATATTTGCAAGCATTAATTGAATTATCTGACAGCGAGGAGTTGTTCCGTCCGGTCGGATTATATAACGTCACACATAGAACTATAGTATAGTATAGTATAGTATAGTATAGTATAGTATAGTATAGTATAGTATAGTATAGTATAGTATAGTATAGTATAGTATAGTATAGTATAGTATAGCATAGCATAGGATAGTGTAGTGTAATGTAGTGTAGTGTAATGTGGTGCAGTGTAGTGTGGCGTGGTGTGGTTTAGTGTGGTATGGTGTGGTATGGTGTGGTGTATCGTAGCGCAGCGCAGTGTATTATAGTGCAGTGTAGTGTGTTCTAGTGTAGTATAGTATGGTATAGTATAATATAATATAGTATAAGCAAGACATACTTTTTGAAATATACGACAGTACTTTCTCAAAACAAAGAAGTTTTTTAGCTTTATCGTACAGAAATTGCCATTTTATCACTTTCAAGTACATCATCAACATATATCGTTTTCAATTTAATTTACACAACCGGTTTTCTATCCTCGCTTCTTTATCAGCAAGCATCATCTCGTTGGGATCCTGAAGAAAATACGAAATAAATAAAAAACATTTGAGGTATAAAGTTCATTTGGTAATTGCGCACAAGTCTGACGTCGGAAGTCCAAAGTCCGAAGTAGGAAGTCCAAAGTCTGAAATAGGAAGTATTAAGATGGAACTCAGAAGTTCTTCTACGGCTAACGTTACTGATTTGTAAGACATTTTGACATCTTAATCATACTTCCTACTGCAGACTTCATATTTCAGACTTTTTATTTGAGGTGTGAAATGTATTCTGTGCTTTCGAAAAAGTCTGAAGTCTAAAGTCTGAGGAACAAAATAGGAAATGGGCAATAAGTATCAACCCCTCCTCTCAGCTTTTATGCAACTCTGAAATACGGAGTTGAATGGGCAATAAGAATCAACCCCTCCTCCCAGCTTTTATGCAACTCTGAAATACGGAGTTGAAGTTTGGAGCTACTCCAATGCTTACCTATATAAATTAATTCTGAAATCTGGTACAATATAAATTATTTATTATTTTCTCATTTCAATGCAGTTTATAAAAGTCAAAAATGTCCATTGGTATCTGACTCGAAATATACATGGAACTGGGACCAAATCGACAAACGCACTAAAGTATGGTGTGATATTCTATAAGAACAGTAGTAAAGTGCTACTGATGTTCTACAACGACTTTAGCGTTTGTGCCTGCCGTGCCCAGTCAAATCTATACCTTTCTAAAGTTTTCACAGCTACATTAAAAATAGACTCCTATTGCTAGTGCAGCCTCTGAATTGTTCCAGCTCATTTCAGTCCAAATTGCACCATGTTGCAGAAATTATGTTCCCTGACAAATATACATAAGTTGCGATGGTCGCTTGGAGGTGCCATTTTAAAGAGAGAGAGAGAGAGAGAGAGAGAGAGAGAGAGAGAGAGAGAGAGAGAGAGAGAGAGAGGTTGGAGGGGGTGGGGGTGGGGGTGGAGAGAGGCGCTGCTAAACTCAGTCCGAGATAATAGTAGTCGACCACAAGCGTATGGCGATGTCAAATATAAAATTACCTGTCTTAATTAAAACATCTACAGTGACCATCTATGCAGTGTTCATCTCTGTTATCTTGACATGCATGCACACGACAGTCAGACTGAGTACTGCAAGCTGAAGTAATAATAATAATAATAATAATAATAATAATAATAATAGCCGTTGAATAAGGGTCTAGGTTGTCTACTTATAATTTCAAGCGTTTATACATGAGTTATTACAACAGAAACAACATCAGCATCAATAGCAATACTAGAGTAACAACAACAACTTCAACTACTACTACTACTAATACTACTACTACTAATAATAATAATTAGAAGAAGAATGTTGCGCATGTGTAACGAGCAGTCAACTGGGAACAGAGTGGACCCAGATTGTCGTGGAGTAACGCGCGAGCAGAGCTCTGTTAGTTCTCGTCATATTTTCAAGCGCTTTTTGCGTGGGTGATGATGATGATGATGATAATATGATGATTACGATGACGACGACGACGACGACGACCACAATAATAATAATAATAATAATAATAATAATAATAATAATAAGTAATAATAATTGATCATACTCTGTCGCAAATATAAAGTTACCTTCGATGTGCATTTGTATTACCTGGTCGACATATTTCGTGTCAATAATTGCAGGTTCCATATCGTCCGTGTCAATAATTGCAACATTTCATTTATGATACAATATTGTGAAGGAAAAAAAGAGGACGAGAAGGTGGAGGAACGAAGAAAATTCCTCTCTCACTCCTCATTACTTTGTGAGCAAGAATATCGTAAAGTTATTTTGGGTTTTCATTATTCTGTTTGGCTATAAATTACGAGTAAACAAATGGACGGACAGAGAAACGGACGGAGGGAAATATATTATATTATCCCTAAAGCTTTATAAGGCCATCACAGTGGCTAGATAGACATAGGTTTTTTGATCAGTCTCATGAAAGGAGCTAATAAATGTCGTGTATAATATGTAGCTTGGGAGACGGTTTTACCTTGTATGAACAAGTGTTTCTTTTTCTTTTCTTACACGATTTGAAAATCTGTATGCGTCTTGTGTATTTTTTCCTTTAACGTAGGAAACAAATGGAAAGGAAGCAAAGAAGAATGAATAGGGGATACAAAAAATAGGAAAAGAGATATACATTGATACAGAATGGTCAGGAAACGTCATAGATTACATGTCTCTGTGTGTGTGTGTGTGTGTGTGTGTGTGTGTGAGAGAGAGAGAGAGAGAGAGAGAGAGAGAGAGAGAGAGAGAGAGAGAGAGAGAGAGAGAGAGAGATGGACTTGCCTGTCGATGTTATCACGCAGGTACAAGAATGATCAGTCCCGCCGGGAGGTACTAAACATGCCACGGTAGCTCCACCAGTGCATGTTTCATGTTGACACTCGCCGACGTCCCTACACGGCTCTGCCAAAGTGACAGCTGTGATATAAATAATAATAATAATAATATCACAATAACAAAACATTATCATCATCTTTAAGAAATACAATAAATAAATTATACATTATGATAACATTTAGTTAGTGCAGCATCTGTAAGGTATTGTTTTCTGTCTATGCTTATCGATTATATGTGTGCGCTGATGTTGTCTCTTGAGAACTGTTTAATATCTATAATCGGATGATACTGATGTGCAGTTGTCTTTGTAAATTATGAAGTTATATTTATTTATGTTCTTTTCTTTCCGAATCTTTTTCCTAGTTGTTTCGCCATTTTGTATGTACTTATATTTTTACTTCACTATTAAGACAATCTAACATTCGGCATCAAGTTGATTATCGTTACAGTACCAATTTATTATCTAATCAGAGGGAAATAAAGATGAATTTAACTAAATGATGTTTCATATTTACAAAACAAAATGCAGTCTTTTATGACTTTTAGGTATAAATTTTGGAGCAATGAGAACAACGAACAATGAAGTTTATGAACTAGAAATGGAAGAGAGAGATGCTATATTAGATCTTGCATTTTTTATATATATTTTTGGGGTGGTATTTCATTTGGATTTTGAATCAATCTGGAACAGTGCGGAGTGTTTTTTAAATTTAGAATCATCACTATTAGATTCAAGATTATAATACTATACTTACTACAATTACTAATACTACTGAGTACCGCTACTATTGATAATAATGCTAGACATGCATACTTATTTGTTAGATAATTGTTGGCATTTGAAGGAATCCACTTGTAATTCATCACTTTTTTGTATGGAATAAATTAAACGAAGAGTAAACTCATTTAGTTCTCGTAACTTACCTTAAGGAAATCCCCTTTTGTGAAATCAACGCTTAATATGCTGTTCGAAATGACGTGATCATTATATTGTGGCGTCATCGATGTAATGACGTGATCATAACATTGTGGCGTCATCGATGTAATGACGTGATCATTACACTGTGGCGTCATCGATATAATGTCACTATATACATAGGTATATAATAGCGTTAAGAACTGAATTACAATTTAAAAGGTTGCGACTTCTGTCTCTTATTAAATAATGAAAAGAGAAAGTAGTATGCAATTTTTAAAGCACAATAACAGTAATGTGAAAGAAAAAGCGATCATCCTTAAACCCAATTGATAAGTCTTCGTGTCTCGATACATTGGTGAATGAAAATTCTCTC
Organism: Margaritifera margaritifera; assembly: GCA_029931535.1. Classification (NCBI taxonomy): domain Eukaryota; kingdom Metazoa; phylum Mollusca; class Bivalvia; order Unionida; family Margaritiferidae; genus Margaritifera; species Margaritifera margaritifera. The sequence continues at coordinate 3,470,271 of JAQPZY010001665.1, forward strand.
TCTCTCTCTCTCTCTCTCTCTCCGCCAAATATTTCTGGAGTTCTTTATAGGTAGAAAATGAAGAATGCAAATGCTTAAGGCGACAGTGCGCCCGTCTTTATAACTTATTTACTTCAAAGATAAAACTAATGAATTCAAAATGAACATAATTGGCTTGTCAAATGGATGAGAAGAGCTTAATTATTGATGCAGGAAAAGAGTTAAAATATTTGCTGAAACAAAATGTCTGTAATGAATTGCAGGAAGAGTTCGTAGCTATGAACATTTGACATTTAAAGTCATTCATAACTTTTATGAAATAACTACAACAACTTTGATGGCATGGCATCCCAAATCCCTACAGCATATATTGCCTAACTTGAAACTTCTTTTTAAATATCCTCTCTCTTTCTTTCTCTCTCTCTCTCTGTGAATCCAAAATCCGTTAATCATTTATGTGTCATCCTTTGCATATAAACACTTGGTCATGTTGAAAAATGTCGCTTTAATTGTACATTTTTGTACACAAAACCTTTGATAACGTCCAGTGGACACATAGTTACCACGTGGACAAGGAATACATCAAGTTTGATGAGTTTCGAAATTACGGTTTGATTTTAGAATATTCCCACTTACGGACAAATAGACGGCGTGTATCACAACGTCTACGACGCTAAAGCTTCGATACTAAAAAATCATAATGTGCTGCAATTTCTGTTTGTTTATGCATAGATATCAATACACATATTTCACAGGAGTATTTTATGACAAAGCACAATATATAAATTTAAATAAAATTGGCAATCTTTTTTTCTGAATATTATAGTACTTACCCACCAAAACGAGAAAGACAAAGGCCGACTTCATGACGTTAGTATTATCTAAACCTCAAAAACAATGCTTTAAAGACTGCAAAATGCCTTTTATACAGATTACATCGTGACACAATATTGACATCAATCCAGTTTCAATTATAATGATAGTAGAAGCCCTTGCAAGCATTTCTATTTTAAGAACCAAATTAAATGTCAAAGGAAAAATTCACATGACATTAACCTCACCATTAAATGTGCTTACCTTCTTCAAAGGTACAATCTCTAGCAGCTAATTTCTTGCCATAGCAAAAAGTATTGAAAGTGAAGCAAAGGAGTGGGGACTCACATAGATTCCTCGACTTGCAAGCATATTTAAGCTATTCTGTGGCCATCTTATGAAAAACAATATTGATTATGGAAGTCGTTGTCGTCGTGGTGGTCGTCAGAGTAAACTCCTCATCCTATTTAGTAGCATTAGTGTTTATATATATATATATATATATATATATATATATATATATAGTGAGAGAGAGAGAGAGAGAGAGAGAGAGAGAGAGAGAGAGAGATCCTAACGTCAAACATAAACCTATTTTTTTTCTCACTTTTGTGGGCAAAAGTCAATACAATTCACAACGAGAATTTAATCCTATTGGAGGCAGATTGTTCAACCTTTTGATCCAGAATGATTTCTTTACTAAGCAATACGATTTGTTATCATACGCGTTCTCAAAATCGATCACTGAATAATCACATAAAGAGCGGCTGTTTGTATCAAAATGCTTTGCAACAGGATCATCATTTTTTTCAACTTCTAATTTTAGAAAGGCTAATTAGTGTTCTTTGGTCTACATAGAGCGTTTTTGTACACATCTTTCAGAAAACAGAGTAAATAAGTCGAGTAGGTTAACATTCAGAATCGACTGATAAAGGCGACTTAGCCGAAACCTAAGGAAACTCTGAAAGACTATATTTTTTCAAACTCAGTACATACCCTCTGTGTGTGTGTGTGTGTGTGTGTGTGTGTGTGTGTTGGTGTGAGAATGTGTCTGTGCACAAAAGGACACGAAAATTCGTTATGGCGCAAACTAGGCACGTTTTGCTTCAAGTGTACAGTAGACACTTACAAAGATAAAATAGAGTCTAAAAAGCAAAATCTAGGAAAGGTAACAGACATTGACATGACTGTGGAATAGATTACCACTGTATGAAATATGTAAATAAAAGGATCAATGATAAAACATGAAGTGTACAAGCTACTTCATCTTTTAGGGAAAGGTATCTTTGGAATAATAATAATAATAATAATAATAATAATAAGTCGTAGTAACAGTAGTAGTAGTTTTAATAGGCAAAACAAAGAACTGAACTCCATGTCACTGCGACCAGAGGTTGGGTCTAGGCTTCACTTATTGCCTTTTTTACTTTGTCAAGCAATGGTTCTCATATACACAAGCAGAAAAGTCTACCGTATCATACAAATTCATTTGGACATTTTTCTGTAAGACTTTCCAGCGAAAAGGCGGCTTCTTCATATTTCTTCATCTCTCAAAGGTAAATTTCTATTCTTCTTTCTTGCTGGCGCTTTAACTTTGTTCATCCTGGTTTTAAAGTGGCGTAGAGGATTAACTTCTTCAGTCATCCTTTTCACCTATGATTATGCCCTCTAAATGGCATGTAGAGTTAGCTTGACCATTTGGATGGTAGGTTCATACGATCGACAAGCTTCTACGTCGGGAACAGATGGAGCGTTCTTCGTGCCGTACCTTTTCACATGAAATGTACTTTGTCGGCGACTCTAGGAGAGTGATGCGTAGCGAAGTATCTTGCTCACAACTCAAATTAGAATTTGTAAATTGTTCATAACTCAAATTGTTTATAACTCAAATTTAGAACTCAAATTCATTTTCCGTTGATATCAATATCAATGTTAATCTTTGAGAAATTAAAACTACTGTGTACACAAGCTGACTCAGTCCAAAACTGCATGACTTTACAAATCCACTTGCCCGACGCCAGTGAAAAACTCACATTATGCTCGGGCGAGTTCAGGTTTACTGTGGGGAAGTCCAAACCATTGAGAGAGAGAGAGAGAGAGAGAGAGAGAGAGAGAGAGAGAGAGAGAGAGAGAGAGAGAGAGAGAGAGAGAGAAAGAGTGTGTGTGTGTGTTTTCAGTTAGAAATGCTTTAAGTACTGCAAGTTTTCCACTCTGCAATATCGCCACAGTGTATATGTATATATATATATATATATATATATATATATATATATATATATATATATATATATATATATATATATATATTAATAAATGAAGGGTATGTGCTATATGTATTTACGTCTCCGTTTATAGTTTTGTTAGATTTTAGTGATTATTTGTTGATTATGGGGAGTCGGTGTTGTGAAGATATTTCTCAACCCGAGTAATTAGCCAATTTCTAGGAGCAGATGTCATAACATACAGTATTCACGAGACTTTTTGAGAGCATGGATTAGTTCCGTAAAATCGACCGTCCCTAATTTCTTAATATAGGGAATTCTTTGGTTATTTTTAGGTATAGATCTTGAGTAAACTGAGATAGCAATAATTCTTTGCATTGGCTGTTTGGGTCGTGTTTTGTATTGCATGTCGTGAAGTACTAATAATCAGCTTCGAAATGCTTACTAATATGTCATACAAATGTGAAACAAGATGAAGTGTGAAATTAGAGTTTCGTGACGTGTAGTCATTAGGTGATTCTAGGAAAATTATTGGTAGTACTTGCGTGTTTAAGTACCCTTCAGATGACAATGACTGTTGTGTTGTGGTCCTTGGAAATAGAGGAAAACAATTGACTTTAAGCCACGCTCATGCCGGTGTTTGATACGCTCCGTATGAGATTCCTTGCGTGTAACAATAAAGATTTTCAGGTGGGAGCAGTGTGATTTTGGATAGCTGTGTGATATTTATTTTTTTCGATTATGTTTTGCTTTCTTCAAAAACTAAAGTTAGGCTATTTAATGTGGCAACTGGAAGGAAAACACTTCCTCTAGGAAGTTGAAGCTTCCTTGGAAGTTAGCTTCGCGCATCGTAACATTTATTGTATGAAAGAAGATCTATCTCTATGTTTTAATCTAAATATGAGCAAATATAGTTCTTTATTAGCCAGTGCTGTTACCGGTAGGATATAATTTGGCGGTGGAATAAAGTATGTTCTTAATAGAGGGCAATTCTGCTTCCTAAACTTTGTTCAGAGAAAACTTTTTTTTTTTTTTTTTTTGGGGGGGGGGGGGGCCAGACGAGGTAACTTGAACTGCATTTTCAGTCAGAAAAGACGTAATAGAAATCTCATAATCTCTCACGGGTGAATTAAAATGACCCAATGATTTAGTACTGAGTTCCTTCCCTTTCGGGAGTCATGAATAGATACTGTATTTGATTAACAAAAGAAGAACCTTACGAAGGCTTTGTAGCTTACCCCCTCCCACGGCTCTGTTTTCACTAAGCTGAAAACTTGATATCGTTTCTATTAGCTTTCCAGAACTGTAGAGTTTTACAAAAATCTTTGCATCTGTGTACATACTCTTGAATATCAATCATTAGTAGGCAACATTGATTGGACAATAATAATCGTTTTATGTCGCAACAGAAAAATGAAAGACTTGAAGTTTGATTTATTATAAATCTATCGTCTGTTTTGTATAGTGACCACTGGTTGGAGCGCAGAAAGCGCGCTTATCGATACGCCAGTAGTGCGGGCTGTTCAGATGCGACTCTTAACGCCAATACCACCTATTGGTGCGTAGCATAAGAAGCTTTATGACATTGACAGTGATGTTTAGTTCGTTATGACTTCTACTCCGTAAGAGAGCGAGGAATTTGACGAAAATATACATGCATTCGGTGCCAGAGCTGAACATTCGGGATTCGAGACTATTAAGGCGGGGGCACCCTATGGCAAGAGGTCTGATGGTTATGATCGAAACACGTCCCAATAGCTCGCTCTGCTAGCAGACACGGGCGCGGCTGTTACTATTATCAACAAGCGGCGGTATGAAACACTTGTTCTACGACAGCCAACGCTCATCATCGTTAATAGCCAACTCATGAGTGCTTCCAGTGACAATATTGAAACTCATGGTCAAGCTGAATTTTTGATCGCTTGGAAAGACCTTAAAATACAACATGCTTTCGTCGTAGCTGACATTAGGCCTGATGGAGTTCTTGGGTTAGATTTTTTCCGTCAGCATAAGTGCGACTGAAACTCCCACATTATTTTGTGGGATCGTTGGGTTTTCATCGTATTATTTTGGCAGAGAACATCAGGGTCCCGGCAGAGAGGGAATTTATCACTCGAAGATGGGTGGCGACTTGAGTAGAAAAAATTTGATAAAACACTCTGTCAAGACAGGAAATGCCGCACCAATCTGAGTCCCACAAAGAAGATTGTCGTTCCGTCTCCGTAAGGAGAGTGGCACACAAGTTCGAAAATATACTGAAGAAGCGAGTCATAGAACCGTCAGTAAGCCCTTGGGCTGCTCCGCTAGTATTGGTAGCCAAGAAATATGGGAAGAAGCGATTTTGTGTGGACTACAGAGCTCTGAATTCGGTTACAGAGAAAGATGCATACCCTCTTCCTCGAATCGATTGAAGTTTTGAATCGCTGTCGGGCATGAGCTGGTTCTCGACATCAGATCTGATGTTGGGGTACTGGCAAGTGGAAATTGAGCAGGCTGACCGACCTAAGAGGGCGTTTGCAACAAGAAGAGGTTCGTACCAGTTCAAATTGATGTCGTTTGGTTTGTGCAATGCGCCAGTGACATTTGAGCGTCTGATGGAAGCCGTCCTAGCCAGGCTGCAATGCAACGTTTGCCTGATCTATCTCGACGACGTAGTAGTTTTCGGAAGCGCGTTCGAGCAGTTGCTTGATAGACAATCACAGGTCTTTACGTGTCTTCAAAGAGCTGGTCTGAAGCTGAAACCCAGCAAGTGTACGTTCTGTGCGCGAGAGGTGCGGTATATTGGTCATACTTTATAAATTTACATCCTTCAAAAACAAGCCATGTCATGAATCTTTTTGATCGACTGATAAAACCTATCTTAAATTATTGTTGCCAAGTTTGGGGATTTATTCCTGGTAAATGCATTGAAAGAGTGCACTTACATTTTTGAAAAAAGATATTAGGAGTGAAGAAGACAACACAAAAATTTTTTATCTATGGGGAGTTAGGACGCACGAAAATGATCGTAACTAGATTTTATTACATTGGGAAGTATTGGTTTAAGATATTAGAAGCAAAGGAGGATAACTATATAAAATATATTCCAAATGATGTTGAGCGATTTAGAAGCTCTACTCAATAAAGTAAATTGGGCATATTTAGTTAAAGATTTATTGTCAAGATTAGGATTCAATGAAGCTTGGGTCAATCAAGGGGTCGGTAACAGTTACATATTATTACAGTTTATTAAATTTAGGCTATCGGAAAATTGTATCCAAAATTGTATGGATCGTCTTAAGAACAGTAGTCGAGCATTATTTTATGTAAATATTGCAAATTTCGGATCAAAACGTTACCTTGACAGCATCTATTCTTTGAAATATAGAAATGCCATTGCTAAATTTAGAGTATCCTCTCAAAGACTCGAAGTTGAAGCAGGTACATGGGCAAGGCCGTATAAATCAATTCATGATAGACTTTGTTCTATTTGTAACCTCCTTGAAGATGAATATCATTTTCTCGTTGAATGCTTATTGTATAAAGATCTAAGGGCCAAATATATAGAGAATTATTTCAGAATAAAGACCAAATATGTTTAAATTTATAGAACTTATGAATACCCAGAATACTAGAATTTTGAATAATTTGGCCACTTACATTTATAAAGCTTTTAATCATAGAAATACTGTCGTATATTCAGATATCTTGTAAATATTGACCACTGATCACTACTTCAATATGAATTCGAATTATATAACATCTGATTTTATCTTCATATTATTACCCTTAATAATGTAGATATATTTTTCTCCTAAAGAGAGATATTTTGTGAATAAACCTGCTTATTTCATTTGCATTGATATGCATCTGCAGACATATGTAATTTCATTTCTTACTATGTTTCTGTTGCATATGTTATACTATATATGATGATACCTTGTTGTTTATTGTATTATCCGTCATTCAATTCAATTAATTGAAAAACAATGTATCCTCACAGTCCTTTTGGGCTATTGGAATGAATAAAGACTCTTCTCCATATCAGCTGCAGGAGTTGCCACTGATCCTGAAAAAGTAGATGTAAAGAAATGGCCCACCCAGAAATCAGTTACTGCAGTATGGAGATTCCTTGGTTTTTTTGTTATTATCGGCAGCTCGTAGGCCACTTTGATGAAATTGCGACTCCCTTGCACCAGCTTACGAAAAAGAATGCTGTTTTCCGCTGGACAGATGAGTATTAGGCAGCATTCGAAGAGTTACGTAAAGCACTTGCCTCAGCACCAGTGTTGGCTGTACCCGACTTCAATTCTAGGAGCAGACGTCATAATGTACAGCATTCAAGAGACTTTATGACAGCATGGATTAGTTCGTAAAATGGACCGTCCCTCATTTCTTAAAACAGGGAATTTTTAGGTATACGAGTTCAGTAATTATTTCTATTGGGGTTTTGGGTCGTGTTTTGTATTGCATGTCGTGAAATACTAATATTCGGCTTGGAAATGCTTACTAATAAGTCATACAAATGTGAAACCAGGAAAACCATGCAAGTGTGAAATTAGAGTTTCGTGACGTGTGGTCATTGGGTGATTCTAGGAACATTATTTGTAGTATTCGCGCGTTCAGTGACAACGACTGTTGTGTTGTGGTCCTTGGAAATAGGGGAAGCAATGGACTTCAAGCCACGCTTACGCAGATGTTTGATTTGCTTGGTATGAGACACCTTGCATGTAACACTATATATATATATATATATATATATATATATATATATATATATATATATATATATATATATATATAAGCACGTTTATTTCGAGTTTATACGTACCGTATTCTTCAATTAGATAACTGCCTGCAGTTTCTTTCATCTGCCGATCCTTTATTTCACATCATATACTGTCAAAGTGTATCATTTCCATGTTGTATTCAATCTCACAATCAGTCTCGCATTTTCTCTCGCAGACATGATAATGTGAATATTTACTTTTTAGCGCAAGGTTTGACAAATAGGAAATAAATATTGATATTTAAACTTATCAATTATATTTTAATTGTAATATTTGTGCGTATACATGATTCGCGGACTTTCATGTTCTCAGCTAGCTACGGGCAGTTTGTGAGCTCCGAATGTGCCGAGATTGCTGATTGTTAACAATAGGCTTGTCAAAGATTGTTTTGATGCGTGTCTCCGGTTTCAAGGTGACTAGGTAATACTTGTTAATAATATAACTTGTGAGATTTCTTTCACAGGTGTGTTTGGAAATAAAGGCATCAGCGGTGTTTATCATCTATTATTACGTTATTATTACACGAGACCGATATACACCTACTGTTTGACAAATAATGAAATGAAAAAAAATAAAATAAGTGTTCTCAAATCATTGTCAAAAGTCGGCTTATCAAAGATTGTTTAGATGCATGTCGCGATTTTAACTTGAGAACTGGATGACGTAGAAGCGGAAGCAGACGTGACAGTAGACTGAATACTTCCCCCCAAAAAATAAACGAAGAACAAAGAGTGAACTCACTGATATTGGAATATTTAAGTGAAGGACTCAGTGTTACCTTGTTACGGTCTTTTCACCTAAACGTCTCTCTCTCTCTCTCTCTCTCTCTCTCTCTCTCTCTCTCTCTCTCTCTCTCTCTCTCTATCTCTCTCTCTCTCATCTAGCCATTTCTAAAACCCTTATCTACCTATCCATTTATATGTCTGTTTGTATCCATGCAGATGTCTGTCTTAGCTCTTCTAAATATATCTGTATTCTAACCCTTCCTATTTTCCTCATCTACATATATTCCTACATGTACTATTTAAATATATCTTTTTGGATAACATTGATTATCGACATTTGTTCTTTAAGGTACAAACAAAAATAAAATGTAAACAAAACTTCTATATTTGTAAAATAAATATGACGCAATTTCCGTTAAACATCCTATATTTTATTTTACCGTATCTTTTCACTTTAGTTGTGATATTATTTTATCATATTTTGAGCAAGTTCAAATCACCAAAGGATAAGTTCAACTTGCCAGTCAGCCTTGGACACATGTACTTCTTGACTGAAGTAAGCATAAACAGTTTCTAAACAATCAAAATTATGTTCTTAGCGGCATTTTCTCGAGATAAATGTCGTTAAAGTAGAATAGCGATAAAAGCTACCTGCGATGTCAGCTTGGCCCCAAGTAGGTAGAAGGTAATTTTAACCTGCATAAAGAAATTAAAATTATTACACAGACAGAATCTATGTAGAATTTGAAAGCGCTAATCAATGGCTCAGAAAATTTAAAAAAAAAATTCCACTCTGATCTGCAAGTATTAAGTACTGTTTCCAATGTTCCTCCAGTTGGAGACCGGTACTCTACTCTATTAATAATTAGTGGTCTGGTTCTTGTATAGATTACACATCTCTGATTACTTCTTTTTTCAAAGTTTTTGAATGGCTCTCTTGCGTTCAATGTTTTTCCATGACATTTTGAATAAGTCTACGATTTCTAGTGTGTTTATCAATATAGCTGTATTTTAAAGTCCAGCTTGAATTCTAAAAAAAATCTGTTTTATTTATATTGTATGAATGTGTTTTAAAAAAGCGGATATGCAGTAGCGTGGAGTATTCACCCCTGAATCCGCCCGAGAAAGCTTTATTAGACCAAAGTCTAACCCGCCGTCTGATATTGGAGTCTGGACTGAATCAGAATGAGACAACGCCTAAGATATGTATTTACCTCTAATTGTTCCATAATTCCGGCGATAGTCACTTTTTATTGGAAAATCCGACGTCATGTTATGCGTCATAAGTGTATTAATATATATATATATATATATATATATATATATATATATATATATATATATATACACACATATAAATCACTGACAATTGACTTGCAGATTACGCAGTTACGTCATATTTGTGGCGTCGTGCAGTTTAAAGTACACTTTCACTACAATGTACGCAGTTAAACTAAACTTTCCCCACTGATGAAACAATCATAGACCTTTATTTTGGTAAGTATAAAATTTCATGAAGCTATCACATTACCGATCGCTTTTGTCGGTCATTGTGAGATTTACTGGTGTATACAAATTTTATATTTAAGCCAACAAATATCTGTAATTGTAAAATACTTAGAGGATATTACAATACGTTACGTTACGTTTATGCCCATTTCAAATGAAACTCTTGAACGAGTTGAATGCTTTAATAATACAAGCCTTAACGAGCAAAATATTCAACGAGATTAATATAATTTGAAATGAGCACAAATGCACGAGTCTAAATAGTACATACGAAAGTCACTAAGTTGATTGAAGAAACAGTATGATAATGTCTTTCCAAAACTTCCAAGTGCTTTTGTATGTCTCGATTGGTATACCTTAACCGTGCATGACGCCATGCTATCATTGTTTTTACGGCATTAGTTATTATAACATGTGTTATATTTAAAAAAAATTATAAGATCGATTTATAAAACGTTTTGTCAATACAATCATGCGATTGAAAAGGTGTAGAATTAAAAACACAAATAATACATTTAACAGCGTATGCTGATTTATTAGCACAAAATTCTTGTATTTAATAATGGCGTGCAAAATATTTTCAACATTGCAACAAGAACAAAATATAGTTAGCAAGTTTAACATTCTACATATGACATGAATATATATATATTGATTGTTTCATAAATCACCTAGACATTTGATGTAACATTTATATTATAATGTGGACGCATATGATTCATAAAGTGTAATACTTATAACACCATTTTGCCCCCATGTAGAAATGATTTTAAAGACATTTATCATCAAGATCAAGGAGTTTTATTGTTTTGAGATGCAAAGTCTATCCAACAAGAAATAAAATACAAACAAATCAATAAAATAACTACTGAACTTATTAGTATTATTGATGCGTGGATCGAACTTGATCTCTTATAATTGTCACGCAAGCACGAGGAAGATATAAGAACTTAGCCATATTGCTTATGTATTGATGTTGCAGTCCGTTCTTGAATGATTGTATCCTGTGCGGAAGAAGTAATAGCTGAGCAGAAACAATAAAGAAACCTGGCGATTCAGGTGTTAAAAATGATAGAAAAGCAGATAATAGTTTGTGCAGTTCATTTCCCATAAAAAAGGATCCGTAATATCATGGATAAAATACATCGTGTGGTCTTAATGATGTTTTTATGTCATGTAATTTATAAGAGGCACCAGAAATGGCAGGAAGATGATATTACCCTATGTAATTATTTTAGACAATTGTGACCATCGCTGGCAATTGGAAGATTGAGAAATTGTACGAGAAGAATAAGTTTGGCTTACATGTGATGGTTCTACAAGACGCCTCTAGGGGTTCTGGCCCGGTAAAAACTGTTTCTTTCGAAGGTCTGTACCGTACAGAGATGTGCAAATATAGTGCAGACAACAAACTATGTTAAAACCCCGAGGTATTTTAATTGTATTTAAAGAAACTGTAGAAGGTGACACAATTGACGTTTAGACATATATTTTGATATGACCTTTTGTGTCATACGTGCATACATATGCGAAGATAACTGAGGTGCAATGTGGAGATATTTAAAGGATGTCCATATTTTCTAAAGATTTGCCAAAAAGTTCCATAAAAATGATACTAAATATATCCATCACATGGCACATGAATTTTGCATATTATGAAATTTAAGGAAAAATAATAGGATGCAATATCGATTGGTACATGTAAGGTCCCTTTGGTTTTGAGGTTTGCTTGGATCTATTGGATCTTTGCTGACACTATTAACTTTAATTGTATAGAAATGGAATCTAGCAAATAGGGAAACTCAACCTCAGAAAGGATTGCATTGGAGACTTTCTCAAGACCGATGTGGCACTGGCCTTTTAGATTACAGTTTGCAATGTAGTTGGTCTTTTGTAGCCTCCAGTGAAAACTTCTCATAAATGTTGAGGTAATATAAGAAGCCATTTTACTTTTTCTCATGTCAAACTAACTTTGGCTTTTGAACTCTTATGTACCTAACATGGAAGCTATTCATAAATTTGAGTGCAAATATAGTCAGTAAAACTCATTATGTCACTTGGAGACTCTTTCCTCCATCATGGTTCATAATAAAAGTAATATATTTATTGTGTGAGCATATATATATATATATATATATATATATATATATATATATATATATATATATATATATATATATATATATATATTGTTTCTCACAAAACAAAATCTGCACAGTTTTAATGCAAATATATACTGTCAAGCTGAAAGAGCCATATGGACAAATGTCGAGTCGATCAACTGGTAGAAATGAACGAATAACGCCTTAAGTTATGATATCTTCATACCCATATTAAATTCGATGGAAAAATGATAGGTATATAATAAGGCATTGATCGTCTGTAACGGTAATTATGTTTGGGTTTTCATTGTTATTTCTGATTGTATCCTCAAAAAGAACATGCTTTCTTCTGGCATGCAGCTGTCCTTAAAATCCTGATGTTACAATGACTTTTATATGGGAATTCTCTTCAGAATGTTTTTCATTCTTGCATCGAAGTAGGAATACGCACTGCATCATATTGCAAATCATTTACGTCTAGGGAAAGAAGCCTGTGCTATCAATAAATATTTCCAAGAACCAAATCCAATCTCAGAAATTCCCAAAAGTTTAGAAAGGATTTTAGTTTGAAACCTAAAACGCATGCTTGATTTTATTACCTCGGACCTTGACCTCTGTGTTCATTATGTTCAAAAACTGAAATGCATGCATCGTGAATAAACTTTTTTCACACGGTTCCAAAGTTTGTGGATTTCGTGCGTGTTACAAACGATCAATGTAAAGACACAAAGAACCGCAACTTTTATATGGAAATAACAGGTCGTCTTTCGAAATGTGCGAAATTTAGGGTCAATGAAAATGTCCTAGGACCGTGAATGTTTTGGTTTAATAGAGTGCGAAGCAGCTTCCTTATTTTCTCTGTGTAAGAAATCGAGGGTTGGGGGGTGGGGTGGACTTGAACATGTTTAAAAAAAGCAAGTGGGTATTAGGGTTTTTTTTTCTTATGTCATAACAGAGTGAAATCGTCGAAAAAGTAGATGCATCAAACAGGTTATTACTATCTATTACGTACCAGACAATAATAGTAGAGCGAGAATCATTCCTTTAAACTACGTTACTTAACTGTGATATAAAATATCTTAAGCATAAAAACATTCAGAGCACATAAAGAAAAGTCCTGTAAAGTTACTAATCCGTGGTCTGGTAAGTACAGTCGAAACTCTTCCTGGCTTTTCTACAAAAAAACATAAGCGGAAAGCCCGAGCTTGTTCCCACTGCATTAATATGGTGATTGCGGATCAAGGAATCGATTTTTGTTGGAGTATATATGTTGTAACTAACAACCCAGCATTACTATTAGAAATTATATCATATTTTGTAATTGCAATATATTATGATTTTGGGTACTGATATGAACTTTTCTTCGTTTAGAGATTTCAAAGATGGTGCCGAGTTGCTACTCCTCGTGCGCATCATATGGGCATATTTGAATGCTTTCTTCGCCAATATTATTTCCTGCAAATTATTCATGTGGAATTTACTTGAAATTGAATCTGCTTACTTGTAATAAAGAGTAAGTCACATGCATATAATGTATGGAGACATGCTCCAACAAGTCCGAGAAGGCGGTCTGGTTACTTTCCCTGATAGCGAGTAAATACAACAGAAAAAATGACCCTGAGACTATTGAGTAAGATGGCAACGGCCGCTAGGTAACACGCAAGCTTTACATTCAGGTTAAAAACGAGCGATGACATTTAGTGTGAAGCATGTGAAGGCTTCAGCTTAAAATTCACCAGACCTAATTAAAGCAACTGAGCGTGCAATGCATGGATACCATAGGTACAATTGTTAGCGCAACTGATGAGCATTGAGCTGAGGGACAAATGTGAAGCGAACACTATTGTATCTGAAACAAAACTGACCAAAGCTACATTGTATTACATTTGACAGTTTTCAGAGGTGTGACATAAATAGTCTACGAGTTTAACGTGAAACCAGTAATGTTGATATCTAGAGATAACGCCTATTTATTTACAAATTTGAACGGAGAAAAGGTGTTGTCAAAGCTTTTTGTGTTGAAAAATAACTTCTAAGAGAATAAAAGCGTTATTTTGGTGACTTAAAACAAAACGTTATATTCCATATTTCATAAACGAATCAAACATACATATTGCTTTCAATAATGATATCATTGACACAAGGAGCATCAGAAATAAAGGCAGGATGGTTAAAATAGTACAGTATTAGGAAGGAATACATTACGTATTTTAAGTAGGTAAATAAACACATTTGTATTCAGCTAAATGTATAGTACAATTTCAAGATGTCGTAAACTTTACAAGGTCAGTTTACAATGATTCAACACAGAGATACATAGTTTTCAGAACAAAGTTCGATTTAAAACAAGACATGGTGACTCAGTATATGAAATCATTCATGCGTTTAAGGGGATTAAAAAATGTTGCCAATTGCAGAAAATAAAAGTTCGTGATGTAGATGGAAACTCCTGTTGGCGAGATAGACAAAACGAATGGTGCAAGATTTTCAATGATATTTAATTAAGGTTTACAATAGAGACAGATGCATTTAAAAGTTAAATAGATATAAACACTCTATTCAAGTTCTTTGATCCAGATGGATCTAATGAAGAGCGAAACACACACGACATATTATAGAAGAGTAAAATATATCATCTAAAAGCTGCAGAGATCAATGAAAACAAAGCAAAGATATTGGAATACTAGAATACAAGATTGAGAGAACTAGGTTTGGTGACTATGACATTTAACAGCCCGGGTGATATTTTTGCTCTATATGCACCTACTCATAGTGTTATTAGTACACGCGTATCTACTAATCCAGGAAACACGGCAAATGCCAAAAAGCCTAAACAGCATAAACTTAATGATTTTTACCAAGCATTTAATGATAAAGTAAATAAATTAGACGGCACAAATCAAATGCGCCTCTTTAAAAATTTCTCTCTGGCGCCGCTCTAACAAATTGGGCCACTTCTGAGAGGTAAATGAAAACTAGAAAGAAACAAGCAAAGAAGAAAATAAATAAAATTGTTTTGAACAATCTGAATTTTGTTGGGTCTCTTTATTTTTAAAGTACTATACTGCTAAGTTTAAGATAAAGATGCCATGAGCAACTGCTGTTCAGTTTCTTATGAAGCAATGATTCTACTACACAGAGGTAGATACTAAGCGATAGCAACAAGATGTCAACGATAAGTAGTAAAATTAATAAATAGTTCACTTTTCAGACACCAGGACAACGTTCTCCTCTATGATATTTTGAACATAAAGTTGTCCATAAAATATAGATAATGTTCTCCACTAAGATATTTTGAACATAAATTTATCCATTCAGTATACACAATATTCTCCACTACAATATTTTGAACATAAATTTTCCGTTAAATATACACAATTATCTCCACCATAATATCTAGGACATACATTTGTCCATTAAATAGACAATCTGTCAAAAGTTCCTAACTGAGCAACCCTTAGTTCACATATAATGTGGAGTTTGGAGTTGCTAAACTGAGCAGTTTCCAATGTTCAAGCCCATGATCGACGGTTGTTTTTTGTATGAAATAGAAATCTATCAAGTTACTTTCTACATGTTTCATTTGTATATTAAATGAGACATTAGAAGAACCAATGCGTAAATTTTTATATATGTTTACAAACACGGGGACAGAAAAGCCCCTTATTCAATATAGTCCTTGTTCAATGTATTTATTATTTATTTATTTACGTGTTGGGGAAAAGCCTACGTAAGAAAAGATTGATCGATTTTAAATATCATTATGAGAAAGTACTCTCATCATACCTACTACTATCAAGACTTTTTTCATAACCATACTGTTTTAAAACTCTTATACAATACTAACAGATTACTTTTGTCTAAATTAACTTTGCAGGTATATTTCAACCAACATCCACTATACAGCCAAGATTCTTTTTGTTTCAGACTACCTACTTTCTACGCACTATACTTGTTCCTTTTCAGTATTTATTACAAGATCCAGTGGTATGCAATATTCATATAATAGATATAACAAATTTTCTGGCGTTTCAGAGATGTAATAATATCCTCGAATTAAATTATGTTTGTCTTCGTAAAACACGTATGATCGGATGCAATCTTAAAAGTTCAAAAATTATTAAACAAAATGTATAGACTGGTTTAATGATAACGCAACCTAATTAGGTTACTGGTACCTACCTAAATATGCATTCAAACATGCATGCCAAAATGTCTCTTGTATACATCAAGTGGTTGTTGCTTAATCATGCTAAAAAGTTTCTTCAAAGAAAGTATCAGTCCAAAAAATTCACAAATGTGCAAATATGCAAAAAAAAAGGTAAAAGAAAAATGTTTTAATGGCCTAACATTCTAATCAAATTATTTGCATATGAATACAAATAAGCCTACCACATGTTTTTAATTTATATGTATCTACTCCAAATGTGTAAACTAATTTAACAATTGCTGTAATAGTCTCAACATCTATTCAGGTCATCTAAATATACATACTAATTTACCGACTAAATTTTATTTGTCTATCATAAGTGGATTTCACTTTATCATACTAACAAATATTTAGTTCAAAAAGTTCAAAAATGTGAAAACAAATGGCCTGGAAATCTAATAAGGTCATCTATTATGAATACAAATAATCTAGCAACTTTCTTTGCTTACGCTGAGTGATGTTTGTGTAATCTTGTTAACAAGTTTATAGGGACGAAGGGAGGGTTGGACATAATCAAATGAATCAGTCTCGCTTCAAGCAGTTGGTGTGTTTGTGTGTGTGTGTGTGAATATACAAATCAGCCATAATTCTTTAAGTGTTATGAAAATAGATCGTTATTCAAATTAACCCCTAGTCTTCACAAACACTCATATAAATCCCTCTCTCTATCATTATATATATATATATATATATATATATATATATATATATATATACATATATATATATATATATCTAAGAGGAGACACAATGCTCTGTCTGAGTCAAATTTACAATCACCCATTTATTTGTCACATGACCTTTCTTTGTCATACACATATCTTTTAATCTGCAGCACATATATCCAGTAATTCAATTTAAGTCTAAGACATTTCTAATAAACAGAATCAAAAGCTTTAACACAGTTTTGTACGCAATTTGCTGCAATATTTGCATCCAATCCTTTAAAGATATATATATATATATATATATATATATATATATATATATATATATTTATATGTATATGTATGTATGTATGTATGTATGTATCTATATATATATATATATGTATGTATGTATGTATGTATCTATCTATCTATCTATCTATATCTATATATATATATATATCTATATCACAACTTTGTTGGGCTGATGGCAGCATAAAGTAGATATGTAGTTTACCCGTTTTAGACAGTTTTTTAATTTTGTCTTCTTACCTTCTTCTATTGTTTATGTTATGTTTTTTTATTTCCCCGTCTTTGAAACACGCAGGAGTCAAGAAATTCTCTTGGATTTTATGTTTAGTGTTTGTTTTGTGGATATAAATAGCTCCTGACGAAGAGCTTGTTTAGCTAGAAACGTTGGGAAACTGTTTTGTATTTGCACCGTTATCAATTTTGTGTCATTATATATATATATATATATATATATATATATATATATATATATATATATATATATACATATATATATATATATATATATATTCCCTATGTAATTGCTATGAGTTGAATGAGTTGAAAGACTCAGTCTCTAATACTTTGAATTTCAACATATATATGTCATCCTAATAATAAGTACATACAGACTAATGACTGAATTCCCTTTCTATGGTCATACTCTTGTCAAACCTATGACAAACTTCAACGTGTATATGCTATCCTAATAATGAATACATAGAGACTAATGACTGAATTCCCTATATATAGTCATACCCTTGACCTTTCCTTATAAACGCTTAAACTAAGTAATAGTAGATTTCATTAGGAAAGATTACCTTTACAGCATAAATGCATCCATTGTTAATAGTGTCTGTTAGAAACTTATTGGCATGGATACAAATCTTCACTGGCAGCAGAAGCAGTAGTAGTAGCAGTAGTAGTAGTGGTAGTAGTAGTGTTGATGATGGTAATCCTTGTAGTAGCAGCAGCAGTAGTTATTATTTGTGTTGATGTTGTTTAGCAAATAATGGTGGAGGGAATGGGGGAACATATTTAAAATAGTCTGCACTGATATGAAATCAAAACTCAATTCAATTAAGAAATATAGCACCTTTGTGTGTGTGTGTGTGTGTGTGTGTGTGTGTGTGTGTGTGTTGTATACATGACATTTGAAACGAAATGCAAATAAGATGGAACTAAGCCTCTGCATATAAATAGGTACGCGTCTGTGGAATATAGTTCGTGTTCCTACGTGTGAAATTTTCCAACCTTTGAGATAATGCACACTTAAAGTGCAAGATCATGATCCATTTACTTGACCCGGTGTCAGTCGGTCTCACTAAATATATGTCAAGTTGTAGGTCAATCTATCTATCTATCTGTCTGTGAAATGGGCCAAACTCCAAAAAATTGCTGTTACGATATAATTGGAGTCAATTAAATCAATGAAATGGCACATTCAATAATATTTGTATCATTCTAATACGAATAGGGTACAATCATTATTTGTCGTACATACCAAAATTACCTAATATGAAAGTGTTTGATACATATATAATCATTAATATATTATTGACCGTCAGTGAAAGAAATAAAATAAAGAAAAAATAAACACAATTTTACCAAAACAACCATATCAGATTATGCACAAGTAAATAGAGAATAGGAAAACGATAAACTTATTTCATCTAGGTATTGGCGAAACATTGAAATCGAAATTTCTGATTCCCAGTTTGTCATTGGATTGTATTATACAGATAGCACCAACTTAATTTTTATGAGGCACCTAAAGTGATATTTATATTTAACCACTGAATAAAAATTTCTTAACGTGAATGGTACCTGTTGCGAGGTTATGATATTACTGCTATAAAATATACCTTCAACGAGCTGGCAGCAGACAAACAGTAGGAGCAGCAACAATAACAACAACATCAGCAGTCATAGCGTAGGTGCTGCTTTTTATTTTCGAAATAAGGGGTAAAGTGGAAGAGATTTGACTGAAACGTATGAAATTAAAGATCATTTGCAGAAACTATAAGACTGCTTACTAATGTTTGCATTTTCAGAACGATTTGTATACATTCGAGAAGAAAAGGAGATGAAACGAAATCCGTCAGAGATAATAATTCTATGAGCGTCTGTGGAATATAATTCGTGTTCATCCGTTTGATGTTTCCCACATTTTGAGATAACGCTCCTGGAACGTGCCAGAGATTGATCGATAAACCAGACATGGTCTGAGAGGTCTATACTATTGCTGCTACTACTGCTGCTGCTACTACCACTACTACAACTACCACTACCAAAGAAAAAAATCATAAATAATTTGTCAGGTCAGAGCAGAGTTTCTAAACTTGTGTCTAAATAGGATAGTCAAAATTTGTGTTAAATTAGAAGTAATTCTTTTGGAAAGATTTTGCGCTTTTCTATTGGGTGGAAACTGCACTTGTCGATCTTGAGGAATTTTAAGTAACTTAAACTTTTTTGTCTGTGAGCCCTGAATCGTGCCATACACTTGTCGACCCTACCCTTTCTTCATTCAATGGTTCTCAGCTATTATATATTATTCATTTATTGTCATTATTAGGGGAGATATGAAGATTTGTGAATCCAACAATATCTGTTGGATAATACATATTTATTGCCTTTGTTATGCGGAGATATGAAGATTTGTTCACCCAAGGCATGTCATGCTCCACGAGGGAACACCAAGACAATATTTATCTTCTGTCAATATCGTTCCCCAAGCAAGTGAAACAAGTGAAAGCTGAAATAAGAATATATATATATATATATATATATATATATATATATATATATATATATATATATATATATATATATATATATATTAGAAATTAGTATGCATGACATGTAAAATGCAAATTAAATGAAACTAAGCTTCCGGAGATAAATAGGTAATAGGTAATCGTCTGTGAAATATAGTTCGTGTTTCCGCGTGTTTGAAATTTTCCAAACTTTGAGATAATGCACACATAAAGTGCAAAATCCGGATCCATTTACTTGACCCCGTCTCGGTCTGTCTCACGAAATACACGACAAGTTCAATATCTATCTATCTATCTATCTATCTATCTATCTATCTATCTATCTATCGATCTATCTATCTATCTATCTATCTGTGAAACCGGTCAAACCTTATAAATTTGCTGTTAAGATATAAATGAGAGACAATCAAATCAATGAAATCGCACATTCAAGAATATTTGTATCATTCTAATACGAACAGGGTACAATCAATATTTGTATCATTCTAATACCAATAGGGTACAATCAATATTTATATCATTCTAATACGAATAGGGTACAATCAATATTTGTCGTGCTTAATAAATTTACCTAAATTGAAAGTGTTTGATACATATGTGTATAATCATTAATGCATTCTTTACTGTCAGTGGAAGAAATAAAATAATGGAAAAATAAACACAATATCACAAAAGCAACTGTTTCAGATGTCTATAAGTAAATTTCAATGGTAGAGAATAGGAAAAGGATAAACTTATTTCATCTAGGTATTGGCGAACTCTTGAATATAAAATTTGTGATTTCAGTGTGTCATTGGTTTGCATTATACAAACAGAACACAATTAATTTTAATGAGGAAATTCAAATAATATAATCAATAAAGCACTGAATAAAATTACTTAAATGTGAATGGTGCCTGATACGAGTTTATGATATTACAGCGATTAAACATACATTCAATGCGCTGGCAGCAGAAGCAACAGTTGCAGCAACAATAACAAGAATTGAATCAGCAGTAATAGCGTAGGTACGGCATATTTGTTTTCCAAATAAGGAGTAATTGGGGAATAGGTTTGACAGTGAGACGTATGAAATTAAAGATCGTTTTACTCTTGTTTACAAAAAAAAATACAAAACTGCGGACTAATGTTTGCATTTTAAGAACGATTTGTATAAATTTCAGAAGAAAAGGAAGTTGAAACAAAACCACCGAGAGATAACAATTAGGTGAGTGTCTGTGGCATATAATTCGCTTTCTTCCGTGTTATGTTTCCCACCATTTGAGATATAGTATTTTTGGCTTTTCTTTATATTTGGTAACTTGTTCCTCTCACATTATTAACTGAATGAGAATCTCAATCTCTCTCTCTCTCTCTCTCTCTCTCTCTCTCTCTCTCGCAGAAAGGGAAAGCAACTGAAATATTCATATATTCACCATGAATCTGTTTGATTAGTTATCTCCCTTCCTCCGAATCGTGTATATATATATATATATATATATATATATATATATATATATATATATATATATATATAAGTTGAATACTTACAATTCTCTCCGACCTAGATATCAAAATGAAGATTTGTCAGAGTGTATGTACCTGTAAGTATACATAATTTCATTCAATTATTTGTATAGTTATTTGGATTCGCCTGCTCATTCGAAGAGGCAATTGACTCGGTGTTTATTATTTTAGGTTCTTCAGCTTTCGTGATGAATAAAATCCATCTATACAGCCATTTTGTTGTAGGACTAATTATGTAATGCAATTGTAATCCTAATATTTATTACCAGGGTATTTTTTTAAGAATAATATTTCAGAAATTATGTGAATATATGATTTGATAGGTTAAGGGAGACTGCATGATACGACCATACTAAATCAGACGTTTTCATCTGCCAGAAACAGTGTTCTAGCACGTATGTTCATATCATGGATTTGTATGCATAAATGACAAGTCAGCAGATAGAAGCGTAATAATATTGAATGTGTAATTAGTTTGTACTTCCGCTGTAACAAGGTATCAATTTGATTGACCTACCTAATTGAAATTCAAGCTTATTCCTTTAGAAATTGATACAGACTTATTATACAGGCAAGAATTTTTCAAAATACACTCAAGTTTGGATCTACATCACAGACTTCATTATACAACATTAAATGTTTAAGAATTTTTTTTATATGTTAGTTGTTAATAAATTGGGATTGCTAAAACAGTATTTTCCTTTTGGTCTTTTTAAATCCCGTGACAATGTTGTTGTCTGCTTGGATTTTTCCAGGCAAGAAAACAAAATGTTATATATTTCCTTGAGGTTTTGGCTCCTTACCAGACTTGCCAGAGATGTATTGTATTCAGTTTTGTATTACGTGTCAATGTTTCGCACAACTATTTTAAATGATAGAGCACAGAGTCAAAGATCAGAAACGTTCTTGCGAAGACCGATTTCAAATCTTACTAAAATAAAAGCTACACTTCTGAATTTGTAAAAAATTAAAAATACAAATAAAATATCAACAAACCTGATTGATTTAAGAGACTGTGTTCAGGAACCCTAGTAGTAAGTACATTGGGATGGCGCAGGCGACTTTTTCACATGTTTCAGAACATATAATCAACGAATAAGAAACTTTACAAAATACAAGAAATTTAATAAAAGTACTTAACTTCATCTCTTTTGTTTAAACGAATGATAGGGGCTTGCGTGTCATTAAATATATTTGAACAAAACTCAGACTTACTTAAATAAACGAATGATAGGGGCTTGCGTGCCATTAAATATATTTGAACGAATGATAGGGGCTTGCGTGTCATTAAATATATTTGAACAAAACTCAGACTTACTTAAATAAACCACACACCACTGAAAACTTAACGGTGACAATAGCTTTACATCAGGAAATGAGCAATCTTGAATAACTGAGAACCGTCTGTTTGTCTATAGATCAATGGATAATAAAAACGGATAAAATACTCTACGATATGAAATTTAAATATAATTTAACTAAATACAAGCTCCGGGATTAGGAAAAGGTTTTAAAATTGGGCATAATATGCAAATACAAATTTGCTATATGTGAACGCATGAAGTCACCTGGGACGTCAGAAAGAATCTAGGGAGAAGCTGGATCGCTGTAGGGTTCGTGCATGAGAGATGCGTGACACATTGGTGAAATAAATAAATCAATAAATAAATCAATAAATAAATCAATAAATAAAAGATGCCATGTGAACACATAAATCAACATAGGAAATGTAATATATATATATATATATATATATATATATATATATATTTATATATATATATATATATATATATATATATATATATATATATATATATATATATATATTTATATATATATATAAAACACTCCAGGGGGGAGCTGGCCTAATGAGGGACTTACACCTAAAGAGCCACGTGACACGATACTAGTACAAATTTAAAAAATAACAAAATTCATAATCTATGGAGTGTCACAAGGGTAGAGAGAGTTGAAACTTGAGAAGAAAAAGAGGCGAGGACCCGTTATTAAAATCACAGCTTTAATTACAAGGGGAAAGAAAAAGAATAGACACAGACCATCTCCCTGATGAGCAATTTATGACACCTAGCAAGACAATGAGGTTCAGACGCATCAAATTTTGATCTGGTACACCATTTAAACTAGATAACTGATCTATACATGCACTAGATACTGCTACTCAGATGATACACAAGAATTTCAATGAAGTATTGAAAAGTTTGTCACATGCTATTGTTGATTTTACTGTTTTTACAACAGTATGGCTGCAAGTTGCCTATTCAACAATATGAAATTATAATCTACGCATAACAAGAATAAGCTCATTCGGTTCACATATCATATATTAAATTATTGTGTTCACACAAATATATTAAATTATACTTTTCACATAACATATATGAAATTAATGTGTTCACACAACAGATGTGAAACTGTTATGTTCAAATTATACATACGAAAGTATGCTGTTCATATTACATACATGAAATTATGAAACTCTGCTGGTCAAATAACAGAGATGATATTATAAAATTATGGTGCTTACATAACGGACATGAAACTATCTTATTGCATTTGAATAGATTGGAAAAACAAGGAATTAACCCAAATACGACATTCATTCCTGTCTGCCAAAGAGCCCCAACTGAGGCGCACTTCCACGCAAACGAAGGCTGGTGTATGTCATCCAAACCTTGATTCATCAGACCACAAAACTCTTGACTTGGTCGAACATGACTCTCATACACCCAGCATACCACAACGTGTTGCACAACTATGATATCTGGGCCAAGCTCCACGGAATCAGCTAAAATAACCGTTTAATACAGAAACCAGAATCCTTTAGCTTTTTATGGCACAAAAACCGCTATACACGTTATGCATGCGTGCCCATGATAGACATAGTTTAGACGTTAGAAACTGTTTTACGTTAAGAACGTCTGTATCGGATTACACAATAACACAATTCCTAAGTGAATATGTCTACAGAAAGTATAAATTACGGGTCATGTCACAACACCGTTAATACTTGTATCAACTGGAAAATAAATGAAGATGTCCGAATAAACAAAATGTAAGCAGAATTATCAATACAATACTGGGAGATTCATTAACGAGAAAAATAAATGTGTATAGATTTTACGGCTGCAGCAATCAAGATATGTATGAATCTGTTAAATGCATTGAACCATATTCAAAGATCATCAGTAGACTTAACGATAAGTTTTAAGAAAGAGCACGTTGAGTATAACATTAATTACAGAGCAGGTTTATACATATATTGAACAGAATTGAAATGGATGGTGTTTTTTAAGGCTTATTTGATATTTCACATACTAAATTTGGACAGGAAATAAGCGAAACAACAAGATGTATATTTGACAGGATTGAATATTTAACATTGAATGTGGATAAATATCAACTGCTTATAGGAAGCTGATACTTAGATTTGCCTGAATGGGTTAAATACAACAGGGCTTGAATAAACGTAGAAAATAAAGACAGCATGTGTTTCCTGCAAGGTACGTTATCTTTGTTAAAAAACTAAGCGATCATGTAAATAGACAATCAAAGTACAATTTGGACAGATACAGTGATTGGTTTAAACTATATCCGATAAAAATTAGTTGTGACTAGGAATTTATAAAAAAAAAAAGGAATAATCAATATATATGTAAATCTATATGAAATATTGTGTAGAGTAACTACATCAATCATGTTACAGTAACTTAAATATAGATAACAAAGGATAACAGTTTAATCCTATTTCAATGTGGTGGGGCTAATGAATATGAGGATGACAGGTACCACAATGCTAGAATACAAGATTTTGTTTCCAAATTCGTGTCACCTCAGATAAATAGGTATCACGGATATGAAAAGGATATTGCATTTTTTCTATACACCAGAAGAATGATCAGAATACACACATTTCGTTATAATATACAATCGACATAAATAATTTCTGAAGAATGCTCAGTTGTAAAATTTAAAATGTTCTTACACCACTAAATGTTCCGTATGTTATTTATTTTGACTTTTTGAAAGTACCATAGTACTGGTGTGTCCAAGATTGCTAAACTAATATAAGGAGAATTAGGACCGAACAATGCAAAGTCTATGGTGCTCATAGAGGAAGATGAAAACAAAAACGTTTTAATTCATTGAATATGCGTTGCATCAGTAAAAAAGAATGATTAAAGGTGTCTGATCATTTCTCCTTAACAATTAATACAGAGGTCAAGATGATAAAGTATGCAATTTGAATTTTAAATATCCAAAATAAATACCACTGTTCATTCATAACTTATCCGGTTTTTTAAAAAGAGCATCGCTTCCATATGATATGGGGATGTCTTTAACCAGCATTCTAACCAGATTGTTTAACACTGTATTTTTGGTTTCTCCTTCTACCTTTATACCAAACGACACAAAGAAACTACATGGAACAATCGATATATATGGGCATATTTTTGGAGTTTTTTCTGTAAATTTTGTACGCTTTTAATGTTGGTATATGTGTATGCAATAGTGTATGATTTGGATATTTAACCCCTTGTGATATATTCTTCTTGTTAGTAGTTATATATTTACTGTACGTTGACATATTTGCTATTTATGGTGCTAAAAAACACACATTACGTTGGAAACGAATACCTTTAGAAACACTTGTGTCTACGGCCTTTCTTTGCAAGGAAACTTGTGAACAATAAACACGCTAAAACACATCACAAGTGCAATAAATATGAATAGTGTTTTACTTGATCATTCGAAAATTGGTAAAATTAATAAAGTTATGTTGTCCTCGTTTTTCAAGTTTTACATTATGTTCTGGGAGATCGGATGTGTTAGGGTGAGGAGAAGTGTATAGAGCAAAATCATCATCCAGGTTACCCAAAGTCCCAGTCACCAAATGTTTTTTCTCTCAGTCTTTTATTCAAGTAATGCAGTGTCTTTGATTTGTTTTCATTTAACTCTGCAGTTTATATATTTTTTCTCAGTAATGTCGTATCTAATTTATATCTTTGTAAGCTCTACTACTTCATCTGATAGTTGCTTCCTGTAAATGCTAGAGAGATATATCTTGCTGTCCACTAATTACTCCTGCTGCTGCCATTTATTTTGGTGAAAATCACATTACGGGTTGGCAATTACTAGCACGCCATTCATCCGTCGGTGAAAGTTTCGCTATGTAATGGTAACAAATTCTGCTACTGCTGCCAGGTTTTATTGGGTGCCTTAGCATAATAGAAGGTTATTTTTGTTTTGGTATTCAATTATTAAAACATTATTCTCTGTTAGATAATATGTAGGCGATTTGTTTTAAACCTCCGGTGAGGTCTTTTGAACGTCTAATTAGTAAGAAACACATTAAACACATTAGTTGTCTACTTCTATTTTAATGTAAATATCAATACAAAAGACGAATAATAGTACAGATTAAGATTAAAGATTTATTATAAAAGTTGATAAAAGGCGCGTATAAGCCTCATGTGTTGGTTTGAATGACATATCGATCTACTATCTTGAATTTCGAAAAACGCAATGGCACATAGTCAGATTCGTAATTGTTGACTAATTTAGTGAGGTAAATGTGATTTTCAAAAACATTAACGTCCGACAACCTCTTTATTAATATGTGCATATTAGCACCCATTGTCCAACGAAAAATTTGAACTGGATCGCTTGAACACACCCATAAATCAATACCATCTGAGAACCCCTTATCAGCTGGGCATAACATTAGTTTTGTCCTCAAACTCATTTTTTATAAGCAGTTTCCATATTTGTTCATATATTCTAATACCCAATGCAAGACTCGTATGCCCATTTCCGGAATCAATTGAGTTTTGCATGTCTCTGTGTTTCACTTATTTCGAGTCTTTTCAATTCCAGTTTTGAACGTATCGGTGTCATTTGTAAGCTCTTGATTCAAAGCTATGTAACTTTTGCAGCTGTGATTGCAATGTGCCCTAGTCTTGCAAAGATTGCTTTATCTTCTATGTTGCTTTCTAAATCTTCTATTTCACTGTTTATCCTCTGCTTACATTGTTAAATATTAGGTACTAATCATTGTACGCTTTACTCTGGCTTTTAATATCTGCAATGGCTGTACATCACTGGATACGTTTTTGCATCTTTATGGAAAATAATATTTGTGCATCTAAAATATTTTTGTGTTCTCATCAATCTATTTCTGTAGTTCTGAGATTGTGTTATATCTTTCTTTACCACAATACTCAATAGCGGTCTTGTTATTTTCATTATGTTTGTTACACGTATTAATATATTTCAAATAAGTATCCTCCAAACTCTTATGTATGAGTACTAAAAACATTTTCAACACGTAGATACTAAAGTAAACAGGATTAATAGCTATTAGAGTAATTGTTGGTGTTATTGGTGTGATCGAGATAAATGTATAGAAATGTCGATAGTAATACAGCTGTCCATATATTAGTCCCGATTGCACAAGCAAGGTATATGCTTAAAAGCATAAACATTTATCTTGCAAAAAAGATTGAATTTTGATAAGGACACTTCGTTTCCATTCCCTTCTGCAAAATATTAGTATAAGCAAATTAACTCAGACGTATGATATACATTATATACCTAAAGTTTGTCTTTCTAACTTGAATCGTTTGCTGGTATGATCATAGACTTTCCGTTTGCAGTTATCTTCGCCACAATCTCAATTTCTTTTAATTTCTTTACTGCCTCCAACAAGTTTTAATTTATTTATTTTTTAAAAATTCTCTGTCCACCTTGAGTCAGGTTCTAACTTCATTGCTTTTTCAGTAGTTTATTTTGTTCTGATTGTATATTTGCTTTATCTCTTTGTATCTGTCTTACTTGTTGATGATGAAAATAAACTCTCCGTGGTTGATTTTATTGTTCGTCTTTTTCTTATTCTGTCGTCAATGCTGTGCAGTATACTGATAACAGATGATATTATTTCATCATGTTTTAAACCTTGCTTTACTTTAACTTTTCCTTGAAATCTTTGGAAACAAATGCATTTATTGCTGCAAGAAAACACATTAAAGCTAAAGGAACAACTACACCGGTAGCTATTTCTGGGGCACCTAATCCAGTTGACGTTACCCGTTAAACCTGAAACTGTTGCCATGTTAGTGTCCACCCAATTAAAAACTCTATATGCTAATTTGCATTTCTTTCTAGCATCTTTATGTTTTTAAGCTCGTTACTAGTTTGGCAGTCTCAAATTAAGATCCGTTATTGTCTTTATACAGTGTGGGATATAATGGTTGGGCAATGTGTTTTATGTTTTTAAGCTCGTTACTAGTTTGGCAGTCTCAAATTAAAATCCGTTATTGTCTTTATACAGTGTGGGATATAATGGTTGGGCAATGTGGTAATTTGTACTCATTTATATATATTGGTATGTATTGGTAACCAGTTGTATTGATTGTGTAGATATTTTAGGTTGTGCTGTTGCGTTTATGATTGTTCCGGACAGTGTGCATCCAACTTTGGTGATATCCCTCCACGACACATTTATCCCGGCGACAATGTGAACAGTTTCCTTTGGTTTCCTTTACAAAATAGAATGTAATCCTTTGACCCATTAGTACATTCTCTTTCACAGACGCTTTGCTTTTTACTGTACCCAAAAAGAGAACAACACATGTTTGCTTTTGCAAAACATTTATTGGCTAACAGTTCTATCTGGTAGTTACTCATTAGCTGTAATGTAATCGATTGTAAACTAGCTAAAATAAATTGGAATAATTACGTTGCAACTTCTAAAGTATCAGTGCTTGACTGTGGACCAATTGTCGACCTTAAAAGCTTTTTCAAAAGCATGCTGTCGGCAATAATAAGAGCAGATGTTAATTTTGCATGGTATAATTGTGCTCATAATGTTGTTGTTTCTTTCATTTGATTTTTGCCTACGGGTAAGAGATATGCAATTTATTAAGCATTTAGTAGTAAAAGTTTTATTTTCCTTCGGCCTCTACAATGTCAACAATGATGTATGTTAAAAGTGCATATGCTATAAAGTAGTCTCAAGTGAAAATGGAATCACTACGTTTACACTTTCTTCAGTACCCGAAGTTGATAGTGAACCTATTTACGTCGTAAAAAGCGTCTCTTCAAAAGCATGCTACATGTAACTGTGAGAGCAGATATAATTGCTGCTTGGTAAACAAAACTGATTATGTCGTTTTCCTGTAGCTAGAAGATATGATATTTACTACACTAAAAGCTAAACCACCTCTAAGATGGGTTGTATGTAGACAAAGTCTTGTCATGCTTTACTGTGTACGGGCTTTGCTGTTGTTCTGAATTGGTATTGATTTATTGGTCTATAACATGTGTTAAATCGGTTTAACCATTTCATCCGATTTAGAAACATAAACAACTGTAATTTGCGAGCAATTAAATAAGACGCCTAAAACAGCTACACCACCACATTTCTCATTATAATAGGTCTTTAGAATATGTATCATTTCTTTCACGTAGTGTGACTGTAGCATCTTGTGAGTTTATAGGGTTGGTCGCATGTATTACGTCATTCTTGGACTAGCCGACCAGTCACTAATGAAGAAATGTGAAAATGACACATTTGGTGCAGTATTTGGTCACAAATTGTGTCAAAATGTAAAGGAGCTACTGGTTTCCGTTTGAGTTTAAACTTTATATGAAGAAATACGCTGGAAATGGGAATCTACCCATTACACTGCTTCCAGAGAGAGAGAGAGAGAGAGAGAAGAATATTTAAAAATAAGTCCTCCACTTTTCATTGGATACATACATTTGAATTGCAAACATACATCTTCATTAAACCTTTTCTTTTTAAATGTATGAGGGAGATATTAGAGCATCAAACTTGAAGTAGGACTTGGCGAAATATTAATATTGATAATGTAGGCTCAGATAGGAATCTAATGCATTTTTTTTCTCTCTGAATGGCTTATATAACATAAAGGTTAGAAATTACGCCTAGATCGCGCTTCTGAGTTTGAATGCAGTATATTTTCTTAATGCTTTCGAATAATTGGAATTATTTATTTTTTGTGTTGTATGTTTTTCTCAATTTATAGATGACCATATCGACCGTACGTGTACCATTAACTTTTTATAGATGACCATATTGACCGTACGTGTGGCATTGGTCGTTTTAATTTCTTCCATTTCCATAGGATCGATCTTCATTTCATAACCTGCTGCAAATGGCGACAATATAATTTCTACGTTAGCCAGTTCCTTTCTTCTGGTGTTACGTAACATATCAGGGGCAGGTAATACCATCACCAATAATTCTGAATGTCAAACTTTTAAATGTAATTATTCATAAACGAAGAATTAGAAATTTGTGATAACAACGAATATGGGGTTTTTTCAGGTATGAAAGATTTATTCATAATTTTAAATAGAAACCTCAACATTTGACTTTACAAGTTTTAATTTTTACAATTCACTTGAACGTTCTCGAAGTTGCCTAACTGTTCGCTATCTGTCATTTATTTGTACTGAAATTTTGTAAGTTAAGTAGTGAAACATCAAACAAGCTAAATCAAGATTTGCAATGTGCCTTGAAATGGACGTATGACAATAAACTTAATTTAAATTTACAGAAAACCCAGTTAATGCTTAGCTGCTCAGCACACCGAGCAGTCAAATGTAGAGAATTGTACTTAGAAGTAAATAGCATAAACATTGAATCTTTATTGATACTGATAATACTTTATCCTGCTCCAACCAAAGAAATACTCTTTCTAAAAATATTTAAGAAAGCAGGAATTTTAAAAAGGGTTAGATGTTTATCTTGGATCAGTTGATCCGAAAAGTGCACAATGCAGTTGTTTTCCACATTTTATCTACTGCTACTATCTATTATATGGGGAGTACCCCACAATTCTTCTTACACGTAGATACTATACATCTTACAGAAAAGAGCAGCCAGGGTGATTTTAAATGTCAAGAATATTTTAACACGTACATCAGCTCTTCTCAACACTCTTTGATGGATGCCAACTAAGGTTTATATTATTTTCAGAAAAGTTATTCTTACTTTCAAGGTCATAAATAATTTAGCGCCCGAGTATCTAAGTGTTTTTAAATTTGTAAGGAACATTAGCACAAGGAGTACACGATCGAGTGCAAACTATATATATATATATATATATATATATATATATATATATATATATATATATATATATATATATATATATATATATATACATAAAGTTCGGACAGAGTATTTTATGAACTATTTTGCTTACGCTGGTACAATGTTACCGAATAGTTTGCAGCATGATATTAAACAAGAACATAATGTTTCAGATTTCAAGAAACTATACCACTGTAGATTTGTTAATGAGCAATCCAGATTTATGACCGCATAACATTTGTGAATGGTAGCTGTGATATATCTTTGTAATAACGGTATGTTAACCTTGCATAATGTGTATTGTTATATTTGATTTCTTTTATGCAATAGATTTTAACATTGTAGGCTATGGCTAATTACAGGTTCATTTGTTGTATTTTGTTTTAATTGCACGGCCATAATGTAAACTAGCTATTAGCTAATTATATCACCCTTGATAAATAATGGATATTATTATTATTATTATTATTATTATTATTATTATTATTATTATTATTATTATTATTATTATTATTATTAAGGTAATTTACATTTGGCCAGCTCTTGTCGCATCTGGGAATGAAACATGAAATTTGTACAACAACTGGACTAATTCGGGTACATTATTGTATATTACATGTCTGTAGGAAATCCTACAATCAGATAGTGCCATTCACACAAGCCAGTTTAGATAATTCTGCCAAAGTTTTATGTGACACTGTTTTATGTATCTTTTCAATGAATCATCATTGTCAAATTTTAAAGTGGTTTCTTTTGTCAAAAATGTTTAATTGGGTGATTGATAACAATTGAGTTACAGTATAGTAAATGTTGTATCTCGCTAAATAAATGTTTGATATACAAACATGGCTAAGATGATTTAGCCATTTTATTGTATTAACCTGAATCACAGTACAAGGATAAGGTGCTACACTAATTTGTTTTCTAATCTGAAATCCATTATTTAGGTTTTAAAAAATAACCTAAAATTAGCTTTTTCTTGTGTAAATAAATTGACTTTCAATTTACTGGGATTTTGTTTTCTTGATCTAAATTTACCTCTTTCTTGCCTTCTCTCTATAATCTGTTCATTTTTTTTTTTGGTGATATCATCATTTCAGTGTCGCTGTTTTTTGCGCAATCTTTACATCCCTGGTATTTTGTGTTGCTATTTCTTTTACCAGCTCTTCTCTGATGGTATATATTCTGGTAAATTGTTCCAAAAGCCTCTCATCAAGGGGTATGAATATAAATTTTAAATTTTTTCAAAGCAAAACTGGTTCAGTTACATTCTTATAAAAAGAATTTGTACCCTAAAATGCCGGCTCATTGCACACCTTTCTTTTTTTTTGAAAAAGAAATAAAACAAAAATAAATAAATAACAGCTCACGTCTTTATTATTTTAAAAGCTGGCTCACCATAACTTATATATTTTGAAAAAATCTGGCTCATTAAATTTGTTTAACTATTTGAACAAAACTGTCTGCACTCTCAACAATGATTGCCATTTTTGAAGACAAGCTAACCAACATATGACCCCAAACTATTTTTAATGGTGTATCTTCAAAAACATGGAATATAAATACTACTAACAAGTTCTAATATTCACTATTAAAGCCACAAGCCGGATAAAATAACAGGACTGATAATTAGTAACAGATTTAAATTAGTATATATGTATGCATGTATGGTTATTAAAGTACCTAAAAGTAAATAAATGTTACAGCCTAAATCATACCAAATGATACCTTTTTAAACTACATGTTAAAGACCAAATCTTACCAAATGCTACCTTGTGTAACTACATGTTACAGACCAATTAATTAGTTAGATTTAGCCTGTAACTTTAAGTGACTTTTAAGTACTAAATCAGCATGCCTAAGTAGTGTCCTTATTGTACTCACTCCACAAAGAGATATCTAAATATTAACAACTCATGTATAAAACAAACCCCACCTAAACAGTATGGATAAATTCAGTTCACTGCGAAAATCTGTTACTATAATAACACATAAAGTAGTAATATAAAATAGAACAGCTTGAAATATGAATATTGTAGAAAGAAGCCTTAGTAAAGCTGACAACAAAATAACACGCGATTAATTATTCAAGTTGCTTGCAAACGAATTAAAGAGTCAAAGTGAACATTAGACAGTTTGTCTAAAAATACTCGGGACATAGAGTCAAGCTGCGGCTTATTTTCTGCCATTTTGCAATGAATCGAAGGTGAACATGAAAAAAGCAAATTGACGATAATCTAAAAAAATGGCGGATTACATGAAACAAGAGAGAAATTAAAATAACTAGCATTACTCAGTTCATTTTCAGGAGCAATTATTTTCACCTTAGAGCTCTGGGCTGCCACATTATCAGGTTGGAATCAAGGCCAAAACAAGAAATGACTGAAGCAGGAGGACACATCAAAAGAAGTAGAAGTGTTTTTCTTGAATGCTTTAATTCAGTAGAGAGCAAAGCGTTTCATGTCTATTCAATGCTTTTTGTTTTTCAATCCTTTCTTTGAGTACTCATATCTTTGAGCGTCCTGAAGAAAGTCTGTAATGTATTGTAAATCATGTTGCATTTTACCAAAGAAAGAATTCAGCTCTCTTACGGTTTTGATTGAGTAAGATGTTGCAATGATACCTGCTAAAAAATAGCAATTGTATCTACATTAGTGTACAAGAACCACAAAGCCTTGCGCTACCTATCAGTTACGGTCATTTAAAGTGCGTGCAAGTTTTAATGTTGAATGTGGCTATATATACTGGGTCCAAAGTTTAAAATTCATGCATACATATTAACTGTATATGCCACAAAGTCTACAATTTATATACGTGCTTATGAATTATTAGCAAAGAAGCTCAAAAACTACTTAATTTAACTTCTAACTCCCTCTATAAGGAACGTATGAATATTAAAAAACAAAACAAACCAAAGAAAAAAAAAAAAAAGTTCCATCGCTGGCTGCCGTGGTATAGTAATAAAAAATTTATTTGTGTCCATGCCAGGATTCAAAGCTGTCGAATTTATTCCCACATCAACGCAAACAATGTTTTTTCAATATCGGACGAATTCGTTCAAACTAGACAAAAACTGACAAACACAAAATGTTTGGCGAACTAATTCATATTTGATGAAACTGTATTTATATGGATAGACATCCCCCAGTGCGCAGAATCAGAAACATGTTCCAGAATGTCATGGACATTTTTATAGTGTGTAGTAATGCATCACAATGACGTAGCAAATTTGATTTTGATTCACAATGAAACAGCAAATTTTAAGTTTGGTATGTTTGAATTTACATAAAAAGAAATAGTAACTCATTGAAGCTCTTTTGCCAGCTTAAACCAATAAATAACAATAAACTTTAACAATCATACATACATATATACTACTTGAATTATGCTACTAATAATTAGTCATGTCGTTCTATCCGGCTTGTGGTTTTAATAGTAAATATATAGATATGATGCCTACAACATGTTAGTAGTAATCATATTCCACATTTTTGAAGAAACAAAATAAAAATGGCTTGTGATCATATGTTGGTCAGCTTTTTGAAAAATTAAAAATGTAGTGATCATGTCTTAAGATGGAAGGCAGCTTTCTTCATTAAAAAAATATATATAAAATGGTAGTGGGCCAGATTTCTTCAAAAACTGAACATTGCCATGAGTCAGGCGAGCCAGCTTTTTGAAAAATTAAAATGGAGGTGAGCTAGCTTTTATTCAAAAATAAAAATAGCTATCAGCCAGATTTTTTAGTTCAAAATGTTTTTAAAATGTAGGTGAGCCATTGTTTGAAAAAGGTTAACGTGTAATTATCATACCCCAAGATAAGTGTATTTTGAAAAACAAATCCTGTTGGTGAACTTGGTTTTATTCTTCAAAACTTTTGAAAACCATTTTGAGATGGTTGACTGAGCGAAGACGAACATTTCCTATCTACTATTTCTTAATTTCAATTGCAATCAATACTAAATGCGAAATGAAAGTACTTACAAATGCATCTTAAAAGCTGCGCATTTACAAAATGTTAAAGTTTACTAGATTTTGCTTCCTTCCTGCGGCGTAAAAAATTCTCATATCAACTTGTTTTGGTTACTTTTGTCATACTTATTTGTAACAATATTTTACGGATGTGTCAAAATTGTTCATAATACAGATTTCGTCTATATAAATTGCGTAGTTGGTGGTGTGGTTAGCACATTTGCTATACCTACTTTGAATGGAATTCGATATACGCTTAAACGTCCTCATGACTGCGTCTACATTTATGTGATTTTCATTACCCTTTATCTTCTTCAAAATCTCATTTACTAGCTTGTAATGTTTTAGGTTGAACTTAATTTTCAGCTTTGTTGAGATGTAGTTTTTGAATCAACTTCATATTTTTATAATGCTATCTCTTTTAATTTCTTCTGTAATGTATTTTATTGCCTAGCTCGGGCATTCTGCAGATTCTAGTGGCCTTATAACCTTTTTTCATATGTACCATTTTGTTGTGGTTTTTTTGTCAATTTTGGATTTTCACATATAAGGTTGTTTTAATTCCTTCATTATTTATTGCACCATTTCTTTATTCGCATTCGCCACATTCTAGAAACTGAATATTTTTGAAAAACTCTAAGTTTTCATGGTCCTTTACGCATCATTGTATTTAATATCATAATATTCCAGCTGGTTCCGAATTATTAAGCGATTCATCATATCCTTTCCATTTCGCATAAACATACTTTTTGCCGTTCATGCTTTTGGTTTTCAAGATCATTTCAACTTTGTATACATCATCTTGTTTGTCGCATAGAGATAATTCTTGTTCGTGAAACATGCCATCTATACCCTCCATCTTCAAGTCGTCAAGTTTAGACTAGATCCTCTCTCCTTCTAACTGTTCCATCTATTTTACACTTAATATAATAAGTTCATACGTACTACGCAATCTGTTTAGATGCATATTAATCTGTGCTGAGTGTTAATGTAGTCTTCATTTTGCTAAGGTAAAACGTCAACCTAATTTTCTGGTTTTATTTTGTGTCAAATTATTCAGTATCCTAGTCTTTAAGATTCTATTAAACTCTTGTACTATATATATCGTTTTTGTCTGAGTAAGGTTAAATGTATCCAATGTTTTCCCTTTCCAACAAATCCCTATTTTTATGTTGTAAAATATTTACTTATAAGGTCGTATCCTTTTAGGTTTTTGATATCTAAAGCTTTATCTGAAAGTATCATGTATATCATCTCCCTTTTTCATTTTTACATTTTTAATCCAATCGTATTTTGAAAAAGCTTCTATCGCTGTCAACATGTACTTATATCCATCTTTGTATTTTGCATATGCTTACATGTGAACAATGCCTGTCTGCCACTGGCCCCATTAGCTACTAACATGGAACATTTCAGCGTCTTTTCTTCTTGTTTTGTTATTTTGAGTTTTTTCCCCACAATCGACATATATTTTTGTAAGCAACCGGACTTATATGGTCGTAGAAAAGATTTCTTAAATACTGTAATTTGTCGTTCGTCTTCGATTGAGCATCGTAAGTTTGTTACTTCGTTTTAAACGGTATATAAACATCCATAAAATACCTAATTCTTGAGAAATAACCCGCACGAGTTATTAACAACACAACATGTACTTTTGTTTACAGCAATTTGTTAAATTGCTTCAATTCTTACTAACATATAAATTAGTTTAGATTTTTTTTTAAAAATGTTGCCATTCCTACGGTTGAATTCAAAACAACTGCTTCATATACAGAATCACCATGTGTTGTTTTAAATCTAACTTTATTTTCCCTTATAAACTGACCTTGTAAAATTACGAGATCTTCAAATTGTATTCTACATTTAGCGCAATAACAAAGTGTGTATTTACCCACATCAACAATGTACTGTATTCCTTTCTCATGCTGCACTGTGTTGAACATCTTGCTATCTTGTCTGTTGATACTTACTTTACTGTTATCATCATTTAATGTAATCTGCAAATCAACATTTTTTTCTATTGTGATGTTTGAAATAAATAGATCATTATTTGTATTTTCTTCTATGCTATTGTGTAATGCAACTCGCTTTGAACACACTATTATAACGTCCAAAATTTTAAACAACTATACATTATCACATTATCTCTGAATACTGACATTGTTGCTTTCATGCTAATCTCATAAACTACTGATATCAACTCCCTCAAAAATGCTGAATTCCATACAATTTAGCGTTGTGCCATTTATTAAAAGAAGAAATAAATTAGTGCTCCTTTATGGTCTGCATTTTCGGACTGATCTAGTGCTTTTTAATTTTGATTTTACGTGATAGTCAAATATATGAGTAGTCTTGTAATGCGGTGATTTTGATTTTAAATGTTCTAGTATCCCTTATAAGGGGGCATTATATGAACAGAAAAGATAGTTCTGTCAGTCACTAATTAGTAACAACTTGTGTCTTATGCTTTTATTCTTCTTCTTGAAAGCCCCATCAAATTGGCCGAAAGGATCTGTGTTATAGAGCACGAGAGTAGAGTGATAGGTACATAAGTTTAAATGCATAATGTATTCATCCTCGAATTACATCATGAATCATATGACATAACAAGAATAGATGGAATAAATAGTGATCTTTAAACATGGGATCATCTGAATCGCTCCAATGTCGTTTTAAAAATAAATATAATATAAGTATTTGTTTATTTACCACAATCGCAAAACAAGTTGCTCCAACTTATATACCAAATCGCTTACAATGGTCTTGGAGAAATGTAGTCTTTCGTGGAGGAGGAAACCGGAGAATTTTGATGAAACACCAGATTTTGTTTGGTCGGCTGGTTGCACGTGCAGAATCCCGATATAGAAAGAAAGCCCCATGAGGTGCAAAGCGAGCGCGTTACCGCTGCGCTATCAAGACTTCTTCTAAACTTTAAGGCTTCCTGTCTAAACTCTAATGGAAAATGATAATAACAATAGTATTTCTTATCCATCCAAAACGTACAATAAGCTCTGCATCTTATTTTTAGTTTTATTCATTGGGTTCCAATTTCCGGTATATGTTAATCTAGTGGCCATACATCCAAGATAGGTGATTTCTTTCCTTTCTCCAGGTAAATGATTACCTGGCAACATGATCTGACCTGTGAATAGTAATTGTTTTGTTGATAAACCTACTGTACAAATTACATGAAATAAATTAACTTTAAACTTCTGAAATTTAAATTTAAATTGAAAAGCAATATACGTTCCTTATATTGTTTTGCTTAAGCTATTTCCAAAGTGGTGTGTCTAGTATAGGCTGCTTCATGTTATGGAAATGTATCAGTTTATTGATACAATGAATAAAGCATCTCACTTTAATGTTTCATTAA
Source organism: Margaritifera margaritifera (assembly GCA_029931535.1). Taxonomy (NCBI): domain Eukaryota; kingdom Metazoa; phylum Mollusca; class Bivalvia; order Unionida; family Margaritiferidae; genus Margaritifera; species Margaritifera margaritifera. The sequence goes on from JAQPZY010001665.1 coordinate 3,509,307, forward strand.
TCTCGAATAATTAGTTAGAACTATTAAGATCTGATTGCAGAGTAATTATCAAATAAAGTTCCGTTTCTTCTCTTTAATATTCATTATCAGTAAATAACACTGGTCTACAATTTTTTTGAAGTCGTCTGCTTCAGAGATAAAATGTGCTATTTATTAGGGATTTTGATGTGCTGAATTCAAATATGACAATTAAAACAACTGATTGGATACTGTTTCCAAGATATTTAAGTTTTTACATTTTACGTCTATGTATATTGTGTACATAGTAGACTTTTAATCATAAATTGTAAACATAGGTCTTTTCATGTGTTTATGGTTGCTTTACATGATAATATTTCACCTGTCCTGTTTATGTAACACTTTCAAAAACAGCAAAAGGGTTATATAAATAAAAAATATATTGAAACAAAAGTAAAAAAACTATTATGTATATATAAGTATATAGTTTAGTCCTTGTTCAGTGTCTACTCGGCGCTTCTTGGCTTGTCTCTTGTATTCATTAAATGGAGTATATCTTGTCACTGTCCAGCAATAGTATGCAAGCATTGATGGGCTCCATTTGCCCTGATAGCGTTTCTCCATTGTTGCAATGTCCTGGTGAATTCGCTCGCCGTGCTCGTCGCTCACTGCTTCGCAGTTCGGTGGAACAAATCTAGATGAGAGTGCGAAAAATGTATCTTTAGTGACATGTTGCAACCAAGGTTTTTGCATGATTTGAGGAGGTTTTCCACCAACTCCCTGTAGTTGTCTGCCTTGTTGTTTCCGAGAAAATTTGTTGCCACTAACTGGAAGGTTTTCCATGCTGTCTTTTCTTTGCCACGCAGTGCACGGTTAAATGTATCATCTCGAAGATCACGAATCTTCGGACCAACAAAGACACCTTCCTTTATTTTAGCTTCACTTAACCTTGGAAATGTTCCACGGAGGTACTTGAAAGCTGCTTGTGTTTTGTCCATGGCCTTGACACAGTTCTTCAGCAGACCCAGCTTGTTGTGCAAGGGTGGTAACAAAATCTTCCTTGATTCAACAAGTGATGGATGCTGAACACTTTTCATCCCAGGCTCCAATGACTGTCGGAGTGGCCAATCTCTCTTAATGTAGTGGGAATCTCTCGCACGACTATACCATTCGCAGAGAAAACAGCAGTACTTTGTGTATCCAGTCTGCAGACCAAGCAAGAGAGCAAGAACCTTAAAAATGCCACAAAGCTGCCACTGATGTTGGTCATAGTTTATGCCCCTCAAAAGTTTTTTCATGTTTTCATAGGTTTCTTTCATATGGACTGCATGACCAACTGGAATTGATGGCAGAACACTGCCATTATGCAGCAAAACATCTTTAAGACTCGTCTTCCATGAATCAATGAACAGTCTCTACTCATCTGGATCATGAACGATGTTCAGGGCTGCCATCACATTATCGATGTTGTTGCAGGCTACAAGATCACCTTCCATGAAGAAGAATGGGACAAAATCCTTTTGACGATCACGGAACATGGAAACCCCAACATCACCTGACATGAGATTCCACTGCTGTCGTCTGGGAGCCCAACAGCTCTGCCTTACTCTTGGGTAGTTCCAAATCCCTGATAAGGTCATTCAGTTCACCTTGTGTTATGAGGTGTGGTCCAGAGGAGGAGGATGGGAGAAAATATGGGTCATGTGACATTGATGGTTCAGGAGTAGAAGTTTCATCCTCTTCCTCTTCCTCGTCTGACTCAAGTGAGAATGATTCGGGCGCATCAGTAACCGGCAGTCCTTCTCCATGGGGTACTGGGCATATAGCTGATGGAATGTTTGGATAATGCACAGTCCACTTTTTCTTCTTTGACACACCTTTCCCAACTGGAGGCACCATGCAGAAGTAACAATTGCTGATATGATCTGTTGGCTCTCTCCAAATCATTGGCACTGTAAAAGGCATAGATTTCCTTTTCCTTTTCAACCACTGGCGAAGATTTGTTGCACAAGTGTTGCAGCATATGTATGGGGCCCACCTTTTGTCCTGATCTCCAATTTTGCAGCCAAAATACAGGTCATAGGCTTTCTTAATCATAATGGTTATACTGCGCTTTTGTGATGCAAAAGTCACTTCACCACAAACATAGCAGAAGTTATCTGCATTGTTCACACAAGTACGAGGCATCTCTCCTCACTTTGGCTAAACAGAAATGTGTCCCTTTGCAAAATCAAACACTGACAAATAAGAGATCACGATACTGTTTGATTTGTAGAGCTGATATAGGGCAATTTCTTCAGCAGAGTGATGTAAGCTTAGTTATGATTGCATCATCCATGACTTATAGCCAATTTCTAGGAGCAGACGTCATAATGTACAGTATTGACGAGCCTTTATGAGAGCATAGACTAGTTTCGTTAAATGGAGCCTCCCTAATTTCTTAACATAGGAATTCTCTGGATATTTTTAGGTATACGTGTTGTGTAATTTGAGCGAGGAATAATTCTTCGTATTAGGTGTTTGGGTCGTGTTTTGTATTGCATGGCGTGAAGTACTAATATTCGGTTTGGAAAGGATTACTGATCAATCATACAAATGTAAAACAAGCAAAACAAAAAACCATGCAAGTGTGAAATTAAAGTTTCGTGATGTGTGGTCAGGGAAAATTATTTGTAGTATTCGTGCGTTTAAGAACCCTTCAGTTGACAACGACTGCTGTCTTGAGGTCCTTGGAAATAGGGGAAACAATGGACTTCAAGCCACGCTCAAGCAGGTGTTTGATTCGCTCGGTATGAAACCCCTTGCGTGTAACAATATATATCTATATATGTATATATATATATATATATATATATATATATATATATATATATATATATATATATATATATATATATATATATATATGTATATATACATATATAAATAAGCTGTATATTTGAAATACCACGAAGTGTATACATTTTTAATTAAAAGCAAACGAGGCTTGCCGAGTTTCCTTTTAATGAAAAATTTATACAACGAGTGGTATATTAAAGATGCGGCGTGCATTCTATACATATATTTTATTTATACCACATTTAAATACACGTACTTGCGTTTCCAACGGAGTTAAGATTAACTACAGGAAACAATGTATTGACGGAGAGAGTGAACTCTTCACATCCCTGGCCAGCGTGTCCGTTACAAAATGTAGTTCTGCAGCTATTACAACTATTTATAATCCTTTTTCAAAATTGATCATTTGCTTCTTTTGGTGTTTTTTTGAGCTTCTATTTTCACTCGTTTTGAGTAAATAAATCAAATACACACTTATGATTTAAACATGAAACTTGGTTTAAGTGAAGAAAGTAGAGCACTAGAAACATTGCATAGCTATCTTCTCGAACAGTGAACTCGCAGCCATTTAATTAGCGGCGAGTAAATTGAAACGAGTGTGGAATATAGACTAGGCGTAATGACGAACCAACAAGGGGTAATTAAAATATATAAATTGATTTACAGTTGATCTAAGTCATTATTAATCTTTATTTACCGTTTCTATCCTCCATCTCTCTCTTTCATTCTATCTGTGGGTCAGTTTGTCTATCAGTTTGTCTATCAGTTTGTCTATCAGTTTGTCCATCATAGGTCCAAAGACATAGTCACATGCCACGGGCGAAAATCCACTACGCTCGTTTTTCACGCATTTTCTCCTGTAGCTTGCGACGTTGGTCCAGAGAGAGAGAGAGAGAAAGAGAGAGAGAGAGAGAGAGAGCGGGGGGGGGGGGGGGGGGGGTCGGGGCTACTGGCCATACAATTTGTTTTTAATTGTACATCCCTCTATTTTTCTTTTGGTCGATAAGTCTGTCAGTTATACCATCATAGATCCAGGCAGATATACAGAGACAGAGAGTAATCTGGATCAATAAAAGTAAAACTGATATGCTGACTGACCGACCAAAACTGTGTGAGATAACGAGAGAAGGAGGAGAGCCTTCAGACATTTTAATATTTTTAAATGACCTGTTTTAGAACCTTATTATAGATTAAAAAAGAAAAACAAAACAAAGCATTTAATAGATTACAGTATATGCTTGCCTCTTAACCAAGGAATTTACAGTAGGGCCCTCTCGGCTACAGAGGCTATTGTAACTTTTCATCATTGGTCTCGTGTAACACTGTAGAAACCTCCCATGGAAAAGTGAACACATAACATTATAACGACTCGGGTTCCGCTAAGTTACTTGGTGTAAGTTCAAGTGCAAGGTTTTCATCCAGCTCAAATTCTTTATCTCTCTCACTGCACAGATTTCCACTTAAACGTGACCCTATATGGCATGAGAGAGAGAGAGAGAGAGAGAGAGAGAGAGAGAGAGAGAGAGAGAGAGAGAGAGAGAGAGAGAGAGAGAGAGAAATTGGAATGCAGAAGGGATCTCGATGAAATTGTGTACCATGTTAAATTCATTTAGAAAACTGGGATTATATTTGTTCTCGTTATTTTCTTATTTCAATAATGATCAGTAAGTAAATTCATCACTGATCTATAGAGTATAAAACGATTAGTCTACTGTTGAACCAATAATTATATGTACATTCGTAATCCATGGGCGAATTACAATTTGATGTACCAGCAGCATTGGTATATCAGATTGCTTCAATCCATCACTTTAACAGCCATGCTATTTTTTTAATGTATCTGGTATATGTATATATATATATATATATATATATATATATATATATATATATATATATATATATAGAGAGAGAGAGAGAGAGAGAGAGAGAGAGAGAGAGAGAGAGCGAGAGAGAGAAAGAGCGGAAAGTGCTATCCCTGGATTCTACAGGAGAATGCTTGATAACATTAACATAATTTTTAAATACGAATTATATCAATGTTATCAAGCATTCTCCTGTAGAATCCAGGGATAGCACTTTCCGCTCTGTTTGGTGTATATTTGTAATTCTCTATAATAACTTCTATATACCTTGATTTCTGTAGTAGGAATCCAGATGGACTGTGTACTTAGATGAAAATTAATTACTGGGTCGATATACGGGTATGTCTGCTACGCACGAATTCATATACCACTGACTTTGTAGCATCATTTTTTGGTGATGTGTGCATGGTCGAGATGGTATAGGGGTTGGTGCTTACAGGCAAGGCGATGGGTGCCTTAACTCGTGGTTCCGGGTTCGAATCCGGTGCCGTAACGGGTTCGGATCCGGGTTCGAATCTCTGTAGAGTACGAATTAAAATTCTCTAACCTGTATGATAATTTATTTATTCGTATATATACTCGGGGATAAAACTACCGCAAACACTGCGAAATGCCCCCCCCCCCCCCTTATAGGAAGGTAATTAGAAACCCCCGAACAAAAGCTGATTGGGAAGCTGTAGCCAATTGAACTCTTTTAACCATCTTTCCTGGAACTTTTTAATCTTGGCATTATGGGCTTAGATTGATCATCTGTATTTTGTTCTGTGTTCCTCAATTTCCTCTAATTACAGGCAGACAAACTCTGCGTAGAAGACGAATGTTAAAAACTGAACTCATGCAAGATGGCCTGTGTCTTTTTGTATTCATGTATCTGTATGTTGCTATTTATGGTACTTTTGGTATGAGTCTACATTACCATAATGCTACAAAGCAATTCCCAGTAGTACAGTGTATTCATAAACTCGCGGAATTAGGGACTAATATCTAGTATGAAATGCACAATTTGTGTACGTGCAATGTACATATCTGATTACATTATTTTACATGCAAGATGTTATTTATGCGTGATTCACGTACAAATATATATATATATATAGTTTTATAGTCATCATTTCTTTTAAATGCTAGTTACGTATTATGGCATCTACGTATCAGTCACTCGCATAAGGAATAATTATAGCAGTAATCTCAAATACATACAGTACAATCCTTGTTTTTACTCTATCAAATGTAATGCTAATCATCTAACCATAGGCACTGCATGCACTTTCATTCTTTTTATCATTACTAGCATCACGCAAATATTTAAAGAACGCCAGTGATATACCAAGGGAAAGGATATCAGTTCGGATCTTTCTTAAAACATAATTATACGGTTGTACTTAATCAGATGTTCCACTTTCTAATTGTGTTACTTGACGCATGATTCTTTATTTTTTGTAATTTGATTTTTTTGTGTGTGTTTTAAGATGATGTATTATCCTGAATTTGATAATCCTGATGAAGTCTCTGTGTAAAAGGAAATAAAGTCAGTCAGTCAGTCAATCATACAGATGCATATATATATATATATATATATATATATATATATATATATATATATATATATATATATATATACATGCACGCATACATATATACATAAAACATCAACATGCATACGTACGAACGTACCTACCTATTAACCTACCTACCTACCTACCTACCTACATACATACATACATACATACATACATACATACATACATACATACGTACGTACGTACGTACGTACGTACGTACGTACGTACGTACGTACGAACATACATACATACATGCATACATACATACATACATACATACATACATACATACATACATACATACATACATACATACATACATACATACATACATACATACATACATACATACATACATACATAGAGTCAAATAGATAGATAGATGGTCACAGAGACATAAAAACATGCAGAAGACATAGACAACGCATCAGATCGAGGCGTATGGAGGGATGGCAGATAAAATAAAATAATTCCCCCTTGCCTACAAGTCCTGTGTACAATATTGATGTGATCGACCTCTCTAATACTTAGGTTGTTGTGTTTTGATGATTCAAAAGTCTACTCATGCAAGTCTTTGCTAATTATTTTCAGATGCTATGTTTCTGATTTCGACTGAACGAACACCTATACAAACTGTGAACAAAAGCAGAAAATATCAGGTTGGGAAGACCATTAGCATCAAATAAAATACAAACATTTAGATTAATCATGAACTTGATCTACCATTTGACCGGAAGCTTTTAACGGCCATGGCATGGCTGCCTGCTTAATTCTTTATTATGAGCATACTTCAGCCTGAAAGAAAGAGTTTTATAGTGGTTTTATTGTCAATCTTGAGGCAAGTTTAGGATTAATGATAGTTTTGGATATTTATATTGTTCACTGACCAACATCTGAATCAATTAAAATAAAACAAACAGAAAATAAAATCTTTCACGCGGTAATTTTGTTTCTATCAAAGAAAAGGAAGCGTGGTCATTTACGCTGGTTTTGATATATTCGAAATTTTATGTTGCATCCTGTAATGAAACGTTTTTACTGACTGACTGAAATTGGTTGTAATTGGGGCTTTATGTTGGAGGTAAAAGTGTACTAGCTATCCTCCGTTCTTTGGGAACAGGAGAAAAAGAAGTCCCTTTTTCAATATATAGGTGCGTACAGTGAAATCTCTCCTTCTAATCACCCCCGAAATGAAACCAATTACCAGCTGCGACAACTTTTTCTCAATCTTTTGTCCTCAAAACATTGCAAGGGTGCCGCCCCCCCCCCCCATATCCAGTCTCTCAGAGTATGCATCCGCCACTGTAATCAAATCAAGCAATGTCATAAATTATTTCGCCTAATAAAGAAGAACCTGTCTTAAAAGATTACCACTAATGACAAACAATCATGATCTCTTAAGACAAGTCGTCTCTGATGACAGGTCAAAACACTATATAATCAAGAAATCCGTGCATTAAGATTTAGATCTCTCAAGACAGGTGTTCTCTGATGACAGGTCAAAACACTATATAATCAAGAAATCCGTGCATTAAGAATTAGATCTCTCAAGACAGGTGTTCTCTGATGACAGGTCAAAACACTATATAATCAAGAAATCCGTGCATTAAGAATTATATCTCTCAAGACAGGTGTTCTCTGATGACAGGTCAAAACATTATATAATCAAGAAATCCGTGCATTAAGAATTAGATCTCTCAAGACAGGTGTTCTCTGATGACAGGTCAAAACAATATATAATCAAGGAATCCATGCATTAAGAATTAGATCTCTCAAGACAGGTGTTCTCTGATGACAGGTCAAAACACTTTATAATCAAGAAATCCGTGCAATAAGAATTAGATCTCTCAATACATCAAAAGAGGTGTTCTCTGATAATAGGTTAGAACACTATATAATCAAGGAATCCGTGCACCGAGAATCTGGTTTTCTAAGACAACTGGTCTCTGGTGACAGGTAATAACACTATATAATCATGAAATCCGTGCATTTAAAATCTGGCCTCTTAAGACAGGTGGTCTCTCAAGCCAGGTGATCTCATAGCAGTGGTCTTTCTAGACAGTTTTTACAACAATTGCCTTAAATAGCAGCTATTTATTTTCATTATACATTTATAAAACAAATTAATTGCATAATGTTATGTTTTCAATGATTTGACTACGTGTAATTTGATCTTATTTATATCAGTGTTGCTTATTACCACAAAGAGCCCGTGCATTTGTAATATTTACTAGTTATTTTTAAATATCGAGCATATTCATTACTTTTGATTACTATACTCTGACGTTTATATGATTATATGTCCTTTTGACTTTTCTTAAGACTCAAGTGCTGGTCGATCGAATTTTGTACGTATTTTGCCTTAAACTCTAAACTGGCGCTGATAGCATAGGAAGACACCCTGGAATGGAAAATGAATTAACATTAATATGACACCCTGTGGTCAATGGGAAATTAACATTAATGTGACACATTTGATTATTAGACACGAAAAAGGTATTGTACAATATATAGACAAAACTACATAAGTATTTTGTTCCGAGACGGCAGAAAGAACGGCCTCGACGTATTCCTACGCCGTATCAAACGAGTTCTTTCCCTTGACTAGGAACAAAATACTTATGTGGTTTTGTATTTATTACATACCACCGGTTTATTCACACATTGTTTTTAAACTTCTTAAAGTATCCTTATAAAAATTAATTAAGGTATTGAAAGGTTTATGAAAGATAATGTACAACCCACTGAACCCCCCCCCCCAACCCCCCCCCCTCCCAAAGAAACAAACAAACAAAACGAAAACAAAAACAAAAAAACAATGTCATGAGTCGAATGTAACCGAGGCTTGGACTAAAAAATACTGTGCATCGGTCTGTACGCATCGCTCAAATGATGATTTACTCTTTTGCTTTGGATGTTTACTTTTTTTGTATGGGACACAAGAATGAGTTTAAACTGCAATCACAGGCAACTGGAATTTTCTTTATTTCGCAAATGGAACATATGTTTTGGACCTGTACGTGAACATGTTTCTTACGCTACCTAATGAATACACATGCAAACAGCACTTCCAAACAAATTTCAGGGCAAATTTAATAGACTAACAGTTATTAAATATATTGAGTTATACAGAAAACTCATTAATTGACAGTACTTTCAAACTCTATATTTTATGTTTTCATTACAAGAAATTATTGATGCATTGAACTCTAAGGTGACAATGTAAAAGTCTAAAAAAATAATTAAAAAAAATAAAAAATTCAGTCTCTTTCTAACTTTTTTTCTACTTGAAAAGTTGCAAGAATTTAAAATCTAAACAAAAATACAACACCATGCTTGGGTCTCAGTGATGGTTCAAAGTCTCAACAACATCGTAACAAGATGTAATTGCTCTAAATTTCAACCAGAGTCATTGGAGCTGCTGCTCTCTCTGTGATACGTCTACCTTTATGTTGCAAATGTTTATAAATCTTATCCTCGATTTTACTAAACAAATTGGAATTCCCAGCAATATTAAAAGACAAATTGAAAGTGTTTCCACCTATGCTTCCTCCATAAAAATCCATAAAGCCATATTTTTAACTCTGAAATTTGAAATTGTTTTCTGACTGGTGTACGCTCTTTAGATGATTTACCAAGTAGAATATCTCTTTTCTGTGTGTCAGAAGCACTGCAACTGGGAATGGGATCAACAGGTGCACGGTTCAGAAGTTTACACATGTGTTTCTGTTGTTCGGTTGGATAGTTATTCACACTGTTTACATTTTAATGTCCAGATAATTGTATAATTGTGGTAGGATCAACGCCTTCAAGGAGGAGTGTCGTGCGTACAGTTTGTCGAGCGTTGTGGGGTTTGTTCTTCCATCTATTCCAAAGGTTTTACACATGATTTGCATTATCGATTTCAATGTATTCACACCGGCCGGTTGGCACTAGAACCATAGACCGTCAGCTGTTCTGTTCTGACAAATTGCCAGATTATAAGGTGATTCAAGGGTGTTCATGGATGAAGGCCTCCGACTAGCATAAATTTTGTAAGCGAAAACTAAGCATTATTTATTTCGGAATTGCTTTGGATTAAAATGTCGTAAATGACCGCTATTACCGACCCATGCTATTGTTGATCTTTCATTGAATTTTAAACATTCCTCCCCATTTTCGTCACTCTTTAGTGTAATGTTTCCCCACCTTAATTGTCTGTTTTCATCACTGGCTCTAAAACCAAATAATTTGGTGTTATGGTACCAGACAGTATTAAGTAAGGCTTCGGAGTTGTGGATGCCAAGTTGACCAGAATTCCATAAAATATCTTATTCGTTTTTTAATTATTGGTTCAACTTTATGTGGGCGATTTCTTAAACATTTTTGTTTAAGATATTTGCGGCGAGAATTCAGCACTTTGCTACTGGTAGCAAACTCATTTGAAGATAAAATGCTGTAGCCATAGTTCTTGCCCCTTCAATATCTGTCTATAGCTCTGTGGTAACTAGTAGGAGTATCTGGTTCATAGTATGAACCGTCCAGTTTGATTAAAGTATTCAGGTAGGCACCGATATAAGTATCTAATGCGACATGGGTCATATTGAAAATTTCCCTTTTGTCTGAACGAGGGGGCATTTCTAACCTTGCGCTGAATTTTGGCATGACTCCCAGAGTCTTTCTTACAGTGTTTGGATTTTTTTAAACTTTCAAGATCAGATTTCAGATTCCTGGCCGTAGCGGCAAAGTACTTTGTCTGGCTATGTTCGATGTCACTTTGCACACCAGCTTCATCTAAGAAATAATCGTCAACATTCCGTCCAGAATATTGTTGTCAACTTCAACTAACTCTAATTTTTCAGCTGTAGGTACTGCGTAATGCCCATAAACGTCCTCGTCGCTACTTCAGTACTCCCCCTTGGGGCCCAGCTGCGAATCCGGACATATTTCACCAGCGATGATGGCAGACGAAAGATACATTATAACAACCAAAACACATGACTGCATTTTTATTAAAACGTTTGTAGACAGTTTTTGTAACAATTACACGCAGTAGTTAAAAATGTATTGTAATAAACAATTTCCCATTTTTCGCTAGATTGTTATTGAATATTTCGTGCATTAAAAGTAGTTTCAGACTGGGCGCACAACACGGACATGTTTAGGTGTGTGGTACGGAAATACAGATTGGACAGCTGAATCAAACGAACAATCAAGCATGTAAGATTAAATGGGTATGTTATATATATATATATATATATATATATATATATATATATATATATATATATATATATATATATATATATATATATAAATTGAATTTTATATATTATAATACCGATTTGCTTCACCATTGCAGTTTTGGGGAGTGGCCATACTAAAAAAAATATTAACAAAATTGATTCACATAACTGAAAATTGTGTATTGTCCCAATTGTGGAGTTGTTGTGTAATTTTAGACCTTGTGCTTTATAAAAAAGGTATCTTCAGCAGAATCAGATACGTCTCAGGGTACAGTAAGACTTTATTCTACTAAAATTATACAACCGTGAGACAATTTCAGCTTTGAATTCTGGATGAAAATACTCAAACTGATAACAGCCCTTGTCTCACCTAATCCTTTACAAGAATCGTGAATCGAAGGACAAAGAGTCAAATACTTTTGTGTCAAACGACATGATTATCTGAAGCCGTATTAAGATTATTATGCCATTTTATTGTAAGTATCCTAATGTCATAGCGAACTTAAAATCGAGCTAAATTAAGCCAAATATTAAATGGCTTAATTTGTTTCTGTATGTTGTTTGGTTTCTTCGCCATCTTTGGGGTCAACGCGTATTTGTTATTTCCTTTATAGATGTCGTAAAACATAACTTTAAATCGTCGTCTATTCAAAGAGTATCCTGCTACCTTAAGTTCCTCTCCGCAGTTATTATGTCCTTCTGAAAGAGGGACAGGCATAGGATGAAGTTCTTTGCATTTGCAACGTGCACAATCGAGAGAATGTTGGCATTCCTCTATGCTACTTTCATGTGCTATGACTAAATTTTTTTAAACATGTGGTCATTATGGAAATCGTGCAATATCTAATACAGCTGATGAAAAAAATTGCCCTCGTGTGCTCGAAAAATGCGATTGAACTTGTCCACAGTACAGTAACTTTAACAGTTATTACAATAGGAAACTTAATTTTGCCACAGGATGCAAGCTTCTCAAAGGCAACCAATTAATTAGAAAATCTGTCGAAAGCAAAAACAAAATTATCAGCTGTCTTTTTTTTTTTTTTTGAAAGGAGCACATATGAAGTAAGACCAAGCTGTATACTCCCCAACCCAAATTACACCCATCATCCATTAACCTAAATAAAGGGAATTAAAAGTTCTTTTAACAATACCTAATATATACAAGTTTTTGTTTTAAAAATCCAGGATTACTAGTGAGGACAATCTGGGATATTCTTTTTTCTTTTAAAATTAAACTTTATACCAATTACTAGACTGTAGAGCTTTATAAAAAATGAGAAAGGGTCGTCCGAATTGTCGTCCAAATTGTCATCCGAATTGTCGTCCGAATTGTCGTCCGAATTTTTATAAGGTCATACAGCTTGTTCACAATAATAATAATAATAATAATGTTTTTATTTATGGAGGATAACTTGTTTATTGAGTACAATTAATCCCTGTAGGCACTTTGCTATACACAAAATGTACACATTATAATCACTATATAAAGGCAAAGTATCCTCTCTCTCTCTCTCTCAATACGTACTTACAAGTAATCACACCTACATAGGCACTACTAAAAGAGATTAGGGAAACAGAACGATTTAACTACATATATAAATTATTATTTCATCAATTTAATAATCCCGTTTTGAAATGCAGAAATGGAGAAGACCTATTTGACTTCTTTTGAATGCAATTCCAAAGTAGTGAGCCACAGTATTGAAAACGGAATAGTTCCGTACTCGATTGAGAAATTTGTGAAATTTATGGCAGTAATTCAGCGTAGAATTGGCATATTGACAGATTCTCTATAATGATACATATCATTTATATAGTTTAGACCAGAGTTATTTTAAACTTTAAACTTTGTCTTTGTTTTTATCACAGATATATTTTTTTTAATCACCGATCATCGTCCAAGTACTAATTGTCTCTTTAATATTTAAAATTGGATCACTGAACACACTTCTTCTGTGGGATCTATTTTTGGAACATATCAATCTTCGTTAAAGTTGCCTGGAAACAATTTTCCCAAACCATATTGCAATAACTAATATCATCCTGAATGTAGCTTTTAAATAAAGTAATTATGTGCTTTACATGTATGTAATATTTTAGTTTCCTTAAGATCAACAATTACGAATATATTTCCTTTGTAATATGAGTAATGTGTTGAGCTCATTTTAGGTTGTTGTCAACAAAACCCCCAATTATTTTGTGATGTGTAACCGTCTGTAAGATGACATCATTATGAGTGACATTAATATTTTCATTTCTAAACTTAGATAATTTTTGTTTAATGCCTATGAGAAGTTCTTTAGTTTTATCAGTATTTATTATCACCCTGCGCCGGCATAATGGGATAGGAGATCTGGGTCTATGCAGTTTGTTATGAGTAGTCAGTAGAATAAACAACATAGACCCTGATCTGCGAAGGATTATACAACTGCATATCAGGGTCTATAATATTTGCAGTTGGACCCGAATTGTAAGCGACTACATACAGTACTGTTCAATTCGGAGAATGTGCATTCGATTAAGGTACTACTGTGTTATAATCAAATAAGGTAGCCAGACCACAACTATATCATGAGCAAATAGTTTGGGTGACAAGATAATTTCTATTTCTAGAAAATGCAGGCAACCAGTTTCTTATTCCTTCTCAGTTATGAGTGTGTCATACTAGTCTCACTCACTGGTCCATTTCTTATCTCCACCCTAAGTTGTGAGGGATTCACACAAAATGGTCATTGACCGAACAATCAATGTCCACTTTATCGTCTTTCTAAACGCAATGTTTAACGCAATTATGGTTTATAAAATGCTCTAACTTAGTTTGTAAGTTGTTCAGAAGCTGTGCTTGCACGTGGGCGTCTGTTGACGTAAGAGCAACGCTATATACAAATTGCAATATCACCATGGACCTATGGTAAATAGTTTGTTGTTGATGTTTCCTTTTAAACTTGATATTTAATATAAATAGCACATGCCAGCCTCAAAAATGTCACTAAACAGATATAGGAAATACAGGCTGAAATAGGTGCATGTTTGCGGTTCACCAAACTTGAGATTCCTGTATTTGATTTTTGATAGGCTTATGTGGTACTCGACATTAAGTGGAAATATAAGATCGGTCCACATTTTATGTGCGATTGTTGTAAACCAACAAAGAATCAAATCAAACAAGATGATGAAACGACTCTCGTGCTTATCATGAGATTACGTATTGATCTTGACTCAGTTTTAAAGGCCTCTTGTCAACTGGCATTTAGCTAAAGTTTGTAATAGAAGGACCGAATGAAACTTCCAGAACGAGAAATCTTTAAAGACTAATTGATGCACACACACATCTATCTACTAACTAACTAATTAATTAAATATGTGCGTGTGTGTTTGTTTGTTTGTTTGTGTGTGCGTGTGTGTGTGTGTGTGTGTGTGTGTGTGTGTGTGTGTGTGTAAGGAAATTATTTGTACATAAAACAAATATCCAGTTTGGTATATACGCCCTTATATATCTATGCATCTATATATCTATCTAGTAAAGTATTCACTTAGGTAGGTATTAACAAGCAGAAAATGAAAAGAGGTAAAAAAAAAAAAAAAAATAAAAATAAAAGGTTTGTTTTTCCAACAGAGAAGAAATGGTTTTGTTGCGATGGGGGCGGCATTGATTGCTGACAATATGAAAATTCCTGCCACACAGTACCCACATACACAGTCGTAAGCGCTGTGTCAACGCCATGAAACGTGTTTACGCCGCGCCTATGCTTTGTATAGATGGCTTTGTCAACGCCATGAAACGTGTTTACGCCGCGCCTATGCTTTGTATAGATGGCTTGCCACTATTCGGCTTCAGCCCTTAAAAATGTTTGAGCCTCACAGATCATTTTCAGACAAAATTATGTTGATCTGCTGGAACAGAAGGTCTGGGTAGAGCGATATTATAACTTTTCTTGAGCAGTTTGATATGAAACTTTAATTGATTAGGAGGAGTTGGGCATTTAGTTGTTCTGTGGACACGCACTTCTAACCTGTCGCATCGGTGTACTGTCAAGATGTCGAAGTGGTGAAAGTAAATGTCAGTTTCCTTAATATCTTTATGCCCGGTAATGGTACGGTCTTTAACAATCTTTTCAACGCGCTTGCCAAGAGTCACAACCAGCGTGCCTACTGTTCGCAGGCATTGTGATTTTTCTTTTTTTTTGACCGATCACTGTTATACTGCAAAACATATCTGTTTAAAAAAATCACACAATTTTGATTTTTAGTGAGCATGGTGATAGAGGTCGTTATGTATTCCGAGCGAGGAAAGGTTACCGATCAGGCCGTTTCACCAAATACTACATCGACATTATAGTAGCTATCAATCCCAAGAGTCCTAGGGGTGGGTGGTAGTACTTTTGATTGTTGTTTCGCCTGCTCAAACGCATTTCACCCCAGCTCGTTGCGGGTTGGTTTAGGGGGTTCCTCTAGGTAGCCCCTGTGTATAATGTCTATCTGTTTTGCATTCTCGTTAGAGTCCAATATAAACTGGTTAGTGTTCACATCTTTTTTCTGTAGGTACTCTTTCACCAGTGGTTCGTAGTCTTTGACGACGCTATATAAAAATTGTCCTTGCTTTCCCACTATATCTTCGCCTTTGGTTGCAGGATCGTCAGGCACCAATGACTCGAGTTCTTGCTTTATCATGTCTGAATGCTTCCCATCGTTTGCTCTTAATCATGTTTTAAGTAATGTAGATTCCAATTACTTTCCACATTAGGGGCGAAGAGGAGGCTAACTATGGTCAGAGAGGCCGAGAGTCATGTTGGTTCTACATTGACATTGAGGGTCTCGCATCGGGTGGCTTCTTTGGAGTTGCGTATACAAGGAATGCTGACCGACATACTTCCGTGTAAAAAGTCAGAAAGGGCAGCTCGGCTTTTACTATGGGCGCGTACGACATTGTGTACTCGGATCTAAAGCGTAGTCCACGTATTATCGCCACGATTGCAGTGGAAGTGGATAAAGCAGAATCCACCTTTTGCGGTGATGATAGTGTCATCGTTGTTTATGACAGTAAACGTGTCGAAGTTTTGACCGTTGCCATTTATCCCAGCTTTAAACGCCGGAAGCGTTTACCGCGACAGTTCAGCCGACATATGTGATTCTATCGGCCGTTAAGTACACAACATCCTCCTTTGAAAAAGTATGGGTGGCAATAGCGCCTGTCCGGTTTAAAAAGGCCGCTAGATCGTACCGTGTAATATACTTGACTAAGACTGCCTTTGTGTGTACTGGTCGCAAATCGCCTCAAGGCTTGCGGGACGAGTGTCGATACTAAATGGAAGCGATGGCCCAGAAGAAGCGACAAGTGCGGCAACGCCGCCACCAATGAGGCCAGGACCACGTAGACTCATATCCCGTGGATATTTGCTCGTGTCGTGCAAGGTGGTATCTTCAGCCATGTCGCGATAGACATCGACATTCTCAAACTGTAGCAGCAGGCTGTCGGTGTCCGTGTGTAGCAGGGCTACCTTGTCTCTATATTTGGCCTTGATGCTGTTGTAGTAAAAGTCGTACACGAGGAGCTTGCTGAGGTCGAGGATCGCCTGCCCTGTAAAGATTGGGCGGTTAAACTCAGGTTGGCTTTTCCGGAATGTGAGGCGACGAGGTTGTCGTCGAAGACTTTCCTCGACCGAGACTCTGAGTCGTCAATCAAGTGGCTCTTCCTGTCGTCCTCACCTCAGGACTCACGAGATCCAAACGGATTAGCTTCAGCAGGTTCTTCATGGTCTTCTCGAATACTAAGTTGTTCATCAATTTAAAGAAATCGTTTTCAAACTCTGATATCACCTTGGTCCTGAGATCAGTATTAAACAACTGTATGCATGGGCCCATCGAAGGCTTTAGTCGAGCTTCAATGTCCTGTGAACCTTGGTTACATGTATTCCGAGTTTTATGTACAGCTGGATGTTTCGGTAGGCAACCACCTATCGTTCCTTTCTTCGCAGGCAGGGAACGAGGATGGCGCTTTCAGTGAACCTACCCCGCCCCCCGTTCGCTCCTCCGGTTACTCGAGGTCTACTTCAAGAATGTGGGCCTTGGGGCCATTCGCCGCAGAGGTTGTTAAGTTCAATCCAGGTCGCCGGATTGTTGGCGTCATATTCGCATCCATATGATTCACACTATGGGTCGCTTGCCTTCGCATGACGCCAGCTTGATATCGAAATGCCGCCACGGATGTCCTTCTCAATAAATAGATGCATGTCGATGTCAGTCAGCAGCTCAAGCTCATTCCGGGATGGCTGTAGTAATGGGCTGGGTCGAGGCCATAGTTTTTCAGTGATCTGTCCCGAAACGTCCCGAACACGTCAACCAACAAGAGCACATCGGTTCACGGGTAGAGATCGTGGTAGTCTTCAGTTTTTGCACAAGCATAGCGTGTGGCCTGACGTCCACGCTAATAAACAGCGGGTAGGAACCAGAAACATTAACCGCAATACTGCGGCATACCGATGTCAAGCGCTTCGCAGTGGGTAAATGTCCATTATGACCCCTCACACATATACATTTCAATGCGTTTCAGTGCAAAATCATTAACTTGGGCAACCAGCTGCTCGAGCTCAACGCTGTGCATTACGACTATGGCGCTGGTACGAAACCAGGCTGTCACTTTGTTGGTTGCCATCTCAGTTTTGTTTATTGTATAAATTTTCTAGGCCAGGCATAGCTTTGTCCTGTTGTATGATATGAACGAGGCTAAGCTTAAGGCCATCAAGGTTTCTTGAGCTCCCTAGAAAGGATGTCGTGTACCCTAGGCGCCACAGTATTATCAAATGTCAAGGCTTCTGCTTCCAGTTCCTGCTTTTCAGGCACGGTGGCACGATAATCTTTCAAACCCGCGTTTACTCTTCGCTGCCTCTCTACTAAGTCGGGCAGTTGCAGTATCCTGCCAATCCGGCGTGGTGCTGAAACAATCCTCCGCAGCCTTTCGGGTGGTAGAAATCAATAGTCAAGCTAGTCGCTATAGTATACAGGATTGTCGATCGATACTTTCTGAAATGTGGCTTCATGCATAGCGTGTTGCTATAATAACCGATCGATCGATAATTTTGAAATGTGGCTAGTTCGTGTATAATGAATTTATATAGGAGAACGCGTAACAGATTTGGCTACACAAATGAAAAGGCGATGCATTAGAACCTGTAAGATAACCCATGTGACAGTACTTTGGATGGCCCGGGGGGTGAGGGGCATGGAAACAGGTTTAGATCACCTGGCGTACAAGTCTTTTTGGGATGTGGGAAAAATATAAAAGTTTCATTTTACATCTACTTGGTTAGTTATTCAATAACTCAGCCTTTATCCAAATGTCATATCAGGAAGATAAACTGTGGTCGAGCAATGTGTCCAAATTTAAGTTACTGTAATCAACGATCAGACAGAGTTCACAATGTCACCAGAATTTAAATCAATTTAATATGGACCAATTTTAAAAAAAAGCCGAACTTTTCATATGACCTGGATGGCAGTTAAATGGAATATATTCACATAAAGTGGATTTTCTCGGCATTTAGGTTCTTCCAGAATCTTAACCATTCTTTTAATTGAAATACTGCAGTTATGGCTAACAGCCTCTCTGTAGCATTCTTTTGTTTTGCTGGTTTTTTCTAGACTATAAGTTGATTTGATGAGAACATTTCTCTTCCTTCTAACTCTCGCCCGATACAGTATAGTTGTTGCCACGGCTTGCCCCTTATTTATTTTTTTAAAATAAATTTTGTTCCAATGTATACCATGAAAAATTAATGTGCACGCATCCGCTACACATAATACCTTTGCATTTTTCGAATATAAGCTAAAATACCAATTCTTTTATATAGAGAAACACTCAAAAATATTTACTTCACTCAAAGAAACTGCAAATTTTACAAGCAAATATCTTACTATATAGGGTATACAGTCATTACACTGTCATATTTAATAGATTTAAATTGGCTTTTTGCCAATAAGAAAGCGTCAGGCGTAATATTTTTTCTTTTTTTATACAAATATCAGATGTCCCTTATCTACAAATGTCAACAAGAATACTATTGTCAATAGAATGTTGAAAATTATCAAAATATGAAGTATTTATTTTTAAAATATATGATTAGAAACAAAATGATCAAACGAAGTAAGATCTAACTATCGTTTGCACTCAAAACGTGTCTGTCAGAATTAATAAATTTTTAACTTCTATTACAAATCTAATTTCTATTGATATGCATATGAAAAAGTACAGATTTTTCACGCAACATTCTTGTTAAATTTGCTGATATTTTAAATTTTCACTGATAATAATTATCTTTAATTAAAGTTAAATATGCTGAGAGAAGCTAGGCATGGTAAAAAAGATTTAACGAAAGAAATAAATTGATTGAAAGAAGCGTTCTGTAGCTCAGGATATAATAAACACATTTGCAGTTCGTCACACTCCAATAAGATTTATATCAAACTTCTCATCATCACAAGATATCACCTAATATATCAGCGATAACCCGAGCTTTTGAGTCCATTTTTACAGTCACATCGCTTTTACGCAAACAATTTAGACTTGTTTTTTTCAGGAATCGTGACCCAATAAATCAGTTGAGAATTTCCACATTTCGCAGCTGCTGAAGCGTTGGGTAATGTTGCCCACGGGTCACGCTCTTTGTGTAAGCTGGACACTTGCAACTATATGTTAACATAGATCTGATGAATCACTGTTTTTAAATATGGGCGACTCTTTTATTTTGTAAAGAGGGGAATATGGCTAAAATAGTTTATAAGCAACAATTCACTCATATTATATACCAATCGCTTCTCATTTTCTAGGAGTAGTGGGCAAGTTATCCATTGATTAATTTCTGCCATTATTCAGTCACCTAATAATCGTTATGTTACATCTCCCATATTCAAACTTGATTTATAAATTTGTAGTGTAATTATCATGTCCAAGAGTGTTAGATCTTCGTCGTCATTATTAAGGTCCACAATTTTAAATAAAGTCTTCATCACCATTTTTATGATGAAATCATGATCATTATCGTTGTTGTCGTCGTCGTCATTGCAATTATGATCACTAAAATTGTGTCATTGTCATTTTGTTTATAATCATAATAATAACAGCATCATCATCATCATCATCATCGCCATCATTGTCACAAAATTGTGTACAAAAATACCTTTATATAATATATAAACGAAGATGTACATAGGTTTCATTGCACGTACAACGTTGCCCGAGGGTGTATAGTTTCAGCCTTAGCATTTAAAAAAATACTGATTTTGGTTCACCCACTGTTCCACGGGCAAAGTGCCGGCGGTGAGAAACCAGATAACGTTGAGTTCTCTAGCGTGGATTTGACTACAACCAAGTCCTCATAGCCCAAAATTCTCTGTATCGTCACAATACAAATACGCTTTGTCAGGAAGCTGTCCACTTTAAGAAAGCAATCTGCAGCTGTAGAGGTATGTACAAAAGAGAATGTATTCTTTCTTGCTATCCGTTCTATGTGATAGAATTGTTTTATATATTGGAAGTTTCGGAATATATTCAAAATTTGTAGAGAGTCAGACCTATATCCTATCACGCCATGTTTTTGAATAGAATATAGTCTCTTTCAATTAGCAATTTTATAGCTGAACAGATAAGATGAATTCACTTATATGTTGCATGCATTATGTGATAAGTAGTGTTCGAGTTTTGAGAATCCAGTGCGATTATTCTTGCAGAGATAGATACTAACGTGGTTATTATAATAATAATGTCGTACAGTTTGTTCTAATAAAAAAATGTAATGCGTAACGAAGTCAAGTCATGTGCGCGCATGCGTAATGTTTATCAATGTATTCGTACTTAACCGTGTCTCGTGTATTACACGGCTCAGTCATTGTATTTTTAGCTCTTTACGGGAGTTATCAAACTCTGAGGTTTTGTGTAACACGGATGCTGCGCTCAATGGTGACGTTGGTTCAAAGGACGAGTCTGCTGATTTTCTCAGTGTGATGGGTCAAAGGTACTGGATCAGCGGATCTATGGGAAAAGGAGGCGTTCGATGGAATCCATCGGCAGACATGGAAGAAGCAGACCACGTGAGGTCGTTTCTTCACCATTGGACGGGAGCTGTGAAATTGGAAATATCTCTTGATTGTTGACTAGACGCCATCAGATAAATAACGTCACACGTTAAATTTTTGAATTAATTTAATTCGATTTCACTATATGTGCGAAAATCAATCATACATCCATCGTACTTCTTGACGAACCATAGATGAACCATATATCAATCATGCTTGTTTATGAACTTCATGCATTGATTATATCCTGTTGATAAATTCATATGTTAACCATAATTGTTTATAATTCCATATATTAATCATATTTGGTGACAGTTCCATACGTTGTTCATATCAGTTCGTATAAGGGATCATCTGTGTTTATTCGTTGAAATTCAATGCTTTGATCGGTTCCATGAACTTTGTGCGCATCATTTTGCTATATCCACTGTTGGACTTTATGTTCATGAGTAAGGTGTCAGATTCTTTCATTATTTATATGCATTATGAATAAACATCTTATTCACGTAATTGTGTTTAATGTTTGCGCTGGATCCAATCGCAACCGGCTTGAATCATGTTACAATCGTCTTCATTATCGTCACTTTCAAAACGATAATGTTCCATAATAAATTGTAAAATAATGCACAAATATGAGGAAGCATTTTACTACGTCGAAACGTAAATCAGACATAATTCCAAGATTTCAATACATTTCAGAGCTTGAGACGTTTTGGACTACTAAGGTAGTCAGTTGTGTAAGTGAGGAACGTTTTGCTAAGACCCACAGGCGGAGTGTTCAGACACAAGAAGGTCGCTTGGAAGGCAGTCGAAGACCTTTAAAGTTTCATCAAAACAACAGCACAGACACCGACTTCTCCGTATGTGTCTGTATAAACCATACCATTTTTAACAGTCAACAGTGTGAAAATTAAGTTGTCCTCTAGGCTCAACTTTGTTGCATTAAATTTGTCAAAACCTGTGAGATTGGTGTTAATAGAATTAAATGCTATATCCCATAATACTTATTTTCAAAAGGATGGGAAGCCATTCCATCGTGAGATTTTAAAATGCGAAAGACATTCTAGGCACTGATCTGAATTTGTCTTTGATAATCATTCTTCTATTAGGAACAATACAATTTGCCACTTAAATCGTCTTCCAAAACTTTGGGTCGGTGAAATTATACTTCGCAGGGAGCCTTTAGGTGAAACAAATTAAAAAAATAGAAAATATTTGAAGTGTACGAAGAGTATCATCAATAGTAAATACAATATAGCAATTAACTTTCAAAGCCCCCGCTCCTTCCAAAATTGTATTTGTGTTTAATATTTGAGCTCTGATTCTACAGAACATTTCGAGTAATGCATCTTTTAGTCACACTCTCGGGGCTCTTTATTTCCATGTATAAATTAAAGAAGAATATAACAGTGACTACTCGCTGAATAGCTTCAATAGAATGCATTTCTAAAAACTCGAGTGTCAACCCGAAATGAAATGCATCAAATATATCTAGTAGATGTAAAATTCTAAAATTGAGCAGCTCATTACAGTGTTGTTTTATTCTTTAAAGACATTCTTTTCTTTAATTTTTATTTAAGCTTTTCAATGTAAGGACGACTGGTAAGCATACCTGAAAGTATAGTGTTTTGTATTATTGCCGATCATTTTTTTATTAGCATAAATTAAAATTGAAAACGAATACCAATATAAAAAGAATGAACTTAAACGGTTAAGAGCGAGTGTAACCTCAATCAAAACGTACTGCATTACATTCATACACGCATGGTTGCTTACATACATACATACATACATACATACATACATACATACATACATACATACATACATACATACATACATACATATATACATAAATACATACATACATAACACTGAGAGTGATGCCGCTTTATCCGTACAATTTCCTGAGAAATAAATTTGGAGATAATATGGCACGTTCCTTGTCAGTCTGTCTCATTTCTTTCACCCTCACGTGAAACAGTATTATAACATATATAACTGTTATAATACTGTGGCTTTTATATTTATCAGTTCCACGTGGACACCTGACATTTTGAAAGAAAAATCTGAAAACATTAATTTCATTGAAAAGTTTGAATCTTCAAGAAAATGGCTGTGTGCAAGCATTTAAGGAAAGACTTTAGACATCTGACAAATGTTATGATAGCGTGCATGGTAGCATAACACTGAGTGTGTAACAATAGAAGAAGCTGAATTTTTAAAACCCATCTGCTGTTACACGGACACATGTTTTACAAAAGCACTTGGAATATTTTATAAAAGCCAACGATTGAAGTTTATCTGCTTTCACGAGAAAGTGCATGTACACAGGAAATGGCTATAAACTTAACAAGGAAAATCAATTACACTTCCAACAATAAAGGCTGGAAATAGTCCATGTTGATAAATTCCATTACACGGATGACTATTTGAAACTCGGTGCAAAAAGTCGTTATCGCAGCATGAAGTTGGTGTTATTGCATTGTACAATGCTTCCTCTTTCGTGCGGTGACACGTGCGTCTCTGCAGCACACAAATACACATACACGCCTCTAAGCCTTTGAAATCAATATTTCCATCGTATTCAAGTTAAGGTTTTAGCGTATTGTGTACGAAGCCTGGTAATGCAAGTGAAAGCATCTCTCCAAGTGCGTAGCATAATCGAGGTGTGGGTGTCATGTTTCTGACTGCCCATGCGTCGTAGTTAATTCTTTCCATTTAGCTCAGTTTCTAAGACGTTCTCCAATCTACAGTGATGAAACTGGTGATGGGTGTATATATCATGTAGGCGTTTTCTGATCACAGGCAAATGGAGGTCACAGTGACCTACTTTTCACGCTGCAGTGACTTTCATGTGTATTTGGAATATACCTTCGTGGAACAGGCGAGGCATAACATTCTGCGAATTCTTGTTCCATCTGGGCACCTATTGTATAGATTGATATATGGACTTGGTTTGCCAGTTGCAGTGTGTCGTCTTTCAAAAAAATAAGCAGCCCTGCTCTAACATGGAAACTGACTTACTCTAAACAGCCGCTCTAAAGACATGAGCCATTAGATCCAATGTCTTTCTTCTCACGTATGAAATTACTGTAATGGTCTGACAACCATCGTGTTATATCGGTCTGACAACCATCTTGTTCTATCGGTCTGACAACCATCTTGTTCTATCGGTCTGACAACCATCTTGTTCTATCGGTCTGTCAGCCATCTTGTTCTATCGGTCTGACAACCATCTTGTTCTATCGGTCTGACAACCATCTTGTTCTATCGGTCAATAAATGTTTGCTGGTCTTTTATATAATTTGCTTTTGAAACAATCTTAAACAATATATGTACTTTTACAACATACTCTGAACTCTCATCCGATGTTAGTTTGAATGATACGTTATATGTTGTTTTTATTGGCTGTGATCTGCTTTTAAATACTTGTCCAAATTAGCTAATGCAAATGGTTAAGAAGCTCTCTCTCTCTCTCTCTCTCTCTCTCTCTCTCTCTCTCTCTCTCTCTCTCTCTCTCTCTCTCTCTATATATATATATATATATATATATATATATATATATATATATATATATAATATTAAAGATATATTATTCAATGGTGTGTATTATAATTGTATCTAAATTGTTGGTTGTACTAGGAAAAAGCCCTCTGTTGAAGATGAGACATATAATCTTTCATTTCCCGTCTTGTAAATAATGGATATCATATAATTTAAATTTTTAATTTAATAATTTTAATTTTAATGACAATCATTGCACATTTATATGAGTATTGACATGATTAAAACGGGCTTAGCCCACCTATAAACCAAAAGATTATTGTACGTCTCTTATCCACACCAATACCTTATTTTGGGCAATAAACTTTACAGCGGCCTTTCACCAATCGAACCAAACTATTGTTGTTCGTCACTGTTGCACAGCAATACATTTTGGGCACAATATCTTAAAGCGGGTTTATTCTAACCAAGCCAGAGTATTGTTTGTGCATTTCTGATGCACGCCAATAGTTCAAATTAGTGTCTGGATTGTGGATGTTGAACCTAAACGAAAACTAAGATTGGCGTACCGATAGCCAAGGCAGTTTGTAATTGAGCCGTAGCACGGTAGATCCTCGTAATTCTATTGCCAACACGAAATGTAATACAGCAGTAAATGTAAAGCCTTTGGAGATAAGATAATGAGACTAGAGACACTAAAGCATCCTATATGACACTGGCTCACAATTTCGAATTTCTATTTTCAGTGTCAACAGTCATTTAAGAAACTGTATATCTCCTCCTGGCAATCATGTTCATTTATAATTGGAATACAAGCAGCCACGTATCTGTAATGGATAAAAGCAAAAGCTGTTTTACCACATTTGATCTGCACCAATTCTTATCAAATATATTTCTCTTGAATCTCTGGAGGATTCCAGATTTAAATTCAAGCTGACAAAAACATACCTAAATCTTTAAGAAAGACAAAAATATTTCCATATTCATAAGGAAAGTACCCTTCAGATTCATTGCAATGTCAAGTTGCTTTTCGTTTTATATTCTTCTGCGTTATACGTGAAGGTGAAGCTGTTAAGCCAGAACTCCGAGCATTTTCTATATTGATTTTGAACTTTCCAATAAATTTTTTTAAAAACAAATGTGTATCATTGAGCGCATCACTCATCTACGCTTTTGTAGTACAACAGCAACAACAACAAAACTTGTAGTATATTTTAATGCAAATATAGTATGGGTCCCATTGCAACGCACATTGTGTTTTCATAATTTCTTGATATGAATGGCATGATATCACAACTTCATATCCGTTGTTGAGCAGAGTATTTTCATATAGTCAAATATTAATATGTTTATTTAGGGATTACAATTTCATAGATTCGTGTTTCATCTGTGAATATCATAGTGTTACGACTCTATGGTCTAAGAAAAATGTAACAGAAAGAAAGTGAAACCAACAAATCATGTAAAAAATCAGCAAGCAATTTATTACTAGATAATTAAAATGAAAAATCAAAAAAGTCACTTACAGTAATGTGTTTTGAAATCCAAATAATCCAATAAGAATGATTGTTGTAATCATAAGTCCTAAATATAGAATGTTCCGAATTCACGGCTGTGTCCTTGAATGTTATGATGTGCTTATGGTCTCCAAAGTCCTGATGTACTAGTAATCTTGATGTGCTGATGTCAAAATGAAGTATTCCAAAATATCTGAATAAGTTCACTTAAATTCCAAAATCATCAATTAAAAATCCAAAATCCAAAAGTTTATGAGCACTGTTATAATCCAATGAATATTTAAAATAATTCCTCTCTTAGAATTTGGAATGAATTTTCACAACTGTAATAGCTCTTTACAAGACTGATGGTAATGTCAAAACTGAATAAATGTCCACCAAACATGGCATATATAAAGATTGGTCACATGACAGAATGTTCTAGAATATGAGTCATCTTAATGTAATTTTACTTGTAAACAAAATTCAACCTTGACCTTCAAATTGAGAAAACATATTGATCAAAACAACCTAATTCAAAGACACTAGTTAAACATGTTTTTCATGATAGACATTAAGATTTAAGCAAACACCAAAGCGAAGAAACACTTACAATTTCCCAAAATATCCACAATATTATATAAACATCATACATAACACCTCCCCTCATAAAGAAAAAGAAAGATTTATATAATAAAGCTTTCTTTTGAATATACATCTAATACTATAATAACCAAAATTACATAAGAACATGTTTTATGATACTGGACTTAATTACATCAAGCAATATTGCATTTCTAGGCACGTGAGAGTGCATCTGCAATCACATTGTCTTTTCCCCTGATGTGTTTGATGTCAATGTTATATTCCTGCAATATCAAACTCCATCTCAACAATCTCCGATTTTTATCTTTCATTTTGTTGATGAAAGTAAGGGGATTGTGATCACTGTACACAATAATTGGAGAAAGAGCTGAGGTAACATACACTTCAAAATGCTGTAAAGCCAATATCAAAGCCAAACATTCCTTCTCAATTGTGGAATAATTTTTCTGGTGCTTGTTTAGTTTTTTAGAAAAATAACACACAGGGTGATCCACACCACTTTTGTCTTCCTGAATCAATACTCCACCAACCCCTACATCACTTGCATCAACAGATAATTTAAATGATTGGCTAAAATTTGGTGCAGAAAGAACTGGTGCATTCTTAAGCATGGCCTTTAACTTGTCAAAAGATTCCTGACACTTGTCAGACCAATGAAATTTGGTTTTCTTACTCAATAAACTTGTCAAAGGTTCAGCAATTTTGGAAAAATTGGAACAAAATTTCCGATAATATCCAGCCATACCTAGAAATTGCATCAGTTGCTTTTTACAAATTGGAACTTGAAATTCAGAGATAGCTTTGACCTTAGCTTCTATAGGTTTAACTTGACCTTGTCCCACAATATGTCCTAAAAATGTGACACAAGCATGGCAAAACTCACTTTTGCTCAAATTAATTGTCAGATTCGCATCGCTGAGTCGATCAAAGAATTTTCGAATGGTTTCCAAATGATCTTCCCAGGTGTTGTTGTAGATAATGACGTCATCGATATAAGCGTCACAATTATCAAGACCAAATGTTATCATGTTCATCAGACGTTGAAACGTTGGAGGCGAATTTTTCATTCCAAACGGCATGACTTTATATTGATAAAGTCCATCTGCAGTTACAAATGCTGAAATTTCTTTTGCCCTTTCCGTCAGTGGAATTTGCCAGAATCCTTTTAAAAGGTCAAACTTGGTGACATATTCCGCATTTCCAATTTTATCAATGCAATCGTCCATTCTTGGGATTGGAAATGAATCAGTTTTGGTGACACTGTTGACTTTTCTATAGTCAGTACACATACGGAATGTATTATTTGGCTTGGGAACAAGAATACATGGTGAACTCCAGTTACTTTTACTTGGTTCTATGAAATCATTCTCCAGTAAATACTGAATTTCTTTCTTCAGATAGTTCTGTTTGAGAGGATTCATCCTATAAGGATGCTGTTTCACAGGCGCAGAATCTACAATGTCAACGTCATGATAAATTTTACTTGTTCGTGTTGGAACATCAGGAAACAAGTGCTCATATTCATGTAATAGCTGTTTTAGTTCATTTCTTTCCTGTTGTTGTAGATGTGAAAGTTTCTGGTCTAGGTTGTTCAATATTTCTGAATTCCGAAGATTGGTTATACCAGAGTCACTATAGTCTGATCGTACTCCATCGTTGATATCTTCACTGTGTGGGACAGGTACAACTAAATTAACAGAATAATTAGCTGAGCTATCTCTGTCAAAATATTCCTTTAACATATTTATATGACAAAGTTGTTTCTGTTTCCGTCTCCCAGGAGTGTTAATGATATAATTTAAGTCATTTACTTTCTTTTCAACGGTATAAGGACCATAAAATTTAGCCTGAAGAGGATTCTGAGTTATGGGCAAGAGAGCCAGAACTTTGTCACCAGGTTTAAAACTCCTTTCCTGTGAATTTCTGTCATACCTTAATTTCATTTTTGACTGGGTAGTGTGAAGATTAGTTCTTGCTACTTCACAGGCCTTTGACAACTTGTATTTGAAATCAGAGACATAATCAAGAAGATTAATCTTTGAATCTTCATTTGAAAGAAGTTTCTCTTTCAATAATTTCAATGGTCCACGGACAGTATGACCAAAAACTAGTTCAAAGGGACTAAAACCCAACGACTCTTGAACTGATTCCCTAACAGCAAACAACAACAAATGAACACCCTCATCCCAATCCTTTTCTGTATCAGAGCAATATGATCGAATCATATTCTTCAAAGTTTGATGAAATCTTTCCAAAGCACCTTGACTTTCAGGGTGATAGGCAGAAGATTTAAACTGTTGGATGCCTAATTCATGCATAACTTGTTGGAAAATTCCAGACATAAAATTTGACCCTTGATCCGACTGGACAGATTTGGGAAGGCCAACAAGTGTAAAAAACTTCACCAAAGCTTTCACAATAGTTTTAGTTTTTATATTTCTCAGAGGAATTGCCTCTGGAAATCTTGTAGATGTACACATGATGGTCAACAAGTATTGGTTGCCTAACTTGGTTTTAGGTAAAGGACCAACACAGTCTACCATTATTCTACTAAATGGTTCATCAAATGCAGGAATAGGTTGCAGATGAGCCTTAGGTATCTTCTGATTGGGTTTTCCTACCATTTGACAAGTGTGACAAGATCTGCAGTATTTAGAAACATCACTTTTGAGTTTCGGCCAATAAAAATGATTCAAGATCTTGTGATAAGTCTTACGGACTCCTAAATGACCAGCCAAAGGAGTTTCATGGGCTAAATTAAGAATTTCCTGTCGATATGACTTAGGAACAACAATTTGATAGCTCACTGACCACTCGTCACCAGTGGGTACATCAGGTGGTCTCCATTTCCTCATAAGGACCCCATTTTTCACAAAGTAACACACTGGAACTTGTGTGGCTTCAGTTTCACTAATAGCCCTCTGAAACAAACAAGATATCTCGGGATCTTGCTCCTGTTCAACGACAAGGAATTGTCGTTTGTCATCCTGATTAGAACAAAGAGAATGAGTTGCCAAAAGAGGATCACTGTGATCAATACCATTTGATTGATCAATACCTGAGGAAAAAGTGACCTCATCAAAAGACTGACCAATACATGTGTCAGCTAAAGGAATAATATCCTGATCAACATCACTCTCAAGAGCTCTTTTTGCCATAGCTCTAGTAACTGCACAAGCAGGGTACAAATCAGGGATTTCAGTTTCGACAGGATCAACTTTCTGATCCAAACAAGGCTTGTCAGTTACAAGTGGATTAACCACAACCTTATCTCCAGCTAGGTCATTGCCTAGTAATAAATGAACACCCTCTATGGGTAAAGAAGTCACTGCCCCAACAGTCACAGGTCCAGAAACTAAGTCTGATGCCAAATTTACACAATGGAGAGGAACATTTACAAAGCCGCACTCTACTCCCTGAACAAGAACACTTTCACTTGAAGAAGACTCCTCAGACAAAGGCAAAGTACCTGATAATAAAAGACTCTGAGAAGCTCCAGTGTCCCTTAATATTTTAATTGGGATAGGCTTGGCAGAATCACCAATAAGTGATATAGAACCTTCTGACATGAATGGTTCATAAGCCTCTAAAATAGAATCAGACTGGGGTTTGTTTGACCCAACAAATGTATTGCTTTCAATACAAGACCGTGACCTTGACCTCGTAGAAATAAGAGCATTTGGAAAAGCTCTGTCTTTACTCTGTTGCTTATTTTTCAACTTGAAGCAATCAGAAATAACGTGCCCTTTCGTTTTACAATAAGTGCACGTAGGAAGAGATAAGGATTTCTGATCAGTCTTATCAGATGTTTGATTCCTAACAGTTGTGCTGTTGTGAAATTTGGAAGTACTGGAATGAGATTGAAATGGTTTTTTACCAGAACACTGCTGAGAGGACGACTTATTGCCAAATGAAATTTTGTGAGTCAAGGAATAATCATCAGCCATACGAGCAGCATTTTCCAAAGTTTCCACATTCTGCTCGTCAAGATAGGTTTTAACATCACTATGGATGCACCTCTTGAACTCTTCAATTAATACGAGCTGTCTGAGGTTATCATAAGCTTGATCAACTTTCTTGGCTGAGCACCACTTATCAAATAGTTGTTCTTTATCCCTTGCAAATTCGACATGAGTTTGTCCAGTTTCTTTTCTACAATTCCTAAACCTTTGTCGATATGCCTCTGGTACCAACTCATAAGCTTTCAAGATGTACTCCTTAACCACATCATAATCAGTGCTTTGTTGTACTGACAGTGAAATGTAGATTTCACGAGCTTTGCCAATAAGTACACTTTGTAATAACAAAGTCCAATGCTCTCTGGGCCATTTCAAGTTTTCAGCTATTTTCTCGAAATGAAGAAAGTATTTATCTACTTCTTTTTCCTGAAAAGGGGGTACTAACCTAATATATCTAGTAACATCAAAACCTGAACTTGTGTTTAAAGGAGTGGAGTGTGCTCTGTTTGCCAGTTCTAATTCTCTTAATTTAAATTGCATTTCCCTTTCTTCTCTTTGCATCTGCATTTGTATTTGCCTCTCTTCCTTCTGCATTTCTAACTGCCTCTGTTCTTTCTCTCTCTCCATCTGCCTCTCTTCTTTCTCTCTCTCCATCTGTATCCGCCTATCTTCTTTCTCTCTCTCCATCTGTATCTGCCTCTCTTCTTTCTCTCTCTCTCTCTGAATCTGAAGCTTTGCCAACTCTAAATCCATCTGGTTCTTTAACTCTAATTCCCTTAATTTCCTGTCAGAACCAGATACAGGCTTTCTCTTCAAACTTAAAGCACTATTTTCAAAAATTCCCTTTCCTACTAAATACTGAATTAAAATAATCTTTATTTCCTGTTTTGTCAATGATACTTTTGCCTCAGATAGACTGTATTTTCTGGCAAGCTCGAGCAACTCATCCTTTCTCATACACTCTAACCCCTCCTGGGTAGGTTTTGAATGAAATTCCGAACATTAGATGCCATTGTAAATGCTTGTTGGTTTCACACAAAAAAATTTCTCTATATAAAATCTTTGCCAAAGACAAAAAAAATGTTCCAAGACAAAATCAATATGTATTTCAAAAATAACTTTAATATCTCTAATATGCTTTAAAGAAATTCAGATCCCGGATGACGACGAGCCCCCAATTTCTGTTACGACTCTATGGTCTAAGAAAAATGTAACAGAAAGAAAGTGAAACCAACAAATCATGTAAAAAATCAACAAGTAATTTATTACTAGATAATTAAAATGAAAAATCAAAAAAGTAACTTACAGTAATGTGTTTTGAAATCCTAATAATCCAATAAGAATGATTATTCTAATCACAAGTCCTAAATATAGAATGTTCCGAATTCACGGCTGTGTCCTTGAATGTTATGATGTGCTTATGGTCTCCAAAGTCCTGATGTACTAGTAATCTTGATGTGCTGATGTCAAAATGAAGTATTCCAAAATATCTGAATAAGTTCACTTAAATTCCAAAATCATCAATTAAAAATCCAAAATCCAAAAGTTTATGAGCACTGTTATAATCTAATGAATATTTAAAATAATTCCTCTCTTAGAATTTGGAATGAATTTTCACAACTGTAATAGCTCTTTACAAGACTGATGGTAATGTCAAAACTGAATAAATGTCCACCAAACATGGCATATATAAAGATTGGTCACATGACAGAATGTTCTAGAATATGAGTCATCTTAATGTAATTTTACTTGTAAACAAAATTCAACCTTGACCTTCAAATTGAGAAAACATATTGATCAAAACAACCTAATTCAAGGACACTAGTTAAACATGTTTTTCATGATAAACATTAAGATTTAAGCAAACACCAAGGCGAATAAACACTTACAATTTCCCAAAATATCCACAATATTATATAAACATCATACATAACAATAGCTACAGTATTTCATGATATCAACATCACCTTTCTTTGATATTCATTTAGTAAACGGTTTGATTTATGTCTTTCAAAATGAGCAGAATAGATTCATATGTGACAAAGTGAATATAACAATTTCATATATGCTCTGCTAACAAAATAATAATATAAACCATGTTTGTCATGTGCACAAGATATTGGGTGGAATATTTCTCAATAATTCATTTGGAACTGAAAATAGCAGTATTAAGTTCATGCATAAATTAATTCTAGAAATTATTCGTTTAACCGAAATTATGCACCAGATCAAAATTTAGTCATTTGGTCAGGTGCTGTCAGAATTGTGGATCTTAGAATAGGTCCGAATTTATTTCCATTATTATGTCCATTGTAAATAATATATATATATATATATATATATATATATATATATATATATATATATATATATATATATATATATATATATATATATATATAATTCCGATAACTGGTTTTTGCTCTTTGGCGATCGAAAACGCTGTCCTGGTGCAATGGTGTCAGATGTGGGATTGAACCAGTAGAGGGATTGTAGTATTTATAAAATAATGAAAAGGCAAGTGCGGTCAGTCGTTTTATCCCGTGTACATTGATAACGTTTTTACGGCTCTAGTAGCCACGTTTTTTTCTTTTCTCATACAGTGTTTTTTTTTTCTCATGAGAGAAAGCTACGATTGTTTTGTATTGCCATTTGTAGATAATTACATGTTTTGATAAGGTATCGAGAAGAGTGTACTTGGTGTTAGTGATGCTATCACAGGTTTTAATCATGGCGTCAGTCAAAGAGTTCGTAGAGATGAGAAACATTTTGGGTACGA
Organism: Margaritifera margaritifera; assembly: GCA_029931535.1. Taxonomy (NCBI): domain Eukaryota; kingdom Metazoa; phylum Mollusca; class Bivalvia; order Unionida; family Margaritiferidae; genus Margaritifera; species Margaritifera margaritifera. The sequence continues at coordinate 3,543,170 of JAQPZY010001665.1, forward strand.
AGGGGGGTCCCTTAGAAGATTTGTTTGAGAGGAGCAGGCCCAGAGAGAAAACAAAGGTTACGGAAGAGGGGGAAAGAAAAGGACAAATTTGAGACAGTGAGAAAAGTGTCGAGGAAGGTGAAGGAATCTGGACAGTTTTAAGACGTAGAGAATTATTGTATAGGGAGTTTACTTTACCAGACGGTAGGTCATTTCTTCAGCTGGTCGTTCCCTGCTAATATAGGTAACATGTGCTAAACGTGGCGCATGAATCTAGTATGACGGGTCAGTTGGGTATAAAGCAAACGACTTATCGTGTGTTAGTTGAATTTATTGGTCTGGGGTCAATAGAGACGTAAACGATTTTATAGATCGTGTAACGTTTGTCAGAAAACTGTTTCAAAAGGCTGGGGGACGAGAGTACTGTGTACTGTTTTAACTGAGGATCAATCATGTGATGAATTGAAACAAGACCGCAACACAGAAATTCCCCTAGACCGTCCCATGGGAGTGGGGAAGGATGGTGTGGAATGTTTGAAATGTGCCCAGAGTTATATTTGAATCCGGTTATAGTGGGTGGAACCATTGGTGTTGACCCAGCTCAGCGTCGGCGAGGTCAGGGAACCATCGACCCAATCCAACTGCTACCCCCACCCCCAACATACACACTCACAGCCACCTTCGCGTGTGAAGGTTTACACATGATATACAGAGACCATATTTTCATGACAGTCAGTGTTGGCATGAAAATGTTGACCTCCTCCTCCTCATCATCATCAGCAGCAGATATTATTCTCATTAAACAATCAATTAACTTACGAACCATATCTCTTCTTTTTTTCGTTTTATGCCTGTTTTGCTCCCACCGCTGTAGTTTTCAGCAGTATATTCCGCTTCAACACTTTTCATATATGCAATCCAGCGACATACTTATTCACTTAAATTTATATCGAGATATTTTTTGTCATTCGCAGTAAAGCCCTTATTTTCCACCTTCTCATGAAAGATACTTTTTGAAAAAGCATGGAAATTTGCGGTAAATGTCCCAAAGGTCCCAAAGTGACATTGACAGATGACTCTGATAACTGCGTTGCAAGTAAGTGGGATAATTTGTGACGTTTACTATCGGTTCTGCAGTTATAAATGCTACAGATTTCGACAATTACTGTTGAGCACGTACGACTTCAACAGTAAGTGTCAAATTGCTTCAGATAAATATTATTCTTTGTGTAGGGGTTTGTCGTCATATCAGCTCCTTTGCGGAGAAAATACAATGGATTGCGTCCCTTTTTGTCTGTATTTTTTATTTTGTTTTTTTTAGTGCGTGTGTCTGTGCATCCATAAGTCTATCTGTTCGACTTTTTCCTTCGTATATTTCACAGTGATGATTAGTATATTTTTTCTGTCTACATACCCACATGTCCATCAATTCACCCACCCATCTATCTACCTCTGTATCTCTCTGTCTATTTATCGGGGGCCCCGGGTGTCCGAGTGGTCTAAGGCGCTCGCCTTTACAGATCACAGACATCTCACCTCAGCCCGCGTGGGTTCGAGTCTCGGGCTCGACCAATGTGGGTATGTGAGATTGCTTGCCAGTAGCTTCCGCTGGGGAGATTGGTCTTCCCGGGGTTTTCCCGGGTTCTTCCTCCACCAGATATACTGGCCGCCATGTATAGCCTATCATGTGCTGAAAAATGGCCTTAAACCCACCACAACAACAACTGTCAATTTACCGATCTGTCTGTCTATGAAAATCAGGCATTTTCCAGAATTTAAGTATTATGACAAGCATTCAATTAGTCTTTTTAACAACTATGTTCATAAACTTACTGTATATGTTTTTTTTTCTTCCTCAGAATTGGATGAAAGTGATAACAAAATAATAATCGCTATTGCGAAATGGTTAGATTAGATTGAAATCGTCACTGATTACAAGCTTAATAAAGGTATAACCTAATAACTCGGTACACTATGGACGAACTCATTTCTGCTCATCTTTAAAATCGTCCGAGATCACCTGAGAATGAAGATTTCCTGGAATTTAGCATTTTAAAAACGTAAATGTTTTCATATAGTGCTCAAAAGTCTTCAATACGGATGAACGGATGGAGAACGACTTTTTCTTCGTTTCAGCTGCGTAGAGCGGCAATTTTTTAAAACGTTTGTCTTTAGGTTTCAGACTCTTTTTTCAGTGTCATCTGGAACATTTACGGACATTTGTGACATTTACTGAGTGTATGGCGCACATTGCAAAAACTGAAAGCCCTGTACTCCCAGTAAATGTCACAATTTATTGATGTGACGGTTACCGGTGTTCATGACATCTACAGGTGCTACACATATCAGGTTTTGCCGAGATTTTGCTGTCAGTCGTTACACTCATATGATCTTAATTTTGATTAAAAATTTGTGTGCATATACATGACCTGTATCTGCACGTGTGCTCCGTTTGCTGAATCCAGCATGCATTCTGCCGGGCAAAGTTATTGGGGAAAATAGTACTGAAATATATACTGTATCGATCAAATAATAAAGAAACCCGTAACCATCTTGAGACGGACCCTAAAACTAGACTCATATCTTTTTGATCGAAGAAGCAGGAAAAGTGTAGTATCATCATTAGCTTCCTCTCCCTCATGGATTGGGGTACAGCCATGAAAGCAGATGTTCAACTTGTGAAGAATTCAGGTTACAGTGAGACGTCCCCTCGTGGGTTAAACGAAAGAAGGATAAATCTAAATCTCCTAAAAATAGGTCAGTTCTGCTAAATGAAATAAAGAAGAGGACGCGACATGAGTACCTCAAAGAATTCCCGTATGTAAAACTGAAACAGCGCAATACTGATGTGCCGTTCCGTTTATATTTCCAATTAGGAAGAAATATCTTATCTCTACTTTGCATTACTTTGCATTCTTCTTACATGATTGTTTGCTGGGTTGTTGTGTTTTGTTTTTGTAGTAGTTTCTTTGGCGCTTTTATTGTACAATCTCCTCCTATTCACTTAATTGGACTTTTCCCTGACATCTTGTATATTACTCCTAATTTTGCATAAGGAATTAAAATGTCTCTAGGTCACAACAGTAGGCTTTGATTTTCAAGAGATACATGCAAAATGTGCCTTTATTATTATTATTATTATTATTATTGCTACTACTACTACTACGTTTTGGAAACAAAACTAATACATTTTAGCTTTCCCTCACGGGCAACCTCTTTCGACCTATATTAAATCACTGTATAAAAGCATACCACATTGCACAGGACAATTGGTTTTCATGCATTCTTGGATATCACTTGACTGGTGTTTCATGTTGTTGTTTCTTTTACATTAACACCGTTCAATTAAGAGAGTATGTTGTAGTACATAATTTATCCATACCGTTCGTGGAACAGTGCATAAGTTTTGCTTTCATACTTGCTTACATATTCACTCTCTCTCTCTCTCTCTCTCTCTCTCTCTCTCTCTCTCTCTCTCTCTCTCTCTCTCTCTCTCTCTCTCTCTCTCAATATCAATATTGATACGACCTTTGATGTTTCTATAGTTAAATCGGAACAGTCTTTACCTATTAGACTAAATTAATGACATTGTTTTGCTTTATAAATTATTTATATATTTGTTACAAGGCTGAGTGTTATGAACCAAAGACTCTGGACGATTTGATACAGTGTGAAGACAGATGAATGAATGAACGAGTATGGATGAGTGCAAAAAGTGCCTTTTGCCTTCTAAAATGCTCACTGACGCTGATGTACATTGTTACCTCGTAAATGTAACACACAACACAGATTCTTATTTATTACCTGTTATCTATGGCTAATTCTTTTACTATCGGTAGTGTGAAATGCAGAGGCTTGTATTTGATAATATCCAATGAAGAGATATATTTATCAGATTTAGACAGAAAAAATATGATGTTTCAATTCTAGTAGATGCTCATTCTGCAAAAGAGATTGTAAAGTACTGGCTGGCAGAGTGGCGATATAAAGGCATTTGCAGCTCATTTAAGAGTAATTCAACGGGTTGTGCAATTTGTTTTTAAAAAACACTTCAGTATCAACTTGATAATACAAAGGTAGATTCAGTGGGTAACTATATTTTTTTGGATATCACCATCAAAAGTTATGGAATGTCATTATGTGCAATATACAGACCAAACGATGATAAACTAGAATTTTTCGATAAAATCCAAAAATCTTTTAGAAGACATAGGTAACACATCAATGATTATGGCAGGAGACTGCAATGTTAATGCTTTGAAGAAGATCTATTATTTACCTTCATCAAAATAATATTAACTCACAGTCAAAATAAAATCAACTCACAGTCAAAATAATATCAACTCACAATCAAAATAATATCAACTCACAATCAAAATGATATCAACTCACAGTCAAAACAATATCAACTCACAATCAAAATAATATCAACTGACAGTCAAAATAATATCAACTCACAATCAAAATAATATCAACTCTGTCAAACATTCACTCTATGATGCAGAGCCTTGGTTTTATCGACATCCGGAGAGAGAAAAATTCCAATAAATAGCGCTACACTTGGAGACAAAAACGAGTAGACTTAATTATTTCTTTATTTCAGCAGATATTTATCCTCTTGTTAATTCTTCCAAATATCGGTATCAGTTATAAATCAGACCATTCACTTATACATCAAACCATTCACTTATACATCAGACCATTTACTTATACATCAGACCATTTACTTATACATCAGACCATTTACTTATACATCAGACCATTCACTTATACATCAGGCCATTTACTTATTCATCAGACCATTCACTTATACATCAGTCCATTCACTTATACATCAGACCATTTACTTATTCATCAGACCATTCACTTATAAATCAGACCATTCACTTATTCATCAGACCATTTACTTATACATCAGACCATTTACTTATACATCAGACCATTCACTTATACATCAGACCATTCACTTATTCATCAAACCATTCACCGATTTCAATAGGAATAGCTTTCTCAAATCAAGAAAGAGGACAAGGCAGCTGGAAATGTAATAACTCTTTGCTCCATTAAAAAGTGTTAACGACATTAGTCAAATCAGAGATACAGTTTATAAAGGAAATATATACAGCAACTGAAGGACATTTGTTAGTTGACGATCAGCTTTTTTGGGGAAACTATGAAAGTTATGCTAGAGGTAAAATAATTGAATATTCATCGAAAGATAAAAAGCACGGCATTTTCAGGGAACAAAAAATCGAAACAAAAATAGAGAGTATTTTGTCTCAAGAACCTTCTGAAACTACCTAGTTAGAAACTGGTTCCTTAAAACAACATCTTCAGCGTATTAGAAACAAAAGATCCAGGGAATTATAACAAGATCAAAAGCTTGATGGCAGGCAGATGGTGAGAAAAGCAGTAGATATTTTTGTAAGTTAGAAAATAGAAATTACTCCGAAAAACTAATTTGAAACAAGTTTTGAACAATGGCTCTATTATAACAAATCATAATGAAATATATGTTAACACAAAAAAGTCATTATGAATTTCTCTATAATAGCGTTAATAGTGACCCGATGTTACATAAGGATGTTTTAATAGATGATAATCCCTTTGTAAGTAAATTACAAGACTTGGATAAAGAATCCTGCGAGGGTAAGCTAACATACAACGAATGTTTGAGAGCATTGAAAGAAATGAAAAATGGAAAAAGTCCAGGATTAGATGGGAGTACAGCTGAATTGTAAACATTTTTTTGGGAATGATATTAGCCCTTTTCTTCTTAGATAGTTTAATCAGGCTTACAGCCAAGAGCAACTATCGATTACAAAAAGAAAAGGAATTATTATTTACATACCAAAAGATGGGAAGGACAATGTTTTTTAAAAAATAAATAATTCCGGACCGATTTTCTTGCTTAAAGTAGACTAGGAGAGGCAAAATTAAAAGATCCATAATTATAAATCATATCGATGAGAGAGGCATCGGCATGTCACATATATCATCCTTTGAGAAAGCTTTAAAAATATCTTGATTAAAGAAACCTGATGATCCACTTAAATTTGAACCATGAAAATCGATTGTTATTGATCAGCTATATGAGATAGATGAAACGGATATACTAAACTATTCCAGATATGGGTTTCATCACATAGCAAATAAATTTAATCCTTTTTGGAAAGATGTCTTTTTAGCAAGGTCTTTTCTGGTGGCATGCGACCCTACAATTTATGATAATATTTTTGTTCAAGCCCTGTGCTTCAATGAAAAAATTAAAGCTGATAATAAAATCATCTCCGACAAAAATTTTTTAAATAAATTTTGTTCAATATTATGGACGTTTAGATACTATCCTCCAGAGATGGAAGCGTGCCTTCAATTAATATGGAAAACCCACATTGCTTGAAAATAAAATATTATCTCTATTGACACAGTGTAAAAATGAACATGTACACCATTTTATAAGCATCTTTTGAAATAGACCATGACTAAACCGACTAAATCACAACATACATGGGAATCTGTTCTAAATTGTAATTTTCAAAACTGGGGTGATCAATATATATATATATATATATATATATATATATATATATATATATATATATATATTTGGTCGAAATCTGGTACATATGATACCCTATTGAAGACTTTTCAATACAAAATTGTCCATTTTTTCTTAACAACCAACAAATTGCTTGTGAACTGTACAAGGACTTCCTTAGATTATTGCAGTCAATTTTACATCTTATGTGGCAGTGTCAATATGTACATATAATTTGGAGATAAATAGAAAATATTACACAAGGAAAATATAACGTCCAAATCAAGCTTAGGAAGTCATACTCAATTTTGGGGATTCAAAATATGCAATAAATGTTGCCCGTGGTATTCAATGCAGTTCACATCACTACCTGAGCCCCTCTAAATATGAAACATTCATGAAGAAATGGAATATTGTGTGACACTGTATATATGTATTTGTGTGAATACCTTAACCTACAGCAGTACGTAAATGTCAGATTATTATCAATGATGTATGAAATATTGTATTCCTGATAAAAAGATTAAAACAAAATAACATTTAAACAAAAAAAAAAAAAAAAAAAAAAAAAAAAAAAGATAAAAGAGAGGCTATACCAGAAAATGGGTCAAAATAAAGAACAAAGTAAAAAATGTACCATAAAATGAGTAGATATATATGAGTTTATATGATTTCAGACACACTAATTGTATTTGAATATCCATATAACAGTGATATAAAAGCATCTAAACTTTTTGGAAGTGTATGTGCTGTTGAAACGAAGACCAGTAAAGATAAAAGTAAGAGAAACGTTTACTATATATCTCAAATAAACTGTTTAAAAAAAGTTTTTGTTTCAATGAAGACATTTGAATTCCAAATTTTAGAGGTAAAATCTTGCTATAATATTATTCTTGTTCTATATCATTTATCCAGAATTCACACAATTCACATACATAAACAAATTAGAATGTTTATTGTAAAGAAAAGATACCGTCATAATGTTAGAATTTAACCAGTTTCTGGGCTACCCCGTAAAGCATGTTGTAATTACAATAAAAATGATGACTCGTATTATCAATGTACGTTTTACTATATAAATGGACTTGTATGTATGAACCAAGCAAATTAAAAGTCTTTAAACCACCACAGATACAAAAATGTACACTTTACACAAAAGGAGAAAGCATTTGCACTAGAAGAAAGATAAGACATGACTGGAAAAAAAGAAAAGAAAATTAATTGTCAACAACTCTATTGGCCCTGACTGTAAGAATGCGTTTTGATTGATACTTTAATTCGTTTTCTGAATAGCTTTACAGCAAGCACTTTCTATTTGAATGATTGTTTCATTTTCAAAACAAGTCTGATGGAAATCGATGCCATGCATTACTACGTAATGTTCATTACATAATTTTAACTTGTTTCATATTAGTATTCTAACCAACAATTTCATTTAATAGCAAAATAAACATGAGTAATGTCTAAAAACAATAAAAAAATAAAACCTCCTAGTTCGCACTATACGTTAATTTTTTATGACTTCTAACGGTTTCAGTTAACCAGAAATATCAGTGTCATAGGTTTCAAGATAGTTCATATAATATCAGTGTCATAGGTTTCAAGATAGTTCATATAATATCAGTGTCATAGGTTTCAAGATAGTTCATATAATATCAGTGTCATAGGTTTCAAGATAGTTCATATAATATCAGTGTCATAGGTTTCAAGATAGTTCATATAATATCAGTGTCATAGGTTTCAAGATAGTTCATATAATGTAGCTTTTCAAAGACATTCCTAAAATAGCTTTGTGATGCAACTTGCAATACATCTTATGACCTTCGAATGATTAGTCTTACAAATCTTCGGAACCATCCTATAAATAATCTTCAGAAGCTTTCAGGAAAATGGATCATGACTTTTTATGCAAAATAGCAAAGATACCAGCAATTGTTTACGAGAGCATATATTCCCTTGCTTTGGAAAGAAAGAAAAAAAACCCATAAAAAAACAACAACATTGCAATAAACACCGCTTCTTTTTTCCTTCCCGTTGTTGTATGCGCATTATCGTCAGCGGCTGCAACTACTGCTACTACTACTAGTACTAATACAGGTACTAATGCCAACAGTACTACTACTACTGCAACTACCACTACTAATGCAACTATTACAATTACTACTACTGCTGCTATTATTTCTACTGTTGTTGCTGCTACTATTTCAACTACTACTTCTATTTATTACTGCTACCACTACTACCACTAGTTTTACTATTACTGCTGTTACTACTACTACTACAGCTGCTTCTCCTACTATTTCTACTACTACAACCGCTGATACTGCTACAACTGCTTCTACTATTTATACTACTGCTGCTGCTGCTACTACTACTACTATTAATGCATATCGGCATTCACAAAACAACAATGATACACTGTATACAATGTTCTCCTAAACTTTAGAACAATTACCATTTGTATTTATTTACTGGTTCTTTACAGTGGGATTGTAAAAGAATGAGGTATTTCGGTTTAGTTCTGAGATAAAATAGATGTTGATTTTAAATCTGAAGACATCACTCTTCATTCTTGGGTTTAAACGTAACATTTCAACAAAATGTGGATAGAAATAAAAAGAAAAAATATATATTATTATGTATTCGCCTTGATCCTTGAGTAGTAAAGATGGACAGGAAACACGACCTTAAAAAAAGCTGGCTCTGTAATTCATAGACGATGCCTCTGTAACCATCAGTAAAATATCACGTGGTTCAAATATAATCAGCTCTAATAAAAACCGCATACATTAAATTATCTGCAAATGAAAGCGTCTGCACAAAATCCCAAATAATAATAATAATAATAATAATAATAATAATAATAATAATAATAAATGCAATTAGATTTACCAGGAAATGAAGAAAAAAAAAAAATAAAAATAAAAATATTTTTTTTTTTATTGCAGATATAGAATACAAGAAAAGACTTATCTATCGTTGAGACTTGAAATGCCCCGTTATGCATCGCTTATTTTTCGATAGCTTATTAGTAAGTTAATGTAGGTATTTGAAGAATCAAATGTGATATATCTGTTCTGTGCAAATATAATTTAAATAAAAAATCAGTTGCTTTTATCTATTTACTATTCACAGATGTAATTACAATTAAAGTAGGTGTTGTATATAATGTAACTCTCAAACTCAGAGCGATAAAACACAAGAATAAAAACGATGCTTTGGCGTTAAACCAATAAATGCACTTTTAAGGACGACATATAATACAAATAGCACGCTATGTTTCAATTTTTGACCCTATATGAGGAGTATATTTAAGTCTTGTTTTCATCTTTTCAGGAACTGGACAAATTATGTCGAAACGTTGATGTGAATATTATCTCTAAAATTTAGAAAACGTATACGTAAGGTTGTCACTTGTGTATACTAAGCGATTATTTCCTTGTGTCTTGTTCAAAAAAACAGTATAGAAAATTAATTTATTTCAATGCTCAGGCGTTAAGATATCATCCAAAAAAATGCAAAAAAAAAAAAAAAAAAAAAAAAAAAAAAGCCCTTATCGACCTAATCTCCTTTAAAAAATCCATCACAAGACACACCAGGCGAGAGTTCTTACGATGTGCCGCTATCTATCTATCTATCTACCTAATCATATGACATTACCGTAAACCTAAAAAATTCTGAAGGACCATCTTGTACGTGTCAAGGTCACTTCAAACAAGACCACGGATTCAGGCACATACTGTTGCAAAGATAACCGTTGCCTAATTAGCAAACATATGCCCGCGATAAAATTATGCAGAAAAGTTCGACGACAGGAGTTAGCTTCACTATCAATCAGAAATTAGGATGTCGAACCAAAAATGTAAGCAATCTTCTGACATTCAAGATCTGTGCCATTCAATATGTTGGCGAAACAGTTGATTTCAGAAAAAAAAATCAATAACCACAAGAGCCACACTCGAAACAAAATCAACGCTAAACTCGCCAACCACTACAACTCAACTTGGCATTTAGTTGAGTCTCTCGAGATGCTACCGATTGAATTTAACGTGGGGTGGCCAGATACCGAACGTACATGTAAGGAACGATACTGGATACTTCAATTGAAAATTCATGGGGAGTTGGTCCTAAACGAAAAAGTCTAACCTTCCCAGTGCAGTCTTATCAAAATTATAGACAGGTATCAATTTATTAGACATATGCAATTTTTCCGATGATATTTACCCAAGTAAATATTCAGTAACTCTTGACATGCATTATTATTATTATTATTATTATTAATATTATTATTATTATTATTATTATTATTATTATTATTATTATTATTATAACTCTTTTCAATTATCCCGCTACACCATTCTCTTGACATTTTCCTTAGTACCTACATACATAACTTTACCTGGATATAACTTTTATTTTGTACATATTGCAGATGGCGTTGATTTTACGCCAAGCGTAGTTTCCGTCCATTGTCCCCAGCCTGGAATTAGGTCAAAACATGTTTGTTCTTTGTACGATAGACACGATAATCTCTTCTTTGACTTTTGTTATACAACTTACCTGGGCTGACTGCATCACAAAATAGACATGTAGTTTACTCGTTTTAAGACTGTTTTTCAACTATTTTTGTCTTTCTTTCTTCTATTTTATATCTCTTGTTTGCAGATTTCCCCCTGTCAATCAAACATATAGGAGTCAGCAATTTCTCGTGGCTTTTGTGTTTCGTGTTTGTCTTGTTAATGCATGTTGGTTCTTCCCCTGACGAAGAGCTTGTTTAGCTCGAACGTTTGGAAACTGTTTTAAATTTGTGCCATTATCACTTTTTGTGTCTATATGGATGAAAAATAAACTGCTTGACGTAAACCATTTCATTTGCTATATTATCAATGTTATTCCTGAACATTATCGCCGTTATCATTAGACTCAAATCACAAAAAAAGATGTGACCTTATATTTGTCTGATATACGTTTCTTTGGTATTGTTTTGAATAGTTATAAATAATAGTAATCATGACATTAATAATAATAATAATAATAATAATAATAATAATAATAATAATAATATTAATAATAATAGTAATGTTAATGATCATAATAACTGTATTTTTTGTAATAGACGCGATAGGCCCAAGATACATGCAAAAATAGCATGCAGTACATCAAAATAGAGGTGAGCATACCCTGCATTGACAGCATGCTACTACGATAAAGAGATACTGCTGCGGTATGTTTTGCTTAGTAATAGTGACATTTATATAACATTATCATAACCATTTGTAATTTTATATATTACTAAGCACATATATTAAATAATTAGAATATCACTCATGCATGTGGATTAGTAATAATACTAAATTAAAAGATTTTACATATTTCCCATAATACTAGATTGGAAGATTTTACTTATTTCCCATAATACTAAATTAGAAGATTTTACATTTTTCCCATAATAATAAATTAGAAGATTTTGCATATTTCGCATAATACTAAATTAGAAGATTTTACATATTTCCCATAATACTAAATTAGAAGATTTTACATATTTCCTATTACTTTGTCTCTAAACTTTAAGGCCTTACTGATAAAGATTGCTAAGTTTGACAGATTTGAATCGATAATACGCACATTTGAGTAAAATATTTCTATATTTGGATATTTATACAGAGATGAAGGTATGTACATTTCTTTTAGTTCAACAAAAAAAGGACACGTTATAATAATGTGATATTCATTTTCAATTTCAGCATTACATAAATTAGCATAATCTATCTTTATAACATATATGCTCGTATCTTCCTGTATTTGCTCTTAGTGGTAAATTCACTGATCTTAACATTGTTGTCATGTTTCCTAAATATGTATCACGTAAATCATCTAAATACAGCACATTTAAAAACCCAATACATCCATATCTCTATTTCAGTGTTTAATTCTTGATTGAAACTATCTTTACATCATTGTCTAAACCTTTCTTGGAATTATTGCTCATCACCAATGCACTGTCTTAACCATACGTCACCAAATCCATATATTTAAGGAATCTTCTAACACTATTTACACAGCAGTCGTAGTTTTCAGCCCATTTAAATTAAAGATTGTAACATTTTGTCGGGAATCTGTTTTTTGGCATTTCATACTCGAACCTCATATTTCAATATATATCCGACAAAATCTAATATTTATCATGTTGCTTCTACCCCATTGATTATAAACAAAGAAATTGGGGTATATATTTTGTAATTTGCAACATATATTTAAAACGTGACATATGAAACATTTCTATATTTGGCGTTTCATTCATAAAAACAACAATCTTCTTTATTATTTACAGACAAATCTATTAACTAAATAAAGGCTAAACACCAACTGAACCTAAATATGGGAGAGTATCAAATAAATTATGCATATTACAAGTATTCTGTCACTTACTGACCTTAAGGCCATCAACCATTATCTGTGTCTCAAACTCTAATTATACATGGCTGTGCCTCATTGATTAATATTTCATCTCATTAACTGATACTCTATCTTCCCCTTTGACAGCAATAAATGTGCGACCTGAAGAAACCTTAATGTACTATATGTATATATGTTGTCCATGCTACCTTGATGTACTATATGTGTATATGTTGTCCATGCTACCTTAATGTACTATATGTATATATGTTGTCCATGCTACCTTAATGTACTATATGTATATATGTTGTCCATGCTACCTTAATGTACTATATGCATATATGTTGTCCATGCTACCTTAATGTACTATATGTATATATGTCGTTCATGCTACCTTAATGTACTATATGTATATATGTTGTCCATGCTACCTTAATGTACTATATGTTGTCCATGCTACCTTAATGTACTATATGTATGTATGTTGTCCATGCTACCTTAATGTACTATATATATATATATATATATATATATATATATATATATATATATATATATATATATATGTTGTCCATGCTATTGTTCATACAAATAGAAATCTCATAAAACATATAAGCTTTATCTTATGAGGTTCAATCGGAATCATCGTTATTTATTAGCACACAATGAACAAGTCGAGCCTTGTTGGTGGGATAAGAAGTCGATTTGATATTGTCCTATAACCATTATTAGCACTTATTAGCACTTGTCTTTGGTATTTCTGAAGAAGTATTTCCCTGTTTCACAGATTGTTTCTCATGTGTACTTACTGAAGAGTAATAACTGCTCTGTTTTGTGGTCCAAACCATTCTTGGCTAAATCATTCTACTGATGCAAGGATTTATTTTTTTGCACTCTCGCAGAGCTACTTGAAGGTTACTGTTTCTGCACAGATCACGCTCATGGATATGATCGTGGAGACGATGCCTTTGACAGAACCACACTTTAGGCATTTCGCGAGCACGGAAACGGTTATCAAAAGGTCTTTTCTGATTTACTTTGCACGATTTTCAAACTTTCTAACCCTTTCAAGTACGGCCAAGCTGGAGTTAAATTTGAGCTGAGGCTCGGTACAGTTGTTCTTAAATTACGACCCATTAAGAGTTCTGCTGGACTGTTACCAGTACGTAGCGGTGTTGCACGATGGTGTATTAGATCCAGACAGATTCTTGTAACATCTACTTTATTGTTTGTACACATCTTACTGCGTCACCGTTGCTCTGGGGATGTATTGGGCTACTAGTTTTAAGTAAACAAGAATCCCTCGAAGGGACTCTCGCTTTAGAATTTCCAGGAATTTAAGATAAGACCGTTTCTTCATTATAACTATCGACTGTTTAAGCCATCTCTGATATTATTCAGCGATAAGCATATTTTCAAATTAGCTGCTGTGGTACACATATTGGATGTCAGCTTAGCACCATTTTCATTTAGGACAAAGTAGATATCATTAGAAATCTTTTGGTGAAAACCCAATGTTATAATGATCATCCATTCAGGGGAGTAGTGACAACAAGATTTTTAAGCCAGCCGTAATGGCAGCCATATTGGACGTACGACTGCCAATTTTCATTTAGGACTTGGTGAAAACCCTATCATAATGATCATCCATTCCGGGGAGTAGTGACAACACGATTTTTAAGACTGTCATCGTGGCAATCATATTGGATGTACGACTGGCACCATTTTCATTTAGGACCAACTAAGTATCATAAGAAGTCTATTGATGAAAATCCCATGTTGATATAGCCATTTATTTGGACTGTCATCGTGGCAATCATATTGGATGTACGACTGGCACCATTTTCATTTAAGACCAACTGGACATCATAAGTCTTCTGATGAAAACCCCATGTCAATAAGACTTTCTGGTGAAGTAGAGTTGTGATAACAAGATTTTTAAAATGACTGTCATGGCGGCTATAATGAATGTTAATCAGCACCATTTTTATTAGGGAACAGCTAGACATCATACAATATCATTTAGTGAAAATCCCATGTTAATATGACCATTCTTTCAGGAGGAGTAGCGATAACAATATTTTCAAGATGGCCATGTCAGCCATATTGGATGTCAGATTGGCAACATTTTGATTTAAGACCAACTAGACATTATAAAAAGTCTTTAAGTGAAAACCCCATGTTGATATGACCATCCATTCAGGAGGGGTAGCGATAACAATATTTTCAAGATGGCTGCCGTGGAGGCCGTATTGGACATTAGATCGGCATCAGTTTGATTTAGAACTAACTAAACAATTATTATTATATGACGTCTTTTAGTGAAAACCTCATGTTGATATGACCATCGATTCTGGAGAAGTAGCTATAACAAGAGTTTCAAGATGGCCGCTGTAACGGTCATAATGGATGTCTGAGCAGCACCATTTTCATTTAGAAACCAACTGGACCATGGGACGAACGTATGTTTAAAATAGCAAGGCAATCCTCCCAGTGGTTTAGGAGGATTGGCGATAAAAAAAACTCGTGCTAACGGACGGATGAACGACGGACCATCCCATAAGCTCTTTTGGTCTATGACCAGTAGAGCTAAAAACCCATATGTTTTCGCAAAGCGTGCAAATGCAGCAGAAATAAATTGAGGTCCATTACCTGATATACGAATCTGAGGAATCCCATGTCTAGCAAAATATACTTGAGGTGATTGATTACATCTCCGGAGATTGCAGTAGAGAGCGTTTGTAGCTCAATAAACCTTGAAAACTTATCTACAACAAGCAAATACTGCTGACGTATTTAACTCAAACTAAAAGGGAAACCAAGTTTTTTTCCATGGCCTATATGGATTTTTGGAAGGTATTAAAGGCTCTGCACTATAAAGACTGTGCATTGCGCAAGTTTTACAACCATTGAACTTATCTTCTTGAAGCTGTTTTGACAGTCCCATCCACCAAACTGACAACTTGGCCAACTATCAACACTTTGAAATTCCTTGGTAACCTACATGTAGCCGAACAAGTATTTCAGACTGCATCATTGATGGAATAACCAATCGACAACCATTCGTCAACAATCGATCTTGAACAGTGAAATCACCACATAATGGCCATTAGAGTTGTAAATTCTTTATCAGCTGAACCTTGTGAGGCCAACCTTCCTATGCATTAACCATAATTTGTGCTGCAAATACCATCTCTAATCTGAGCTCGCTTATTCTCATGCAACCTTTCACTTGAGGAGGGTAGATCGGACAGAAACTGATCAACATATGCACTAGTTTCATTCCCCAATTCAATGTCAACTTGTACACCTTGAGAGATTGGAGAAAAGTGCATCAGCAGTTACAAGATTTTTCACAGAAACTCGGGATATTGCAAAGAGATACCCCATTAACCTCATTCGACATCTTTGTATTCTGGGAGACAAATCCTCAAGATTATTTGAACTCAACAATGGAACAAGGGGTTTTTGTCCAGTTTCTATATGAAACTTTAGACCTAGCGAATAGCGAATACATACAAGTGACAGCCAAAGCTTCTGTCTCAGTTTAGGCATATCTTTACTCTGTGATAGACATCGACCTTGAGGCATACCCAACCGGCTCCAAAGTTTAATTTGGCAGTTTTTGTAATAATACAGACCCTAGGCTAAATGAGGATGCATCAGTTGACAGGACTGTCTGGTAGTTGGTATTGTACAGGGACAACACTGGTGTAAAGCAAAGCTGCGACTTTACATCATGAAAAGTTTTCTCGTGAGAAGAACCCTAGACCCACTCTGTGTTTTTACTCACTAAACCTCGCAGTGGTATTTATTTTCGGCTATGTTTGCCGACAATTTGCTTAGTTGGTTAACCATGCCGAAAAATCGTTCAACTTCTGAGACATTTTTGGGTGGTTCTATTTCGATGATCGCGCGCGTTTTTTTTTTTTTTTTTTCTGGATCTGCCCTAATTCCCGTTGAAGCAATAATATGCCCTATTAACTTCACTGAAGCTCTGGAAAACACGCATTTTTCATTGAGCGTAATATCTGCCTTTTTAATTGAGCCTAAAACAATTTCAATTGTTCATCATGCTCTGAATGATTGCGCCCAAATACTAGAACATTGTTGGTTTGACATACTATTCCGGAATTCTCTCAAGGGTTTGGGACATATGTTTCTGGAGCAATTCGGGTGAGGACGAAATTCCAAATGGTAGTCTTTTAAAGCAAACATGACCAAAATGAGTAATGAAAGTGGTTAAATCACAAGACTCTGGTGAAAGCATAATTTGCCAAAACCTGGAGTTGGCATCTAGCTTGCTGAAAACGTTCGCATAGCTTAGTCAAAGTTTGATATACACTCTGTCTTGAGTGATTTTCACGCACTACCAATTCGTTTAGTTTGGTGAGATCTACGCAATTACAAACCTGCAATTACCTTCAGGCACCTCGATGACACCTGCGCACAACCCCTTTGGGTGATCGACACCAGAAATGACGGCTAATTTATCTATTCTTTGTGATCCCGATTTCGTTTTATCCATTGAAGAAACAGGCACCTTCCTAGGTACACTGAGTGCAAATGGAACTGCATCAGGTCTTAGTCTTATCTTGCATTCCCAGTCACTTTTTCCCCAACCCACTGAATACTTTGGGGTACATTGATCTGTATTTATGCTCTGTATTGGTAACCTAATCAATCCAAATGACGATTCCTAGCTCGTCTATTGCTAGTCTTCCGTACGTTGTATTACATATACGTCGTGTAGTGTACTTCTGTTGCCTACTTTTAAGTGACACTTTAACTTTCCTAGGACATGAAGTCTTTTCTGTCCTTATCCAAACAAGATTTGGTCAGCTTCATTAGTTTAACTCTGCAGTTTTCCATATAAATCATCCGAAATTACAGTAACATCAGCTTCAGTGTAAATTTTCATTGCACATTCCTGTCCTTGAACTATGACATTTGCTATTCAGGGTTTCTCTCCTGAATCAACTCCACCAAGGAACACACACAATTCAGAATTATCGGGGCTCTCTACCTCTGAAACATTTTTCTTAGTTCTGCACATCAATGCAAAGTTTCCCCTCTTTGAACATTACTGCATGTTACTTTTCTGGCATGACATTTATCTCTGTTGTGTGAATATTTCTCACATCTACCGCATCTCCGCATGCTATCAGCACTTTGGTTCAATTTGCCACTTCTCCATATTTAACTGAAACCTAGTTTATTCGAAGCAAAATTGTTCCTCTTTTGTGGATTTTAACTGAAGTGTTATGGTACCTTTATTGGTTTTTACTTTATTACATTAGTACTACATTTTGAATTTACGTGTATCGCTCCCCGGATTAGGGGTCGCTGTTTCTTCACGACCTCACTCTGTCAAGATAAACTGATTGCCTTTTATAAACCAAGCCTGCTATCAAGTTGGAGTTTTTCTGTCAAGTTCGTGTCTCAGTATAACCACAATTCTATGTCGAACTAATTCGTCTTTAAGAACTCCAAATTTGCAATGCTGAGCTTGAAAGTATAATGACGTAGTAAATGCATCGACGGATTTACCTTCCTCTTGTCGTCGCTGGATAAATCAAATCTTTCGCAAATAAAACGTGTTTTCGTGATGAAATATTCCTCGAATTTCTCTCTAACAACTTCATATTTCTTTTTGTCGTCCTCACTTACACCAAACGAATAAAATATGTCATGCGCCTGAAGCTACATATTAAAGATCAGAGTGTTCAACTGCATTTCGTCTTCCTGTTCATTAAATCCAGAAGCAAGTTTAAAACGCTCAAATCCCTGAATCCATATTGACCAAAACTTTTTTTTTAGTAACAAACTCTTTTTTTTTCTTATCTTTATTAAATACATAAGTATAACCATCTATCAACAGTTTATTGTATTTGAAATATGCTATCTTCCTTTTTTCAAAGCAGGATACAAACTGGTTCTTGCTCGAAGCACTCGAAGAGGAAACTCTTTCGCTATGCGAACATAATAGCATGTGATGACGTTTTCGTTGGACCAAACACTCTCATCGTTTCTCTTGTGATCGCCAATATCAGGTGATTACTTCTTCACGTTTTCTATGGAACCGTGTTTCTAGCTGGTTCACTGTTCCGATAAGTTCCTCAACTTTGCAATTCAGCGCATTATTCAGTTTCTCAAGATAGTCGTTTTTCATTTTTAGTTCATCTAATGAATTTTCAAAACCGTGATATTTTTCCTTCAGTTTTCTCAGTTCACTTTGTATTTATAGCATTACAGTTTTTAAATTAATGTTTTGGGTGCATCATTCATATCTCACCAGAATTTGCTTCGAGGCTGCAAAGATGTCTTGGAAATGTGTGTGTATGGGTGTGTGTTGGGGAGGGAGTATACCGCTGAGTCAATAATCAATACACTTGCCTGGGTTTGTGCCTGAGTCGGTTAACTGACTCAGTTAGTTAGAAGTTCTCCATCCATTTATGGATATATGAATTACTTTGGCCAGCCTTAATTAAAATAAGACACGATGTACTTATTTCGTTCCGAATTTGTATGCACCTATTGTTTGACGTATCATATGAATGAATAAAGTCCTTTGCAGTGGATGTCACATAGTGTAGGTGCTTCTCAAATTAGTTAAAAGGTGAAGGCTGCTTCTGAGTAATGGTCATGCAAAGTTACTCGTTACAATCTTTATTTATACTCTCAAAATTGTTTATAGTACTTCTAGTGGCTTAACTTAAATATTATACAAGCAACACTATACTTACACTATGCTGTTCAGCCCACAAAAAGGATACGTTTTATTTTGTTCGAAAAAGTGTCTATTTCGACATCTCTGATTGAGGAAAAATCTGTCTCAAGCTGCTAAAGAGCACTATAGCTATGATCTTTCTATTTAAGGCGTCCACTTCTATTGTTAGATTTTTATCTCGCATGTTTTGCTTGAATAACAATGTTTACAATAAAGAATTGTATCAAAATTATTTATTCAATCGTTGGACTTTTGTTAAAAGCATTATTAAATATTTCGTCACAAGCAACTGCAGAGAAAGAAATGAACTAAACGGTTTCACCCACAGCAAGTTGAAATTTATATGTATCAATAATTAAATTTACTTCTTTCCTTCTCTTACTAAAACAAATTTTGCATTAATTTCCAAATTACTATGAAAATTAGTATTGGAAGCATAAAACCAAAATAATAAAACTAAAAATATCATTTTCTCAAGTTAACGTTGACTGTATGCAATGGATGTTGACACAATTGCTAAGGCTTCTTTGATGGTGTGAATAATCATTCAAGATGGCTTTAGGGTAGGTCGCACATTTTAGAGATTAACATAAGAGCTGTTTTGCTAGATAGCTTTCAGTTAAGGAAGAAAAGTGCTATTGGTATCATGCTTTGTGTAACAAAGACAGAAGCAAACTGCCAATTTAAAGAGGAAGATGGCGTCGCCGTCGGTTTTTTTTGGCGAGTCAGCGACACGGTGTGCTTGGCGCCAAAGATGATCTTGTGCACATCCCGGCAGAAGTCAAATATGTGATTCAGTGGGATGACGTAGCTTTAGCCAACAGAGGCGCTCACGCGCTGTCGCCAAAACTTTTTCCACAGCCTTTTTACCGCCCTCAGCAGTGACAGCCGAAAGCGCTTCATTGAGAGCAGCCGTCTTTATGACACTTACAACGCGTGATGCCATAGCGTTGGCCGTCGTGGCCGTGTCCTGGCTAACGCCACCGCCAACTTAGGGACTGTGCTGACGATGGATCGGAAGATGTTACCAAGCTCGTTACCGTAATGGACTTGGTACGTCTGTGGTCGGGAGCCCACCACCCGTACCCGGATTGCGCGACTTGGTGCTTTCATGATTAGTATGCTCGCGCCACCACTTTTAATACATTAGCAGAGCGTGGGGCGGTCGTGGATGTAGAAGCCGATGGTGAGCGTCTCGCCTCGAGGGTTTAGACGGTAGCCGTCCTGGTTGGTCAGCTCAGGCTGTTGATGCGTGGGCTTCGGCAAGGAAGGTCAATGGGCAGCAGCGGCGCCAAGGTTAGGAGCTCGCCCGGGCTCGCGTCAGGGGCAAAGCTGTAAAGCCTATAGCTGGAGATCGCCGGGATTTTGGTGTTGGAGTCCACGTAGGAGCCTCTCATTAGTCTAGCACCTTTATCTTGAATCGGCCTTATATTTTGAGTTATTTCACCCCGAAAGCTAGAAAAGTTATTTTGGTGCCATGCATTTCTACGACTCTTGTGGGAACCCTTAGGATGAATGTAGACTTTTGAAGTGGTGCAGTTGTTTTCTACAAAGGGTTTTTTGAGGGACTTTGACCAAAAATGCATGTCTACGAAGAAAGGATATTTCACGATAACCTAATCCACTTTACTAAGGGATGACAATAAATGAGTATACGCTCGAAATCAAGCGTCAAGAGGATGCCTGGGTTGACTGAAACATAATTCTTCTCAGCGTTTGTCTAAAATCAGCATCATTAACAAGATAATTGGATGATTGTTTTTTAATATCGCGACGTGATATTGCGTCACAGTTATACAACAAATTTAACTGTTATCATTGAAATTAAAAATATATTTGTTAAACCTGAGTTCAAATAGTCTTAGAAATTCTATTTGATTCATCTGAGTTATTTAGAATGTCAATATAGCAAGAAAATGGTAACACTGAACACAGTGACACTCCGTATCATGTAATGCATTTTCTAATCCCTTTCTCACAGAATGCATATGAAATGATCTTACCAAACATCAAGCAATATATGGTGCAATAAACAGTATGTTCAACAAAATACCACAACGTACCTTGGTTTTCTATTTAAAAAAACTTTCTTAAATTAAGCAATATATTGTTGTTACTAAAAAATTACCAATATTGTGAATAAAGTACAGAATTTGTCACAAATCATTAATTACCCTTGGAGCACACCATTCTCTCTTTTCTACATCTGTATTGCTTAGTTGCATAAACAGCTTTGCATTTATACTGTGTAAACGCCAAGACTGGGGCAGGAACTGGATGTTTTTCATCAGCACTGGGGTAAGTTCTCCACCCGCATCAACTTTCGATCCAATGCCAACTGCTGATGGAATATTCAAAAACTGCTTGGTAACATGCAACTATATGAAACGTTGATAGTTTACTCTCTTTATAAGCTCTAAGATAGAATCCGTTGTGTGTGACAGCTTTTCACAGGCAGCACTTTTCTTCGAGAAAAGCTTATATCTCCGCATGTCCAGTGATAAACATTTTTTGTTGGCATATACCAGAGATGTGAATGGTACAGATGATGTTATGACACCAACAATGATGGATACAGAATCTTGACCAAGTTGATTGAGGCCATCTAGTAGGTCATAATTTGCAGCCAGGGTATTCATCCACTTTTTTCTATCCCACTGAATGCACTTGTGGAGTCACATCCGCTCAAGGCATGGATTGAGGGCAACATAAGGGAAATATTGTGTATAAGGTCTTGAGCAACTGTGTGCACTGGGGTGTAGCGCTTCTTTTGTGCAACTCCAGTTCTGAAGAAGATCTCTTGAATATCTATTAGGAATATATATCTTGGGCACATGGCAGCAACATCCGAGTTTATGCTCCACAGCACAACACATTTTACGTTCACTATTTTAAGTGCATGACTCATCTGCAGAAACATTCTTGAGTCAGCCCCTGTCGCTGCTTGGGCAGGGGAGTAGCTCTTGAAGGCTTCCGTATATTATGCGATTGGATTCTGCCACGTCTGGCTTGTTTTCCACTTTCGATTGACTGGTTATGAGAATAACTGTCACTAACCACTGCAATGTGTTCGAAGTTTTGAGAAAGAATCACTCCTAGTAGTTTCTAAGAAAGATCTTCAAATGTACGACAATCACTTTTGTCAGTGCATACCATGTGGATGATCACTGTGAAGTCAACTACAAGGAGACATGGATCAGTTGTGTTTGGTATTTCAGACAAAACTATGGTCTTGTTATAACCAAGACATAGTTGCACTTTTGATTGTTTTGCGGAAAAAATCCATTCAAATTGAACAGTGACAAAGAAACAAGTGAAAGCGCACACTTCAAGAAGTCATTTACATCACTATCTCTTGCTATCACTGTCAGTTTCCGGAATATTTGTCTGTCAGTATTCATTGTTACTGTTTTTTGTTACTGTTTGGAAGAAATTGTGTTATTGAGACTGGCAGATGTGCTCAGCTTTTGGCCTTTGTACTGCTGCAAAAAAGCTCACTTCACTATGAAATAAAGTTTGCAAGTCTCTTCTGTCCCTGTTCACGAATTCCACAGAGATTTTTGCCACGTCTGGCGGTGATACTGTGGATGAAGCAATGTTAGACCAAGGTTGCTTGTTGCGTGAAGATAAACCAGCTGCTTCATTACCAAATGGATTAACCATCCTCTCACCCACAGTCTTGACAAGTCTTTCCACATCTTCATCTTTGCTTATCCTTGATAAACTAGCTTCCTTATGGATTCCGGTGAATGTACTTTGCATCCACACAGAGACTTGAAAACTGATGTGCATAATCCCTTTAGGTGGGAAATCTGGTAATACTTCTGATGTGCCTCTTCTTTGGTACACAAATGGTAATATTCCATAGTCTTTATTGATTGTCTGCTCAATCCCCATATCATGCCAGACTCCACTGAAAGGTCATGCTGTGTGATGAACAGACCAGTTGCCATCAGAGTTCTTGGTGAATCTCAGACTGGTTCTTTTCTGGAGTCTCTCCTCAGTGACATTAATTGTGTTCCACCTGGCAAGTCAAGTGGGATAATTTCAGCAAATGTTTCAAGCTCTATTTGGTGTTTATCATCCCGCTTTGCTGTAATGTCATCTACCAGCAACTGAGACAAGTCTTTCACATAGTTATTCCACAGAACAAATGTTTCAGAGCACTGTAGCTCATGCTCCGTAAAGTTGTCCATGACAACATGTAATGAATGGAAAACCAGGAGGAACTTTCTGATTTCATCTTGAACGTATCTTTCATTATCAAGGTAAACTTTACCATTGTGAACAAGAAGTTGAATACATCTTGTTGCATTCCCTGAAATCTCAGAACGTTCATCTTGAGTTACAGGTGCATCTTCCTTTGCAAGCTAGTCACTGAGGGCCACCCAATTTGACCTCTGCATGGTCATCGTTCATTATCTTGTGCGCGAAAATACCCCTGTTGTAAGCTTTGTCTTTTATTGCATGAGACAAAGTAGATGAGGCATAGATGTCACTCTCAACAGCTATGTCATAAAAATCACTTTCCTCTATCACATGTTCAATGTCACCCCTGAAGTTCATCACTCTGTGCATGCCACCTATTTCCAGGTCATCCCTCTTGAACTCTTGAGGATTCTCCACTTAATGATCTGTGTAAATTGTTTCATTCTAGGTGACAAGATTCCAGTCTTGGCCCAATGTATAGAACATCATTATAAACTGTTTCATCATTGTGTAAACAGTGATGAAATCCACCACTGATACTGGCACCATTGGACAGTACCCACTATTTATTTTGCTTATCAAAGCTTTTTGCTGAGGATTATACGATACACATTCCGTCCTGGTACACTGTGTTTGGGATATTTCTGTATGTCTAAGTTAAACATTTTCATGGAGATAATTCTGAGCACAATGAGTACTTGATCAGTGTCTTTCATATCTTTATGATGAGATGTACATTCAAGAAAGCATTCCATCTTCAAACCTCCTAGCAGTTGTTGTGGAGCACTGTTTTTACCACCTATGTTAGTATACACACGTATGTTTGATGAATCAGAATTTGTTTTATTCACTGTCCTGAATGAGCTTTTGGGCAAAGGTTCCCATTGGCTTAATGCCCCTGGTGTCCCGGCATGTACCTGTTTGGTTTGATATAGCACCATATTCATAACATCATGGTGGTTACCTTGTACTGACTTTGTGGCTCTACTAAAATTGTCACCAGCCATACGTGTGTTCCAACCATAAACCCTATTTTGTGGCACACCTGGACATTCTGAGGACATCTAAATATTTGCCCGCAAGTGTCAATACGCTGCTCTTCATCATAACTTAAGCCAGGCCAAGTTTATTGACCAATGTCACAACCTCCATTGAATGGGTTATTTGATGCAGGGCGACACTAAACCCCACATGCTTTGGCATTCCACATTTGCCCAGGAACTGCACGTAGGCTAGATCCTGTCCCAGGGAAAAGATACATCTGTGAAACACCGGGTCCTTCTCAGGCATAATTTGCCGTTTGCCTGCACATGATCCAGTAGAAGGTGTAGAGTTCATCAGTCACTTGACACACCTTCATCTCTCTATTGATAAGTCGAATGGTCGAAGTGGTTGATGCTGGATTCCTTCACATGATTTAATAATGGACCAAAGGATGAGTTCTGCATGGAATAACATGAACATAGGTGATGATGTTTGCTCCATTGCCGCATTGTTGACTACATCCTGATGATGAAGATTCTTGCTGACCATAATTTCTGGCTTGGCCTGAAAAACATGATAAACCTGTATGCTGTCTCCACAGCGTTTGTCACTTGAGATTATGCTTTGTAAAGTACTGCGCATCCTCCTCACTGATATTACTTTGTCAGACACTCATTATATTTGGACAGCATGTGATTTATGTCAACAGCTTTCTTACTTTCCAAAGTTGTCATAATGAGGGCCAGAGAGTCATCAAATACTTCCTTATCATAATTGTGTTCTGATGACACAACAGTGGATGTCTTCTTCTGCAATATATATTGACTATGGCAAGCCTTGTGGTACTGGGTCTCATCTGCAATCAATTTTGAGCAGTCATCTATCCTGCATTGAAGGACATGGTCACCCTTCTCTTTACTCTTTTTTTCCAGTGTCTTACAGAACTCAAATGTAGCCATCCTGATGAGAGTTCTGTATTTGTTTTGTGACCACAAATCATGCAGACCTCTTTCCAGCAGAATTCCGACGCTTGGGGCCGTTCTTCAGATGTGGATGCGGTCTCATTCTACTTGGGACCGGCTTCATACATTTGTGATGTGTGTGAATGATGAATAGCAGTCTTTATGTCACTGGATGAGTTGTTCACCAGCAAATATCCACTCTCCCTGTTCATCAAGTATATTTTGAATTCTCTCATACACTTTGCTGTCACCTGCTTTCATCCTGAATTTGAGGACCTTCAGAAATCTTCTCTTAACTTGTTCTGATGCCTTCCTGAAGATCTCCTCACGTTCTTTCTGTCAGATAGGACATCTGCTAGAGTTAAATGATAGTTATGGTTTCATGGATGAAAGAGTAAGATTTAAATGACTGGAATCCATATGAAGTAGGGTGAAATACCAAATATGATGTAATAACCTTAATAATATTTATCATGATCTTACTTATCAATCATTATGTCATGTAAAATATTTAATAGTTGTAAGGACATAACATTTAGGCTTTTTACAATAGTAACAGTAAGAATTACAACAGCAAAGCATGAATGTAATACTGAACAAAACAACTGCAGATTTTATAATTTGCAAAGTACTGGGCAGATTCAGACTGGGGGAGGTTTATGTGTCTTCTTGCACCTTGTGGAAGCTGACCATTTGCCATTTTGTAATCTGTATTTATTATCATTAGACGGTAAAAGAGACAATACACTATTAAAATAATCATTCTTTAGAGGTGAACGTTTTGGGATACCAAGTCTCTCAACAAACCCCTATGTAGAAGAAACAAAAACGTTGCCGCTCCATGACTTAGTACAAAATGATGCAAGGCAAAGTCAAACCGCTTGCCAACTTGATGCTATGCTACCATGACGACCCTCATCCCACCTCCTCCACCAAAAGCTCCCGTGGTCTAACCAAAGGTTGGTGCTGCGTGTCTTAGCAAAACGCTGCTGCTCTGTGATATAGCAAAAGTTTAAAAGTGAAGTTAAGCTACCCTTTTACTACTACTGTCTAATTATCCAATTATTAAATGCTATTTTGTTGTAACTTTATGGTACGTTGTTCACAAACTGGAAAAATGCACTTCCAGCTGCATGCCAGCTTTCAAATCGTCTGCTCCTGAGCGAACTTTTGGTATCTGGTTTCAAACAGAACGACTAGGAGATATACCATGGCTGTATGGAGAATGTGCAAAATTTGGATGTTGCGCTCCTTTAGCAAATCTCACTACGGCAGATTTATTCGCCAGTGCGTTGTCATGGAGAAGATGGATATCTCAGGTCTCGGGGTGCGGACGGGTGTTTCGGTAGTGTTCCACAACCTTTGGCAACATTTTGGAGGCATACAAATATCCATTGACACTAGCAGAATCAGGTACACGCACCTGAACGACCAGAGCTTTTTAAGCAAATAATAATGCGTATAAAACTCTCTTAACAGTCCGACTAAGCGCTTTGTTTTCTCTGATCATTTTCTGCAAACTTTATTTATTTTTTCTTCAGTCAGGTTCAAAACAGTAAACCTATGTTTCATCTCATTCAAACATCTCTAGCTCACTCTTGTCATATTTGGCGAGTAGTTGCTTGGCGATTTCAACCCGAGTCTGTTTTGATTATCCTTCTACAAATGCGGGACCCATCTTGCAGACACTTTTGTGGGCTTCATATGATTCTTCAGTTTATTATAAAGAGCTGACAAATAAATGCCCGTTATAATAGAAATATATCCACTGTGTTTTGAGTAGCTTCATCAATTGCTTGTTTCACGGCAGCCACTTCCCATTTATTAATCTCAATAGTCGTCCAGAACGTGGATCATCTTCCTTGGATTCGCGACCATCTTTAAAACAATAAGCCATCTCAGAATTGTAGGATATGACAGAAAATCCGTAAACTGTATCCAAGTCAGTCTTTATTTTCTATGACTGTAATATTAACCCCGAGGTTAATCGGTAGTGTGTCGTAGAATGAATTGTCTTAGATTCAGAGTAATGTATTCCAAGTATGGTCAAAATCAATACGCAAATAGAAAATTTTAACTAAAACCTTAAACTGTTAACGCCGCTGTCTCCTCCGACTGAAAAGTGATTTATGTTCATCGCTTTCTCATTAACTTGGAGTCGAGAATAAATGATAATAGGGAATGCTATTTCTGTACCCTTCTGTATCTTGCCCTCTATACTGACATAAAATTGCCAGATTTTACAATCCTATGCACAGTACCCTTCTGTATCTTGCCCTCTATACTGACATACAATTGGCAGATTTTACAATCATATGCACTGTACCCTTCTGTATCTTGTCCTCTATACTGACATACAATTGCCAAATTGTACAATCCAATGCACTTTATTTTTATCCACTTTCGTTAGCTATTATTGGTTCCTTGATTTGAAAATTCTAGTGCGTAAAGCGTTGTACCTTGTATGTATGTATGTATGTATGTATGTATGTATGTATGTATGTATGTATGTATGTATGTATGTATGTATGTATGTATGTATGTACGTATGTATCTCTCTCTTTCTCTCTCTCTCTCTCTCTCTCTCTCTCTCTCTCTCTATATATATATATATATATATATATATATATATATATATATATACGGCATAAAAATTTTTTAATTTCAATCACTTTTAAACAATGTTGGGTTAATATCCACAAACCAGTACTTTAAATTGCTAGCCTTAGATTATTACTCTTTAAGATATTGTAGTTTATTGTAGTTCTATATCCATATGAAAATATGAATTTTCCAATCATACGTGATTAGAATATGTGTCGCTTTCAACCAAAATATTGGCTAAATTCCACTAAGAGAAGATACTATTTGCTAAGACGAAAACGTGTCTTCGCAAAAGAGTTTAATAAATGCCGTAAGAACATACATCATTTCCTATATAATTCATGATCTCTGATATCTTCTGTTTAGTCTCCAAGCAGTACAGACTAACTTAGTCATTATTCGCCCTTCACGTGCCCAGAATGGACTTTAATCGAGAGAAATGTAGCGAGGAAGAATTTGGTCAGACGAAAACTATATCTTCTTAAACCTATGATCACTTTTGTTATCTATCCTTAATACAACTCGCATAAAAACCTAATTGCCCACATATTGAATGTCAGTTATTAACTCATTATGTATTAAACCATAAAATGACTTACTTTTGCGAATTTTTATTTTATTATTTTATTTTTGGATATGAAGTTGATGAAGAATTACGCCCCGTAACTGGCTGAACGTTCCTACCACACATTCATCTCTTCTTCCTTTACTAACAGATAATAGGCTCATTTAAATTATATATTTTTCTTTCGTACATCAACTCTTTATTATTAAGGAGTATAACCTTACTGGTTGTACTGGCAGCTACACACACACACACACATACACACACACTGTCTCTGTCACCCATAAGTGAATGACTAATAAAAATATACTACTTTCACGAATTAATCCTGACAAAAAGAGAATTTATTATCATTTGATAAGAATTATATCATGATGATTATTTTGTGACAATGTAAATAGCTAATTTTCTAGATAATAATAATAATAATAATTCTTCTTCTTATTATTATTATTATCATAATCTTCTCTTCATTTTCCTTTTAAACATGACTGAGTTGATTTTAAATTATAGGAATTATAACACGCACTTGTTAATCCTGAATGTACATACTTCTTTGAGAATTTTAAAAAGAGACAATATACATATACAGACGGTCAACTTAAAAAAACATGAAATTGTCGTCTAGGAAAAGAACATAGGGTCTATTTATTTTTATTCATAAAGCAGATTTCTCTTCCACACCCCACACCCTTCTCGGGAAATTCTACTCAAATGTTAATTAATTCTCATGCAACGTTTTCCTTGATATTGCTAAATCATTTTTCACAATAAATGGTGACGAAAGGTAAAGCATATACATGTGTGCATGCTTATATATATATATATATATATATATATATATATATATATATATATATATATATATATATATATATATAAATAATGGCCTAACAGTTGATAACGACGCAAATACAAAATAGTTTCCCAACGTTTCGAGCTAAACAAGCTCTTCGTTAGGGGAAGAAACAATTTACATCCACAAAACAAACACTAAACACAAAAACCAGGATAAATTCTTGACTCCTACATGTTTCAATGACGGGGAAATAAACAAACAAAGGAGAAACAATAAAGAAATAAAAAAGAAATAATTTATATTTTAAAAAAACGGTATAAAACGGGTAAACTACATATCTATGTTATGCTGCCATCAGACCAACAAAGCTGTGTAAAATAATTCAAAGTGTTTATCGTGCGTATCACGCAGAGGACCAAAATGTTTTGACCTAATTCCAGGCTTAGAACAAAGGATTGGCACCATTGTCACAGGATGAAGCCGGGTTGGGACTGGATTAGTGAAGACACCGAAAACAACTGCGTTAATAAGATGTTTATTTATAAACGCAATTTAAAGATGAACAAATCTGACACCATTATAACAAAAAGATAAGGAAAATTATAAAGTTCCTAACATGGAACTATCAACAACAAGTAACTCAACGAGAAAAATCAAAGATGGATTTAACAAATGGAATTTTAAACAAACGTGAATAGCATCCTATCACCAATCGACAAATAAGAGTATATGATTTACACCCCAATATAAACAAGGTCTTATTAAGTACCAAGGGTGACCAAAGCATGTGATTTATGCACTTATCAATAGAATACTCATTTATCCATCAATCTGTTAACTCGTCAATTTATCAATTTAACAAGCGATGTTGGAATATGAATTTATGAATCCGTCGTTCATATAACGATATTGAAATGGGGATGTATGAAATTATGAATATGTCGTTCATATAACGATATTGAAATGGGGATGTATGAAATTATGAATCTATCACACATATAGCGATATTGAAATGGGAATGAATGTAATTTTGCACAGATAGCAATATTGAGATAACAATCAAATGGAACACGCAATAAATATAACTATCGTGGCGTCCGTTTGACTACCAAGATGTATCTACGGTTCCACCCGCTCTAGTCCATGGTCAAGGAGCCACCACGCATGGTCCACCCCTCCCAGTCTGTTGAAGGGTCCCTCGAGAGCCTTCACATTAACACAGACCCGTTGATCGAGAAGCCTTGGTCCCTCGCATCGAGAAAACCAGTACACTCTTCCGAAACAACGTCACCAGACACAGCGTACACGTCACACGAAACCACACAGAGTTCTGTGACTTCACACACCACCAAACCATACATATGGAACAGCTAAAAGTATAACAACTAAACCGTGTAGTACATATGACACGGTTAGTACTTTTGTATTGATATATGTTGCGCATGCGCGCACATGAATTACGCCTCGTTACACATTACATTAATCATTCAATGCATGCCGCGTATAATTAAATAATACCCGTCTGTTCAGTTACAACAAATAGCTAACTTGAACCAGCCTATAGGATTTCTAATATCATGGCGTTGTATGACCTAGGTATTGACTCTCTGTAGAATTTAGAATAAATTCTAAAACATCTAATATATGAAACAATTATGTCATATAAAACGAATAGTGATAAAGAATACAATCTTAAATTTCACATACCTCTACAGCTGAAGTTTTGCTCCCGTAAAGAGGTAAGCTTTCTGACAAGACTCATCGTAGTGTAATTTGTTTATAGAGAATTCGCTCTATATGTACTCTAGCTGTGACAGATATGCGCAGCAGCTAGGCACGTGAGTTTTCACTGCAGGCAATTTGCACGTGCAGCATGGGGTGAATCGCGCTCAGTATTTCAAAATAACTAGAGCCGAAAAAAATAAACAACCCCCGAGTAACGCTCTAGTCGGAAACGAAACCCGAATACATTTTTGATCACATATACATATTGATATAAACCATACAATTCCGTGACAACCATGCGCGGCGATAAAACAACGCCATCATCCAAATGTGCAAAGGAAATTATATCCTGGTAAAGTTATGCATGGAGGTACTAAGGAAGTGTGTCAAGAGCATGGTATAACCAAATAATGGACAATAGTCAAATGTCACCACTACTACTACTATCACCACCAAAAACAACAATAATAATAATAATAATAATAATAATAATAATAATAATAATAAAAATTAATAATAATAATAAGAAGGAGAAGAAGAGGAAGAATAATAATACCAATAATACATGTAAAGAGTTACGGAATATTTACTTGGGTAAATATTATTGCAAAAAATGCGTACGTCTGATAAACTGATGCCTGGTTGTAGTTTGATAAGATTGCAATAGGAAGGTTAGACTTTATCATTTAGGCCGAGCTTCCCGTGAGTTTTCAATTGAAATATCCAGTATCGTTCTTTAATTGTGCGTTCTATATCGGTCCACCCCAGGTTAGAATCAATCGGTAGCATATCGAGGGACTCGACTGAATGTCCAGTCGAGTTGTAGTGGTTGGCGAGTTTCGCGTTGATTGTGTTGCGAATGTGGCTCTTGTGGTTATTCATTCTTTTACTGGTTTTATATTTCAGGAAGTCTAGTTTTGTTAATAGCCTGCTCGATGTAGTTATTGATGTATCCTCTCCTTCTAATGTGCCCCTTGAGCTCTCCGAGGCTCTTTTCAAAAGTAGCCGGATTAGAGCATATACGTTTGGTCCGAATGCACATACAGTAAAGAATATTTTTTATTACGTGCTGGGGGTGGCAGGTGGTTGGGAGTAGATACTGGTGAAGGTCAATTGGTTGAGAATTAAGGTTAGTTTCTATGTTCCATTCTAGGAGGGTAGATTGAGTATCCAAAAAGATGTTGAACCTGTTAAATGACTCTGACCTAAATTTGATCGTAGGATGAAAGTTATTGGCGAATTCAAGAAATATTTTGAAATTGTCGCCCGTTTCGATCCATTTTGATTCGTTGTCGTCAATAAAGCTGCACCAGATTAGAGGTCTATAGGGTACCTCATTGAGGAGATTTTGCTCGAGTCTTCCTATTGATATATTGGCATACGAAGGTGCAATTTTAGCGCCCATTGCAGTTCCATTAATTTGTAGGTAGTGTTGGGTTGTTGAATTCAAAATTGTTAAACTTAAGAACATGCTTTAAGAGTTTGACCAAATAGTATGTAGGTGGAGAAGGAGCAGGTCGACCGTCCCATGCTTCCTTGCAGGCTGTGATACCTTCCTCGTATGGGATATTGGTGTATAAGAAAAGGCGTCCTTATTTACGAGGAGAGTGTTATTAGGAAGGTTAGTTTTCGGTGTTTTGTTGAGATTGTCCGCTATATCGTGGACATATGAAGGCAGTTTTTCCACGAAAGGCCGAAGGCGCAAATCAACGAATTCAGAATTTCTTTCAGTGGGATAGTTTTTTCCGGAAATGATTGGTCTCCCCAGGTTCCCTTCTTTGTGTATTATAGGGAATAAATAAAATTTCAATGGTTTGGGGTCAACTGGTAGGAGTTAAGTCAATGTTTTGTCATCAATGTGACCTGCGGTATGCATGTCTTTTAATATCTGACACACAATTTCATATAGTATATATATATAATATATTATATATCGAATATTATAGAACTGGACAAACTCTCGTAAAACCTGCACGACCCATATTTGTCTTTACTAATTATATCTCAAATGAATGTTAATTATTTTTACGATGCAATGCCTATTATTTAAATTGCATGCGTTCTTGAAACCTTTCATGTGTGTTAGACCCACTTCGGTCTTATTTCCTCTTTCGATCTCAAATATGGAAACTAGATTAATGAGGCATTATCAAACAATCTTGGGATGGTCATTAATTTCTATAGTTACAGAAAGTCTGAGGGAAAATGACAAAACAATATACGTACAATATAGGACTTGAAAGATTGTATGTATTTAAGGGGGAAAATAATCCAAGAGTGACTGAAAAATATAGACTCTAGAGTAGTTTTTCCTCAGGGAAAATCACTTTAAAGTTGAATTTCTGCTTTGAAAGTATGCTCCAGGGGTATTTTGCCAGGGGTCTGGGTGGGAAAAATCGGATCGGAAAGAAAAACTACTCTGCGAGACTGGTCTATATTTTAACATATAAGATAAAAGCTCTAGACAAGTTTCCTCCTCTTTCCCTCCCTCCTCTCCCTCAAGAATAACAGCTCCTCCCCTCCCTCCTCTCCCCCGAGAATAACAGCTCCTCCCCTTTCTCCTCTCCCTCGATAATAACAGTTCTTGGGTAGTTTTTGCTGCGCAGAAAAAAATGGTTCTAAAGGGGGATAACTTCCTCAGAGAGAACAATTGTTTTTTTCTCGGGAGAAAATCCACCCGAAATCCGCAGGGAAAAATGTCTTTCAGACACCACCGCTAACTGTTCTATTTGAGCGATAGTATGTACATGTGGCCCAACATGTATGTACATGTGGCCCAACTTTAACAGCATTAATCGTCGAGTCCCCATTTCCATTAATGGTATAATGCAGGAAATGGTATAATGCAGGAAATTCACGTTTTAAAGCCAGGGTGATTATTTTCACGAACCCCCAAGAAAACCCAATGAAATAGGACAGGACCTCCATTTTTATATAAATGATATACAATTCCATGGTTGCTGAAACCACTGAGTGATCAAGTTATTGGCCCATTCCTGATGTTTTAAACCGGCTCTGCAATCTGTCAACGGCTTTGTTCATTTGGGCTGTGCCATCTATCAACAGCTTTGTTAATTTTGTATGTGGAGGATTCTCAATATCAGAATGAATTTCAAATTTTTTTTCTCTGCTTTTAACGTATTACTCATTGGAAGATCTACATCAATTCCGTTATATGTATGTATGTATGTATTATTTATGTATGTATTTATCCATGCTTCCATGTATGTATATACGTATACATGATTGCGTGTATGTATGTATGTATGTATGTATGTATGTATGTATGTATGTATGTATGTATGTATGTATGTATGTATGTATGTATGTGAGTATGTATGTATGTATATATATATGTATGTATGTATGTATGTATGTATGTATGTATGTATGTATGTATGTATGTATGTATATATGTATGTATGAATTTACTGACTTTGAATAATATCTTTATTTCAGACGTTTTGAATGTCTTGTACCACAAGCCTTATGAGCATCTACGTAAACTTATAATTCCCAGAATAAGCAACGCTGTTCTCGTCCACAACTGTACCAGAACAAAATGAGCTCCTCTGTCCTCATCCACAACTCTAAAAGAGTACATACTATGCATATAGGATGGAATCAGGGACGTGGTAAGTAAGGGTCGGGTGATACGGGCGGCCGCCCGGGGCGGCAAGCGGGGGGGGGGGGGGGGGCGGGGGGGCAAAGCGCCGCTTTGCGGAGTTGGCTGCATTTATTTCCGAGTGGTTGGCGCCGAAGGCGATTCTCGCTCGGGGCGCCGTTTCGTCCTGCTCAAACTTGCGACGGCCCTCAATGGAAGAACATAATGGGGACCGTTTTGTATCAAACACTTCTGAAGCACGCAAAATACAATACACTAGATCGTCAGCTATTGGATTCAACATTTTCTTTTTTTCAAACAAGTGTTCTTCATTTGCATTATTTTATGTTACATCTGAGGCATTCAATTATTTAGAGGAATTGGAGAGATAATTGTTGCATACATGAAGCAAATTACCATCTTATTGTCACAAGAGATGATATATTTCAGGGTTCTCCATTTTATAATAGCTTTTTGGAGTGGCACGTTCAACAGGGCTAAAACTGATGAGATCAATAACCACTTGATTGTATGGCAAGCATGTAATGCCATTAGGAGAATTCTATATAGCGCTGTTTAATAAGGCACAAAGATACTGCCATCCAGGATTATACAATAGCATTATTTGAATAAAGCATATGACGTTGTGGAAAAGGAAGTTTATTATCTTTGTTGGCTCATATTTCATGAGTTCTTTACGTGGATACATTTTAAAGTGTGCAGACTATTGCACTAACGATAATCTTCCACTCATTTCACAGTTGTAAAATTCTCAGAAAGAAAACATATCTCGGATAATTAGATAATAACTTTCTATCATTACGCCCATTCAGAGATGAACAAGTCATTTAACAGTTTTTGGTTTATACCACATAATGCTGACAAGAGATCGAAGGTTTGTCAGTTGAAGACACCTTCGGGCAATGATGTACGCAGCAACGAAACGCATGTACATTTTGAGTCTTATATTATACAAAGGTATTTTAGTGCTCAAAAGTTTGTGACAATACCTCCTCCCACCTTAACAAAGTGGAAACACTTGTAGAAAATCACGGAATGTGAGCAAAAAATAGAAACTGAAAATTATTATTTGCATTACCGGGACACGATGGTAAAAAGATCTGCAAATCACACTCTGCTCAAGTAATTGGCCCCTACATTTTCCGACCCACTGATTGCCTCGATCCGCAAGCGATTTGGCTGTAAAGTCAACGCCAAACGCATCAATCTTGCGTTGGCGAATTTCACTTTGTTTAAATACACGAGGGACTGGTGGTCCGTTTCAAGAACACATTCCTTTCAGAAAAGGTATGTGTGAAATATTTGTATTCCCCACACTGCTGTCAAACACAAAACTTTTCGATCATGTGGTAGTTTTGCTCTCAGGGCAGAAATTTCCTTCTAGCATAAGCAACAGGAAACTTTATCCTTCTTGCTTCTGGAGCAAAACTGCACCTAATTCCATATCGGATGCATCGGTTCTCAACAAGAACGATGTTCAACTCTAGTAACTTTAGGATTGATGCACATATCAATCTGACCTTAAGAGTGTTAACAGCTTTGGGTTGACATTTTTAAGTCAAGTCTGTCAACGAACTAGCAATAGCGGCAAAATTTGGTACGAATTTCCTATAAAACCCGTTTAACACAAGAAACGATAGAATCTGTTTCTTGGTTTCTGTCTAGAAGCGTCTCTTATCGCTTCAGTTTTGTCAGGGTGGGGTTTTAACTGACCCACTAACTTGATACCCTAAGCACTCCAAGTTAGAATATGCTATATTACACTCGGTGTGTCTCGCCGTGAGAAGTATGTCGAACAAGTTGATTAATACCGTAATATGCTCTTTCCAGGTATACATGTACACAAGAATATCGTCAATTAAACTATCCACGTTTCCCATACTTTTTAACAATTTGCGCATAAGACGAACGCACGAAGCGCCGGTGTTGACCAAGTCAAAAAGCATGACTTTAAATTGTTATAGACCTTTAGGGCTCGCGAATGCCGTTAGCGCTCGGGCATCATTAGCTATGGACACCTGCCAATATCCTTTTGCGAGATCTTACTGCGAGATATATTGGTGCCCCGACAATTTTGGAAACGAGCCCTCGATATCTGGCATTGGTTCTGTATCAAACACGATGAGTTTATTTAATTTACGAAAGTCAATGCAAAAGAAAGGTTTGTTCCATCTTTCTTTATGACCAGTACCATGCGAGACGAATACGAGAAGTTGGAGGCTTCATACACTCCCAAGTGCAGCATTTTACTAACTTCCTCGTTGATTGTCTCTTGTGCATTAAAGGGTACTGGATAGCCTTTCTTTCTAATTCACTATGAGGTACTTAGGTTTATTTTGATGCTTTAGTAACCCAGTATGACCTGGTCTGTCTGCAAATACATCCGGATACCTGTTCAAAATCTCCCGATTTGTCGATGCTTCCGAAAAGTGGACAGCTTTCTGACAAAACTCATATATATTGTGACTATAAGTCAGGTCAGGCATCGCCTGATACCGTAAGTAACAGTAGACGGTACTACCTGTGACTGTTGATGCAGAGTGGACGGCTACACCTGGCTCCCTCAGCAAAGTACCTTCTGGTGGATCAGGCGGTCGAACAGATATGCTCATTCCCCGACTGTGAAGGCAGACAGCACAGAGCATCAGCTCAGGTGCAGTAGGAATTGATGGCCATCCACTACACCCGAAAATGTCTCTAGACGTCTTGATATTGTCGTGCCACTGGATTCAGACTGGCCTGGACGAGAGAGTGAGGGTGACCCTGCGCAACTTTCCCTCACTTAAATCCAACTCACGCGCAAGTCATGACACTATTCCCATCCTCCCACCATATACCTTCAATGGGCGAGCGGCAAAGCAGCAGATGTGGATACACTGGGAGATGTAGCTGGAGACCTGCACACAGGCGGCAGGGGCTATAGGGTCGCTTTTTACCGGACCGAAGCACCAGTGGAGCTCAGCAGCCACCTTGTTGACTGAGCAGCTCTTTTTAGGATCACATTGCTCACCTCCGTAGCATGAGGAAGGAGCTAGAAAAGGGGCCCTAAACATTGCCTGCTTTACCTTAACCCTGGTCAGCACACCAAGGCTAACGGGGATCCCACCTTAGCAGTCGAAAACGTAACAAGAAGACAAAGGTGACGCAACGCGCCATCGGTACCTGGAACGTATCACACTAATGGACACTACATTAGCAGATAGACTAGAGAGAATAATAACTCTTGTTGGTAGAGAACTGGCCAGATTCAACATTCATATAGCTGAAGAAGGAAAACACACCGAAGTAGGAGCTGGCTACACCTTCTTCTGGAGTAGTCGAAGTAAAGAAGAGCGACGTGAAGCTGGTGTTAGTTTGACATCAAATCCCATCTAGTTTGCAAGCTCACAAATCTACAAAAGGGCGTAAATGACAGACTAATGCAAATGAGACTCCCACTGTCTGGAAAAAGACGTGCAACTATCAAAAGCGCCTATGCACCCACCATGACCAACCCATATGATATCAAGGACAAGTTTTATGAAGACCTGGAGTCTCTTATTGCAGAAGTACCAAAGACAAATAAGCCCATCATCCTTGGTGACTTCAATGCTGGATCTTGGCAGAGATCACCAGATATGGCCAGGTGTCATTGGCAAAAATGGATTTGGTAAATGCAACAACAAAGGACTCCTCCTACTGAGCAAATGCGCTGAACATGACCTCGTAATCACCAACACTGCATTCCGCCTGCCAAATCGCAACAAAACGTATTGAACGCACCCACGCTCCAAGCAATGACATCCTACTGACTACGTCATCGTCAGGAGAAGAGAGAGGCAGGTTGTCCGAGTGACGAAGGCCATGAGAAGTATAGAATGGTGGACTGACCGCAGACTGATAGTCT
This sequence comes from Margaritifera margaritifera, assembly GCA_029931535.1. NCBI lineage: Eukaryota > Metazoa > Mollusca > Bivalvia > Unionida > Margaritiferidae > Margaritifera > Margaritifera margaritifera. The sequence goes on from JAQPZY010001665.1 coordinate 3,582,172, forward strand.
CCAAGCTCAATATCCGGATTCAGCCTAGCAGACGACCCCAAGGCAAAAAGTGCCCAAATAGCTTAATGTCGCCAATTGAAACAGGAGAATGTGAAACAGGTATTTGTCGAAGAACTGCGCAGAGAACTGGATACAATCAATACAAACTCAAAGAATGTCGAGGAAAACTGGGCGTCCTTTAGAGACTCTGTGTACTCAACTGCATCCAAAACCAAGGATCCCACAACAAGTAAACAACAAGACTGGTTTGATGAAAACGATGCTGCCATACAGAGACTTCTGAATGGGAAACATCGGCTACAGAAGGCTTATTTAAAAGACAGCACTGTCCAATACAAACTCAGAGAATTGCAAGACTCGTGGCAGAGCAATAAGACAGATAAGATTCAGTCCTACGTGGACAGGAATGACATGAAGAACGTCTATGATACCTTGAAGACAATCTACGGGCCACAGTCATCAGGAACATCTTGTACCATGCTGCTCAGTGACAAAGAAAAGATACTTTAGAGATGGGCAGAACACTTCAACAACATCCTCAATCAACAGCCACCTATCAGTGAGGAACCAGTTGATCGACTGCCCGATGTGGAAATCAACATATCACTTTCTGATCATCCAGAGCTGACTGAAACTATGAAAGCAATCGACCTGCTGTCAAATGGCAAAGCACCTAGAGCAGATGCTTTACCAGCAGAAGTATCAAAGCTGGAGGCACGCACATGGCTCAGAAACTGACTGAACTCTTCCAGTTAATGTAGACTTAGGAAACTATACCCCAGGAGTAAAAGTATGCATCCATCGTCCACTTGTTCAAGCGGAAAGACAACAGACAATCCTCCGGCAACCATCGGGGCACTTCCTTCCTGTCAATAGCCGGCAAAGTCCTTTTCAGCATTCTGCTTAATCGTCTTGTGTATCACATCGATCAAGGGCTCTTGCAGGAGAGTCATTGTGGCTTCAGGAAAGGCCGAAGGACCACATACATGGTGGTTGCAGCTCGTCGGCTCAAGAAGAAATGCCGGGATCAGAACTCCAATCTGTACTCTACATTCATCGACCTGACAAAAAGCCTTTGACACAGTCAGTCGTAAAGGCCTTTTGAAGATCATGGCAAAATTTGGTTGCCCAGAGAAATTCATCGTGATGGTTCGGCAATTCCATGATGGCATGCTCGCTCTTGTTGTGTATGACGGTGAGTCATCTGAACCATTCCCAGTCACCAGTAGAATCAAGGAAGACTGTCTGTTAGCGCCAACCCTCTTCAGCATGATGTTCTCTGCCATTCTTACAGATGCCTTCCATGATTATGACACTGGGATCGACATCAGATACCGGACTGACGGAACGCTGTTCAATCTGAGAAGACTACAGGCAAAGACGAAGTTACAGGAAATGACTGTTCATGATATTCTATTTGCTGACGACTGTTGACTGAATGCCAAATCTGAGTCTGACTTGCAACACAGTATAGACCATTTCTATTCAACTTGCGACAATTTCAGTCTCACAATCAGTATCAAGAAGACAGAGGTGATGCACTAACCTGCACCAGGAAAGCCTTATGAAGAGCCTACCATCACAGCAAATGGCCAAACCCTCGTGGCAGTGGACAGGTTCACCTATCTCAACAGCATACTGTCACGTGATGTCCACATCGATGATGAAACCAACACCAGAATTGCTAAAGCAATTGTGACCTTTGGCAGACTACGCGCAAATATGTGGGAGTACAGAGGCATCAGCTTACAAACAAAACTAAAGGTCTACAAAGCCATTGTGTTGCCGACCCTGCTGTATGCTTGCGAAACCTAGACGGTGTACAGACGCCATGCCAAGAAGCTGAATCATTTTCACATGGGCTACCTGAGGAAACTGATGAGGATAAGATGGCAGGACAGGGTCCCAGACACTGACGGTCTCACACGGGCAGAAATTCCAAGTATCCACACTGTGCTGATGAAAGTTGGGATGGGCAGGCCACGTTGCCAGGATGTCAGATGAGCGACTACCAAAGAAGGTCTTCTACGGCGAGGGAAAGCAATCTCACGGTGGTAAGAAGAAACGCTTGAAAGATTCCCTCAAGTCATGATGAAAACACTTCAACATTGACCCTGAGTCTTGGGAAAATGTCACACATTATCGTTCCACCGGGCGGAGTCTCATCCATACTGGAGCTATAAATTTTGAACGGAGGAGAACTGCAGAGGCAGTGAATAAGTGTGAGCAGCGTAGATCTCAGAACTGCTGCACGTCTTCTATTAATCAAGCAAACTCAAGCGGCATCTCCTGTCAAGTGTGCCACAGAAAGTTCTGAGTACAAATTGGCCTGATCAACCACTCACTTACTCACAAAAACCAAACCAGTTAGTGATGTCATGGTTTTCTTCGAGCTCAAAGGACGAAGAACAAGAACAACAATATAAAGAGTAGTTTGGGCACTTTCTCCGTGCATCAGTGGGTGAAACGAACTCAGTGTTTTGAAATAGCTGAGACTGAAACTATACGCCGGCTGGCAACACTGTACCCGGCAACGAAACCCATGTACATTTTCGTTCATATATTATACAAAGGTATTTTAGGACTCACAATTTCGTGACACTGAGGTATCAACAATTGTAAACATACACTATTTCATTGAAATAGAACATAATCAGAGAAAGTGTTAGTTCAGAATACTTTAGTACCTTGAAGAGAGATTTGTCTTAATATAGATATCCTTCTTCACTCCTTCGCTGCTCACAAAATATGTCAAGGTCGGTAAGATTCCTGACGTGCGTCAAATTTTAGATCGTGCAAAGGGATAGTAATCTATGGAATACAAATTGTATGCGCTTTGTTTCTATAATACTTCCTACACGCATTACAACATAAAATAAGCAAAAGCAAAATAAATATTAGAGACATATTTATTTTAATGTGCTCGATAATGTGAACGATAATACACCCCGTTAATTTAGATAACCTAATTCAAATTCCTCTTAAATCTTCAACCTTTGTGTCAACTATCCAAGAGATACCACTACGCATCGCATTATTCAATGCCCAATCAGTAGGACCACCGGAAAAGCGCACAGAAATAGTTAATTTTATCAACGATCATAATATCGACGTCTTTTTCCTGAGAGAAACATGGCTAAAAACATCAGGCGATGAGCCCAAGTGCGCGGATCTAACACCCTCCGCTTACTCCATCAAGTCGTTCCCCCGCCACTCCCGCGCAGGTGGAATTGCTGTCATGGTCAAGAACTCCATGATCAAAGGTCTTAATCACACTACAACATTCAATTTCAACCACACATCGTTTGAACTAGTCCAAACCACACTCGCACTGGAACAATGGTCAGTCCATTTTTTCTGCCTCTACCGCCCTCCTCCTAGTAGAAAAAACAAGCTGACTGAATCTCTCTTTTTGGAGCAGTTTCCGTATCTCATAGAGTATGGAAATTCGATAGGTGGCAACCTGATTATTCTTGGAGATTTCAACTTTCACTTTGACTGTCCTGGGAACGCATACACATCAAAACTCCTAGATTCCATTCACGTTTTCAACCTCAAACAGTCAGTTAGCTAACCCACCCATAAACATGGTCACATTTTAGACTGGATTCTTTATAGACCTGATGATAATATTCTATAGTCCTCCCTGGTGTCCCACGAACTTGCATCAGATCACCTCTGCATTATATGTCATCTTGACGTATCAGTCCCTAACCCTCCACCTTTATTTGCTACTAAGAGAAACCTCCGTATGATAAATAGAACTCAACTAATGCATGACATCCGAGCAATCCTAACAACTTTGCTACCTCCTACAGCAGAACAACTTGATAACTGCCTGCGTTCAATGCTTGACAAACATGCCCCAGCAACCAAGTGCAGAGTATCAATTAAAAAGTGTTCTCCGTGGTATAGCAGTGTTAGGGACCAGCTTCGCACTGCTAAAAGAGACCGCCGTAAGGTTGAGAGGCTTTGGGTTTCCACCAGACTCACTATTCATAAGCAAATCTATGAAGCCACTAAGAAGAATGTCACAAACATAGTCCATGCAGCGAAATCAGCCCACTACAGTACTAAGATCACTGAAAGTTCCAGCTGCAAAGAGCTCTTCGAGATTACTAACCAGCTAATGTCAAGGAACAAATGTACACCACTTCCAACTACCTTCTCTCCAGTCGACCTTCCGGACCAGTTTGCAAATTTCTTCCGTGACAAAGTACATACCATTAGAGATAAGCTTGACAACATAATTTCAATTGAGTCGTCGTCACCATACAGTTGCGATACAGAATTTCAGCAGCAATCGTTAGCAGCATTTGAACCTGTCTCTATGGATTTAGTGCTTACAATCATGATGAAGAGTGCCCCAAAGTCATGTGAACTTGATCCGATTCCGACATCACTGCTGCTTGAGTGCTTAGATCCGATATTGCCTTCACTAACTGATGTTATTAATACTTCTCTCTCATCCGGGGAATTCCCATCATTTTTCAAAACTGCCATTGTAAAGCCTCTGCTGAAGAAACCAACACTTGACCATAACGATTTAAAGAACTATCGCCCTGTTTCTAACCTCCCATTCATGTCAAAAATCTTAGAAAAAGTTGTTCTGTCCCAACTTGTATCTCATCTGAATTCAAACAGTCTTTTTAGCGATGTACAATCTGCATATCGCTCTCGCCACAGTACCGAAACTACCCTTCTGAAAGTAGTTAATGACCTTCTCTCTGCTTTGGATAGTGGAAAGATTACAGTTCTCACCCTCCTTGACTTGTCTGCAGCATTTGATACAATATACCATGATATATTACTTCACCGTCTCCATTATGCATTTGGCATTCACGATACAGCCTTACTATGGTTCAAGTCCTACTTGGTCAACAGGACACAAATTGTGCCCGCAAATGGAAAACACTCCAGCCCAGTTGATCTATGTTTTGGCGTTCCACAGGGTTCTGTTCTTGGACCTGTTCTCTTCATTCTATACACTCAGCCGCTCTCAAGTGTCATAGATCGTCATCCAGTGTCTCACCAATTGTACGCTGATGACACCCAAATATACAAATCTAGCCACCCAACTGAAGTTGACGCTACCATCCAAGGTGTAGAGAGGTGTATTTCCGATGTGAAATCATGGATGACATGTAACAAGCTGCAGATGAATGATGCTAAAACTGAAGCCATTCTGATTACCACACAAAGACTTTCTCATTCACAGCCTTTACCTCAAACAATAAATATCAGCAACACCAACATTAAATTCACACAGTCAGTACGGAACCTAGGTGTTACTCTAGACAGTACACTCTCATTGCACCAACATGTCATG